>OU696473.1:1835714-2444285 GCA_916048165.1 Spilarctia lutea | reverse complement strand
GACTTTAACGCCCACCATGAGTCCTGGTTGGGATCTTCCAGAACTGACCACGCGGGTCGGACTGTCCACGCATTCGCTCTCACGCATGACCTCACCCAGTTGGTACTCCAGCCCACCAGGATACCAGACATACTGAGTCAAGCGCCTTCCTTGCTGGACCTTCTGCTGACGAGTCACCCAGAGCAGTACAGTGTATCGGTGCTCGCCCCTCTGGGATCCTCCGATCACTGCCTGGTGTCCACCACTGTGCCTCTTGTTGCCCTCCCACGAGCAGTGGCAGCAAAAAGACGGTTATGGCACTACTCGTCTGCAGACTGGGATGGAATGCGGGACTACTTCGCATCTATCCCGTGGGCACAACGCTGCTTTAAATACAGTGATCTGTCGCAATGTGCGGTTGCTGTGGCCGGCGAGGTCACTGTCGGAATGGAATACTACATTCCCTACAGTGAGGTCGCCGGCGCAACAACCCGTCGCTGGTTCAATCGCGAATGCGCCCATGCTGTTGCCCAAAAGCAGTCAGCCTACCGCGCATGGACCAGGGCCCGCGCTCACGGCCACCCCGACGTGGATCGACTAAAAGCAGCGTTCAACAAAGCCACTAGGGAATGCAAGAAGGCTTACATCACAGCGGATGCCCAGCGCATTGCGCGGCTTGGCCACGAACTCGTCGCATACCCTACGGGTAGCCGAAAGTTCTGGCGATTGGCTAAAGCCGTGCAGTCCAACTTCTGCCAGCCCACGCTACCACCGCTTAAATATCCCGACGGATCACTTGCCCATCAGCCGCAGGAGAAAGCGAAACTGCTTGTCGATCTCTTTGCGGCTAACTCCCGAGTCGATGACCGCGGCATGCACCCGCCTACCATTCCCGCCTGCGATGCAACAATGCGGGATATTCGCATCCGGCTGAGTGATGTCCGTGCGGAACTTCGGTCACTCGACGTTCGGAAAGCCAGTGGACCCGACGGTATCCCGGCGGTGGTTCTTAAGAACTGTGCACCAGAGTTGTCTCCGGTTTTGACGCGCCTGTATCGCCTGTCATATTCCTCGGGAACTGTTCCGGAGGCCTGGAGAGAGGCGAATATTCAACCCATTCCCAAAAAAGGCGACCGCTCCAACCCGGCCAACTACCGCCCAATAGCTGTCACCTCCATTATCTGCAAAGTATTCGAACGGATCATAAACAAGCAACTGGTCCACTACCTGGAGGATCACACCCTACTTAATGATCGTCAATATGGTTTCAGGCCGAACCGATCCACGGGTGATCTTCTAGCGTATGTCACACACCTTTGGGGTGAGGCTATTGACAGGCACGGGGAATCTTTGGCTATTAGCCTGGACATGGCCAAGGCCTTTGATAGGGTTTGGCACCGTTCGCTTCTCTCCAAGCTACCGGCATTCGGCTTGCCCCCCAAACTCTGCAACTGGGTTGCCGGATTCCTGCACCAACGTCGCATCAGAGTACTTTGTGACGGCGCGGCCTCCGACGTTCAGTCGATTAACGCAGGAGTACCACAGGGTTCCGTCCTGTCGCCCACGCTGTTTCTTCTGCATATCAATGACATGTTAGACCTTGGCAACATTCATTGCTATGCAGACGACAGCACAGTTCATGGACGATATATTGGGCGCCCTGCGGCAAAACCGGTAGATGTAGAGAAAAATCGACAGGAGCTTGTCGCTCAGCTCGACCATGTTCTAGGCCGCATTTCACAATGGGGCTGCGAGAATCTGGTCGAGTTTAGCGCCAAGAAAACACAGGTGTGCGCGTTCTCTGCCAAAAAGTCTCCATTCCTTCCCCTTCCGACTTTTCAGAACACTCAACTACCATTACGAGGCAGGCTCGGTGTCCTGGGCATGGACATCTGCTGCGACCTCAACCCGCGCGAGTACGTTGAGAGTGTCACTAAGGCGGCCTCGCGGAAGTTAGGAATCCTTAATAAGGTGAGACGGTTCTTCTCGCCCGGGCATCTGTGTCTGCTTTACAAGACCCAGGTTCGCTCCTGCGTGGAGTACTGTTCTCGTCTTTGCGATGGAGCCGCGCAGTATCTGTTCGACGCTCTCGACCGGTTGCAGCGGCGAGCCATTCGCATTGTCGGCAGTCCCCAGGCCACCGAGTCCCTTGAGCCTCTGCAGTTGCGTAGAGATATCGCCTCTATGGCAGTCCTCTATCGCCTTTACCATGGAGAGTGTTCTGAAGAGCTGTTCCAACTGGTCCCCCCTTCTCCCTTCCTCTACAGGACAACTCGTGCTGGCCTCAGAAGTCACCGCTTCAGAGTGGAAGACATACACTCTCGCACTCATCGATTCGGCTCTTCCTTCCTCTGCCGAGCGGTCAAAGCCTGGAACTCACTGCCAGCGCACGTGTTTCCGTCCCACTATGATCCCGGGTCCTTTAAGCGGGGCGTAAAAAAGCATCTCACTAGGCCGCCATAGTGCTGGTCGCCATGCTGCACTGTCCTTGTTTGCATTGAGGATGGTGACCACCACTCTTGGATTCTGCTGGTGCTTTCCATCAGGCAGGGCAGAGTCATTTTGGTAGCTCATGTATAAAAAAAAAAAAAAAAAAAAAAAAAAAAAAAAAAAAAAAAAAAAAAAAGACAAACACTTATATCTTGGCTAAAGGGGCTGTTGAAACACATTGATAACTCCTTGAGTGAAATCAAGAATACATAATTCATCATAATGCAGGTGCATTGATCCTGTGCTTCTCTATTAGAAGTATTGTGACACTTTCTTCGTAGCTTAGTTTGTTGGCTACGTTTAGAGAGCGTGAAGGAAGAGGATAAAATGTTTTCAAAAGGAGTTCTTAAAATACGTTACCAGCAAGTGTTTCTGCGAAGCCGCTGGCCTGGATTGCTTTCAGGAATGTAGTGAATCGTCTATCTCTGTCCGCCTGCAGTGTTTGTACCAAATCTCCAACCGGCAGCGGGAACATCACACGGTCTACTGCGTGTGCTATACCCTGTAGACATTTTTATTTAGATTATTGATGAGTTTGTGCCGAAGTGAGAAATTGAATTGTTTGAATGTGCGATGTCATCAATGTGTGATGAGCAACACTGTGACATGTCACAGTGTCAGCGGTCTGTTAAACATTCTTTTCATGTTACCCTCAGACTGACACTCTCCCGAGGCTTGCGGCGGGACCATGTCTCGGAATCGAACCGATTAAAGCCACACTGTGTGCCTCTGCGCCTCATGTACGTAGGAGGCATCCAGAAACAGATAAAATAATAGGAAAATATACTACGTAAACTAATCAAAGAATTTATAAGGTAAGTCAATCAGTTGGGTTCGTAATTAATAAATGAAGGAACAAAGTTGCTGTGGATAAATATTAATATTCAGAAAAATCTGAAACTTATAACGATCTCAGAATAAATAATACTTCTTTTAATAATCTATATAGTAATAGAGACCTGTTTGTTGAAGAATTTTGTGTTATATTGGTAGGTTAATTAACCTACCAATATAAGACAAAATTCTTATAAAAAATTGTTAGCGAATCAACAGCTCTGTAAAGATATAACCAGTGTTACCAACAAAAAAATATTATATTGCGAATATGATGCTAATTGCGTGTGCGTCAATGTGACTTTCACAAGAAATAATTTGCTAACTAGATCAACAGAGTTTCTTTCACTTGCTTCTAATGAAAGGTTTTAGGAATTTTTTTGAAGATTAATCATACTTAAGTTAGTTATTTCTAACACTTCAATATGTAAACTTGCAAATAAGAACTAGTGCAGAACTAACTCGTGTTGAATATGCAAAACTCTAATCAAATACCTACTTCAAAATTATGATCTTATTAGCATTTGTAACTGTGGCTAATAACAGTCGTTTCCTGAAATAAAAAAAATGTTAAATGAACCTTATATAATAATTTTTCATTACGGGAACCGTCTATTATTATATATTACACCAAATTCTCCCATTCCTGTATATTCTTGTTTATTAGTAGATAGAAAGAATATTTTTTATCATATAAATTTAATAACTATTTTATTTACTGGTATTTGAAAACTCATAAGAACACACTTGTATTTAATGTCCTAAAATAACAGATTTTTATTGGGGTCAAGCTAGTCTACAAAAGTAGTATATGTTACTCCTTAAACCAGTAGCAATTTGCCAGTAAAAGTCCATCCAGTCCAAAGATCTCTGGAAACGCTGTAACGATATTTGGACAAATTTTGGAATTTGAAAAGACAGAAAAAATAAACATTTATGTGAAAACCTACCGATACTCTTAGTTAAAAGTTGTTGATTTGAAATTACAAACAGACATTTAAATTTAATTTTTTTGTATAGGCGTAATGAAACAACAGACGTAAAATAAAAAAAAATACATTATAAAGTATAGTTAATACCTGCGGAATATGAATATCCTTCTTTTCATCCAGGACCCTGGCTCCGTTGATGGTGGTGACGCGCACCTCGTTCCATTCTGCGTCGTGTAGATCGTACTGGTTGACCCTGAGCTGCGTGCCTGCTAGAGAAACTCCTGTCATCTCGTCTTGAAGGGATGCCACGTCAAAGGCACCAGGTATCACGTGGTGCAAGAGGAGCTGAAATAGAAGTTAAGTTAATGTTATACGATAGAAAGGCTTTCAAAATGGAATAAAGTGCTAATAAATATGGAGTTTATTTCTATGCAACATTTGTGACATAGCAATAGAGTTATAAAAAAAGTTTAAAAATCTCTGACTACTTACACCACTGAGCAACCTTGGGTTATCTCGGAATTTCTCCTCAGCCTTATCAGGACCTCCAAGCTGCACTAAGAGAGTTCTAAACGCCTTGTCAGTTGGAACGAAAATAGTGTACGGACCGGTCTCATTCAAGATGGCGTCTAGACCTGACTGGCGCAAATATTTCGCAGTTGCAAAAAGCCCATTATCTTTCAAAATATCCACTAGCCCAGGAACCGTTGATTCAACTTGTCTTGCAGTACCACTAGCTTCAATGTGGCTGGGAGCAATGGTACTGGATCCAATCACGACTAAATCTTTCTCAGACGAACGGTAAGGGGTGGTATTCAAAATCGTCGATAAAGTAGAACTGGGATAAGTTATTCTTGGATTTTGGCTGATGCTATTTCTAGAAGTGAATTCAACGGCTGGTGTACTTGATTTTATGATGTACCGTTCCGTGCTGGTTGTGCCAATCGTTGATGGGAAGTGAGTCTGACTTTGAGCTTGTGTACTTCGGGTAGAGTGAAAAGAGCTTTGGTAGGTTGGTGCTACTGTTGTATGTGTCACTGGAATGGTATGGCCAGTAGTACCGTGGTTAGAAGTACTGACGAAGGTCGAGTAGCTAGGAGGTACATGAGAAGAGGCAGCAACAAAATCAGTTGCTTCAGTTGTTGGTCGGGAAGTAGTTGACCCGTAAATCCTATTAGAGATCTTCGTTTGTCCAGGTAGTTGAATCTCACCGTTCTTTATTTTATTCAAAATATTTTCTACTTCAGGACCTTCCTCTGTTTGTTGGCCGTTAGCTTTAACACCCTTTACCTTGAAGGATCCGTCATCTTGTTCTTCCAAGAAAACAAAAGTGACTTTTTTCTTATTATGAATTTCATTTGGTGCTTTCACTTCCTCCAATTTGCCATTTTCAGCTTGTTTGATAAGCTCGAAGTTTGCCCCAGGAGGTAGAATTCCTTTTGTTAAATCTTCAATTGAAACTCGAGAGTCTTTCTGTTGCTCAAGTTGAGCCGCAGCCATAATTTGAGCTAAGTTTGCACCATTAGCTGAGATTGCACCTTCAGGAATCAGATTTGGGTTTGTTGTCCTAATAACTTCAAATTTTTGTCCATTAAGCGATATTTCTCTAGATGAGAAATTTCTTTCGGAGAAGTCTTCAGGATTTTCAGCGAGAGCAACTTGGAGTTGTTTCAAAATATCTGGTTTTTTCAGTAACTCAGCACTCTTGGCTCGCAAATTTTCATCAAATCCCTTAGTTTCGCTTTCTTGCAAGAGGCTTTTAATTTCATTGTAAAGCTTTCGCTTATCTCTGTCCTGAGGAACATTCCTACTTTTCGATTTTGGTCTAGGTCTGTACCTGGGCGTGGATGGTGGTGGTGGCGGCGGCGGTGGAGTTGTAGTCGTTGTAGTTGTGGTTGTGGTTGTCGTCGTGGTTGTTGTTGGATGATCTTTTTCATACAACTCAATAGCTTTTTTAAATAAATTTGTCTCATGCGGCAATATTGGTCTTCGCCTTTCTACGTTTCCTCTCCAATAGTTTGTATAGGATTCAGTAGTCGAATAATTCGGGATCGATTTAGTAGCTTGCTTTTTAACAAATTCTTCATGTAATTTTTCCACTTTCTCTTGCTGCTTTTGCTGTTGTTTTTGTACGAACTCCTGGTGTTTCTGAATAATGCGTGCCCGCTCTTGAAGTTCTTTCAATTTTTCTAAATTCTCCTTAGATTGTTGCTCTAACAAATCATCAATTTGAGATGACTGTCCGTTGGAGAAAATAGGAGCTTGGCCTAAAGATGGTTGGAAGGGAAGCTGTGCGTGGTTCAGATTAAAATTCTGAGGGCCTAGGTTCGGTGCAGGCTGTATGGTTATAGGATTTGGGTGACTAAAGATCGGTTGGTTGATTTGTTGATTGATGGGTTGGCCTTGTGTTGAAACAGTGGGTAAGAAAGCTTGTTGTGTAGGTCTCTGTGTCAAGCTGATAGGACTTGAGTTGATGTTGGTTTGGAAAGTAGGTGCATTTTGTTGGATTGGAATTCCATTTTGGAAAGTTGGGAGCGTTGGTATGGACGGAGGTAGTAAATTTTGTGATTGCTGCTGCTGTATTTGTCTTAAATCTTGCTGTGGCTGGAAGCTGTTTGGAAACACACTTGGGTTGACACTTGGTTGTGGATTGAATTGGAAGCTGCTTTGTGTTGGAACGTTATTGTTTTGAAGCGGCAGGTTATTAATTGGTGGTATATTGTTGTTGAACTGAGGGACATATGGCTGCTGTGGTTGTTGAGGGAAGATGGATTGTTGGAATGGGACGTTTGGTGGGGGACTGGTAATGGCTGCAGGTAAGGGAGGGAAGTTTTGGAGAGGAGAGCTTAGTCCAAATCTGGTTTGGTGCTCGTTGAACCCAGGGTGCGATAGTGAGGCTTGTCTTCGCCTGTCGAAGTCATTCTCTACCTGAAATAGATAAAAATAAAATTAGCTGTGTAATTTGTGGCTAACAAAATAAAACAACGGTCGGTTAATGCTGTAGTCGGTTAAGCTTAAACTTATGTCCAACTTCATGAAAAACATTAGGTTCACTTTCGACGGCATTGTTTTATATATTTATATATATAGCAACATTATATATTTGATACATCTTTACTCTTATTTATGAATCGATTTAAGATGTTATTAAAGACGGTGATACTTTTGAAAGTTTATTACTTTAATTAAGCAGTGTCATGTCTTCAGCGAACTATCATCATGGACGTAATGCAATGAATTAGTCAAGAATTGCTGTAGTTTAATTACCCTAGAAATATATTTGGTTTCCAGGTTTTGTGGTGTTCCTTGGAGAGGCCTATGTCCAGCTGTGGACTGCAACGGGCTGATTATGATGAAATTTCATGGAAATGTTCTTGTGTATTTAATAACAGTTTTAAATACCAATAATAGTATCGTACATCGTATTTTCTCGAAGTATTGATTTTTAGAAACTGTTATTATTTAATTTGGGACACTCATCAAATCGACGTGTTTCGCTCCCTATCGCGCTTTATTTCCTGCCACTATCAGAATTTGGTCCAATGATAAAAGTTGGGTGTCTCGTCAAAACGAAGCTGTGTATAAACTTTCAGCCTGTTATTAATCACTGAAATCCCTTGTATGTGGGCCCATGGACTATTAATAAAGTTTTTAAACTGTTAATTTAATAAGTGTCAGAAGCGAAAACTCAATAAAATTAAATCTATGACCAAAAAGTTTCGTTAAAAAACAAAATTTTAATGTATTTGCGAGTCTTATTTGAATAAACAATATTTCACACCACAGAAAATATTTACTACCAACGACATTTAGAAACAGTTCAGAATCTAGTGTTGCGTAAATGGTGTGAATTGTTCCACAAATTAAATTGTCATATTATGCATGGAAAGCAAGCTGTTTTACGAAATTGAATAGCAGCTTGTCTCTGGTTGACGCCTCTTGCTGTGATATGAGAAATTTCTTATCTGTGATTGCAGAATTGAATATAGAAAAGGCGCTATTGTAATTATTTATGATTTATGCAAACAGTCGTTATGCAAATTTTATTAGCGTATGCATTATTTTTGAAGTTTTATTAGCATATGCATTGTTTTTTTACGCGATGCAATGCGTATTTTAAATTTAATAGATGTAAATTAATTGATATGAATCCATCTCAAGTTGTTGGGAACATTTAAAAAATAAATTACAAATGCTAGTGTTTATATAATAATTCGGTTAGTTAGAAATCAACTGTAAACTTTAATCATAAGTGAGCCACATTGTTATGGTGAGCCATAAACAATTTATTTTGTTGACACCGAAGTATTGGAGTAACAGTGAATGACCCTTCTACTCAAGCTGAGAAGAAGCAGGCACTGCAACGCGACAACGTTGTTTTGATCGCCTCTGTATGTTGGAAGAGTCTGTGGCTCTTCTGCATTGGTTGATGTTGCTACTGTTCAAAATACGTTCCATCAACCAACACTGAATTTGGGAGACGCTCTTTATACTTTTATCTGTGTCGATTACGATCCCTTCACTGGTGATGAGCCGTAGGTATTTCATATACAAGCAAGGAAACTACTCTTAACTTATTATACTTAGGTAATGCATACTAAATGACGTGTTAACTCACAATATGGAGTTAGAGCTCAAGAATGCGCTTTCTTCGTCACGGACAGAAGCATCTGAGCGAGATGCCATAGTATCCGAATGCATGAATGCACTGTTAAGAAAAGTAACATTTCTACTGGATAATTATGACTGTCGAATGAGGAAGTTGTATTATAGTTCTGTTATTTGTGTATATAATATCATTCATTTATTTGGCGCAGTAGTAGAGTAGATATAAGAAAACCGGTGTGAAATAGCGCTTGCGCTGTGTTTCACCGAGTGAGTGAGGATACCGGAAGCCCATACCCCTCCCTCATTCCCCCTCCCCATCCCCCAAAGGTCGGCAACGCACTTGTGACGCCTCTGGTGCTGCGGGTGTCCATGGGCGGCGGTAATCGCTTACCATCAGGCGATACGCCTGCTCGTTTGCCACCTATTAAATAAAAAAAAAAAAATACCCGGGTCCGACCAAACGTTTGTACGATCTGCAAATATTTGTTTCCGAGTTTTCTTTGTATAATATGTATGTATTTAAAAAAGTAAATATGTATTTATGTCAGTTGTTATGGGTACTAGCCATAACACAAGCTCTATTTAGCTTGGGAGTAGACAGCATTGTGTATTAGATGTCCGAAATATTTATTTATTATATTTATTTAGGCATATACAATCGAGTTTTGCCTGTAAGATATTGCCTTCGGGTGATTAGGCCGCCAATTGTACCTTAGCTTTAAGTTACCTTTGTGAGTTATCTGGTGTACAATAAAGTAATTATTGAAGTTATGCTTCTTTTGGCGCGATGGAGAAAAATGATCAGAGTGAATTTTTACGATGCGCGCGCACACCGACACCTGAATTCTACATCGTAAAGTTAGTTCTAGGTGGCATGAAAATCGATAACTATGTTCAAGTTGTATATTCTAGTATTTTTATATTTAGAACACGTGTTTCGTAACAGTACAATTAAACAGTGTGAATAAATAAATATTATTTTGGTGTTTTTATTAAATCAATTTCATATACGACGGTGATAGTATTTACTAAAAATTTATTAGTGTAGCTATATATAGATATATTGAATATTAGTGATAAAACTGATTTGAATAAACTGTTTTAAGTGCATTTATAGATTTGAGGTTAATTGTCGGTATGTATAATTTTTTGAAATATTTATTAATATATTTGATTCATTGCCTTAATGATTGTATATTTTTACTGTGTTGTCATATTTTTACGTTAATAAAACCTTATTTATTTAAATAAAATCTTTTTGATTATTTTAATATTTATCGTTAATCATTACTGCATTTTAGTTATTTTATTTCCATCCGCCAAAGAAGTATAACTTCTAACGCGTGTACATAAGTACACGCACTCATATTATTATTATCGAGCAGACGGTTACTTGTGTACCGTCCACACGGGTACTGTTAAAAATACAGAGTGTTACCATCCCTATTCAACTCATGGATGTCGTAAAAGGCGAGTGGCGACTAAGGGAGCAAACAACGAGGTACGACATTACTACAAAGAGAAGGATAAGTTAAAACAAAACCCTATACCAACCAGTCTGGCCAGCGTGGAAGTGGAAGGAAGGGCTTATCTCCAACAATGGTCTGTTATCATCAAAACCCACAATATCTCACTCCTGGGCTTAAGTCTTCTCTCAGGGGAGAGTTAAGACCATACGTCCCCACGCTGGCCGAGTGCGAGTTGGGGACTGTTATAGAATGTTAATATAATGGTGTGATCTACATTACGCTAACTATAACTCCATAAATAAAAAAATACTTTAAATAGCACTTTCCAACCCTTCGCCACCGAATCTAAATCTTTATTACCACATAACACCGTACACTCATCATTATCATAATTAAAAATTGTTTATGAAAGTTCAGAGGTATTCGCATTAAGAGAGGCACACAGTTGAATCGACGGAGAAAATGATTATACAACATCGAGTAACAGCTCGGGTCGGCAAACTTTGGCTCGTGTGAATAAATATTATCTAATATTTTTTACTAAGTTTCATGCGTTATCTTTGCTGTCGGTAAAGACTAACACTTGCATAATTGAATAAACATTTTATGTATTCAATGTAAAAATAATCTTTGTGTCCATTTTAAAACTAAAATGGCGCACAGAAGTATCTCATATTTGATAAACTTTATGTTTTTTTTTTTTTTTTTTATTTTTATAAAAAGACAACTCCCACATTAGGAATAAACATCCTGTGTCGTGGGGGACTTTACAAACATACATGAAACGGACACAAAGAACATCCAGACTCGGGACAACAATTCGTGGATCGCACAAAGTGTTGTAGGTACCGCGTGGGATTTGAACCCACGACACTTGGCGCAGTAGCAAGCGGCATGGCGACCGCTGACACCACTCGGCCAACCGTGCAGTCGAGTTTATATATATATGATATAATAAGAAGATAATAATAATTAGTTATTCATCGACTAGCTTAGTGTTAATAAGTTATATCTACTAAAAGGATCTTAAATGAAAGTAGAGGTAGAGGCTTCTCTGGCCCGTGAAGCGCCCTTGTGCAATCATTCCTCTAGTAGCGTAGCGCCCTTCTTTAACAGTCCACTGCTGTATATAGGCCTCTCAGTAGAAAGGTGGCTTTGATGAACAACCACGCTAGCCAGACGGTTGGTTAAAGTTTCTTTCCAGTTTTCCTTTTTTTTTATGTAAAGTCATTCTGCGTAGTTTGATTCATTAGTTGCCTCTTACGACACCCATGAGATGAATATGGATAGTAGATATATATATCCGCTATAATGTACCATATTTTTGTAGTATGGAGAATCTTTTCCACACCAATAAGAGTCGGTCTTGACATACTCTTTGGTTATGACGTACACAGATAATGCTCACTTATTTGTGCACTTGACCATTAGAAAGAAAAACAAAATATAAATAGAAATAAATATGATTATAATTATAAAAAAGTGAAATCATCTCATCTAAAACGCAGGCGTTTTTGTTTTAAAGCCTAACACCTAATTATATTTTTAATTTATAGTTTATAGCTCGCTCTCGTTTTTTTAATTAATATTATTTTGACACATACCTATTTAAATCTTGGGTTTGATAAAAAAGAGAGTTTTTTTTAATAGTCAGGTGTTAGATCACAAATGTGCGTTTCGAATATCTGTGTATGTGTCTATTTGTATGTATGACGTCATTTCGGTGAAATTACGACGCATCTATTATTTGCATTAATGATAAACGCTTTTTAAAGACATAGTACAGTTACATGTTTATGATTATTTTAAGTATTTACCTTTTTATTGCCAAGCTTAGGTACAGAAGTTACTCTGATGAATTTACGAATTTTATTCCTGAAACAATATGTATGTGGGCCAAGAATGACCCGGAGATCTAATATATTCGATTATAATTATATAATCGACTAAAATATGCTCCCAGACTATAAACTTAGAATTTATAAATAATAATACAAATTTAAAAATGAGAACACTCCTGACTCCAGTATCAATTCAAGGTTTAGATAATTACTTGGTGAAAATACCGTTAAACTAACAATAAGTATATTCAACAAATCATTAATTCACATAAGGTTTGCCAATTGTACCTCATAGTTTTAAGTTACCTTTGTAAACTATCTGGTGTACAATAAAGCGATTATTATTATTATTATAAGGTGTATGTAATGTAGTAAGACCCTTAAAATGAGCTGATTATCTTCACAAGTTGTTGTTAGAATTATTTTGATTAAGATAAACAAAAGAACCACATAATTGGTCGAACCGTTTAGGAGCCAAAGACTTATAAAACAATTTTTATTACGTTGGTGGTAAGGTAAAAGAAATATTAATTTCATTATTATTATTCATGTAGGATATATTAGATCTAGATTCAAAATATAACGTTTTTAAAGTTGATTGGCGACTACACAACTTTGAAATACAACTTTCGCTTCATTAAAATTAAAGTTTATAACAAACGAGAATGACGTACTCGGATGCTATGTGAATGACAATGGTGTGTGGTTTCCACAAAATGAAGAAAGTTCACTTTCCGTCGTCTGCCTTTATAATGTACCTACACCTCACTTGCATACAGACTATAAAATTTTGCAATGTAGTCTCTCTACGATAAATATTCTTATGAATGACAAGCTTGGCTGAACACGTTTACGTTCTTTGCTTTATTTTAAGATATAACATTGACATTAATTAATTTGTTGTTTTCTTATCGTCAAATCAAGTTCAACATATTGAGGTAGTAATATTGTTATTTGTTATATTTTTTAAGCAATTTAGATGATACAAGTAAAAAACATTAAGAAAGTAATATTACGCACATCTAACACAGCAGTTTGATCCGAAACTGGGTAAAGTCTGTGCTATATTAACCAGACTATCACTGATAAACATACTTAAATATTTCTAGACACATAATAATACGTTTCCTTCCTATGATCACTAAGATCAACAAAACCGCTGTTTCATATGCAATCTACATCTAATCTTCTAATATATAAAATTCTCGTGTCACGGGGTGCGTAATCGAACTACTCCGAAACGGCTTGACCGATTTTGATGAAATTTTTTGTGCTTATCCGGTATCTATGAGAATCGGCCAACATCTATTTTTCATCCCCCTAAATGTTAGGGGTAGTCCACCCCTAAAAATTTTTTTTTATTTTTTAGACAAAATTTTTAATTTCTATTTTTTTATGATACAGCATTAGTAAATACATACAACCCTAAATTTTCAACCCTCTAAGATCAACCCCTATTTTTCCATCGCGATTTTTATTGACCCACCTCTAAAACATATATTCCCTTTTATGGCAAAGCAACGTTTGTCCGGTCAGCTAGTAAATTATAATAATACGAAAGTGACAAATCCATCCTAGTACCATTATAAATTCAAAAGTGACTCTGTCAGTCCGTCCACACCGCTGCACCGATTTCACTGAAATTTGGTATGGAGATACTTTAATTATTGAGGGAGGACCTAGGCTATTTTTTACCGCGATAACCAACATATACGCAGGAGGAGCCGCGAGCAAAAGTTAATATTTACTAAATATCATTATAAATAGAAAATTTTATTTTTCAACTTGCCAATTTTATATAATAAACAGTTGGATTAAAATCCAGTATCTAAGGAAGATACTACTTTCACTGTAAACGAGTCTGACGAGCTTTCTGTTTCGTACTATTGTGTGAGGTCGCCGACACGTCAGTCGGCAAGCAAATTACATGAATTACGTTATTGTACGCAACTTTGAATCCGTTTGTTTAGTCTTGTTTTTTATTACCCCGAGTTACTGCCTTTGTTCTTAAAAGTAATGCTATTAGTTGAGTTTATTTGTTTTATTACGTGTTTACGAAATGCCACTACGCTTCCGTATTGTTACTTGGTTTCAAAAAAGGTTTGTATTGAGGAAGGAGTATAGTGGTCTATTATATTATTAATGCAATTATTTCTTTCTGGGTCGGTATTTAGGTATTACGGAACAAAGCCGTAATAATGCCTTAATGTTGTAAGTGTGGTGACTTCTACATACAGCGCAACATACTAAAGCGCCATCTACCGTAGATACACTAAACTACGGAGCAACGTACAACACGAAAAAATTACAAATCCTGAATCGCACAATAGAAGTTCTCGCGCCGATTATCATATATACAACAACCCAATATCAACCGCTGGGCAGTGGCCCGCCAGGCATGATCACCTCGCCTGGTCGGAGGATCATGACACCCGTTCCTCCAAATAAGTATTAAAATAGTGGTACAAAAAGAGTTATGGTTAATTATGTGGAGCCTGATGCCAGGAAAATTATCTGGTCACTATCCATACATACATACAAACATAGAAATATCCATACTTCTAAGTTAAATCTTATTTTTTTATTGAAGATTTTTATACAAGGCATTGTAGACTCGTCCCCAAACTGTGTTCCAAATTTCAAAAATATTGTAATTTATGCCTTTCAGTTTGTCCCCATTTGCGATCATTGGTGGGCTTAGACTCAATGGCCTCATTCTGTGAAACAGTAATGTTCTAGAAAGAGATCGCTGAGCAAGATCAGGAGGAGATCGATCCTAGTAGGTGACTATACGTTATAGTCAAATTAAAATTTCCAAAAGAGATCACGTGTCAGTACTAAAATGTTAAAAAAACACTAGCTTTTGTCGACGACTCCGCCCGCTTGTATTTCGGGTATGGTTTTTTTTTCATACTTTATGCCACTCATAAATAATATGGTTTTCTATGGGTAAAATATTTTTTAAATCAGTTCAGTAGATGCAGAGATAACCTTCTAAAACCTCAGAAACTTGACTTCTTTATAATATTAAGAAGGTTCTACTTCCAATACTTTATAATATTCTACTTCTTTATAATAATAATATAGATTATTAACAAACAGCAATTACTGACTCGACTAATTATCTACAGCATTAACAAGACAGCACAGATTGCACATGCATCGCAACGAATATTAGCCGTTTATAATTTTTTGTAATTGCAACATTATTTTATCGCTCTCTATTTATGGAAGCCGCAACGCAAATGGTACATGAAGCAACGCAATATCAATTTAAAAATTGCGTAAATTGCGCGAGATCACCGCCCGAGATGGTATCGGAGTTCTTGATTCCATTTACGTAAAATAATTTTCCACTTTCAGAATAAATGTTGCAACTATTAGCACAATCCTGGCTAATTATTTATTAATTTGAACCTAGATTTTATTGAAGATTTTTTGTTGCAGTTATAATAATTTGATACCACGGCCTCACAGAAAACCGGTGTGAAATAGCGCTTGCGCTGTGTTTCACCGAGTGAGTGAGGATACCGGTGGCCCATTAGTATTCTAGTTAGATATTACAAAGATAAGACAATGTAATGCCGGCAGCGATGTTGTAAAATATAGGTTCTAGTAATTTAACTAGGTTATCTAATTGTGATACAATTGTGTCTTGTAATACTTTCATAAACTATTCTTGCCCGATCTTGTCTATTGATAACTGCTTTAGGTGTCAAGACAAAAGAATGTCGTGCTTCGTGGTCTGTTGTGAAAAAATTATTGTATTAAAACACTGTCAGCCTAAAATTAATAACGAAATAAAGTTATAAAAAGTATTTACGAAATTATCTTTCTTTTGCAGATAACATTAACAATGTGAAAGTACACTTTTTTTATAAATGAGTCTGTTAAAATGACTCTACTCTGCCTGATGGAAAGCATTAACAGAATCTGTTTGAATCTGAATAGCAGTGGTCACCATACTCATTGCGAATACTGACAATACAGCATGGTGACTCACACTATAGCGGGCTGTTGAGATGCTTCTGTGACATATATGCCGTAAATTCTAGATGATGACATAGCGAAATATTTTTTACCAAATCCTTGAAACCATTTCAAGAAAACGTGCCATTAAACGATTTTTTGAATGTGAACTGTTATTCTTAGACGGAGGAAGAATTTCTTCTACTCTCGTCTAACTCCATAGGTACCTACAAAGCTAGGACGTAAAAGCTAAGTAAGAATCTTTACGAACAAGAAAACTATAAAATATATATAGTGTGTAGCATAATCCAATGGGAAGGTTAATCGATACGACCGGGGAGAGATCAGGCTCAGAACCGACAGCTTTACGTGCTCTCCGAGGCACGGGGTTCAGACCCCAACTTCCTAACCCCTAAACTGTTATTAAGTATTTATATAATCAGAAAAATCCAATAACACTTTTGGCCCGACCCGGGATCGAACCTAAGACCTCTTGATTGGCAGTCGCATACGTCAACCGCTAGACCAATAACGCAGTTAAACAGTGGAATAACGAAACATAGAGTGCTTTACTTATTACGGCAATATGATGTCAATGTCTACTCTACTCCAACGACCTACAAAGAATCATAATAGAAACGGATAATTGCTTTATGTATCACATTATCTGGTAACACCGCATATCATAGCTGTCAGTGTCGTGCGTCTGCGCAGTCGCTTCGGTGAAAGTAGCCGGTTTGACACACGCGAGAATCATGTTTGATTCTAATTAGCCCATTCATTATATACTATTAGATATAAAAATACACAGAAAGCGTGTAAATATGTTTCCGATTTGTTTCGTAATAATATATTTGCCATTTGATGTAATAGATCAATTGAAATTGTCGATAATTGTCTTAGCTACTTTTACTATCGTATCACATTTCTAGTTATTTGTTTTTGTAGACACGCACATAGTATTAAAGTAAATAAAATAACAGAATAGGCATTTTTTATCATGTGGAATTACCAAAAGCTTTAGATTATTGTAATAGTCGAAGGGTATTCCCCGTGGTGTCGGATGAGTCCAGATTCTCACCATCCTTATTCATCCCGAGTGTGTTGTACTCCATATTCTTATTCCGGCATCACATGGAGATCAGTGTTGCAAGTTTGCCAATGAATGGTAATACGTCATTTTATTATTTCGTCGAAACTTTCAAATCATTTGTATTCATTCGTTTAATTTCCTTTCAACTGTTTCGACATGATAATTAAAATGCTAATCCTGCTTTTAGGAAACTATTACTAAACAGATTAATTTACGTACGGTTAATTAAATCAAGCCGAGGTAATTTAAATAATTTATTTTAGACACAATGTGAATTAAAATTGGCGGCACCTTGAACTTAAACCATAAAGGGATAGAGTTTCTAACGTTTATCTTGTTTGACGTAATATCGAAAGGCTAAGGTATTATTCCGTACGTCCAATGTACTGGTACAATGTTGTACATTATTTATTTTTACGTGAATGCAGTTATTTAAACAAGATATACAACCGTTTTTTGAATGAAAATAACCTTTTTAAGCTATTATGTGTAGGTATATTACAGTAGCTAATAATAATGGTATCGGAAATTGACATACAAACTTACAAGGAATTTAGTTTCTGATGGAAATTCCCAGATATTTTTGTATGGTATATAGCTTTTTCTATATTGAATTGATGGTGTAAGGGGTCTGGACAACCAGACAAGAGCTAGAGTAACCAGACAACAGTTGAAATTCATTTTAAACCAACTGAGTACCGTGGTATTACTCGCGGTGCAACAAAAATCACGGGTTTAGCCTAAGTTACTCATCAGCTACCTGTCAGTTAAAGTCCCGTCAAAATCAGTCCAGCCGTACAACAGATTAGGTGGAATAAACAGAGATACAAAAATGTTAGAAATAGCATATATATACTTTTATGCATTTACGGAAAAGTTGTGAATTTGAAATTACAAAAACACCCTAGGTACATTACAAACAGACACTTCAATCTAAATTACATGTGTTTATCGACCTTTATGCACATAAACCAGAACCAGAAATGACTAGAAAATGTGCGATGATTTACGATGAATAAATTTTGCATGTGTGACATGACATTTGACGGACTGTAAAACTTAACATGCACTAAAGTATTATGTATTTTGTAAGGTATGACACATCTTACCGCACATATTACAACTGCACTAAACCAAGAATTAGAGAAAGTCTCTCGTCCTACTTACTAAACATGAGTCATTCATCCTAGAGCCTAACTCGTGTATAGTTTGTAAAACCTGTCAATTTTTAAAAAGAGTAAAGAATTTCTATACATATCTTATAAAAGTAGAAATATTATGTCATGATAACAACGTAAAACATTTTAACATTAATGTACTTACCAGAACTTTAATATCTCTTTGTACCTAACGCATCTTATTTCTTACATCACCTGATGGTCTCTGGGAGAGAATATCTCATGACATTAAGTCCGCCTTTGTACAACAAGTGATAATTTTAAAAATAAAAAATTGGGCATACGCATCACAAATCCACACTTATCCAAATACCAAAAATACGGATTCAAAGCTCGGACGTCACATAAAACGCGATTTTATCAGGTTGAGGATTACAAGAAAGTTTAAATTTATTTCTTGGGAGTTGCAAGTTGTTTTACTACTACGTAATAACTAGTCATGTCATCCGAACATAATTACTAATCTATTGACACTTCATTTAAATCAGTTGAGTAGTTTAGGCGCTACGGTGGAACAAACAAACATAGATGCATAGATTGCCAAAACCCTTCGTTTGACTTCGCCGTAGTCGAGACTTACCCGTAGTCGAGTAAAAGAGAAACCAAGGGCGCCTTTATCTATAGTGCACTTTTTAATAAATCTGTGCGCTTACTGAAAAGCAATACTCTTATTAAAAAGAGCTATCGTAATGATTGCACACGGGCGCTTCAAGGGCTAGAGACGCCTCTAAAAGAAACAAAGAAAGAATTGCAATGAGATAATACTATGATTACTGCTGCCCATTTCCTACGAGGTATATGAGTATTTAGTCAACTGTTTTTTTTTATTGAATAAGGGGCAAACGAGCAGACACATCACCTGATGGTAAGCGATTACTGCCGCCCATGGACACCCGCAACACCAAAAGCGTCACAAGTGCGTTGCCGACCTTTGGGGGATGGGGAGAGGGAATGGGGGAAGGGGTTGGGGTATGGGCCTCCGGTATCATCACTCACTCGGTGAAAAACAGGGCAAGCGCTATTTCACACCGGTTTTCTGTGAGGCCGTGGTATCACTGCGGTCGAGCCGGCCCATTCATGCCGAAGCGTGCCTCTCCCACGGACAGAAACTTTTGCCACACCCCCAGGAACAGCTAGACTGAGACTATTCTTAGCCGGTACCACACGGCACAATCTGATCAGATAAAAAGCACTTTCTAGTCTTTATTAATCCGAAGATTATTTAAGGTCGGCTAGTAGTTCAATCGGGTTTAACTGAATGTCAGATTTTCTGTCAGTCAAACTGGCATCGGACCTTCGCTATCCTGTTGGCGAACTGAATTCGATGTTTAAACTAATTGTCAGTATATTTGCCAATAACGATTGCCATGGATGTTCATTCTGAAATCGATATCTTCAACTCTTAAATGGCGGTCGCATACGCTAACCGTTAGACTCACGAGACTGTCAAAAAATCGAAAGTAAAAAATAGAATCACATTTAACATCGTTACTTGTTATTCACCTTCACATTGTGCCTGACATATGTAAGGCATGCTTTTATTGTCACACAATTTGACATTTAATTATCCTTAATTAGGTAGGTATTACTTACTATTGTATTGTCTTAAATAGAGATCTTTGAAGCTGATAAAACTTGTATTCTTACATAATTGAATTACTGTATTTGTAATCTTAACGATCTAACATACGTTATCAAGGTCCAAATGGTGTCCAAGTGGAGGAGGAGAGCCTCATACGAACTGATTATGACTTTTAGCAACTACTTACATTTGGTCTTCGTATTTATCATCGTTGACCTCTCACCTGTGTTGACAGAATAAGAATGCGAAAGGTCACCACGTCTATTTATTCTATGAACAAACCACGCAGGACAATATCACTGATAAAATAAAACTTAACGCAAACCCTATATCAATCCGTCTGGCAAAGCATGGTGAAATATTCCAAAATCTTCTTTCATAAATGAGGCTTATGTTCCGCAGTAGACGTAGTAGATACTATTTGACCCAGAACTTCATTAAAGAAGGTATAACTACTATTGTAATCTATACTAGTAACAAAGCTGAAGAGTTTGTTTGTTTGAACTCGCTAATCTCAGGAACCGTTGGTCCGATTTGAAAAATTATTTCAGTGTTGGATAGTCCATTTATCGAGGAAGGCTATAGGCTATATATCATCACGCTAATACTAAAAGGAGCGGAGCACCAATGAAGAATGATTAAAAAACGGGGGGAAATTCTCACGCTACGGGCAATTGTAGTCGCAAACGAGGTTGCGTGGATCAGCTAGATCATAATATACGTCTAGTATGTATAATCGATTTAGGCAATACATAATCGATTCGAACAGTTTGTTTCCTGGATCTCATCATGTAATTGTATCATATATCATCCCTGTAATAGGAAAGACTTTCTTCCGACAGATTTGTACTTTGCATTACTTACACAGATGGTGTGGCTACGTTTACGTTAATGGAGAAACATGAGGGCAATTTTGGGGTTGGGTGCTAGATCTTTTGAATAACATAAAACGCCAACACTTTCAGAAAAAACAGTATTTATACCCAGAAACTCTCTATGTGATGACGTATTTAGAAAACAGTGTCACGACTCTTTATCCCATGAGTGTCATAACAGGTGACTTAGAGACCAAACTACTAAAAGAACGGCCGGCTCGACAGGGGCGGTACAACCTTTTTTTTTCCTCTTGCGGAAATCCTTTCGGATACCTCGGATAATCCTGGTGGCATGTCAGACTCGAACCGACTAAAACCGCACGCCGTCTCGGGTATTACATGCCGGAGAACCAGGTGCACCCTAGATAGAAAAACCCTGAAACCCCGACGTACGTCGGGTCACCTACGCTTTATAGATGGTCCTCTACTGTGTGGGAACCCCGATGTTCCCATTATTGTCCCCCGAGCCTGCTTCTGCCAGGGTGACGGATGGCCTCATTTGTCACCCTTAGGCTTGCGCTTACGGAGGACGGAGATCATTCTGGGATCTCCGTGGGGCGGTATAACCCTCGCACAGAATATCAATGTAAAAATAACAGCATGCGTGCTGTCGTGTTTCGTTGGTGAGTGTACAATACTATTTAAAAACCACTAAAACGTTTCTTTTTTATCCTGAATAATAATATAACTATAAACTACCTATATAAATAATAATAACTATTCTAATAGTTACTTGTTACAAACGAATTTTTACGCATAAACGAATATTTGTTAAGTTAAGTTAAGTTGTCACGTTTAATTTTAGATTCTATTTTCATCCAAATTACATAGTGCATTTTTAAGTAATTTTTATTTTATAACGTTGTGAAATTTATAATTAAGTAGGTAGGGTTTAAATTTATATGACTAACTTACTAACTTTTGCGCATTTATATCGTCTATAGTGGTAAAGTTTAACTTATGCCCTTCCTCAAGAATCAAATTTAATTGAAATCGGTGCAGCGGATAAGCCGTGAAGCGTAACAGACATACAGACG
Organism: Spilarctia lutea; assembly: GCA_916048165.1. Lineage (NCBI taxonomy): Eukaryota > Metazoa > Arthropoda > Insecta > Lepidoptera > Erebidae > Spilarctia > Spilarctia lutea. The sequence continues at coordinate 2,422,398 of OU696473.1, read as the reverse complement.
GACAGCATTATTTTTGGATTTAAAATATTAGTATGGATGTTCGCGGGCTTGTGATAAGCCTAAAATCATTTGAAAGTGGAGTCTACACTATTACTGTGTCATATTTTATCTATCTGTGGTATATGTAATGGCGTCGAAAAGTCTAGAAAGCAACGCATCCACTCTAATCAAGTTTGAAAGGAAAATGTTACGACATCAATATTAACATTCATAATATATAAATACTAATAAAGATTTTTAAATAGAAGACGATAATATACGTGTCATAGACAAGTTAAATTTCGTCACATTTATTTTTTAATGATTATTTTTTATTCAGACCCTTGACCATATGTTAAAATGTAAACACAGAATTAGCTTGAAAGAAAAACAAAGAAGATAGAAAATAGGAAACAAGTGTTATTAAATAAAAAAAATAAAAATAAGTATTTTCATAAATAAGTAATGTTTTAAAGAAGATGATCATTTTCTGTGGTGTACTCGTATATTAATAACTTCTCTAATTAAGACAAGATAACACTTGTTACATTTTGTCAACCTATTTTCCTTGCTTTATTGACGAGCATTTATTATCAATCAGAAATAATATATATATCTATAGAAGCAAAAACTTTGTACTAAAATTATGTGAACGAAAAAAATATAAAATTTTGTATAGTTAAAGTTTATATGAATCAGGAATAAAGAAAACTTAAAAAAATGAATCATTTTGGAATTTCGACCACTGATATAAATTAATACAAAAATGTTCAAATATTTTTTTTTGCAAGTGTATAAATACCAGGTTAACTTTATTGTTTGCTCTATCACATTAATTACAGAATAGCAATAATATTCTTCTATCAGAATATTTAAAGTATTTCAATACGTATCTAGGGTAATAAATCATTCTCAACAACACGCAAAGTGTAACACCGCATACCTAATTATAGTCCGCCTTTTTCTGCACCACTTAGACGATACTCTTATTATCGAATAATGTGCATTATTTTTGAGCATATTGCTAACTAGCTGGAAGACATGGCAGTAAATTTATTTCAAATCTTTAATTTAAACAAAAAAATAACTCACAGTAACTACCATCATAATCAACGAAGACATACCAATTGACGGCTACGAATTTTTTATATATAGTGTAGCGTAAGTTTAAATATATAAAAAGTTAGGTTTTAATCAACCAGTATAAATGACATATTAATCCGAAAGGGATTCAAAATTTGAAAAAAGAAGTCTAAAGAATAGCTTTGATTTTCTGGCATTAGGACGGTCTATATTCGCTACTATGACAAAAGTGATAATTTTTTTTTTTTAATTTATATGTGAAAACCTTGCAAATTATGTACTTACTCTCGGTCCGGTAATGGCGCAGACCGCATGCGCCAACAACAACAACTGCCAAAAGCTCCTCATACTGCTCTCAATAACCAGAGCGGCTGAGTATCATCACACAACACACCACTATCCTGTCTTAGTGTTTCCTTTGCCACGATCAAAATAAAAAAAACACTGCACGACACTATGAACTCGGAGTTTAAAAAGACAGTTTTGGCGGTAAAAGTGAAATGTCACTATTTGGCACTCTTTAGTCGCTGGTCGCGGTTCGTTCGCAGCGGCTGTCGACTCGGCAATAACGCGAGCGGCATACACCTGTCCATTTTACCATCCCCTACTCTTGAGGCCTATGCTTGTTTCGAAAGGATTTATCACAGATGAGAATTAAGACAGACTTCTTCGGTCTTGTCGGGATGTTAATTGAGTATTGCACAAATTTAATAATATTTTCTAGGTCGATGTATTGCGGAAAATGATAGTTAACAATATTTATTTTAATTAAGTTTATAGGCAAAGATGCTTCGTAATGGAATTTTTGATGTTTAATCTAGTTCGCGTATTTTAAAAAGTATCGGTCACCTCATATGTTTATATTTTCATAATCTTAGAAATCTTCTCGAAATTGAAATCGATTAACAATACTGATGTATTTCTTTTAAATAAAATGTCTACATTCAAGTTTGTTTCCAATTAAGTTTCAAGAAAATAATCAAATTTCAAGGGTGGAAAGTTAAGAATTCAGAAATGAAAAAGGAAAGAAAACCGAGAAATTAAAAAACAAATTGATTCTTTTCAATTTATTTTAAGCGCGTTAAAGAAGACTAGAATCTATTGAAGTTAATTTTATTATTGAAATTTATATGCAGTAAAATGGTACGATAATTTTTGTTACGTTTTATTTGACATCCTGCTTACATGGCGTGAAATGTGTGAATAGACACATGATCAAGCGTCCATTTGTGTTCGTTTCGTGTATGTTTGTAAAATCTCCTATGACACACAATATCATCTATTCCTAATATAGAAGTTATCTTTTTACAAAAATATATAAAAATAAAATCAATGTTAGCTTCCCACAAGATGAAATAGGTACTAATATTTCTTGTTATGTATTAGGCCATAATATGTTCAATTCTATGATACGGCCACTACATAAGGATGTCAATAAATCATACTCTTTCCATAAATATCATTTCACAATCATAGTCACAAGTAATCTTATGGTAAAATCTATAAATCGAGTGTAACATCTATGTTGAAACATCTTTAGACTGTAATGCACCATGAAGACAATGGAAAGGAGTTGTTATGCCATGGTTTGCGAATAGCGAACATGTAGATATGCACTAATTGTACGATGTGCACCATTTAAGATTGTATTGTGTTCAGTGTTGCCAACATCGCTAATTGAGACGGCTCCTTTGTGTATGGTCTTTCAAGTCATGGTGGACACTGATTAATTTCTATTGTGGTAGGTTATGTCCGTAATAGTAAATACTGACTGAGAGTCTGCCTGTTTACAGGATAGAGCCTTAAAACATTGACAATAAATATGCGTACTCAACAAAGAATAGATAGATACAACTCGATTAATTTTTTTTGTGCTAAAATGGTGCCTACTTTTTATTTTTTTTTACTGTATAGGGGGCAAACGAGCATATATATCGCCTCATGATTAGTGATTACCGCTACCAATGGACAGGTGTCCATGGCAACACCAGAGGCGTCACAAGTGCGTTGTCGGCCTTTGAAGATTAGAGGGAGGGGTTGGAGTATAGGCCTACGGTATCCTCACTCACTCGGTGAAACACCGCACAAGTGCTATTTCACACCGGTTTTCTGTGAGGCCGTGTTAGGCCATCTTAGTACAGGGTGTCTCAAAAGAAATTTTATATTTGTTTAGCTTACTGCGTGAACGCTGCGTACTTAAGGGGTGCGGGGGTTATGTCAATTGGTAGCTTGGCTCTTGGGGATTCAGTCGCTATGGAGCGTTTCTCGGGAGCAGACCGCGCGTTGTGCGTGCGAGAGTTTTACAAGAACGGTGATTCGACAACTGTCGCGCGTAGAAAATTCTGCAGTATTCGAGGTTTTCGCCACTTAAATGATGCGCCAAGCCTTCCTCTCATTCGACATTGGGTTAAAAAGTTTGAAGAGACTGGATCAACGCTGGATAAATCAAAATCCGGGCGACCTAGGTCATCAAGAACGGTAGAAAACGTGGAGAGTGTTAATCAATCTGTACGTGACGACCCGAGCCTTTCAATTCGGAAGCGCGCGAGTGCTTTAAATGTGCATAGATCATCATTACATCGCATTATGCACAAAGATCTAAAGCTGCACCCCTACAAAATTCAATTGGTGCAAGAATTAAAGCCCCAAGATGCCGGTCAGAGGCTTAATTTCGTAAATCAGATGATTGAGCGATTTTCAACGTTTACAAACATTTTGTTTTCGGATGAAGCTCATTTTCATCTTAATGGCCACGTAAATAAGCAAAACTGCCGCTACTGGAGTTCAGCCAATCCGAAACGCAAACATCAGAAACCCCTACACTCGCCTAAAGTGACCGTATGGGCTGCCATGTCGGCGCGAGGAATTATCGGCCCTTACTTTTTTGAAGACGAAATGGGGCGTACAGTTACAGTGAATTCAGAGCGTTATGTGGAGATGTTAGACAACTTCTTGGTACCTGAACTGCAAAACTTTCCTGGCTATAACCAAAGAACATGGTTTCAACAGGACGGAGCAACTTCACACACGTCCAATATATCTCTGCCACGTGTTCGTGAAATTTTCTCAGGAAAATTGATCTCCCGGAGAGGTGACATAAATTGGCCTCCACGTAGCCCAGATTTAACCCCTATGGACTTTTTCCTATGGGGTTATCTTAAATCTAAAGTTTACGCCAAACTCAAACTCAAACTCAAACTCAAATCATTTATTTCCATTGGCCCCAAAAGGCACTTGAACACGTCAAAAATACAAACATAAAAATATAAAACAAAACTTCTAATACTAAATGCACTGAGATGATTTGAATTACCGGAGCTTAGATTGATTTCAATTCAACTCAAAGGTTTAAATTGAAATCAATCCAAGTACCAGCTCCGATGGGTATTGCATTCATGAGAAGAGCTGGTGAGAAACTCATGTGCACCATCTTTTCAGATAATTCATACAAAGCTTGTTTGTTTTTGACAACAGTATTTCTATGTGCAAGTTAAGGCAACCAAAACACAAAGGCTAGAAAGCGGTCTTATTAGACCGCTAGAATATCTTATTAGATATTAAAGCTAGGAAAATAAATTTTTTGTCTAATAAAATAATAAAAATTAGTCCATAGCATATAAGGTTGCAATCACTTACACATCAAGGAGTAAAAGCAATGTGTGCATACATACTGGTCCCAAAGAAAAGAAAAAAACGTTCAAAATGTAATAAAATAATAAATACAAATTATTTACGCTCCAACAATGTAAACACAGATCGCCTCAACTTAACAAAGTTTAAATGTCAGGTAATAAATGCAGAGTAAGATGTCAAGAATTAATTACAATCCAATAAATTATTTCACTTTCACTCACATCCAAGGCACTGTATCAGTCAAGAAATCGTTTATCGTATAATAGCCCCCTTCCACAAGACGAGTCTTAACGGCACTCTTGAACTTTTGTAGGGGTAAGTTCAAGATTTCGACAGGAATTTTATTATAAAAACGCACACCAAGTCCTTCAAATGAATTGTGGACTTTGTTAAGGCGATAATATGGGCCTACTAATTTGTGCTTATTCCTTGTGTTTAGTGAATGATGATCACTTTTACTACTATATTTATCTATGTTTTTCCGTACAAACATAATATTAGCAAATATATATTGAGATGCAACTGTTAAAATACCTATTTCCTTAAATCGTTCTTTCAGAGAATCTCGAACTTTAAGTTTGTAAATCGCACGAATTGCCCGTTTTTGAATTACAAAAATGGTTTGAATATCAGCTGCCTTGCCCCATAGTAAAATACCATATGACATGACACTGTGAAAATAACTAAAATAAACTATTCGCGCAGTTTCAATATTAGTTAACTGGCGAACTTTCCAAACAGCAAATGCCGCGGAGCTCAGTTTCCCTGCTAGATACGATATATGGGCGCCCCACTGAAGCTTATGATCCAAGGTTATTCCTAGAAACATAGTTGACTCTACGAGATCAATCATTTCATTATTTATTATAATGTTCGTGTTGAGTTTCTTAACATTAGGCAAAGTGAACTTTATACATTTAGTTTTATACGAGTTCAATAGTAAGTTGTTGCATGTAAACCAATCTTGGACTAGTGTAAGTGATCTGTTAATTTCATCAAAACTATTCTGATTACGATTAACTTTAAAAATAAGCGAAGTGTCATCTGCAAAAAGTACTACATCACAGAAATTTTGCACAAAGAAAGGTAAATCATTAATATACACTAGAAAGAGAAAAGGACCCAGAATTGAGCCCTGTGGCACGCCCATTGAGACAGGTAATCCGGAGGACCTACTTCCATTTATATCCACTCGTTGAACTCTGTCCCCAAGGTACGAGGCAACCAGATCAAGTGCAGTATCCCTAATGCCATAGTGCCTGAGTTTTCGCAAAAGCGTTTGATGTTCAACGCAGTCAAATGCTTTGGATAAGTCACAGAAAACGCCAATAGCATCTTGCGCGTTTTCCCAGGCATTAAATATATGTTTTATAAGTGTTGAACCAGCATCAATGGTTGAGCGATCCTTTGTGAAACCATACTGCTCTTTATGAAATAAATTATTAATATTAAAATGAGTTTCTAATTGCTGAAGAATAAGTTTTTCAAAGACTTTACTGACTGCTGGCAAGATTGAGATGGGTCTAAAATTACCTGGATCGCTCTTAGACCCACTCTTGAATAATGGTATTAACTTACTATGTTTCATTAAATCCGGAAATACACCATTTTCTACACACTTATTAAATATTACAGCTAAATGTAGTGCTATATCAATAATTATATTTTGCAATAATTTGACAGAAATACCCCACAAGTCGGTTGTTTTCTTTGAATTGAGCGACTTAAAAGTTTTCACCACATCATTAGGGCTTATAAACTGAAACTTAAACTTGACATCACACTCTTTCACGCTGCCCCTGGCCAAGGATTCAGCTGTGACTGAGCAGGAATCCAAGGAACTGGTAGTATCAACTGGTATCTTTGCAAAATAATTGTTGAAAGTTTCAGCCAAACCCTGATTATCTTTAATAATATTGTTGTTAACCATTAATTCTAACCTATCATCCTGCGGTTTGGACCGCCCTGATTCAGTATTTATTACAGTCCAAGTTGTTTTTATTTTATTATCAGACTGTTTAATTTTGTTACTTAGAAAAATTGATTTAGCTACCAAACAAACCTTTTTAAATATTTTGGAATAATTTCTAACATATTGTACAAAAACAGGATCAAAATTATACTGTTTCATGCCATATAGTTCATACATCTTATCTCTACTTTTGTAAATTCCAGGAGTTGCCCAGTCACAGAATCTAGTATTCACATTCTTAGTAAAAGTTTTCTCTTTAAAAATGAAATCATACTCTAGTTTAATTAAATTAAATAAATTCCCGTATAAGACATCCGGATTATCCTCACTGACATCTATGTTCGTAACCTTATCTGCAATATTTTTATTAAAGCATTTCAGGCGGTTAGAAGTCATCGGCCTGCATGTGATTTTCGTTGCTTTAACTACTTCATCTGTGGGATAAATGACCATTTGTCCACAGTGGTCAGATCTCAAGTGAGAGTCTCAATAAACCAACTTCACTGGCGCATTTGAAAGAAAATATCCGTCACGAAATGGCAGCCATCCCTCACTCCACCTGTCGAGCAGTCATAAGTAATTTTACTGTTCGATTAAATGAGTGCCAACAACGTGAGGGTTTACATTTAGACGATATTATTTTTGAGAAATGAATTCCCAAAAAGTGTATTTTAACAATAAATAAACATTTTTTCTATATACCGCTTCCTTTTTTTTTAATCAATCCACTAAATATGAAATTTCTTTTGAGACACCTTGTATTAAACTTGGACGTTAAAATAATAAATATAATACAATCGACTTAGGTAGTAAAACTTAATAAATTGTGAAATAATTATCATGAATGAAAATTTATAACTGTCATAAACTGTTCTAAAATTAAAATGAAATAAAGCAATATCCTGTGTTGGTTGTGAAAAAAAAACAATTGTTTCTGAAACAATAGATGCTGAAAGTCAAAATATAAAGATGATATCTAGACATGTTGATGGCTGATTTGTTATCGACATGTTGAGTAAGTATGCATAATGACGACTTGTTGCTGTATTCTATGACTTGTTCTATTGGGAAATGCATAGACATTGCGATTGTTAACTGTCAAATTGATTATGAGTCTCTTTACGTCAAAAGAGTATGCATATTTAAAGACACGTTTTGATAGCTAGTATTCTACTAATTTATTTTTTATATGGGCCTGTTAAAGTAAATCTACTGTGTTTGATGGAAGGCATGAGCAGAATCTAAGGGTAGTTAAAATAGTCATTGGGAATGTAGACAATGCCACAATGTAGGACGGTGATCCTTACAATAGCGGCCTGTTAAGATGCTTCTGCATCATTGGGTCTTATTTATGGGCTGATTGTCTGATTATGAAGTCAGGAGATTGACCCACTGACTACTAGACCTTATCTGGTTAAAAAAATTATGCGTCCAACCTCATTAGGGTCAGCACCAACAGACGGAGTAACGGCGAAGAGACTAATTCAGTAACAATTTAAACTTAACCTTCTTTTTCCGAAAATTCATAAGTATTTAACTGTATTTTATGAAATGAAATAAAAAAATTACATCAAGCGATGTGAGCGTCGGTTGGTTTTATCGGCGCTAACTTTACTATCCACTGTAGAGAGAGAGTTTCCATCACCAGATGTCTTCTTTCAAAGTATTCAATTTAGACACGTTAATATAATAAATTAATTGTACCTATATTTCGCGTTAATATTCTATTTAAGTCGGTTACGACAAGTTCGATATTCAAACTTAAAACTGCTGTTTTGTCGAAAACTTAGAAACAAATTTAATTTAATATGACGTATTTAAATATCAAGGCTTTTTTGAAGAATTAGTAATGTTATATTATTTTTTTATATTAATTATATTTAAATCAAAATGTTAAGAAACTTATCAGACCGATTAATCTGTAATTTCTATAATCTATGACTATTTAAAATACCTGTCAATGGTGTCAATGTTGAAATCATAGTTGTTAGTCAATAAAAAAAATGCTCTGAGTAAATATTATTGGTTATACTATGACTAATTTGTATTAAAGTTGCTAATAATTTACACAATAGCAGATATAAATATAGTTTAACTTAGGTTTATAATCGGCAATATCAACATAAGCTAACCAAGTTTTATTTACTGTTTTGATCTTTGGGAACGGAATGATAAGGTATAATGTTGTTTAAAAGTAATTGCGTTTATTTTCGTAGCTTTATGCTAATTAAATCTGAATTGGAAAGAAATCGATCAACAGGTTATAAAGATTTCTAATAATACTTTAGTATTATTGACAAACAGAAAAAAAATTCTAGTTATTTGCAAGGTGCTTTCTGACCTAAGTATTTTTAACGTTTTGAATTTTTTCTACACCAACCTTGGCAAGTAATTACTTGGTTTATCTGTCTGAAAACCAGCGATAATCGGTACTTTTTGTTCCATATTTCAGTAAAGAAAGATTCATCAAGAAACGATTTACATTTAAAATCATTAATGTCTCACTAATTTCTGTATTTTGAACTAAGCATGCATACAACTTAAACTAGTGGTCGAAATTCGTTCGTTTTTATAATTTACAAGCTGACCCCCGCAACTTGTTTGCGTCTTCTATTGTCCGTAGCGTGATAATTTACCCCCGTTTTTGAAACATTCTTCATTAGTGCTCCGCTCTTATTTGTCTTAGCGTGATGTTATATAGCCTTCCTCGATAAATGAACTGTTTAAAACTGAAAGAATTTTTCAAATCGAACCAGTAGTTCCTGAGATTAGCGCGTTCAAGCAAACAAACTCTTCAGCTTTATATATCAGTATTGATTATTTTTTCTTTTTTAGTTTTCTGCACTTCTCTTCCATATTATAAAATTTAACTTTGCCAAATTATGTACTCACCTGTTCGCATATTTTTCGTAAAAAAATATCGGTACATAATTTTTGCTTCACGTATAGATTATACATTGTGAATGCAAAAAACAATCGGTTATCGGTGCTGGTAACATTGATGCACTATCAGTAAACAGGACTGTACTGAGTTCACTGTCAAGGAAATTCGAAGCTAATAAAATTAAGAGGCGCTTGATGTAACAGTCATACCATCTATAATATTATAATTTAAAAATAACTCTCTCTGTTACTCTTTCACGGCTAAATCGCTGTACCGATTACGTACAATGTTTGGCATGGACACACTTTGATGAGGAAGGCTTAACCAAGAACCTCTTTCCCTTTTTCTTACCCAATGAAACAATAAACTGATTAAAAAAGTGACTTCCTTGAGGGTTCAAGGAAATATCGAACACTTTTCTCCAAGGCTGGACATGTGTTGGTAGCCCATAACAGATGTCTGCTTGCTCGTCTGTCCTTATATCATAAAAAAGAACTATTCTGTTTGAATATATCTATATTTCGAATAAATGAAAACTATTAAAGATGCCATTGTTGCTTCAGATGAATAATATTTTCAAAACCAACTTGCGTTTGACGTAAGTTTGAGTAATAAAATTTTACAGTTCTGACAATTGATGCGATGATTAAATCAAAGTGACTAAACCGGATTTCAGTAATATAATCTTGACAATAGATGGCATATGATCAGTTAGTTGTTTTTGCGTTTGACGACCTTTCAAAAACCGGACAAAGACTTGCCTAACAAACTATTAATTATGAAGAAATGTGTGCGTCACTTTATAGTACGAAAATTAGAAATAACGAGTAGAAATATATGTATTGGCCAGAAATAACGTTTTATAACAGAAATAAAAAAATGGGTATTTTAAATCAATTAAAAAAGATGATTTTTTAAAAGAAGCAAGCAGAAGGAAGATTGCGAACTATTCTGCTTAAAGACTAAAGCACTTAGAGGCATCATCATCTTCTACTCGAATGTGTTTGATATCCGTTGTAAAGGTTCTACTGTAATCCGTTTTATCAATCGCTGGCCTGAGATTCAGATTCCAGACTTCTTCAATTTCCAGAAACTACAAACTTCACTTACTGGAAGCCTACCTGAATGTAGAAATTCTTCGGAAATGATTGCACAAGCATTTAGAAGATGAAATAACCTAAACCGCAAGATATTAGTGTTCCGAAAACAATTATTACTTAACTATAAATAAGGATCAAATAACAACAAATGCGTGTATATAATATGATATTTGCAGGTTAGGTGGTTACGTAACGAAATTGTGACAGGCCGGCGCGGCTTTGGGCGGAACTGACATGGAACTGACACGAAACTGTCACGGATCTGTAACAGAACTAATCTCGAAGGTCGTTTAGTGATTGATAGCAATTTTCATGGCTATTTGTCAATCTATTATCAATTCTTCTGTTCAGGTCTTTGTACATTTGATATTAATCAGATTGTCTATTTTCTTTTATACTAGCCATGAGACCTATTTAAGTTGTTATTCCGCCTTTGTGATCGGTGCGTTTTGTTGATGGAGCTTAAATTGAATTTCCCAAGTCTTAATCTATTACGCATTTCACATGCTTTACATTTCACAAAGAGGTGAATTTGCTTTTTTTTGTAAACGTTTACAATTGTTGTAATTGTAAGTTAATATAGTAAACTATTTTGTGTAATTTTTGGGACATGAATTGCCTAACCTAATAGTTTTTTATGTTGGTGGTAGTGCTATTTAAGTCCTAGATGGCAAAATAAATTTGCATAACTTTTATATATTTATTTATTTATTTATTTAATACATCATGCACTTTAGGTGCATTGGCGGACTTAATGCCTAAGGCATTCTCTACCAGTCAACCATCGGGTGATGCAGAGAAGACAAGAAGTGGGTGCATTTTGTAAACAAGAATGTATTAAAATAAACATATCTGGCAACATATCAAATACAAATAATATATAAAAGCTAATCATACATACAAGAACTAATACACACTATACATATAACTAAATACATATCAACTAACATAGATACGAGTACATACATACATACGCAGATAGGTGTACCTACTAGGAATAATAGATGACAATTATGTAGACGTTGATTCTGCAAGTTGTTTAATAAGAAACTGCTTTACTTTTATCTTAAATGAAAAGACATTGGTGACCATCCTGATTTCGAGAGGGAGCTCATTCCAAATTAGAACGGACTGAACAACAAAAGATGAGCCAACAAACTCAGACGTATGGGAGGGACAAAGAAGAAGGAGGTTATTAGTGGACCGAAGGTTTTTGTTGTAATTGCTGCATAGAAGTTGGAAGCAGGCAGTTAGATATTTAGGTGAAGAAGGGTTATTTAAAATTGAGTACAAGAAAGTGAGAGCTCGTTGTTCTCGTCGTAAGCGAATAGGTAGCCAGTTGAGTTGCGATTGCAATTAAATGGTAGCCAAATGATTGCGATTAAAAACGAATCGAATGCAGTTATTAAGAAGACGGTCTAGTTTATCGAGAAGATCTGCATTCAGGTCATAACAGCACACGTCACCATAGTCGATTATGGGAAAGATGAGGGTTTGCACTAGCATAGTCTTGGTTTTTGGAGGCAGAAAATTTCTCAGGCGATAAAGCGCCCGAAGAGTGCCAGTGACTCTCTGGCACTGATTTGTTACTTGCATACGCCAGCTTAATGTGCAGTCTAGATGTAAGCCAAGATCCTTCACAGACTCGCAAACAGGTATAGCAGTCCCATTAAACATTATATCCGGGAGAGTTTCGATGGCTATGCACATCAATCGACGACTTCCAACTATAATGGCTTGACATTTTGATGGGTTAACTGTCAAGCCGAACCTTTCGGACCATGTATTAATTGATTCTAGGTCTCTGTTAACGTTATTTATTGCTAGCGAAATATCTTCAAGCTTAGCCTGCGAATAGAGCTGAAGATCATCGGCATACAGATGATACGCACAACGAAGTTCCAAGGTTAGGAGATTAATGTATATAGAGAATAACAAAGGAGAAAGAATACCGCCTTGAGGGACACCAGAGTCAAGTTCGCACCAATCTGAGGAAGATTCATCGACACGGACATACTGCTGGCGTCCCTGAAGATAGGACGAGAACCATTCCAGTGCTTCGGGCGAGACCATAAGATGGGTAAGGATAGATAGGAGTATATCGTGATTGACAGCATTAAAGGCATTAGAGAAGTCGATCAGCACTAAAACAGTGACCTTTGTGTCCTCCATACCCGCCCTAATGTCGCCAATAACTTTGAGAAGTGCAGAAGTAGTGCTGTGACCAGGCCTGAAACCGGATTGTAACGGGCTCAGGAGGCTATTTTCATAGATGAATTTAGAAAACTGTTTATGCACACAGGATTCTAGGACCTTGGAGAGGAAGGGGAGAATAGAAATTGGTCTGAAGTGATTGGGGAGAGTGGGATTTGCAATTTTAGGTAAGGGGATGACACAAGCTTTGCGCCAAGAGGATGGGAATATTCCGGAGTATAAGGAGTAGTTGATAATGTGGGAGATTATAGGTAAGATGTGGTCAAGGATTGTAGTGATCATGTGTCGGCTGATTTGATCACAACCAACGGCATTGGATTTGATAGAGGATATTATCTTTTTAATCTCACACGGGGCAACTGGAGAAAATTTGAAGGGATTTATATTAGGGCTATTTAAACTCGCCAAGTAGTCCATATATTGAATGATTATAAAGTAAAAATTGCATTTTACAAAAAGGTATATGAGGTGCAGCCGCTGTAATTTCTACTTCAAGACCTCTTTTTTCTGCATGACACAACGCAACGCAATATAACAAGTGCAGTGCTTTGCACTGACGTTGAAAGATCATTACACTCCATCATAAAAGTTTCGGTTAAATATAAGTTTTGTCGGGCATTTATTAAATACATACAAGAGCGAGATCCTTTACACGTAAACGTAACTCTGATCCAGATCTCAATTCTTTTATACCCATAAACGAGTACTTTCCTTTTCCAATTACACCCAAAAAAACGTTTTAAAAGCATGAAGTTAAGAATTTAGGAATTTTACCATATAAGGTATCTCTACTACTTACGAAACTCATGAGAAAATAATTACAGACAATCATTTTCATTATAACAAACCCGCTCCAATAATAACACACGTTGTAAAACGGAGAATCCTCACAGAACATCCCAAAGATATTTTAATGTCGACAGCAACTTTCACCAATGACCTTGTCGGAGAAAGTCGCATAGCCGGCTAAATTACACTGACGACTTACTGTGTGTGGTTTTTGAGTATTTATGACTGTCATTACGTGGTCGTATTATAACAATATGTAATGTATTGCGTAAGTATTAATAAAATGAGATCATTATGTCTGTGAACGCTATTTAGTCTGGTATTAGTTTTTTGCTCGAAACTAGGCGCGGCGTTGCTCGTCAAGACCACTCTCGGGATGATTCTTTTGTTTTATTTTTGAATTTCAAAAGAAAGAAGGTAAATGTTGAGAATAATGCGTGTAGTCTTTATTTACATTAGCCAGTTTCGTATTATCTTAACTTGTCACGAAATTTTAAACGTATATCATATGACTTTTAATTAATTTAGGCTGTATTTTTACTACATTTGAGCATAAGGTCGAAAGAGTAAACTGAGAAGTGAACTTGAATAGCAATATGTTAAAAGAGTGGAATGTCAGAGCCCTTTTTGATGAAGTCAAATTGGCAAATTGTCAATAGAGCTCAATATTAAAAATCTAAGTTTTTATTTTCCTTCTTCTTTTTTGATGAAATGGCAACCAGCCGGATCACTCGGATCAGCTATTTCTGCCAATGTCAAGTATTTATCGTCTTCAATTATTAAGTCTTCTAGTCTTCAAGTCGTCGTCGTGATGAAATTAATGATAAAAAATATATAAAATGTGGATGACATGAAATGGGGACCGTCTTTCGAAAAAACAAAAAACGATCTCCTTTTATTTTCCTAATTTACTATCCTATTCTAATAGCTTGCGTGTTCCGTTACGTTGCCATAATTTGACGTTTTTTGAACGTTTCATACACAAAGATGGTTGTCCATACCACAGACTATATTCATTACTTTTGAATAATGACGTTTAGTTTATACCTTGAAGTTTTGATGAGGTGATTGATGTAACGTCATGACTGTTACCTTTTGATAGAAAACGCAATCTACTTAAGTAGGGGACACAAGTGCTGCAACTCGATACCAACACGAGATTGACCCATCAAATATTTCACCATTGTAACTGTCATCATTAAATAATATTGCCTTTAATAATTTTTAATTCAATTACTTTAATTCAGTCAAATTGTATGTGTTGTTATGTAATTCTATAATTTTGAGTGAATCGCATTGTGATCTAGTTGAAGTGTACTCATTCGATTTCCCATTCATTCATTCCAACTTCGCTTTTAAGTTTAGCAAAGCATTGCCAACATACTTCTCTTCATTTTCCTTTCAGTATACGGCTCTTAAAGTGTATTAAGATGTATTTGGTCGTTGTATAATCGTAGTTTAGTAAAATTTAATGATTATAAATCAGTAAATTGTAGAGGAAGTGGGTTGGTCATGTCTTCATGTGGATTGATGTTAATTGGAACCGACGGGTGCTAGAGTGGTGACCGCGATTTATAAACTGGCAACCCGCTGCCAGCCACAAACTTTCCTAAAGTCGTCGATCCATACGGTTGGATGTGGA
Source organism: Spilarctia lutea (assembly GCA_916048165.1). Taxonomy (NCBI): domain Eukaryota; kingdom Metazoa; phylum Arthropoda; class Insecta; order Lepidoptera; family Erebidae; genus Spilarctia; species Spilarctia lutea. The sequence goes on along the minus strand of OU696473.1, from coordinate 2,407,102 downwards.
CTGCCTAAAACCGGGATCATTGGGGGCATTTAGAGGAAACCGCGTATCATATTCGAGATAAATATTCTACTAACTGTGCTTTAAGTCGTAAGCAGACAGTTAAAGCGTCATGCCGGTAGCGACATATAATATAGGTGGATTGTATGAGTTATACTGAAAGATGGAGTGTGGGTAGGCCTCTACAAGGTACTCCGACGACATAGTGAAAGTCGCGGGTTTTTTTTTTTAATAGTGGGCAAACGAGCAGACGCATCACCTGGTGGTAAGCGATTACCGCCGCCCATGTACACCCGCAACACCAAAAGCGTCACAAGTGCGTTGCCGACTTTTGGGGGAAGGGGAGAGTGAATGGGGGTAGGGGTTGGGGAATTGGGCCTACGGTATCCTCACTCACTCGGTGAAACACAGCGCAAGCGCTATTTCACACCGGTTTTCTGTGAGGCCGTGGTATCACTCTGGTTCAGCCGGCCCATTCATGCCGAAGCGTGGCTCTCCCACGGAATAAACACGAGTAACCGTTGGATGTGGGTTTCACAGGAACTGATGCGGAGAATCATAAGGGAGGTCTATGTTCAGCAATGAAGTCTTTATATATATGTTTTATCACATAAAAAGCTACGGTCGACGACTAGAGTGCGATATAATCTTGCAATGTGATATTTTCAGAGATACTTTTTACAAAATACTAACTTTTGCTCGTGGCTCCGCCCGCATGTATATCTGTTTTTGTAGTAAAGAGTATCCTATGTCCTGCTTCAAGAATCAAAGTAGGTATCTTCATGTCAAATTTTATTTAAATAGCGGTTTAGCAGTGAAAGTGTAACAGACAGACCGAATTACTGTCGAATTTATAATATTAGTATACCTAGATATAGTTGGATTTCTTTAGTTTCAGTTGCTACAATTCGATTAAATTTTTCCTTTGTTTGGTGTTCAACCTTCGGTCATGGAGCCACGGCCGTATCACCCAAAGTCTCGTTAATCGATTATGATACTAAATTAGTGACTTTACCGATTATCCCTAGAGCATTAAAACTTTTGAAATAAACTAAAGCAAATCAATCCTTAGTGGAATTAGAACTGTTAATTATATTAACTACTAGCTGAACCCCGCGGTGCTACCCGCGGTACGATGATAACTGCGGGCAACGCCGCGTGGCGAAGCTATATCTTTATAAATAGTAGCCTATGTGTTATTCTGATGTATAAGCTATATTGTGGTAAAGTTTCATTCAAATCCATTCAGTAGTTTTTACGTGAAAGAGTAACAAACATCCATACATACATACATCCATACTTACAAACTTTCGCCTTTATAATAGTAGTAGGACTATACATAGGTAACTACTAAGACTAGTTTGAAAAAAGTCTATACTAGTATTATAAAGCTGAAGAGTTTGTTTGTTTGAACTTGCTAATATCAAGAGGCGCTGGTCCGATTTAATCACGCTAATACCAATAGGAGCGGAGCACCAATGAAGAATGTTTAAGGGAGCTTCGGAAGAAGTGCTTTGTGCCAGACCCGATTGAAGGCTTTCGCGATGTCCAAATTAACTGCCAAGGCTTCCCCCTTAGTCTCAATCGCCTGAGCCCAGCGACGTGTCAGGTATGCCAGAAGATCACCAGCTAATCGACCCTTACGGAAACCGTACTGCTGGTCACTTAGCAGATGATGATCCTCTAGGTACCGCAAGAGTTGATGGTTAATGATGGACTACATTATTTTCGAGAAGAGGGAAGTTATGGCTATCGGCATGTAGTTAGTCGGATTTGAGCGATTGCCCTTTTTAGGGATCAGGTGGACCAATGTGCGCGTTTGTATGTTTACTTTCAAATGCTAATGGTTTCAAAGCTACATCGTCATAGTTCAAAGTTGTTAAATTTTTTGCGACGTGTGGTAATGAAGTTTACGCCTCTATACGTATATCTCCTTGATTGACACCTCATTTATTTCAATAATAAATATACTTATACTGCCAAAACTGTTACCTTACCCTTCCTTTTGTTAGTTAAATAAATAAAAAAAACCTTGTTTGAAAATACAAAGAATAAAATGAAGATTCTAGAAGCTTATCTATGTCCGTTGTTATATCATTATTTTCTGAACGCATAGACTTTAGACGCGAATGCGTGTTTATTTGCAATAGCGAACGTTAAGTAGGTTGCGATCAGTTTAAAAATGTTATTTTTATACATATATAGGACTAGCTGACCCACGCAACCTCGTTTGCGTCTTATATTGCCCGTAGCGTGAAAATTTTCCCCCGTTTTTGAAACATTCTTCATTGGTGCTCCGCTCCTATTAGTAGTAGTGTGACAAATTGGACCATCGGTTCCTGAGATTAGCGCGTTTAAACAAATAAACAAACAAACTCTTCAGCTTAAATAGATTATTAGTATACTCGTAGATATATTATATCCTAAGTTGTGTAAATATGCCCTAACCTAGAAATCTAAAGTTGATGTACTTTAGCTTTCTGGCCTAATAATAATGTAATAATAGGTATAATTTGACAATGTATGTACTTACTACTACTTTGTATGATCTCCGCTAACGATCTTGGCTATTGCGGATTCGCAGACGGTTACAAAGTACGATAATGAGGTGAATTATTGTTAACTGTATAGGTATTATAATGATACCGTTTGCCGTTCTAACAAGTAATCACCAATTTATGAGACGTATGTTTTAAAAGGTTAAGTAGTGGTTATGATCTCGACCCTATTAGATTTTTACTGTTAGTTTTTTATGATTTGGAAATCCGTACATTTATATACTCACAGGTACATGAGGAGGATAGTAGCGTATCTTCGTCCCTAACTGTAATTTTAGTTCAGTTTAGTAACGCGAAAGTTTGTGAGTTTGTAAGTGAGTATGTTTGTTGATCTTTCACGCAAAAACTACGAATGGATTTTGAAGAAACTTTACAATAATATAGTTTATATATCAGAATAACACATACACAATTTATAAAGATACTAGCTTCACCTTGCGGCGTTGCCCGCGGTTATTGTCGTACCGCTGGTAGCACCGCGTGGTTTAGCTAGTAGAGCATAATTTCGTCTATTGCCGTCGGTGACACTTTAGGGATGACGTTCTGTCTTAGTGCTTAGTCACTTGGAAAATACAAAATATTAACCAATAATACAAGAGAATAGAAACGTTAACAGTTGTAGAAAGAGAATCGATGTGAAACACTTGTATCTTGACAAAGCTGGCTGGCTGGTGATCTTTTTTAACCAACTTAAAAAAATGAGGAGGTTGTCAATTCAACTGTATTTGTCTAGTTTGTTATCTCAGAACTATCAACTGGGTGAACGGGTTTTGATGATCCTTTTAGTATTTGAAAGCTGGTGCTTCCCGTGTGGACCCATTTCAATTTGGTTCATTTCTTGAAGTCGATTTTTCTTTTGTTTAAACCCTTTAAAAGATACAAAATGTATCTATATCTGGCTCACAATTTTTTTCTTCTCCGGGGTGTTTAATACTTGTTTCTTGTGTCATGATGTGTCACAGTGGTCTTGCTGGTTGGTAACATCGCGCTTTCTATCTTTAAGTTGATTGATGATAAGGAGCACAGAAGGGATGTCAAGGACCCCGAGATAATAGCCTCACTAAGATGGCACTTACGTTACTTCTCATTACGTTCATTTTGCAGATTGTTGTGTTGTGACATAAACTTTGACAGAGTATTAAGAAATTTTACAAATTAGTAATGAATATTTTAAGAAATAAATATCTTAGCATATTAACTCCCAAGCATGTTCTATATAAGTACCTATAAGTATTTATGTACAGACTAAGAGATGAAGAAAGTGGCTGGCAGCGGATGTATGCGGACTGCCCAAGACCGGGATAGTTGGCGCTTTTTGGAGAAGATCTTCGTTCAGCAGTGAACGGCAAATGGTTGTTATAAGGGATCTGAGATGGAAATAATGGGGTCAAATATAAATGGTCAGGTATAGATGATCATATGTTTATAATTAACTACTTGGAATAAACCTTTCCAGAGAAATCGAGACGTGCTTTGCCACGAATACCAACAAAGGTGGAATATCATTAATTAAAGTGATATTTTACCCATTTCAAAAGTCAGGAAAGTGAGATATGCATGCATAGAGAACAAACTTAAATCCTTTACAAGTTAGTAAGATTAATTATTTAAACAACGACTACAGTAATCAATTTACCGTTCTCTAATTATCATTGTAGTCACGCTACCATATCTGAATACAATAATAATTTCCTAATGTTTTTAACTTGAATCTATAATTAGTGAAATCGTCTTCTCAATGAATCAGAAGCTTTGAAAACTTAATACAAATAATACAAGAAAATGAGTTACAATTTATATCTAGGCGATCTCTGCCAGATAACCATAATATGGACATCAGGTATTTAAAATATTTGATTTATTAACTCACAAGTAACACATTAGATTCAAAATATCAATAGAGATTCCTACATAAGTACACACTCATTCACTTTACACATATACACATAAACCTACACAAATACATATAAATTCTTCTTCTTCTTCTTAATAAATGGCAAACTGTGCCGATGTCGACAATTCTGCCAATGTCAAGTGGGATGGAGATACGTGGGTTTTATGGAAAGAAAAAATAGAGCATAGTAATAATAAAATTGCAACTATAAAAATTTTCCAAAGTTAGCAGTACATATAAATTTACAACATATATATATTTTGATTGATAAGATTTAGAGATTACTCTGTGTTTTCAAGATGGCGTTAACTGTCAAACGATTCGGTGTCATTCGAAATTTATTTCGAAAAGATGATGTGCATTGCAAACATGTAAATTTTTATTTTAATGACTGTTAAACTTATAATATTGTTTTCGTCATAGTTACGATTATTATAATAATAATATCATCCTAACATTTCGGTTTTTAATAGTTATGTACTTTTGCAATTCAAGAATATTTGTAACATCTTCAATATTTATAAATGTGAATATAAGTTTGTTTGTTACGCTTTCACGCGCGATCATCATGAAACTTTGTGAACATATTCTTGGAGGTATTAGAAGTAACATAGGATACTAATATTTTATAATATAGTAAATAAATCAGTCCATGTCCCCGCCAATCTTTCTATTTCCTTACTTGCCGTTCCTTGAAGGTACCATCCTTAGGAATTCCTACGGAATTAAATGTGTTTACACGTTAATTTCGTTGTTAATTACTTAAAAAAATATAGCCCTTTGTTATATTCTGTGTAGTTGTACTTAAATAAGAACAATTTAATTTGGCCGTGTGACAAAGGTACGAATCGTCTATTCTCTAGACCGCATTTTGCGCTTTAGAAAGCGTACGATCAAATAAACAGTTTCTGTAGCTAATTAGTTTGGTTTTATGTGTATAATAACAATAAACGATTTATGGTAACGTTCGACGTTTACATTTGTATGCTTGCAATGGCGTAGTATGTTTATGTTGCGTAATGTAGATAGACTAACAAAAAGTCTGACATATTCAAGAATGACAACTTTTAAGAAAGCAAGCAAGCATCAAGCAACAGAATACACTTTCAGGACAAGACAGACAGACAGACGGACAACAAAGTGATCTTATAAGTAAAACAGGTTCAGAAGGACTTCAAGAAAACAAGCAGCAACAATACATATTCCATTTAATATATCCACTTTTCTGGATGGTTCCATTACAATATATATCCGTGCTTCACACTTTAATGTTCCTTAATCGAATGGCAGGCTGTCTCTCTGGAGCATGTTTGACACCGACCGTTACATATTATCTCTGTCGGTGTCAAATGTGCCGCGACTTTAATTTAACTACCCACAAAAATGTGAGAAATGCTAATAATTACTAATAGAACGTAACATAAGGGTTCCGTTTTTTCCTTTTGAGGTACGAAACCCTAAAAATGAGTAGATTCACGATATAGTATTTATTTATTTAAGGATCTAACAACGAGGAATACACAAAAACAAAACAGAAAATAAAAATTAACAGAATACCAAGTTATGTCCGTCCTCACATTTAGGAGACCACATTATGCACAAGAAAGTTCACCAAAATAGCGTAGGTAGATATAGCTATGTTTTATGTCCATAACATTGCATACAGGATCGCGACTGTATTAATTTGGATGTTGCATATGACAATTTAAGAGTCTAAAATGTTCAATACAGAATTAATTTTTCGACTACATTAGAAGAATAATAACTTTATTTCCTTCACTACCTACACAACCTACTTATTGTGTATTCGCTTGCATTTAACCCCTCGCAATACTGTCACTTCTGCTTTCCCACGAACCTTATCATTTGTTGTAAGACGGTTCTCATTATTGTGAACACATACCTCGGTATCACACTCCTATGAGTACACCCTATTACGACTCTTTGTAGGCCTTTGTGTTCACGCTTAATATGTTTTCCAAACTGTGATATACTGTTTGAAATCTTAGGTCGGTAATTGGATTAGATTTGGATTAATTTTGTTTTATAGGAGCCTCCGGAAGTCCCACACACTGTCTTCGTCTCACCACGGACGGTGATGTGCGAAAGCATTCCCCGTGTAAAGAAAAAAGAAGTATGTGTGAAAAAGATCTTCTGTGCGAGGGTAATATCGTTCTGGTCGAACCGACCCGTTCATGCTGAAATCAGCGTGTCAACAATAATCTTAATTAAGATCTTATAAAAGTTGAAATATTTTTTAAAGTAATAAAACATTATTTTACATCATTACTTTTTAGTGCGATCATTGCGTACTTATCATATCCATTTATGTTATAAATACAATTTTATTGATATATAAATTTCACATTATAAATGATGGCGTTATTTTCAACACAAATACTTTGAAAACAGTTGGCGAAGGTGCGACTACAGTCAACGCATTCCGGGTCAAAATGGGTCGAGGATTTGGGAAAGTAAGTTGCCGACGGACCCAGTCCTTCCCACAGTGGTGTCCTATGTTGCGACAGAATGTGAACCGAATTGGTAACAGTGAAAGGTGGTCTAATCCAGAGCTTTGATCAACAGACCGAGACTTTGAAAGTTTTAGGCTATATGAGACGACTACGATACGATTGTTATCGCTGGCACGGTGGCTAATTCCTTTAGATTTATGATCATCATCATCTCCCTACACTATTTCCAACTTTATTTGGGGTCTGTGCAATGAGTTTAGATTTAAATCTCGAGTGGACCAACACTGCATCGCGATATAAACTTTCTCAAATCGATGACTGTATGTAAAACAACTGCCCAAAATAAATCGTTCGGCGTATTTTTTATACCTTTAGATTTATATCATTTGAAAACGGGTAATAATTTTAACTGAAGATGGTATTTTTCAATGAAAAAGTAATTGAGATTTCGTGTTCACATACTGCATCTAAAAATTTGTTATAATGTGTTTTCCTATTCGTTATTGTAATGTGAATGTTTCAATCTGACTCTTAATTATCTCGTTTAAGTTTTTTTTTTTATTGTATAGTGGGCAAACGAGCAGACGTATCACCTGATGGTAAGCAATTACCGCCACCCATGGACACCCGCAACAGCAAAGGCGTCACAAGTGCGTTGCCGACCTTTGGGGGATGGGAAAGGGGATGGGGGGAGGGGTTGGGGTATGGGCCTCCGGTATCCTCACTCACTCGGTGAAACACAGCGCAAACGCTATTTCACACCGGTTTTCTGTGAGGCCGTGGTATCACTGCGGTCGAGCCGACCCATTCATGCCGAAGTATAGCTCTCCCACGGTTAAAAGTTATTACTCAACTGGAACAGGTGACCACTAACTGTTGTCTATCGTCTTGCAAAAGTTGCAATAATATTTTTTAGTATTTATGATGATCTCTCCATGGAGGACGGACAAGGTAACCCATTGCCAAACTCTTTAAATACATAACAAAAATAATAAGATGAGAAAAAACCTATACGACAAGAAGGTATAAACATCTTTGATCGAAGTCGTCTCGTGTAAACAATAACTGCAGTAATGTTGTGTCAATTAGTTCATAGCGTGGTGGTTATGTCGGGTGCCGTAATAGAGGCTGAGCGGCAATGGGAGACAATTGCAGTGTTGAGACATATTCTTGTTAATTATTGGTAGTGTTACGGAGGGATGAGCAAGTCCTACGTAACAAGGTAGAAGTGCCAACGCTATGCCACAACAGTTTTCTTTGTGAGAACTATCAGCGAATCCCGCCAATTACCATCAGTGACGACAGTGACAACACAATCGGCTGGAAAACTAAACTTTATAAAACATGGTTAAATTTGGGCAGTTCCTGTATTATGCACTCATCGATGCGAGAATACTTACTACATCACAGGTTACTTTATAGTACCATAGGGCGAAACCGGTTAGGATTTAAGCAAATTAAATTAATTATGGATTGAGTACAAGCCAGTCTAATTCTAGAATGTTCCTCACCAAGTTTCACTAAGTGCCGACAATCGAGTGTGTTTTCGATAGCTTTCGTAAAAGAACATGATAAATAATCTTTGTTTGTAAAAGTAGTCGCTCATTTTTGAAACATAGTTCTAAGACTTGTGCCCAAGTTGGAACTATATTCCTAATTCGTCAAGAGCCTTCAACGGTCTGTGGGGGAACGGGTCTAATGTTCCTCCGACACAAAGGGTGGATCCTCCGACCAGGCTAGGTGATCATACCTGGCGGGCCACTGCCTAATAGTTGATGTTGGGATGTTGTATATATGATAATCAGCGCGAGAACTATTTATTGCGCGATTCAGGATTTATAGTTACTCCTTATAGTGCGTTACTACGTAGTTCAGTGTATCTTCGGTAGATGGCGCTATAGTAGGTTATTGTTGTGTTATATGTGGAAGTCGCCACAGGTCTACTGCTGTTGTTGCCATAGGCGTCTATAGCCCGTGACGTGCCCTTGTGCAATCATTCCTCTAAGGCCCTTTGGTAAGCTCGCAGATTAGTTAAAAGTGCCGCGGCAGGTGCTCCTGTAAGGACGGCCTGGGTTATTTCTACTTATGTACTTAAAAATATACACACTCTCATGTGTCAAGACAGGTTGCTGGGATAATTAATCAGTTAATCATCAAGCTCACTGTTTCTTGTTCTAATTCTATTCTCTTCAAACAATCAAACTTCAACAGAATTCCTTTATAATTGTGATAAAAACCACGACATTCTTCCGTTACAGAATAACTTCTGCTGTTTTACTCGACACAATAGCGCGATGATATCTGCGGTTAATCAATGGCTGGTTCGCATGTTATTAATAAAATTGCGTTCAGGGCGGAATAGGGATCTTTGTTCCGTACGAAATTTAACGATGAAACACTAGCAACGATATGTAGCGCCTATAACATTATAGGATAATGACTATATTCATTTGTATGTTGTATGTAACACTTTATGACTCTACAAGTGTCATAAAATAGTGTATTTTTTTGTAATTGATTAGTTTGAGTGTTTCCCCGGCCTACGCAAATGTCCTGCTGGCGGTAGTGTCGCGCTTCGGGTCATTAATCTTGACTTATACCGGCTAGGTAACACGATATCTGGGGCTCGTATTCCGTCTGTATGGACAGGCCGACTCAATATGGAAATCTCACGGACGGAATATGTTCACGGACAAAAAAAAAGACACCTTTGTGGTTTGTTTCGGTATTTCTAGGCAATTGAGGCAGTCACAGTAGAACGAGAACCTCCTCCTTTTTGAAGTCAGTTAATAAAAGTATGTATTGCATTTGGAAGAATTTTAATCATGAGTCCATAAGAACAAATAGGTTACACATAGATATATTATATGATATATAAGTGATACAATACACAGGTATAACAACCACTGCCTACAACTAAATGTTTTCATCAAAATCACAAACATTTTGATCCGCTAACATTGTAATGGCGGGTTCAGAAGTGACAATCGACAGCAACTTTAGGTTTTTATGGTGTTCGGGTCGCCTCCAACTCAAGAGAAACGAACGCATTGCCGTTCTTTGAGAATCCCCTCGAAGATAATAGGAGAGACACACTAACAAGGAACAAAATATTATTATTTTTTTATAGGGGGCAAACGAGCAGACTTATCGCCTGATGGTAAGCGATTACCGCCGCCCATGGACACCCGCAACACCAGAGGCGTTACAAGTGCGTTGCCGGCCTTTTAGGAAGGAGTACTATTGCTAACCAATCGTTTTCTGTGAGATCGTAGTTTCACTCTTTTCGAATTTTCTTTAAAATTAAATTGTATTCAAACTCAGACTGTTTTTTGTGAACATAAAACACAATTTACTCGTATCTTATGAATTATAAAAATCTTAACTTTTAACTATAAAACATTAAAATGCGATTTACAGTTGCTTTCAAATCTCCCCGCGTGAACCCGCCATTAGCTACAACTAAACATTAATGAGTACTTAAGTCAATTCACAGTTTGGCTTGGCCTACCCCATAACTAACATGATAAGATTATGTACAGAAGTTAGACCATTTTACTAGGAATAACAAATTCTTACTAACCTAGAAAGAACAATGAGAAGATTGACTTACTGGCTAAAGGTTATTTAGAAATTAAAGGAACAAAAGAAAATCAATTCCTCTAAAAATTTACTAAATAATAAATTTGAGAATGTTGACTTACAGTATACACACAGTAAAAAACATATGTTTTTCATGGCTATAGTTTTAATTAACACAAAACAACTTAAATATAAAGAACTTAATATTTAAATAATCGTAATAGAAACTCAATTCGATGTATGAACACTGATATGACTGAATAACATGCATGGATGCATGGATAACAAAGCTACTGAACCAAAAAAGTTTGGTCCATTTATTATTCTAGAGCAAAAACTTTGACCCCAACTACAAACATACATTCATATTTACGTATCTTAACACTGACAGTAAAGAGAATTAGGCACACTTAAAAGAAATACGCTTAATTAAACACTACATACATAATGAGATCAAGTTGTCATGTGTGAAAACGCCTTTATCTTTGGTTTAGACAAAATAAATGCTTAAAACAAAACGAAACAATAGAAATGTACACATAAACTAAATTCATAACATCTAAAAAATAACTCAGCTTAAATTGCTTGAAATTTGAAACGATGGGAGTTTTCAAGCAATGTGTAACAACCAATACCTGAGTTGAGCTGACAGAACTAAATATAGTAACTAAACGTAATTAAATTGTCAAAATAGTAACTAATTTATAAACAGTGTTCCTTTTATATCTTACGTAAATCGTACTACAATCACTAGATATCAAATTTGGCTTCACTTTTGAGTTACAATAATAATTATTATTATATCTTGGGAACTTGAACTAAAATTTTTAGCTGCCACCGACAACGGCTTAATAACTTGTTCTTCGTGAAGGATAAAATAAAACTATTTATTATAATTATCTGTATTTAATTTTTAAGGTCAGAGACATATTTTTAACTGTGTCATAAACGGTAACATATTATTTTAAGTATTTCATTCCCAAATCACTAAACCTTTTAAATAAAACTACGTAATTTGTCACAAACATTAATTTAAATATCACATTTTTTTTTAAATAATATATGTCTAAAAGTTGCAATAGAGTATTTATTTAAACGATTAAAAGCTAGCAGAAGTTAAAATTATTTATTTTATCTTTAACCGGTGTTGTCTTTGTCAGATTCATTCAAGTTCTACATCTATACACACTGCATAAATATTCAACATTAGAACAACAATAAGATAAAAGAGAGTACCTACTTATCTATCAACACTTTGGTTATTAAAGCTTAGATATCTTACCTAGTGTATTTAATGAATTTACAAAAATCTACAACATCACACTAACTAGAACATTTATGTCTAAATACCCGATTTCGATTATCACTCTACACAATTACAAATCGACTAATTGTTTGACAGTATCATCATGAAATGGACATCAAATTATTTTTTTTGGGAACTAGTTTGAAAATAGATTTATTAAAAAATATAATAAATAATGTCTAATTGATTGAAGAATATTATGAACCTGAAACTTTATTAGTGAATGATTCTGTATATTATTTAAAAAATATGCATATATTATGTTCTTGTATTATTTAAATTATTTCTTGATGATACTAACAAACTTAGAATGGATTAAAGTAAGGTTATACAGGCCAAGAAGTCTTTATATATTTCTGCTTTAAACTATAATGGTAAATGAAATGACCTATTTTTCGACTGAAGTAAATAGTTAAATCGTAAACCGAACTCCGATACGACTCAGGGTCTTATCAAAATAACATTATTAGTAGCAGTTTAGGCCCCTCGATACCTAAAACTATGATTCAACGCAACACAACACGAAAGCATAAACCAACGACAGTCGACACTTGAAGCCTGTCAAAATGATTGGTGAAATCAAACACGAACATTTCCTGTTGTTGCGTAAATGTATGACCCCTACATGGACTAGGCCCTAGTGTTGCCCTTCTCGTCCCCCTAAAGACCGCTTTTTATAGTCATATAACGTATTATGTATGTAACGTAAATTAATATTTTGAGTATGCCAGTGTTGCCGGTAAAAAAAATAAACATTTCAATGGTAAAATTCACCTAACAAGATAGTTTGCCAGATCTGGCGGTTATTTCATTTACCATTGACATTTTCGTTTAAAAGCAGCCGTTCCGTGAATAATAAGTACATGTCTAAGTAGAGCCATTCCTTGATATGAGCGACGTATACCACCTTGTACTATGTTTCAGTCCAGACAAGATTCTTAGTCAAACTCATGGAGTGTTAGAAATTCTAAGATTCCCAAAAAAAGGATGATATTCATAGATATGACGTGATCTTCCTAACTTTGTTACTTCTCTTGTGGAACTCGATCAGGCATGTCAAAGTATAATATTAAAAAATAAAAGAAAGTAGATATCTGCGACAGATGGCGAAGTGGTATAAGCACTCAGCACACTAGGACCGACGCGATATGGTGGCCCATATCGCGTCGCTCCTGGTGTACCTACTGAGTGTTGTAGTTTCGGTCCCTACATGAAACAAAACTTAGTCTGTGTGTTGTTTGTACCCATTTCATGTGTATTTGTAATGTTCACAATAACAGGATTTATACCCAATACAAAAGTTACATTTTTAAAAGCAGAAAAACATACTAATATTGTAAAGCACAATTTTTAACGGTGGTAAAAACTTGCAACTCCTAAGACACAAGTTGCTGTACCTTGAGTACTCAACCTCTCTGGGTAAATTTTTTTGATTATCTATAGTATTTATATCAGTTGTCTAGTACCCATAACACAAGCATTGCTTAGCTTGGGACTAGATGGCGTTGTGTGTTAGATGTCCGGAATATTTATTTATTTATCTTATAAATTTACTTTACCTTTATACCTATCTAGGAAATCAACCGGGTTCGCACAGAAGTCTTCGAAATTTTCAGATTTCATTTACAATAGTATGCATGTTTGTATGTATGTACGAGTATTCACTCTATCTATTGTCGAAAAGTGATTCTTAAATTTTTTTTTCAAGGTAGACGCATTAGGAATATACATCCTGTGTCTTGGGGGACTTTATAAACATGCATTTAATAGACTCACAGTTTACATTCATATAATTTGTGAATCACACAAAGTGTTATCCCATATGGATTTGAACCCACGACATTACGCCAAACGTGCTGTCATACAATCCATTAAAATCAGTTTTATAGATCTAAATGGACAGAGACCGGAAGCGACTTTATTTTATGCTACGTAAAGATATCAATATTATATATCGTTTCATTTCGTCACTGCATAGTTGAAGCTTTTAAATTTTGAATATTTAATTATTATTAGATCGACCTTTAATAAAAATACATGACTATCGATTTTTCTTCTCTGCCTACCTTTTTCTTGTTTCGTAACTGTAATGATTAGTTTCATCAACTTCGATCATACCATAGATGTTTCATCAGAGTCAAAAAATTGCACCAATTGGGATACAAAATGTAAAGTTACTCGTAGTTGCTATTTACTAAAACTGTGCTCTAGAAGTCTAGAGAGAAAATACAATTTCATACTGTGATATTAAAACTTATTTCTTTACCCGACCACGCGAAGCCAAAAGGAATGTAATAGAATATTGGCAGTTAATGTATATTAGTATTTTCCACCGCAGGGCCTAAACTAATGAACCGATTTCAATGAATAAGGTTTCAATAGTTTCGTAATAATTGCCCAGACGAGATAGGCTATATCAATTTTAACTTTTTAAAATAATTTACAGGTATAGTTCTATAAATAAATAAATATTTCGGATATCAAGTAAACTATCTGATTAATTAAGGTTTTATTTGTTTATTTCATAGACGACTATTACTAAACGACGATCGTGTAACGTCAAATTAATATGTTACAATGTTTGTAATTGATTGAATTATTGTAGTGTTGGCCGTTTAGCGATAAAGTAACAGGTCGATATGGTCTTTCATCATCTGTGGTATACAAATTATATTTAAAGAATCCCTTCACTGTGATGTAATTTATTTAATAGTGGTGTGCAATCCCTATTTTAACTTTCACTGATATTCGTATACTCCTTTTAAAAGACATTGCAGTGCCTACAGTTCTGTTTGGATTTGTATTTAATGCACAGAGCCTACAGGGGTTATTTTTTGACTCAGTCTTGCACCCAGATTATAATTAACTGAATTAACTTATCATCAATGACTTTTTTTCTTAATCTTCGAACAAGATTTGAAGCAATGGTAACCCACCTTTGTTTTAAAGATGTTAGAAAAGCTTTTGGGTTATTTTGAATTAGTAAAATAAAAAAGGATCTACCTATTATAAAACGAATAGGGTACAAGTTAGATTAATGGTTTATAAAACAAAACTTTTACAACCTAGATCGAGTCCACAGAAGTATACCGTACCTACCACCATACTATCTAACCCTCTCTAAGGCAGACCTCCCGACGCAGCCCTCGCTCATGACTCTCGTGGTCACGCTCGACCCAACATGGCCGCTACATCGCCAGCTGACTGCGAATGGAGAAGAGCTCCTCTTGTAGGTCGTGGAGGTGCAAGACGTGGAAGGGCCAGAACTCCTGCTGGTGCTGCGCCTAAAGCACATCCAATCACGAACTCGTGGCGGGACGCGTCATTTGACGTGATTCGGCGTTTAGGATCCCATCTGCACAAAAAGAAATAATTTAAATTGCAAACAGTTGAAATGACTAAGTGTTAAAAACTTTTAAGGAATATTATACGAGAAAAATCAGGAATCTCTTTAGCGTTATCCTGTATAAATAAGTTAATATAATCTGCAAATGTCCAACCCTTTAGTGGACTCGATATTGACATCTGTCAAGTCACGATATTAAATTTTGACAGTTGTGTGTTGTGTGCGTAGTTATGGATAGCAATTGAACGTGTTTCATTACAACTTCATCTGTAATGCTTACGCATTGCGTGCGCATTTATCTACGCATTTACTACTGCAATGCTAACACAACGCGAAATAGCTCGACAAGAAATGTGACTTAGTATATTCCTCTCTAGAGACTTTCGAAATGTAGTAAATAAATTCAGATACGATGTAATACACCTTAATTGGTATTATTTAAATCCCAGCATATTTTAGTAGATCTCCTTAAAACATCTATTCTAAAATGTTGTTAATTACGTTTAAGGTTTAGTACTCTCTAGCCGTATTTGGTCTGTAAATATTTCTTAACACTAAAAAACAAGTACGAAAAGCTCGGCACACTTCCGATTGCAAAAACAACGCAGGTCTCGACGGAAACCCGTCTCTTGTAATTCAATATACATTTTAAATTAAATGGTTTTTGCTAAAACGTTATGCACCTTGTTTTAAATTCTGTTCTCAAGCTGCTAGATTTAATGATTGGATAATAGATCCCATATGGTTGGTTTATATCTTGATGCAGATACATTGATACGTCGGATAGAATTAATAATATTTAGAGTTTGAATTGTAAAATGTTTGTCCTTAAGATACAATTTTGTAGAAATATGCATTTATTGCCGAAGAGTTAGGAAAAAGGTGTTTTAGACAGTTATATTTTGACAAATCATTTTAGATTATCATTTATGTAAGAGGTTATGCCTATTGCCGTCAATTGGACAAGTTAAGAGTTAGAGGGCAAAATTGAGCGTACATCAAAGAAAAATAGACAGGAATGGAAGGCAATGGTTCGATGTCAAAGGGATATGGCATAGGCAGAGTAAATGGGCAGTAAAAGCAATAATTCGAGCTGGATTTTATCAAAGAATCCAACTCCTATCATAAGTTACAAGAACTTAGACTGCTTAGGTTTTTTGAAGATATAGTCGGATTTAGGCAAGGTTATTCTTTTATGCCAAAAAACAGTAACGATGTTAAACGTAGGTGTATAGACGGATAAAGCATGACCAAATGAAATGGTTTTTCTACAGACAGCGAGTGAATCATCTATCAATTTTGTAAGAAATGCAGGTCATAAGTTTAATGGCTGTATCTGAAACAATAGAATGACCGGTTGCTGACACGTCATACATTGCTTCATTATCCTTTTATAAATGTTTTTGAAGCTTGATTCCGGTTCTGGTGAGAGTTCGGTTTAAAATTATTACTTAATTGGGGTCGAGCAGTGTAAGAATATAAACATAAACACTCGTAAAAGCATTTTTTTTGTTTTCTTTGCCTGTTCCATCAAATCGACGATTTTCAAGTTTTTATTTTTATTATATGTTTTCCCGGCGTGCCCAAAATAGAATACTCAACATCACGCTTAGACTAAAAGATGCTGAGCAGGATTGAATCTATTCTCGACTCTAGTCGCAGACGAAGATGCAGCGGTCAGTTAGTGTACATATATGTATGCTATTTTATTTAAATCTTGATAGTAAACAAAAATAATAATAATAAGAAATAATGTGTTAAAATAATAAGGCCATATCTATAACTTTGTAAACCTATAGAACCTAACTGGAAGCTGTACAGTTTAAAGTATATCTGGATCAAGGCAATAACTATCACTTTACCACCTGTAAGCGAGCCCAGAATAGCAACGTGGGCCAACTTCAGATAGCCATATAATTTACAATTTTATACTTTCAAATTAAGTGGTTTTTATAATTTGTAGATTATTAAGGTTGTCTGGGCCGGTCACGGTAGAAAAAAAATTGTCTCTAGCTGCTTATTATTTCTGTATGATATTTTGTGGTCATCAAGTAATCCAGACGTGTTCCTGAAGATTTAACTCGTTATCTAGAAAGCGGGATACGGGCAGCAAAACCTTTGTACCTGTTTTTAAGAAAATTTTGCGAATGGAGGAGTATGAAATTTGACGCAGTTAAAGCTCATAATACAGAGCAGGCGCGCAAAAAGCTTTTTTTTTAATATGATCGAATTTTGACCACTTGCTGACCACTAAAAAAAAGGAATTCTGCAACGCAGGACATCTTCGTTGCCCATTACAGTCTGTCATTAGAAAAGCAATCTGGTTACGTACTAAGCGGTTGGAACGCGTTGACAAAAAATAAGTTGATTGATATCATTTTGGTAGGTCGTGACAATGATGAAAAGTAAAAAGGTCATGTGTCAGTGGTGAGGACTTAAATAAAAATTTGTTGACCTATTTTGTGTACTGGCTGCGAGCGCACAGGTAACTACATAATTATAGATAAATATTTTTTTATATATTATATACATTTACAACCGCCTCAAGCGTTAACTTTCAAGAATTTATTTCACATCCAAAGCTGCCTATAGAAGTTTTCATTCCAAGATAAATATAGTGATTTTTATTTCGTATTTCCATATCAAAGCCTCTATAAAAGCAACTCTCTAAAAATTGTAAAGTCTCTAAACTGTTGCGTGTTATGATGAGTATTCTTAAGGCTAAGAGCTATGAACCCTTTGTTCATAATTAAGTATTATTTTTAAATTAAAAAATAACAAACAATAAAGAAATTGAGCGGTGTTAATATGTCGTTTTGAAAGATCCTAAAGAACAAGGAAGTATCTACAATAGCAATAAAATGTCGTAATTTATGACAAGTGACAAACTTTTAGCAAATGGCAAAAAGTTAGCTGTACTGTAAACTTCTGTCAGACTTGCTAATTGACTGTCATAGGAGATGAGATATTATGTAAACCATATAACGGGTCGAGCTGAAATGGGGAGATTTAGTGTCGTATATGCAAATAAATAGCATTCTTACACACTATCAAGCAGTTCTATTTGTTTCTTAGTCTGCACAAGGGTTGCAAGCTCTATTTGTTATGTAGGTCTATATTTTTAACCATCCTGAACTTCTAAAATTAAAGTATATGCTATTGTGTACTCTAAATTTAAGATCTTGAAAGTATTAAAAGAGAACTTATTCCCTTAGTCATATAATAAAATAAAAAAAGTATTTATTTTATTTTATAGGGAGCAAACGAGTAGACGTATCGCCTGATGGTAAGCGATTACTGCCGCCCATGGACACCCGCAACACCAGAGGCGTTACAAGTGCGTTGCCGGCCTTTTAGCAAAGGAGTACGCTCTTTGCATATTGTTTGAATTTTATAAAATACTAGATTTTGTCCGTAACTCATCTTGCGTGTTTGTCAGTTATCTATCGCGGTAAAAAGTAGACTATGTTCTTCCTTAAGAATAAAGTATCTACATGCCAATTTTCATTGAAATCGGTGCCGTGGATAAGCCGTGAAAGCATAACAGACAGACAGTCACTTTCGAATTTTAAAATATCAGTATGGAAGAAGTATGAACAAGGATTTCGCATTGTTACAGGTTTTAAAAATCGAACAAAACTAACACTACCTTCTATTCAAATGTGTGTTATGGTAAATTTAGTATTGCAGTCGGTCAATAGCTTAGACTTTAGAAGAATGGCCGTAGGTATTAGCAATAGGTAAAACGACCCGTTCCCTTCACAATTTATTACACAATCGAACATAGTTTATCATACTTTAACCATAAATCTGTGGTCATGACAGAATAATTCAGGGAAATGTTACAATCGTAGTGCACTGAGCTGAGATAGCAGATATAGAACGGAGAGATGTAAAGCGAGATGAAAAATAGTCTTTTAAAATTGTGTAAAGTTGATTCATAGACATTCATAACAGTACTTACAGTACTTAACAATGTGCTATTTATCAGCTGTATATGTGTTAGGTGACCTAATTTTGAAATGTTGAACAAAAATGTAATGATTAATTATAGTCTGTAGGTAGGTGATCATAGAGGATACGTAAGAGGTGTTTTTTTTTTTTTATTGAATAGTAGGCAAACGAGCTGACGTATCACCGGTAGGCGATTACCGCCGCCCATGGACACCCGCAACACCAAAGGCGTCACAAGTGCGTTGCCGACCTTTGGGGGATGGGAAAGGGGATGGGGGGAGGGGTTGGGGTATGGGCCTCCGGTATCCTCACTCACTCGGTGAAACACAGCGCAAACGCTATTTCACTATTTCACACCGGTTTTCTGTGAGGCCGTGGTATCACTCCGGTCGAGCCGACCTATTTATGCCGAAACATAGCTCTCCCACGGTTAAAAAGGAACCACATATTTAATACCTTTAATCGAGCAAATCTTATACGAGTATATATATGATCTGAATCTCGGAAACGGCTCCAATATCTTTAAAGAAATTTAGTGTGCAGGGGGTTTCAGGGTCGATTAATCGATCTAGCTAGGATTTATTTTTTAAAATTTACAAAAATTAAATACTGAGCATAGCTCGCTCAGTCATCCATTTACTATTATGTAATTTTCGAGTCACGTTATTACTCGCGATGAACTACGAAAACATTTAACTAATTTTCACGTTTTAAAAATGTGCACTTATATTCTGTTGGCGTGTCTAAGATAGATTAGTAAACATCACGCTTAGACCAATAGGAGCGAAGTATGATTGAAGTTGCGTGGGTCAGCTAGTGTAACCTATTTTTTAATTTTATCTTTCGTTTACTGCTCAAGGGAGTCTAAGTAATCAACTTAGAATAGAGAAATATAAAACTTATCGACATCGAATCAGTTAGTGACTGATCAATGAACGCTGGTAGAAACTTTTAAAGTAACTGTTTTCTTTCTTATTAAGTTTCTTATTTAAAACTAAAATTAATTGCCAAAGTATATACAACTCTATAATTTTACATGTACTCCATGTTTTGTTTCTTTCTGAGTACTTGATGTTGGTAAATTTTTCTAAGCTTAATCATGTATGGAGTACTGTGAGTACCTAACATTATATAACTACATGCGAACAATGTTTCTAGGTTCAACAAAGTGTATCCTAATTCGTTTACATGGTGCATGCCAATGACAGATATGTCTAAACTCATGGAGAAACCGCTTAGTCAATTGATTTTCATTTCCTATCGCGTTACGTGCTTCGCTTAAGTAAAGTTCCAAGTCGTAAATGTGTACTGTGTTTACTCAACGTACTGTTTTATGACTCTTAGGTACGGCTGAACGATTAGTTTATAGCAAAGGCACGAACGAAAGGGAGGGACATATGCCTTAAATTCGTATTTAAAAGAAAGTAAACTCCGTAATGAAGATACATAAAGTGGCTTTTTGAATAGCGACAGAAAGTCAGCAGTTATATTATCTCTTAAAAGCTTAATTTCTTATTATGGTGAATGTACAAACATGATCTTAACAAAGAAATGTACTAGTATCCATTTCACGATGTTAGAATGTAAGATTCTACCACTGTTTAGAAAAACTATTACAAAATTCATAACTTAGAATCGAATGTGTTAAAGTATTTTATGAATACAATTGCGATAAGCTTTTAGTATTCAGCATTAGTAGCATTCTAAATTGTAATGCTAATTTATTAGAATCATGATTTTTACATCAAATAAGATATCCTTTTATTTGGTTTCATTTCAATTTAGTTTTCTTCTTAGCTTTTTCTTAACGCAGTTTACATAAATATGTAAACTGTATTCTTGTACATCATTCCACAGTCAGCGATGGATTCGTTGTTACGTCACAGTCGCTGACAGCCAACCGTTGTAACCTTTCACCGGGTTATGTGCGTAGCTTAGATGGTTCGTCTATACACTGGTACGGCTTAAGCCTTGTCTAGAAGAGACGAATTCGCAGCGGATTGTTTCTTAAATGTGAGCGCGTGTTTTGTTGTGACTAGTTCAGGTTATGTGCAGTCAGTAAGGAACTTTGTAATGACGTTCATAGTATTTTGTTGTCGTACAGCGTTTATTTAAGAACCGCACACCTTGCCAACAAGAATATAGTAGCGAAACTAGATAATTTGCAACTAACAAGGAACATTGTGCAGGTGACCGTAATAAACCTTATACCGTGGATCAATAATCGTCGTTTGAGGCTAATGACCGTTTTATGGACAATGTTGCTTCTGCTTTGCTCATCTGACTACGAACGACGCAAATCTACTGAAAGTTACTGTTAATATCGTCATCATCATCAACAACCCGTAACGTCCCACTGCTGGGCTTGGGTCTCCTCTCAAGAGACGGTTAAGGTCATACGTCCCCACGCTGACCGAGTGCGCGTTGGGGACTGGCAAGACAACTTTGTGGCTACGTCATCTTGCCGTTGGATGTTTTTAAGCCGCCCAAAAGCCTCACGACTTCACGACTATTATCCTACGAAAACAACCGGGACCGACTGCTTAACGTGTCCTCTGAATCACAGAGATGCTCATGGTTTCATGCTACAAGCGGTCACCCAACTAGGTACTGAACGCACCGTCGTTGTTTACGCTCGGTGATTGTTTCTAATCACCGAGTGCAACTGGGCTATGAGTACCTCATATATCATCATCATTAACAGTTTTTAAGAGGCCACTGCTGGACATAGGCCTCTACTCAGCGTGGAGGTTTTGGCACTGGCCACTGTGGCCAGATAAGAAGCATACTACAGAAAAATCGGGCGAAATTATTCACAGTGAGTTCGACCTGTCTGTACGAGGTTTTAGATGCGTTTGTGGCGGTTCAACGGAATGTCGACTGCGAGTTAACATTCTAAGTAGTTCAACATGGTTTTGTAACCCGATCTAAAGATAGGTAGAATAGTTTATTACGTATTATCTGCAAATGTTAGAAGTACGTGTTATATCATGTTATGGGAGATAAACTGAGATAAAAGTAATGTACAATACTGGTAGGAATTTTATGAGTTAAAAACAATTGTGGTTAATTTTTCAAGTAGGTTTGTACCTGTGTCATTTTAGGTCTAAACTTCAATAACTGTTTCTGTTTTTATTTTAGCTGTTGTATTTAGTTGTAAAAGGTTATATTTTTTCTATAGATATTTAAAAATATCACCCTCTGATCTATAAAGATTTAGTTGTAGACATTTTTATTTCATTATTTTTTACATGCTAATCTCTATATTCTTATTATTCAGATTTGAAAAATTCCCTTTTATTGCATTATTTACGTTACTAGTGATAGAAATTCGACCTTAATTTTTAATTAATTATATTTTTTCTAGCTTTGTGCTCTCGCTTTTTGATTTATGTATTAACACATGGATCCGAGTAGCCCAAAATCGACTGCAATAGGCTTATGATGAAGACGGTGATGATGATTAATATATAGATCTATCATCACGATAGTTATATATCCAATCATACCGTGCAAATTGAATGCGTTTAGTTTAAAAGATTAAACGTCGATCTCACATACAATTTAAAAAATATTTCATTACAATAAAAATTTAAATGAAATTCATAGTAATAGGCTACTGCTCCATCAAACAATCACTCGGAGAGTTCAAGATCGAAAGTCAAGAATACAAACTCACTTGAACATCATATAAGGGTGAAAGTTTACTAAACCGCAAGCTATTAAACTTTCAACTTGAATGGAGAATAGCAAGAATGTTGTGAATGAATTTAATGCGTTCAATGACCCGATTGTAACGCAAACTGATGATATAATCAACGTGGGAGAAATGCTTAGGCAGAAATAGGATGACTCAATTAGAGTGGCTGAAAAAAAACAGAAAACCGGCAATTTTTGGTATCTTCCCTTGATTTAGGTAAGCGAATAACCGGGGAAAATAACTCATTTCAACAAATTAACATATTGCCGTCCACGTCTGAATGAAGATCTCCTCTAAGGAATGTTTTCCCGCAATTTCACCAGGTAACCACGCCACGCGCGATAAGGAACTTCGTTCCAATAATATTGAATATTTCGGACATCTGACACACAACATCATCTACCGTCAAACTAAACAAAGCTTGAACTATGAAAACTAGATTGATTGATACAATACATGTCATGTTATGTGTATATGTATGTTTAGGTCTATCGCTAGACGGTATACCTCGCGATCATAAGCGGCCACTTTCAGTTGGTGATATTTTCCTAGTCCAGTCCAGGCCCTGATGGCATCAATCCAATTCCTTCTTGGTCGACCTGGTGTATATATTTAGCAACTATTTATGATTTTACTTTGTCTATTTCTTCGTTTTGTAGATGATGTGATTAGAGAGACTAAACTTACGTTGACAAAACTTTATACGAAATAAAAACAAATTTAAATATTTCAGATGTAACAGCACTTGAATTGTGAACAAACAGTTTATTGTCAATTATACTCATTGTATATTGCGTATTATACGTAATTATTACGGAGTATGTGAAATAATTTCACAGAGTTCGTAATGACATCTTACATACATATATACAGTACACAGTCATATATGTATACCTAAAGGCTTATTAAAACGTCCGCATTTGTATGTTACACAACAGTTTCATTCCATGGATGTCGTAAGAGTTGACTAAGGGAGCAAACTACACAGCACAACAGCACTAAAAAGAGATGGAAAACTTGAACAAACCCTTTATACGTGTGGAAAACTTTACGGGCATTCACCCCACCGGGGTTTGCGACACGTCAAAATCGGACCGACTTGCGCCTGGAATAGCATTGATCCGGGGACTGCTGTAATTAAGAAAGGCATCCGGACTTCTTTTAGCGCCGGCCACCGTCTACAAACAAACTATTTATTCTACACACGGCACCTCCTCGCTATTGCCAACCCGTCTGGACAGCGTGGCATACAAACGCCACTAAAAAACCCTCTTTTCATAGGAGAATCCTTTGTCGTCTATTAAAAACTGTTGACGTGACAAGACTTTCATTCATATTTTAATTTAAATAATCAACAGTACTAATATTATACATAATATTGCGATGTTAGCATGTTTCGCGAGTTCTAGCGTGGTACTTTCACCGCTCTCACGGCCAAAAGGTCAATACTGCGAAATGTTCGTAACCTCTTCGGCACAGGTACTTGAGGCCGGCTTGACGGGTTGCTTTTTACTTGATTAATTGCATAGAAGATGTATTATTTCGTCGGTGATGGCTCAATATTACGTAACATATACGCAACAAACGAATTATGCGTTTTCTATGCTATCGGATTACATTGAGTACGATAAAAGTGTTCCTTATTGGTCTAGGTCCTAGGTCATGTCTTAAACTAATATAATCGAATTGTATTTACTTGAAAAGTTATTTCATAAATATTTACTTAGATATTGTAAATTCATAGATAGATTTGTTTAAAAAAAGAGGCAGTTAAATGAAAACGATCTACTACAAACAACTTTCAATTATATTCATTTTATTTTGACTGCTTCGGTGGCGTAGTGGTAGCGTATGCGACTGCTGTGCATGAGGTCTCGGGTTCGATTCCCGGGTCGGACCAAATGTTTGTATGATCTGGAAATATTTGTTTCGAAGTTTGGGTGTTTTCTATGTATAATATGTATGTATTTACAAAAAAAAAGTATACAAGTATTTATATCAGTTGTCTAGTACCTATAACACAAGCTCTGCTTAGCCTGGGACTAGATGGCGTTGTGTGTTAGATGTCCGAAATATTTATTTATTTATTAATATTTATTTATATCTAGCTGTCACGGCTGTCAAAGAAACAACATCGTTATAAAAGTGCTCCCAAATTATTATTGAGATTCCAACGAAAACAACAAGTGCATACCCAACAGTGTATCAAATCACTCAAAGAAGGTTGCCGCTTTGCTTTTTCGCAACACCGCAACACGAAAACAAGAAAACACAGTAATAAACGCCAACTGAAAATTGCCGACACATCTGAGGTTAGAACATTTTATGATTATTTTATTAATCAACCTTCAAGTTCAGAATTATCATTCTTCAAATCTGTCAACTTCAATTGACACCTGAGAGGTAATGCCAACATTACCACAAAATAAAAATTGTTTTTGTCAAAGACATTTGTGTAGCGGTGCCAACATAACACACAAACTTAAACAGTTACGTTCCGATTCACGCAATAATAACATTTCTAATATATTATGGAAAAAATGACACCAGAAATGATAACATTTTTTGAAATGATGAAATTGGAAATGAATAAACAAACTCAAACCATAACGCAAAACATAACCGATACTTTGTTGCGCACCATAGACGATAAAATAAAACCAATAATGGAAGAAAATAAAAATCTGAAAGAGGAAATCCAGGCACTGAAAATTAAGACTAAACACTTGGATGACGCAAAAAGGGAGAATAATATAATAATACATGGTATACAAGAAACTGAAAAAAACTTCGACGATTTATTCCATATAATTGTCAATATTTTGAAAAATACTGGTGTTAAAATAGAAATATATGAGATAAATAAGTATTACAGATTGGGACGCAAACAAGATGAAAATAGAAACAGACCAATACTAGTTTCCTTTACTTCATATTTAAAAAAGGTAGAAATAATAAAAAATAAATCAAAAATGGATAAAAATACCTATATAACTGAAGACTTCTCTAAAGACACAATACAGTTACGCAAAAATCTGCAGCTACAGGTAGAACAAGAAAAAGAAAAAGGAAACGAAGCTTTTATTAAGAATAATAAACTGATAATAAAGAAAAAGACAGAAGTAGAGAGGAGGAAAAGACAGTGTTCTTTTTCACCTGAAACTATTCAGACGCCACCGCGACCCTTAGAAAACAAAACTATAATAGCGCCATCGAAACTTCACAAAACTGACGCATTTGCATACATGAGATCAAAAGCTCATGCAGTCTCAGAAAAAAACACTCAATGTAATAAAGAATAACAACTAATAGACACTGGAGACGAGAGAAAAATGAATGATTTAGAAACAACCACAATAAAGAACAAACAGATCCCCAATACGGTTGGTCGCCGCGGGGAGATAGACCACACCCCCCTAAAGTTAATAATAATGAATGAGTCTAATAAAATGCCACTAATTAAACAAAACAAAGATACAGCAATAAGAAGATCGCAACTCTCGTTTAATGTTGCTACCCTTAACACAAGATCAATAAAAACTCGAGAATCCCTGTTAGAACTAGAAAATGCACTAGAGAATATAAACTGGGACATTATTGGTTTGAGTGATATAAGAAGAGCCAGTGAGAAAACGGAAGAACATGATAAATATATTTTATATTACAAAAATGAAACACCTGGTTTGTATGGAGTAGGATTCATGGTGAAAAAATATCTCAAAGAGGGTATAATCGAGTTTCAGGGAATATCAGACAGAATTGCGATACTGAATATAAATCTACCAGGCTACAAGCGACCTGTATCAATTGTCCAAATATATGCTCCTACTAATGTTTCTCCAGAGAAAGATAAAGAAGCCTTTTACCAAAAACTTAATGAAGTTATGCCGAACCTTTTGAGGACAGTTATTGTGATGGGTGATTTCAATAGTCAAATTGGTAAAAGAAATAAAAATGAAGATAATGTGATTGGTCCATACACAACCGGTAAAAGAAATGATAATGGTCAACGCATAATAAATTTTGCATTAGAAAATGGCCTACATATCATGAATAGCTACTACAACAAAAAACCAAACCGAAAGTGGACATGGTTATCACCAAATGGATATACAAAAAATGAAATAGATTTCATTTTAACGAACAAGCCAAAGCTATTTCGAAATGTAGATGTCATTAACCAACTAGACTTTAGTACTGATCACAGAATGCTTCGCGGACAAATTGACGTTTCAGAACCTAAAACATCGAGGATAAAAATAATACAGAGTACAAAAGGACCTATATCTATACCACTAGATAGTGGCGTTTTGAAGTGGTTAGAAAATAATCTAAACGAAACAAATAAAACAAGTAACGTTCAAGAAAAATACGATAAACTAGAATATGAATTAAAGAAAGCTGAAATTAAATCTAGATCTAGTAAGAATAAAAAAGACAGGATAGGACCGACAGCAAGAAATTTAATTACCCAGAGAAAATCTTTATACATAGATAGAAAAAACAACAGAAAGAAAATAGAATATCTTAGCAAAGAAATAAACATAGAAATAAGGAAACATGGACAAAAAAGAAGAACCGACGCTCTAAAATACTATATTGAAACATCCAGCGGGGTCAAAAAGGCATGGGAAGAACTTAAAGAGAGTACAGACTGGATTGACAGTATGACACATCATAGAAGTAAAAAACATAAAACAAATAGGATTGAGATTCTGCAGGTAGCTACAGATTACTATAAAGACTTGTACAAAGACGATGACAAAAGGATAGAGGCCCTTGATTACCGTTCTACTGAAAATGAGGAAAAGATTCCAAGCATATTGAAAGAAGAAGTAAACAAGGCGATCAAATCACAAAAAAGAGGCAAAGCCACCGGAGAAGATGGTATCTCTAACGAACTTCTGATAGGATCAATTGAAACTATAATTAGCATTGTTACAGACTTATTCAATGAAATATTAATCACGGAATACATACCCCATCAATGGACCACCTCAACTATAATCCTGCTTCATAAAAAAGGAAGGAAAGACGATATAGCAAACTACAGACCCATTAGCTTAATGTCGAATATTTATAAAATCTTTTCCAAAATATTATTAAACCGTATAGCAAAGATTCTAGATGAGAACCAACCCCGAGAACAGGCAGGATTCCGTAGCGACTTTTCTACTATCGACCATATTCATACGATAAAACAAGTCATCCAGAAATGCAATGAATATGGAATTACTTACTATTTGGCATTTGTTGATTATAACAAAGCATTCGACTCCCTAAAACATACAAAAATATGGCAAGCGCTGGAATCACAAGGCATACATAGTAAATACATACGGCTAATTAACAACACATATATGGATATGAAGGCAAGAATAAGAACTGAAAGAACAGGGGAATATTTTCCTATACAAAGAGGTGTGAGACAAGGTGACCCATTATCACCTAAACTATTTTCAGCAGTACTGGAGCATATATTTAGAAGACTCGATTGGGACAGATACGGACTCAACATTAATGGAACAAAACTAAACCATCTTAGATTCGCGGATGATTTAATCCTGTTATCAGATGATCCGAAAAGCCTGCAGGAGATGCTAGAACAGCTTGTACACGAAAGCAATAGAGTCGGACTCTCTATGAACGCCACAAAAACCAAATTAATGACAAACCAAAATAAATTACCCATCACAGTCACTAATACCATAATCGAATACGTAAGTGAGTACACATATCTCGGTCAAATAATTTCACCAACAGATCTGTCTACAAAAGAAATTAACAATAGAATACAACTGGCATGGAAAAGATATTGGTCCCTCAAAGAAGTTATGAAAAACTCTCAATTACCACTTAGAGCTAAACAAAAAGTCTACGACTCGTGTATCTTACCCGTAATGACATACGGTTGTCAAACATGGAGCCTCACTAAAAATAACCTAAAAAAGCTTAAGATCTGCCAACACAGTATGGAAAGAAGTATGCTCAACGTAAAGCTAAAAGATAAAGTAAAACTAGAAACAATTAGAAAACAAACTAAAATTACCGATGTAACATACTGCATTAAGAAACTTAAGTGGAGATGGGCTGGTCACATGGTGAGAAGTCAGAAAGACAAATGGACTAAGGACGTAACAGATTGGTGTCCAATACATCAAAAGAGAAAGAGAGGTAGACAACGTCAAAGATGGGAGGATGATTTTCGGAAACAGGCTGGGGTCACGTGGAAGACAAAGTCACAAGACCGAATACTATGGCAAAAATTAGGGGAGGCCTATGTCGGAAGACAACACAATCTCGAAACCGGTGTCTACTAAGTTAAAGAAGATAAATTTAAACTACTATTTTACTATGCATGTTATTTAAGTTTAAGATTGTGAATAAAGGCTATTATTATTATTATTATTATTATTATATCTAGCTGAACCTTGCAACCTCGTTTACGTCTACTATTGCCCGTAGCGTTATAATTTTCCCCGTTTTTTAAACATTATTCATTGGGACTCCGTTCCTATTGGTCTTAGCGTGTATAGCCTATAGCATTTCTCGATAATCGGACTACCCAACACTGAAATAATTTTACAAATCGGACCAGCGATTCCTGAGATTAGCGTATTCAAGCAAACAAACAAACTCTTCAGCTTTATAATATTAGTATAGATCATGCGTTTTGTGATGACTAGAGTGGTTAGGTAGATCAATAAACTATCTTGGAAAATTTATTTGGTTGTGAATACCATTTGTTTAATGTGATACCAAGTGTCATTTATGCGTATACACCTTATATGATAGATGATACGCGTTTCACGTCTTAATCAGAAATGAAAGAAATTTTGTTATAATAATCTATTTTTGATGGATAATTAATGAAAGTATTGTGTGAAAATAAAAGGAAGTGAGAAAAACGTTAAAGAATTAATGAAGTGAGGTTGCAGACATCTTGGAAATTGAATTAACATAGGCCTTGAAGAGAAATTCATTTCAAAGCTATAAGATATTCATCTCGCCTTATTAGACTTTCGTTTTTATACATATTTTAACATATATTTAATTAAATTCAATTTCAAAGTTCAAGGAAAGCAATCATTTTGTACATTATCTATACCTACTAATATTATAAATTCGAATGTAACTGTGTCTGTCTGTTACGCTTTCACGGGTAAACCGCTGTGCCGATTTCGATAAAATTTGGTAAGTAGATACTTTGATTTTTGAGGAAGGACATAGGCTAATCTTTACGTCTACAACCGACATACATGGAGCCACTGGAAAAAAATAGTTTAAAATACGTTTTGTTACAAAAACTGTTTTGGAACAGTTTTTTGGAAAAAAACGTAACGAACCGTTTTTCTAAGGTCTGAGGGATAAATTTAGTCCACTCCCGAATTCATGAATCGTTTTTAATCACCGAGAAACGGTAGAAGCATCTTAAACCGACTACAATGCTCTTTGACTTATCACTTCCTATTCCGTACATGGCACAACTCTTTGACAAATAGGTGTGAACTTGCAGAGAAAGTTGTGTTTTTACTCATATCCCTGAGACTCACACTATCTATTGCTACATCTCAAATATGCACCTTATTTTCATTGAAATGAAATTCAAACTCAATTTCGCCATTGTTAATGTCATATTTGTTACGCAAATTTAACAAATTTACATATTTAGTGGCAAATGTAGATATATATATTTGTCGTTTTTTTCGTGCGTATTTCGTTGATTTCTCATCATCTGTGAACAGTTTTTGTATTGTGATTGGGTCACTATAATAAACATGACAATTTGTCGAGCCCCGCAATCAAAACATTTCAGTCATACTTGTTTTAAGAGAATTTGATTATTCAAATGACAGTTATTGTGGATATCTAGAAGTCGTTAACGGAAGTTTTCCTTACACATTCAAAATTATCTATAATAGTCAATAGAAATAGCAGCTAGTAATGGGTCTAATATTAGCAGGTCTTCAAAAATTATGCATCGTTATTACAATATCGTTGTCCACTGCTGGACATAGACTTGTGGTGACCTCCACATACAGCGCCACCTACCGAAGATACACTGAACTACGAAGTAACTACCAATCCTGAATCGCGCAATAGATGTTCTAGCGCCGATTATCATATATACAACATCCCAACATCAACTGTTGGGCAGTGGCCCGCCAGGCATGATCACCTCGCCTGGTCGGAGGATCCTCCCTTTGTGTTGGAGGGACATGACACCCGTTCCTCCACAGCCCTCTCTAATTGCACGTTACTTGCCATCCTTCATTTATACAGATCAAATTAAAAATGATTCTCACATGTACATATGTATGTGCTTTGCAATTACACTAACCTTTATTGACCCCAACTTTGTGCCTCAGAGAGCACGTAAAGCTATCGGTCCCAGTCCTGTCGGATAACCGTCCCACTGGATTATGAGAGCGAGGGAACAGAGAGTGCACATGTGTTTGCGCAAACAGTAGTACACTATAATATTTTTTACGTAGTTGGCTGGTCACTGTTGAGACTGGCCGCCGTGGCCGTAATCGGCAAGGAAAACCTCATTCAATCTTTTTTGACTTAAGAATTACCAACAAATCTTTTAAAGAAAAATGGTGAATTAAAGTCAGTTCGAGTGATTTATAATTATAACTAGTTATTGCGATATATAATAAGGAAATGAAACATACGCAATTTCAATGAAGTAGGAAAGAAAATTGCACACGACAAAATTTTAACTACAGCCGACTAGAC
The DNA here is from genome assembly GCA_916048165.1 of Spilarctia lutea. Lineage (NCBI taxonomy): Eukaryota > Metazoa > Arthropoda > Insecta > Lepidoptera > Erebidae > Spilarctia > Spilarctia lutea. The sequence goes on along the minus strand of OU696473.1, from coordinate 2,375,549 downwards.
CGGTCACAATAATCCAAAAGAAACAAGTTTTTCAATACTTTCTATAAAGAAGTCTTATATAAATTAGAAACCACGTATTCCATAGTAGGCTAGGCTTTAAAATTCTGCATATAATATATTCACCGATGTTATATAATTATCGGTAGAACTTAACTTGGCAAGTGAAGAGAAAGATCTGAAGACGTCGCATGACTTTAATACTTATTGCATAATATCATTTGACATAATAAGTTGTACTTACCGATGAATACAAGTATGTGAGACTCCATAATTGAAGTATATTGACACGTATTTTTATAAATAACGTTTAGTTATCACAAACTTTGCTGACTTTACAGTTTTCATGTCATAAGTAGATATATATAGAGTAGAACTTCAACCAAATATTAAACATTGACATTAATTTAAATGATTGGAAATTTTATTATCCTTGTTTTTTGTCTTCTTGAAATTAAGACCAGTTATCTATACTAATCATAAAGCTGAATAGTTTGTTTGTTTGAACACGTTAATCCCAGATTTAAAAAAATATGTCAGTGTTGGATAGTCCATTTATCGAGGAAGTCTATAAGCTATATATCATCACGCTACTACTAATAGGAGCGGAGCACCAATGAAGAATGTTTCAAAAACGGGGGAAAATTTTCACGCTACGGGCAATAGAAGACGCAAACGAGGTTGCGTGGGTCAGCTAGTCATCTAATAAGAGTGAAGTAATATTCATTTAGTAGGTGGATATGCGCCTCAATTTATATAAAAAATATAAAAGTACTTACATCAAAACTTTGTAGTCTGATGCCGGTCGCTATTTACACTAACAGCTATTTTGCTATATTCACTTCATTTTATTATTCTCAACGTAACCATAGTTTACTCTTGACATCATAGTTATGTATTACAACTTATTTATGAAGTACAAAACTTCCAGTCAGACTACATAATTTCTTTGTGAAATATTTGTGTTTGTGGTAGAAAACCCCTTTGTTACAGATCACAAGAAAACCAACCAGTTTGAGTCATAGGCTTATGACCGTAACCTGTTGCTAGCAGTAACTAGTTCATCTATTTAATTAAAGCGCCTGGATGACTGATAACTTTGCTCGTATGAATCCTAGCTAGATCAATTTATCGGCCCCGAAATTCCCTGCGTGCTAAATTTCATGAAAATCGTTTCGAAAAATATATACATACTCGCATATCCGTGGACATACATATAAATTATGGAGGGTAGAGATAAGGAGTGTTATCTCATATGGTAGAAAATTGAAAAAAGTGTCCAGCATAAGCTGTAAATAACAGTTCAAAAACCTTCCAGAATGGCGCTGGTGTAGACACAGGGTATGGTATGAATGTAGCAATTGTGAACGAATTGAAGTACGCCGAGTTAAAAAATTTAACATTATTGTCACTACTTGCGTATTACAAAATAATGTAGTAAATATATTTTATTTTCTGAACTGTGAATAGTACGTTTATTGATTTTTTATCATTCAATTTTATGAAAAAGTGTGTGTATTGATTTTAAGAAGTTTACTCTGATGCTAATGTGGCGCCACCCTAATTTAATGCATTTCAACGGACACTTTTCATGTACACAGATGATACTCCTTACCTCTACCCTCCATAATATAAATACAAGAATTGCTTGTTTAAAGGTATTAGGATTCTGTTCCTTTCACAGATTTTATTCTTCTCGAGAAAGAAGACACTTTTCAGTACAGTGTAAGTTTGGACAATCTTGATTCCAAACTGCCCGGTTTATTACTCAACAATATATTTTATCGTTTGTTGTATTATTGTTATTGTATATTGTTATTTTATAACAAATTATATTTTAGGGTTAACCAACTTCAGTTAAATTAACTAAATTAATAATTTCTTTTCTTTAATCAATTAGTTGTGTCTTGTATTATTAATAAATCTATTTTCTTTCTATTTTTTTAAATTTTTGCCTTCCTTTAAACTCGAGGTTTAAAAAAAATCTTACAGAATCTCTTCTCTGATGTAACGTTGAATGATGACCATTGACCTCTTGATATATATTACATACGGAAGGAGTGTTACCGAATTGTTCCGAAAGCAGGTTAGCGGTTACAATAGAATGTTTTATACAGGTTTATGATACAAATGATGGGTTCGTTTGTTTAATGGCCATAACATTGGTAGTATTTGTCGGCTACATTCACAATGATGTTGGTTTTACGTCATTATTGTTTTTTCTTTATCTAGTGCCCGCCTTATTGAGATATATACTTAAGATGTGTAATGTTTTAAGTATATTTTACAAAAGAAAAACTCAATTGAGACATTCTTTACGTATATATACTAATAATCTATATTAATAATTAACTGAAGAGTTTTTTTGTTTGTTTGAACGCGCTAATCTCAGGAACAGCTGGTCCGATTTGAAAAATTATTTAGGTATTGTATAGGCTATATATTATCTAGCTACTAACTAATAGGAGCGGAGCACCAATGAAGAATGTTTCAAAACGGGGCAAAATTTTCTCGCTACAGGCAATATAAGACGCAAACGAGGTTGTGTGGGTCAGCTAGTTTTACATAAAATTAATTTCAAGGTTCCCAGCTGTTTTCTAGAAACTGCATTTATAGAAGATATAATCGCGAACCAATTGATTTTTTGCACCGTGTAAATATTTTTATCGGATAACTGTCCAGTTAGAATTGACGCTAAGTTTGACTTAAATTGTATTACTCAGGAAAACAAGTTCAGCTAAATATCTATTCCGTGTGGTCACTGAAAACAGTGAAAATAGGATTCCTATAAAGTATTATACCTAAAGCTATAACCATATTAGGTAGAATTACAAGTTCTAAATTAATCTAGGTCTTATCAAGAAACTTCTGTCAAATTAAGAGTGAACTTCGTCTACGAGGTAAATTCATAACGTGATCGTTGGATAGGCCAGTTGGCGTCACATCGTCGAGTTTGCACGGTTGCGCAAGAGCAATCCGTTCAACAGTATCATCTGCTTTCCCATCGTTGGTACAATCTGCACGCGTGTGGGAATTATTTTACGATAGTTCACATATACGTAACATGTCCGAGATGATGTTGAAGAATTTTCTATGCCACATTAAGTAGTTGATCTTCTGATTTCTGTGTTAACATTTTATTGCAACGTGTATTTAAGATTGGCATTTGAATTGATACAAATATGACAGATAATTTGTAATAAATGCGAATAGAAGCGATTGAGTAAATTGAAATATTTAATACTCAAATCTATGTGTAGCCACATTTTTCTAAATTTTGTTCTTTATTTTAATACTGTGATTCTAATATATTTCTTTTATTGTAGTTATTGATGAGCATCTTTTATTAATAATCAAGTTATCGTTACGTGAATTAAGGTTCGATTGCCAGACATTCTCTTGCTTATATTAAACTGCAAAATTAAAGGATACTTTGCTAAGGTATTTTTTAAGTTGTACACTGACTATTTAATATTACAACCGCCATAAGGAAATAATTATCAATGAAATATTTCCGTAAGATTAACTTTCAAAGATCATTAACAATTTTATTGCGCCCTTATCCAATGAATTATATAACTCGATATTGTAAATAATTTTTTTTCGAAATTCAAGTTAAGATAATTAGTTATGTTAATAGAGTTATTTAAAAGCAATAAATAAAACGCTATGAAAGTCGAACGAACGAAGTAGCGAAATCCAAATAAATATTTTAATTGAAAAGTAATTTTCTCTGTCTGTCTGTTGTTAGTCTGTTACGCTTAGCCGGCTTAACTGCTGAACCGATTTGGGTGAATTTCAGAAGGATATAAGATACTCTTTATAGCGATAAACGGGAACGATATATGTGGACGGAGCCGTGAGGCAAAGAAAGTAATTATAATAATGATTTGAATAATTATTTAACTTAACTATGAATTGAATAATAAATTTAAATTAGAAAATTCTTCATAGGGATTCTACGTTTGGTCCGAGAGCTGGCACCAATTTTTGGGTAGGTATTTGAGGCAAGCTGAGAACTTGTCAGATACCTCTCCTATTATATCCCAACTCGGGACTGCAGACCTGGCTGGTGGATAGCGGGGCTAAATCAACCCCTACATTTAAAAAAAAAATTTTTTTCTTCCCCAAAAATATATTTGAGGCACTACGCAATTTATATATGTTGCAGTGTAATACTTATTGAATACGAATAAAAATAAGCCAGATAATTTAATCGGTGTTTTAACATTGCCAGACGCGTGCAAAAATATTTTACAAAAAATTATAAAAAATGTTTTTGAGGCAGCTTGAAATTTTAATGGAGTGTTATTTATAACTAAAAAATAAGATTCACAAAAAGACAGATCATTTCGGTGGGGCTCTCTACCTGCCAGGTGATCAAACAAATAATGAATTGGTACGAGCCTGTAGTGCTATAGACAAGCTGTAGTGTGAGAGAGAGCGCATAACGACAGCTGTCTTCGTTCTTGCTTGCCGCGTTACTATTGGCTCTGGCGGTGCCACATGACTAAGTCGTAAGTTAAGACTTTAGAAACCTCATGGGTTTACCACCACCACCACCACGCAATAACCCATGAGGTTTCTAGTTAATATTTTGGAGTGGAGAATATTAACTAGAAACCTCATGGGTTATTGCGTGGTGGTGGTGGTGGTAAACCCATGAGGTTTCTAAAGTCTTAACTTACGACTTAGTCATGTGGCACCGCCAGAGCCAATAGTAACGCGGCAAGCAAGAACGAAGACAGCTGTCGTTATGCGCTCTCTCTCACACTACAGCTTGTCTATAGCACTACAGGCTCGTACCAATTCATTATTTGTTTAATCACCTGGCAGGTAGAAAGCCCCACCGAAATGATCTGTCTTTTTGGGAATCTTATTTTTTAGTTATAAATAACACTCCATTAAAATTTCAAGCTGCCTCAAAAACATTTTTTATAATTTTTTGCAAAATATTTTTGCACGCGTCTGGCAATGTTAAAACCCCGATTAAAATATCTGGCTTATTTTTTTTCGTATTCATTAAATATGTTGCAGTGTAATACATAAATTGCGTAGTGCCTCAAATATATTTTTAAAGAAGAAAAAAAAAAATTTTTTTAAATGTGGGGTTTGATTTAGCCCCGCTACTCACCTGCCAGGTCTGCAGTCCCGAGTTGGGATATAATAGGAGAGGTATCTGACAAGTTTTCAGCTTGCCTCAAATACCTACCCAAAAATTGGTGCCAGCTCTCCTACTAGTTGTTCCACAGACTCTTCGGAATCAAAATGGTATATTTAGTGCTTTAACAACAGCATGTAACTTTGAATTCTATAAGTAAACCTTATCAGATGTTTTACAAGTCCAAATTGTTTGTAGTTATTAGTAATGATTGTATAATACTTACTCAAGACATCTGTGAAGAAAGTGCAGGAATGCTGGGTCATCAGTACGTACTGCTGCAGCTAAGGTCCTTGAGCCAGGCCGCCGTTTACGACCTTTGGAGTTTGTCACATTGCGTGGAGAACCTTTCGAATCTGTAGAGGAAAATCAACTTTTTATTATGAAAATAAAATTAAATTACAGTTATTTTTGGTTATTAACATAGTAACCTAACCTTTACATTAATATTTATCTTTATGGCTAGTCATATAAATTTTCTTAAAGTATCAATAATAATAAAATGGTAGTATCCAAATCAAAATAAATTAGGAATAAATGTTTTCCTGCCAATCGTTTTGTAGTTAAATAGCATCCTCGTATCATTAACACTCAATTAACATATAATCTCATAGGCATTTTACATTTGAATTGGAATATTATTTTAAAAAGCGTTTTATACTGTGTTCACGAGTAAAATGCTTACCAAAGAACAGTCTCTTCCTAGTGGCGTGTAACAAAAGGTCTGGAGGCGGTGGTCCTAGTAACTCCATGATGCAAGCGAGTTGTTCTGCCTCATTCTCGCCGGGGAACAGAGGGTAGCCTGTGTGGAGTTCTGCAAGGATGCATCCTAGGGCCAAAGTCAATTTATTTATAAGATTATTGAACACTGCAAGTGACAGCTTAAATTCGAATAAAACCGAAACATATTTTTATACTTATATATTTCTGACATGTATGACATACAAAAGTGAGTTAGCAATTGCTTTACTATAATACCTACCAATAATTTATGTATAACTGTATCTGTAAACACGCAAAACTATGAATTGAAAATTATTGCTTTAGACTTTATTAGCTGATTGAAGCTTTTACGATTCTTGACTACAAAGTTATACAATTAACATTCGAAACTTTAGCGATCGTATTTAATGTAAATACGCTTAAAATAGAAATTTTCGATGTAACAGAATAATACATCTACTAATATGATATTTTATATTTATAATAATAAAGTTATTTAACTAACAAACGAACCCCTTAAAATAATTTATTATAAATTAAAATGATATTTTATTTATTCAATCAAATTACTAAAGAAGTAAAGCATTTACTGCTGCTTGAAGAGTATATACAGGGTGTAAAAAGACGACTACCGAAAACGAAAGGGGCTGATTCAGCACCCCAAAACTTATAAAAAAAACCAAACAGTTGTCCTTAAAAAAATTGTAGCCGTAAAAATCATTGTGTCAATATTTTTAATAATTTCACAAGCCAGTAATGTATTATTGCGTGCACCGCGTAGTTACTTGAATACCTATGCGCCCGGCCAAGGTCATTGCACTCACCCGACCAGCTGTTTTGTTTATCAAAATACATCGCTGTTTTATTGATTTTATTTGTTTTTTGGTTTTCTAAATGAGATAATTAGGTAGTTTGGGTCCTATTATGTTGTACTATGTGTATGTAAGCAGATAAAAACATAAAAGGACTTAGATAAATTATATTTTTTTTTGCGTTTTCTTTTTGCTAAACCTATTCAGTATCATGGTCTGATTGCAACCCCCAAGTTTTCGGTAGTAGTCTTTTTACACCCTGTATATATATACAGTATATAAAATATATATGTATATATATATATATGTATGTATATATATTATTTATTTATATACAGTACTGTTAAAATAATTTTATTCAGGATGACAACACTGAAATTTTCTTTAAATTGTAAATTCCAACAAATATCTATGTAACTTCACTCTTTTGGTATTGTTATCTGAAACTGTAATCTAATTATTCCCTTCATTCTAAAAACCTTTAAAATCACTTTAAATAGTGAAACAAGAAGTATGTAACATACTCAGACAATAATATCTTCTTGAACCTGTTCAAAGATATATCTGTCATCTTTATGCATCATCGCATCATCTAGGAAAGTGACGTAATCAAACAGATCCGTCATACAACGTATGTGTTGCGTAAAAACAACATTCTTTAGCCTCGATATCTGTGAACATCGCGGCTCGCCGGGGTCACCTTTCTCCCTTGCTTTCTACGACAGGCTCACTTACTGGTTTTTGCTTAAGCTTTTATACTTTACGCAGAACGGCTATTATAACCTAAAGTTGTGTGTTTATCTTCGTAATTTAGAAGTTTAATTTAGCATGATGTAATGATAGATGTGCGAATTAATTGCAAATGCATACGGTTAATTAGTATTTAGATTTTGTACATAGCAACAAGATCTTATGCAATATGTGTCACTTTATTCCATATAAATAATTTTTGGTTGAAATTTGAATTCAATCCCAATTTCTGCCGACTACCATAAAAGATCAGGGTGTTCGCTCAATCTATAAATATATTTTCATTTATTCACAATACATGCTAAGCTTAGTTTATATATAGATAACAATAAGCCTGAATCTTTTTACTTAAATATTTCACAAGCATCTAATTCTTTATATGAGAAAGCAATCAACTAAATCATTTTATGTTTTGTCATACTGACTATTGTCCATTTATTGGACTTTTATCTAAGTCTGTGACGCAATTTTTTCTTAACTTTAATTTCTGCAAGTATGTCGTACATAGAAGGAAAGAGTCCAAAAATGTGATTAAAGGTGACGTAAGCGTTTTGTTCAAATCCGATAAACCTCAATACCTTGTAAGAAGGTTGTCAGTTACGTATTAATTGGCATCTATTGGCATCTGTAAATGTATTTTAACTGTATCTTTTGTTTCAAAGTAGACCACGGTAATAGCTGTTGTGTAACAAAGATAAAGGAATGATGAAAATGTATTTTTATTAAGCTTTCTGTTCTTGGTATATTTATTACATTTGTCTTCCATTTTTATTTAAACTAGCTGATTCACGTAACTTTGCCTGCATTTCTCAAAAGGAATAGATTTGCCTTGTTTGACTCTTATTGAACGTAGCATGATATTAATTCTTCCTCGATTAATGGGCTATATAATACTAAAAGAAGTAGCGAAATTGGTCCAGCCCTTCACGCGTGATGTCTTTACCAAGGGAAATAGGGATTCATATTCATTAACTTAAAAATGTGCTTTTCATTACGATTTAATTTTTTCAGTCTTTAAGTTTCTAAATACGTGATTGACTGCATACAATTTTGTATACATTTGACATGAACAACTACAGGGAGAATAATAATAAAAATAATCCCAAAGTATAAAAAAAAACTTTTACTCGAGCAAACCTATCCTCAAACATTAACAAATCATGCAATATTTGATTCGTCATTTTCATATAGGAGGTCATTAAACAGAAATTGTAAGTACCTTATTTCTGATTTGATCCAAACATGTTTTTCTATGGTAATTTGTGTCAATTTTACGGTTAAGAACACTTCAAACACTAGAATGTTCACTTACTGTGGGTTTTTAGAATTGCGTTATGGTGTTTTTTTACTACCGTTAGTAAGGTTATGTAAGAAACGCAATAGTAATTTAATGAAAGAGTAATTTGCAGCGCTTTAAAGGAATGACGGTTGGTTATGATTCCATTAACAGTTAAGTGATTGCGTTTGATTGCGAATCAGGTAAAGATTTAATGATTTATTTGAATACCCAATTCAATTGAATACACATACGAGTACATTTCAAATTACGTACGTCTAAAACGGGTTCGTTACACCTTGACTGGTTTTTATGACGTTTAATTTCTTTCAATTTATTACACCAGAATAACTAAATGTTGTATAAAATACTCGAAAAAATAAACTTAAGAAGAAAAACCATTTAGTCACTGCGGGGAACTATTAGTGTATAATAAAATAACACATTTTATATAATTGAGTTTGTACTATAGCACTCAGACTGGAGAGTACATTCGAAGCGGCAATACGCTTGTGTTTTCTCAGTTCATGTACTAGCCGAAAAAAAGTACAATCGCCTTAGGTACATTTCGAAACGAGTATAAATAATATAGTGAATTCAACTTTATTATTCCATAGCATAAAGATTAGTTTTGTATCCATAAACATACCCATGCTCCACATATCGATAGGTGTTCCGTACTGCAGGCCTAGGATGACCTCTGGACTCCGGTAGAACCGCGACTGTATGTATGTGTAGACGCGAGCATGGGTATAGCAGGAACTTCCGAAGTCTATTACTTTGATTGAGGAGCTTCCTCTTGCTTTTAATAGAATGTTTTCCTAGAAAGAAACAAAGCACATATATTAAAGGCAAAATGGTTTACTAACAGTCTAAAACTCAAAAATGGTGGATCGATTATTATGATTTGTCTATACATTGCATTATAGAATAATTATTTTATTTTAATAATTGACGATAGAAGAAGAAAATTAATTTTCATTCGTACTGTCAGAGAGAGAGAGAGAATATACTAAAATCGAAGATAAAATAGCGGAGAACTACTAGTACTCCTGCCGATCAAGAGGTCTCGGGTTCGATTCCCTGGTCGGACTGCTGTTGGGTTTTTCTTACAAGAAATTCTTAATAGCAGCTCGGAGTATAGAAGATGGCGTATTTCCCGCCCGTGCCTTGTAAACACATTAACCTGTCGGTCCCGGTTGTCATGAACATCTATGGCAATCGTTATTGGGAAGTCAGTGCCTTCAAGTATACTGACAACTAGTTCAATCTTCGAATTCAGTTTGCCCTCTGGGGTCTGATGCCAGTCAGAAAAAACTGATATTTAGGTAAAACTGGTTGAACTAGTAACCAACCCTAAATAATCTTGGGAATAATAAAGGCTTCGAAGATGATGAAGATGATACATATATTATCAACATTAACTGAATTTATATAACGTACTCGTATCATACTTGACCATTTTTGTTTTAATTAAAGTAGGTAATCATGTTACACTAAACAGCCAGTAAGTATTAGATTTATATATAAATAAAATTATTTAATAAAGGTACTATTAAAATCACACTGTACGTGTTCTTCTACATTATTATTTAATAATGAAACTTCAAGATCTGTAAAAAAGGGTCTATCGAATTGGATCCCAAGATTTCTTTATAACAAGATAGCCTTACTAAATAAAACTTAATAAGACACTGCTAACAGCTTACCGGTTTCAGGTCGCAATGGATGATGTTCTCAGCTTCCAGTAGCCTGAGACACCGCAGTAGGGAGCTCGCGAACCGTCTAATTAAACTCAAACTGAAGCCTTGGTAGTTATTCTTCTTGATCAACTCATACAGGTTAATGCTGAAAATGAAAGAGCAGGTCACGAATTTGGTAAAACTGTAGAAATTACGAGTGCGCATCTGTAAATCTAAGGTCCTGGTAAAACCTAACATTGAGAATTAGTCGTGTTTTTTCCAACTATGGTCCCGAAGAATGGGTAATTCTTTTGGCTGACTATGTATGTTCTATATAATTATTCTGAGGCATGGCTAGCTTCTACCTTTTTTCACACTAAGTTTTATTGGGTTTTTTAATGGAAATTATTAAATCCCATTGAATTCCCTGACGTTTCAGCCAAATTGCACCGACTATGGCTCGAGGTAGACTCCGCATGACTATGTAATTGTGTTAATTTAAATTTATATATTTCATTATGTGTTACCTAATTGCTACTGTTCTCAAAAAATAAAATTTATTTATCAAACACACCTCATCAGTTCGAAACTGATGCATAAATGATTCCTAAAGTAGAAGTAATCGAGCATGTGAATGACGTTGTGCGATTGGTCTTTGTCCTTCAGCCGAAGATGGTCCAGGACCCTGACTTCCACCAGTGCTTGATGATGGAATCTCTTCTTATTGCGAATGATCTTGATGGCTACTTGGTTGCCTGAGCGGTGGTCGTGAGCTCTGATAACTTGGCCGAAAGAGCCTTTTCCAATGACTTCTAGGATTTCATATCTGTAGGCTATGTGGTCGTGGATTTGCTGAAATCAAAGAAAGAATTTTGCTGTTATTGTGCAGTAGAGATCGATAATATGCAGCACTTTTGAATACAGTGAGTGAGTGAGAATATCGAAAGCCCATGCCTCCGATATCCTCACTCACGAAGCATGGCTCTCCCACGGTTTACTTACTTCTGCGGGTTATTATTCAATAGTTATCTACATTTTCATTTAAAGTGACAAGTTTCAGACATAGGTTAATTGAAAACTTAATAGAAATTAACCCACAAATTCCGAGATGTTTGAGTTGAGTTATTCGAGACTCTAAAACCAAGATGAAAATAAACGGAATTGCGGTTAGTAATTTCTCTTTTACCTACACATCTACTATGGTGGTCTTTAAATTACATTACCTATTTAAAAAAGAGCACAAATCCCAGTTTCATAATGTAGTTGGGCGGTTTATATAAAATTTACGAAGCAAAGTATCATAGAATATAAAAATTCAGGTCATGACTCGCTGAAACCAACGCTCGACTTTCCACAATTTTTGGGCCCTAAAAACTCATCCGAACATAATTTGCGCTTAGCTCTTCAGTCATTAATTTGAGATGATATCGCTTTTTCAATTTTGTTCTCGACATCTACTTAGCATTCTGTTTGAGTGTTTCTTATTTTACGCTTTCAATGAAACTGAGCAACTTCGTTTTAAGTCTAATTTCTTGGTTGTAAAATGCTTTTCAATTTTTAGGACATGGAAAAGTTTATATTTCAAGTCCAAGATCAGTTTTATTCTTGTTCCTTTAATTTTGTATTTGTTCCTTTATTTGCTTGTTGCCCCAAAAACAATTGCAAATTTTGATATAGTAATACATTTTTAATAATATTTCGTTCATTTTACACACAACACAATTTAATCCTTAATTAAGTAGGGTACTAGACAACTGATATAAATACATCACATATCACATTCATATTATACATAAGAAACACCCAAACTCCGAAACAAATATTTGCAGATCATGCAAACATTTGGTCCAACTTGGCAATCAGCCCAAGACCTCAAGCTCAGCAGTCGCATACGCTAACTCTGTGCCACCGAGGCGGTAGGTTTTTGTACCACTTACCTTGTTATAACTACCGTTCTCATCGTCGAAGCCGCAGTTGTTGGGAAGGTTGGATCTGGCCTGAACTTTGTTGGCCTCCAGTCCCAAGAACCATACCTCCGGGTACTTCCTGATCTCATTTCTCTCCCATTCTGAAAGCCTCTCGGCATATAGCTTCAACGCTTCTGTAAAGAAAAACATTGGCTTGAGTGAAACTTATTTGTGATAGTACGCCAAAATACTTCGATACAAGACTATCAATTTCTTCTAAAGGAGAGATTTCGTTGGGATCAAGTTATCATAGTTTAATAAATACTTTATAATAAACAATCTTTATCCTATAATTAAAGGATTTAAATATAACAAGCATAATAGAATTAATATTTACATCTACAGCTCTTAATTCTCTCAACAAAGACATTTTCCACGACACCATTGATCGTTTTCGTGCCATTTAAACCTAGTGAATATTATCTTTTAAGCACGTATTTGCTCTAATAACATTTTGACTTTCTAAAACAAGGATTAACGCGATCTCTAAGGTATATACATAAACGAGCACGAACTTTTGAACTGCCTGACGATTAGATAAGCATTTTCTGACTCGTAAATGTCAATTTTGGAGAGGCGCAAAACAGTTCTTCAAATGAAGAATGGAATAATCATTATAGGTATCCATGTATATTATACTTGTCTGTCTTTTAAAAATATAATATATACATAATAGTTGGATTACATTTTGCAGACTGTCAAGTTCATAAACGATAGAGTTTTTACGCTGTGTTGACTTTATAAGTTTACCTACGCAGTTTTAGATAAATTGAGATTTGACGACGCCATCTTTGTTGTGACTAGCTGAAATGCGCGTGATCTGTATTCATCGAATTATTGTTTGAAATTTTACTTACTTTGGTTTTTAACTTTTTGGTTTAGAAGTATTTAGCTTACAAAATTCGAAATACAATAAAATGAAATGTTTGTTTCCAATGTGTAATATCCCAAGGGCTTCTTCTATGTCATTTTAAAACTGTCTACGTCATAACACGTCATATGAGAGCGGATACATTCAAGACAATGACCCAGTTGCCCATCCGTTCGGCGGGATGCTCTGACGTCGTTAGGCGTAATGAGTAATCGCGTCGCGTCGATAACCGTCAGCTGACGTTAATGTATGTATTTGTGACGTTGATTGTGTATTGGTAGGCTTTATGTCATATAATACAAATTTATTTTTTAGGATAGGGTGTTTCTTTGTTGTTGTTATTTTTGGTAGGAGAGTTGTAATCTCTACTAATATTATAGAGCTGAAGACTTCGTTTGTTTACGCGCTAATCTCGGGAACCGCTTGTCCAATTTGAAAATTTCAGTGTTGGATAGTTCATTTATCGAGGAAGGCTATATATCATCACGTTAATACTAATAGGAGCGGCGCATCAATGAAGAATGTTTCAAAAACGGTGGAAAATTTTCACGTTACGGACAATAGAAGGCGCAAGTGAGGTTGCGTGGGTCAGCTAGTGTAATATATTAGACGAGCCGACCCGACAAATTAAAAATACAGAGTGTTACCATCCCTTTTTTATCCTATGGGTATCGTTTATGATTACTATTACAAACTAAGCAGTACAACATCACTGCATCGGAAGGAAATCTTGAAACAAACCCTCTACCAATGAAGTCCTCATACCCTTGTCTGGCTAGCGTGATGTAGTAGGCCAAAGTCTCCTTTATAAGAAGAGACCTTCACCCATCAGTGGACTGTTAAATACATAATATATAAATTTACTTACTTACTTATTTTTAAAAGACAACTCCCACATTAGGAATAAACATCCTGTGTCGTGGGGGACTTTACAAACATACATGAAACGGACACAAAGAACATCCAGACTCGGGACAACAATTCGTGGATCACACAAAGTGTTGTAGGTACCGCGTGGGATTTGAACCCACGACACTTGGCGCAGTAGCAAGCGGCATGGCGACCGCTGACACCACTCGGCCAACCGTGCAGTCATGCAACCGTGCAAATGCTTGATGAATACTAGAATACCGCACCGCACAACCTCGTTTGCTCCTCTAAAAAGGATACAATTACTTCGTTTTAGCAATATTTAAACTGTCGCGCTTATATTGGTCGTAGCGAGATATTGTACAACTTTCCTCGATACATTGACTATCCAATACTAAAATATTTTTTTCATACGAAACAGCAGTTTTTTAATTTTATTAATGCCCCTTGCAAACGAGCACACGTATCGCCTGATTGTAAGCGATTGTCGCCGCTCATGGACAGCCGCAACACCTGAGACGTCACAAGTGCGTTGCCGGCCTTTGGGGGATGGGGAGAAGGATGGGGGAGGGCTATGGGTCTCCGTTATCCTCACTCACTCGGTGAAACACAGCACAGGCGCTGTTTTACAAAAGGGGTTCCTGAGATTATTGCGTTCATCTCTATGCAATTAAAGCCACTGAATATTTCCCTGTAGGTACTATTTTTTTTTTAGACCCTCGTACGTGCTCGTACGATGTACTTACACACACAAAAGTTGACTATAATAAGTCTGTCTGACGTACTAAACTGATTATTTTAGGAAAAATGCCTTATCTCATATAATATGTTTAAGTGGACAAATCCACAGGTACAGCAAGTAAATCATATGTGTAAATACTTATAAAGAACTTTCAACACTTTATACGATTAACGCATAAATTCGGTAATATAATCAGTTAACAAAGATTTGACATAATTCAATAAAAGTATTTCTCGACGTGAACGGCTTTTACAAAGCACTTACCGAAAATGTTTTATGAAGCACTTACGAGTTCAAAAGTAGATAAATTAATTTAGCTATGAATGTATCGAATATTACCCCTTAGAGAGGGTTGGAGAACTTCGTAAACATAAATTGACGTTTAATACTAAATGCATCAGTTAGAAACTACATTTAGGGATGTCACTTTAGTAAACTATCCTACTAATATTATGAACGCGAAAGTTTGTGAGCCACGCTTCGGCATGAATGGGCCGGCTCGACCGGAGTGATACCACGGCCTCACAGAAAACCTGTGTGAATTAGCGCTTGCGCTGTGTTTCACCGAATAAGTGAGGATACCGGAGGCCCATACCCCAACCCCTCCCCCCATTCCCTCTCCCCATCTCCCAAAGGTCGGCAACGCACTTGAGACGCTTTTGGTGTTGCGGGTGTCCATGGGCGGCGGTAATCGTTTACCATCAGGTGATGCGTCTGCTCCTTTGCCCCTATTCAATAAAAAAAAAAGTGAATATGTTTGTTGCTCTTTCACGCAAAAACTACTGAATGGATTTTGATGGAATTTTACAATAATATACTCGTAGCTTATAACTCAGAATAACACATAGGCTACAATTTATAAAGATACTAGCATCGCCTCGAGACGCACCGCGAGGTTCAGCTAGTTGTAAATAAATAATTAATTTTAAAGGAAACAGTACATTTTTCTACCAGGGCTATCAATCTACTAGTAACTGTCTACTATTGTAACTATTAGTTGGTTCTTTTTGCCTGTGAATAGGAATTGACTCCTAACACACAGCTAGCGCTACTTTAGGAGTCAGGGCTGTAAAGTGTCTTGTAATCCATTTTTGTTACAATAAAGAATAATATTTTTTTTTTATTCAATAGTGGGCAAACGAGCAGACGTATCACCTGATGGTAAGTGATTACCGCCGCCCATGAACACCCGCAACACCAAAGGCGTCACAAGTGCGTTGCCGACTTTTGGGGGATGGGAAAGGGGATGGGGTTGGGGTATGGGCCTCCGGTATCCTCACTCACTCGGTTAAACACAGCGCAAACGCTATTTCACACCGGTTTTCTGTGAGGCCGTGGTATCACTCCGGTCGAGCCGACCCTTTCATGCCGAAGCATAGCTCTCCCACGGTTAAAATTATTATTATTATCTACAACCCTTTTTTGACATACATTACACATATACATACATATACATTTTTCTTTTTTTTTTTTAAAAAGACAACTCCCGCAATTTGAACACACATCCTGTGTCGCGGGGGACTTTACAAACATACATGTAACGGACACAAAGAACACCCAGACTCAGGACAACATTTTGTGGATCACACAAAGTGATGTCCCACGTGGGATTTGAACCCACGGCACTTGGCGCAGTAGCAAGCGGCGTAGTGACCGTTTAAACCACTAGGCCAACCGTACAGTCAATTACACATGTATAAATCATTCTAGCTTTATGACGATCAGCAGAACAAATCATTGACAACGTACTCATGACACAATTATTTGTCACAGATGAATATAGAATTGGCGACCTCCTGCTTAGTAATCAGCGTCTCTAACCACTTCTACAATATGTCAATCATCAGACTACGTAACAACATATCTTTAGGTAAAGTTTTTAACATAACACTGACAACCCTAAACATAGAGCTATTAAAGTCTGGCGTCGACATCAGAAGTGGTTATCGTTCACCAGGGCATTACCATCACGATCAATTTATAGCTGTAACCATACTCCATGCTTGATGAAAAGTCACTCAAATGTGTGGTGTGGTGTTGCATTGAAATTCCAGGATTAACACGTAATCTATATGTAGAGTACAGTAGAATAAATAATTATTTTTCGTCTTAGATTTGTTTTATTACTCAATAATGCGAAATAGATGACATTTGGAAAAGCCAGGTGTATTGATTTCCCCTACCTGACGGGTTTCTTTGAATCACAAAAGAGACAATGACTTGAGAGTTTCGATATCAATCTGCAAATGGTTTTGTATGTTGTAATACTAATGACGTTTTCGTCAATGACGTAATTATAAGGATGTATGTTTGTATAGTTATAGCCAGCCTGTGTACAAACTATGGAAACAGTTAGCTCCCAGAAACTATTAAATTTATCAAGTTAGTAGGCTGCGGTTTGAGCTTAATGTGTTACTTAATTCGAGTTTCTGCTTCTAATAGTTTTCATTGATATAACACGTAATAGTTTCCATTTTAAGTGGGTAGATATTTAGTCCTTTAAGGGATTGCTCAAACAGAAATACGATAGGCTTTTTCTCCTCAATATCTATCGGCAAGTCAGAAAGGAGTAGAAAAATTACCGGTCTAATCTGCAATAATTAAAGACATAAATAACTAGGGGTTGGTGCAATTTGTAGAGAGGGTTTGGACTCGTTTGTTTGATGGTCGACCGCCAACTCAACTCTCTTTCGAAACGCATTCATTTACAGACGGGATATTCTCCCTCTGTTCTAAGTTGATGTAATTAAAATGATTATTGTGAGAGTATGAGATTGCGTAAGACTAGGATGGGGAAATAGGACCGAGACTGCAGTATCTTTTTAAATGGTGCAGCGAGGAAACATGGCGTAGCGCCTATGGACACTAGACTCATGTTGCCGTTCTTTGATTTCCTCTTCCTAAACGTAGTGTGATGTGCACTGCGGTACTATGAACCGAAATCTTAAGGACAATGGCTGACAGGAAGTAGATGCCGACCACCTATCTAAGACCGAGATGGTTGGCAGGCTTGTTGAGGGAGGCCTTCGTTCAACAGTAGACGAAAAACGTACAATAGGCTGAATTAGAGGCATTTTGTAAAGTCGTGGTATCACTGCGTTGGAGTTGACTATCGACATGGTTCTCCCATTTAAGAGGCTAGCGTCGTTTATCCAAATACCCATGTGACTAGAGAAGCGGCGAAGCCAAAAGCCATCTAATATAAAATTCCTGTCAAATCAATGCAAAACGCCTACAAAATTATTTTCAGCAATACGCGCTGCGACGTCGAAATGAATTATATTTGAAGTAAAGTTTTATAAACTTGACATTAAAGCGTATACCTGAGAAATACATTGACTGAATGAAACTCATGTTTTATTACAAAAAACAAACAGAAATGTTTTCAGAAAGATTATGGGAAAAGTTAAAAGTTTTTTTCTTTTTGGCAAGCGAGGCAAAATTTGACGTGAGTTGAATAATATTTTTATCTTTAAAAGTAGATATTTTTAATATAGTTAAAAAATTCTTACACCTACTGATTATACGTATTTGTTGAACAAATGTTGAACACAGGTTTTCCTACTGTGCCACCCCGGTCAGATGAGTTTTAACGGCTTAGGAAAACTTGAAACAGACCCTCTGTTTCAAGTCTTCGTTCTCTTAACAGTGCTGTAACTATTTTTGTGCTGTAATGTAACTATTTTTGTGCTGTAATGTAACTATTTTTTACCACTATTTAACATTCCTAAAACTTTATCATGTCTATTATCTATTATTTCTGAATGTAGAATAGAAATGCTGCTGAAAGCTACTCAACGAATGATACATTGTGACCTTAACATTATAAGAAACCGTGCCTTGAAGCGATGCCAAAAACGCAGTAGGTACTTTGCATAACTGCAAATATTATATTTGACAGTTATGCAAAACGATTTTTTTACACAGTATGAAATAAAGTCGCTTCCACTATCTGTTCGCTTATTTCTTTTATACTAGTTATAGATAAAGTGATTCAAGACGAAGGTTTATACTTGTAATACATGTGTATTATAGTAGAGGAAATACGAGATTTTTAAGTTATTTCTTTTTTTATGGATTAGCTGGCAAACGAGCAGACGTATCACGTATTGTAAGCGATTACCGCCGTCCATGGACACTTTAGGTGGGCGGGGAGGAGAAGGGGAGAGGGGTGAGGATATGGGCCTCCTGTATCCTCACTCACTCGGTGAAATACAGCGCAAGCGCTATTTCACACTGATTTTCTGTGAGGTCGTGGTATCACTCCGGTCGTACCGGCTCATGCATGCCGAAGCGTGGCTCTCCCCAAGATGCGACTAAAGGAGTAAAGTTTATAAGACATATCAAAGGAAAAGGAAAACTTGAAGCAAGCCTTGCACCAACCAGTCTGGGCAGTGTGGTATGGAAGGGCAAAAACTCGTTTCTAAGGAGAGCCCTATGTCTGGTAGTGTACTGTTAAATACTGTTCATGTGAAGCTATGGTATGGAGGATAAACAAGCAGATTTTCGGCCTTTTCATGCCGAAGCGTGGCTCTCCCACGGTAACGATGCCCGTGCGAAGCCAGTCTGGTTCACTAGTTGAGAATTAAAGGAAAACGCACAGGGCTCAATTGTTACGGTGACCAGCATTACATTCGGCGCTGAAACTTGAAGAGTTCAACACGGGCCGGTCACTATAACACGTCCACTTTGACGATAGAAAATATGTGACATACGCTCGTACTAGGGCTTCAGATATATGTGTGCCATATTCGCCAGCGACGTATTGTCACATCGATTCAATTCACTCAACTTAAAGCCAAACTATAATACCTGGGTCCCTATTGTGTTTCTGAGCCTTACTGTTACTGAATTGTACGGTACCGTACGACAATAACCGGGGGCAACGCTAAAGCTAAGCTAGTATCTTTATAATTTGTAGCCTATAACATATTCTGATGTATAAGCTATATTATTGTAAAGTTTGATCCAAATCCATTCAGTAGCTTATGTGTGAAAGAGCAACCAAAGTACTCACTTACATACTTAGAAACTTTCGCGTTTATAATATTAGTAGGATGTATGTTCCTTTCAATAGAAATTTAAAGTGAAGTGTCCCTCATTAAAAACTCTAAACAACACAAAGGTTCTAATTTTAAAATTCACAAGATCATTAGTCATTAGTACACCAGAGACACGCTCGCTGTTTTTTTCTCGGTCCAATTAAGTATAGCTGCCCGTTGACCTACATACTGGAGGTCTACGCTTGTATCAAGAACAACAATATTTCTGGTATAAAATATTGTTTTTTATAACCGTTCGGGTGAAAAGACAGTCTCATCTTCCGCTTTGTATTTATTACCCCAAAATCATTATTTTTTTTTATAACTTCTGCTTCAATGTTCATTTAATATGTAAAGTAAAGGCAGCGCATATAAATTATTCGTGTGGCAACGAGTGTCAGTAGGATTTATGCACATCCCTGTATAATGGAGACGGTGATGCATGCACCGACTTCAATAAAAGAGGTTCTCAATCCGCCTGTTTTTTTAAATGTTCGTTACCTCATAACTTTCGACTTGATGAACCGATTGTGATGATTCTTTTTTTATTTGATAGCTGGTGTGTGTGGCTTTACGTGTGTCCATCCATTCAATATAGTCCAGTTCTTGAAGTATTTTTTTCTGTTAAATGTAATTATATAGAACTATAAAACTAAAATCAAAGTTACTTTAGACTTATCAGTATTAGAAGTAAGTCAATAATGAATCTAGTGGGCAGTTCCAGAGTATAAAGAACCCCAAACAGAAACAGAAATTAAAGTTTGCATAGCCACGCTAATATTAGCACGAACGTGCCGGCTCGTCCGAGGCTCACAGAAGACCAACCTAAAATGACAGCGTTCGTGAATCGTTGCCTTATCTGAATTATACTTTACACTGGCAGAGCAGAGCCACTTTATCAGGCCTATATTTAGATATAAAAAAAACAATTTCCTTAAAGTTTCTGGATAAAGTATAGGACTTCATAGGACGCCGTGGTATGGCTCCAGTTGAGACATGCTGCATGCTTCCACTACCGAATCTCTTTAGATCAGGAATATCGATTCCCCACCCTTGTTTTCCCTGATACCTATCGTTCTTTTCAATGCTAACCCAACCTACAACTACCCAACTACGCCGACATACGAGGAGATTATATATACACCTATATATACCTATAGACGCTATATAATAGATTTATTCAAATAAATAAATACTATTTAATTTTTATATGAATTAAAAGTAATAAATAATAATATTTATTCTAAGAAAAATGTTTACAAATTGTTGATCACAGGTATGTACACACTACACAATAGGGTAAATCAGTTTAGTATCGTTAGTTTAGTATTATTAGTTTAGTATTATTAGTTTAGTATTAAAGTATTAGTATCAGTTTGCTCGACACCATGGTATCTTTCTGCACTTTAAACGCCGTATACATTGCCCGAGGGTCCTTCATATCTCCGGATAGATCAAGGCTTGATAGAAATTTTGAATGTGTTCTTGAGTTTTTTCTTTCTTCTAAACTAGCACGACAGGTCCAACTATCTTTAAGGTGCAGCCGTTTTTATATATTGTAAACTTTGTAAAACATTTTGTATTAGTCTTATGGAGTTGTAGATATTCGATGGCAGTCGCTTCACGTACAAAATCGGAGATTAACCATATTTAAGTAGACCTAAAAGCCGACCTTAGTCTCAAAAAAGATTTGGAAAGTAAAATAATTTGTATAGAAATTTTAGCTTTACAAATGAATTTTCCTTTTGAGGTACGAAACCCTAAAAACCTCAATATCTACACAAAATTGAATCCTTCGATTCCACGACATCTGATAAAAGCTGACGTTGGATTAAATTCCCCTCTAAAACGACGTCAACGGTTAGTAGCGCGTTGTAAAAAAGTTGGCGAGACTTGTGTGCTGTCATACTGTCCCTCTTCAAAGTTCCACTTCCAACTTCCAACAAGCCAAACGATATGTTCAGATATTAAGATAAATCTTTTCTACTTACTTTATTTATTTAAGTATTTTTCTATTAAGGTAAACATAACATTTGTTTGAAACGACAATAATAAAAAATATTGTTAAATCTATTTACATTTTTGTAACTATTTTTTTTACTTTTATGGTATACGTGGCATTAAGATAGGTACAAACTGACACTTAAAAAGTGTTAATATACTTATACTTACCTGGTTACCCGACTACTCATTTACTTTATAAAAAATAGGGTTGTTAAATCCTGTCAAAATCTACAATAATTACTTTGAATGCATCTCTTTTTAATTATGCTCGGGTTCCATTGGTCTAAGCGTGTTGTAAACGCACTATTTTATGCACGCCAGCAAAACACACATTTAAAAAAAATTAAAATAGATTAGATAGCACACACACACACTCACACACACACGAATAAATCGTCACACTCAATTACAAATAATGAATTGTTTTAATTTATGAAATTGTACACACGAGAATAACTTGAATCCTCTATCAACTATTTTTCGGAGAGAATGTCAGCGGTTAAATTAATGATTGACATTTCTTATTAATGTGGAAATGTCACTTGTCGTTTCCGCAATGCGCCAATATCCGAAGCAAATTGTTTTAAATGTCAAAGTTCGTGAACAATTGTTTGTTATATAATCGCGTTAATTATAAATATTGCACAGAGAATTAAATACAAGATTTAATTATACGTTAATGCGGGATGAAAAGCGTATTAAACAGTTTTATTTAGCTTGCCCTGTTTGTTTGTTTGGATCAAATCTACTAATTGCAATTCCCTTCCTGTAGACAGATTGATCTGAAATTGGTACACACTTTTAGTTCTGGTGACAATACAATTAAATAAATTATGTTTCATTGTAAATCCAAGATGGCCGCCGCTACAAAATGGTGGTTTACACATTTTGTCACGACTACCACTATGGGTATCATGGTGAGAATCAACACAGATGAGAAGTGCTATGTAATGAAATTAAAAACTAAAAACTTGAAAACAATACATCTGACAAAATAATGTTATATTTATGTCAGAAACCAAAAGGTTGTGGGAGATATTAAATGTGTATTTTAAAGAATCGAATATCAATTAGTGTTGGTTAAAATGAATTGAAATGTGTATGATAAGTAAAAACTAGTTTCAAAACTAAATTCACGATTGACACGCCTTTTAAAATATAGGTCAAAGTGACATTTATAGACGTTAAATTGATTGTTAAATTGAAGCTACAGTTAAAAATCATAGATCGACACAAATAGACGCCACAGCACCAAAATCTACTGCCAGCTTGTGTCGATTTATAACTTCCAGGTTCCAAAGTGCGTAGGGCCTTATAAGAAGAATACTGGCAAGGAAACTCATGACCACTCTTTATAAAAGTCTGATATAGATTACATTTTCCACAAACAGAATAATTTTGAATCTCATCAACGTCACTTTTATCACTGTACCCATTATAGTATAAAAGCAAAATATGGTACTTACTTGTGAAGATGTACGTACATTATTGCGTTGAGCTGAAGCGGGGATTTTCAAGATAACATTTTACATATCTTTATGAAAATGCGAGGGTAAAGCATAAAAGTTTGTCTCAAGAAGATCAGAAACGTTATGTCTTTTTTATATCTGTAGATTTAGTTTGGTTAGACAATGTAGTTATCTATATAAATAAATAAAATAAAGAGTCTGTTTGTAGTTCCCAATTACCATGGGAGAGCCACGCTTCGGCATGAATGGGCCGGCTCGACCGGAGTGATACGGCCTCACAGAATACCGGTATGAATTAGCGCTTGCGCTGTGTTTCACCGAGTGAGTAAGGATACCAGAGGCCAATACCCAATCCCCTCCCCCCATCCGCCAAAGGCCGGCAACGCACTTGTGACGTCTCTGGTGTTGCAGGTTTTCATGGGCGGTGGTAATCGCTAACTATCAGGAGATACGTCTGATCGGTTGCCCCTACAACATAAAAAAGAAAAAAAACTGATTTTCGAGGAGAATATAAGTCAGTCACATGAGAAAATCAATTTTTAAACTTTTTGTCTGTCTATGTGCTTTCTGTCGACCCTATAGGGCGACTGTAGGTGCTATCCGTCGCAAACTGTTACAAGGCCAACGACTTGCATTGATTTTCTTGTGCAAGGCAAGGACGATTAGCACTGAGGCTATACCGGTGCTGGCTGATGTTTTTCCGGTTGATCCGAAGTGCGAAGACGTGCAGTCATGTACTATTCACACTACAAAACATGGAATGTAATTTTTTGGGCGTTTAAGACCGCGATGAAATCATAATTTTGTTTCAACAGCAGTCCAATATCTATAACGACCTTACGGATGAATGGCAACATCAATGGGACGAGTTATATAAGGGACGCCACCTTTACCAGTTCTTTCCATCTGTTCGCGAACGGTTGACGAGGACATGGCTCGAGATGGATAACTTTGCGTTCAATTTCTTACAGGCCAGGGCAACTTTAAGAGCAAACTCAATGTGTCCATGCTTAACACCTGATTCAAGTTGTAAACAGTCGGCTCATCATGTCCTCTGAGAATGTAGTCTTTAGTACAATGAACGTAACATTATGCTAAATAGCTTAGAAATGACATCTGGGGTGGTATACTATGGGGTCTTGTGTCAACTGCGATGAATTTTTCCTGGGACTTTCCGAGTGTCATAACGCTGTGTGTTTGTGGGTCACTGCTGTTGATCCTGGTGTACAGGAGTTACAGTGGTGGGCGTGTGGGCGGGATAAATAAATAAATAAATACATCGCCGGACATCTAATACACAACGCCATCTAGTCCCAAGCTAAGCAGAAGCTAAGCTAAGCTAAGCTGAGCTTGTGTTATGGGTACACTAGACAACTGTTATAAATACTTATATACTTTTTTTTGTAAATACATACATATTATATATAGAAAACACTCAAACTCCGAAACAAATATTTGCAGATCATACAAACATTTGGTCCGACCCGGGAATCGAACCCAAGACCTGAAGCTACGCATACGCAACCACTACGCCAATGAGGCAGTCCTATCCTATAAATCCTATATCTGTCTGTTCATTCCATCTGTTCGCAGTCATCCAGTCATTGCATTCCATCAGTCCAGCAGTTTCCCGAGATTAGTCGGCACAAACAAACAGACATACAGACAAAAATTAAAACAATGTTTTTGATGTAAGTACTGTATATGTTGTATTACAAAGAGACACTTAAATTTTATTTATTTATATACATAAATTGTACTCCCACACAGAACCAATGATCATGCTCATAACACAATTATCTGTTCTGTGCCAGAATCGAATACAAGACCTCTGACTTATCAGTTATGATCTAACCACAACACCAAAGAAGGAGATCCAAACCAGGTCGTAAATCAGAAGACACTTCTGAGATTACAGATTGTGTATCCCTCAGTTATTAAATACAGTAGCCATTTACGTCATAGGCTTGTTTCAAGTCGTTTTACATGTAATAGAAGTTTAACTTAGAAGTTCCACTGAACATATTTATTAAAGGACAAGTACCACCGATATTGTCGTGAGTGCGTCCCATTAGCCAACTTTGAACTAGACTTGTATAACTTACGAACTTCAAGTTGTCCCTACTTGTAGTGAATATTGCGTGTAAATACTGCTAGCTTAAATTTCTGAGAAACGTGTCTCCGAAATGCCTTTTTTTATTTTTATGAATATTTTGGAAAAAACTGTTGTTATGGAGTAAGTTATATAAACAAGTAGTACCTTTTCTATTTTTTAAAGTCAACTCCTGTGTTATGGACACTTTCCTGTGTAGCTGAGGATTTTAAAAACGTACATGAAACTGACACAAAGAACACCCAGAGTCAGGACAGAAATTTGTGGATCACACAATTGAGGTTCGCATCCACAACATTGTGTGACTGTTTAAACCATCCTTGCAGTTAAACTGCTGTAAATAATTTATTTTAAAAAGTATTTGGAACTTTAATGCACGAAAAGTTTTTTTTTCTTTTTAATTCAAAAAGACAACTCCCACACTCTAAATAAATACCCCTCCTTGTCATGGCGGATGTTACTTACATTTATGAAACAAATAACACCCAGATTTAGATCAACAATTTGTGGATCGAACCCAATCGAAGCAGCGAAGTGACCGATCTTTAGAATTTCTGATTTAGATGAACTTTACCATAATCTTATACTGAAATTCATCAAAAATTTATTTAGCGATGTAGAAATCAACACAATTACATTATCACTACCCATTGCTAATTTATGTAAGCATTACACAATAACACGTACTCTCTAAAGCCTGTAACAGACATGAGCTATTCATATTTTACCTACGCACTTGAGCGAGGAACCTCTGACGACTGCACGTGACAGCCTTGCGCCGTACAGAGGATTATGAAGCCTTCAAAGTTACAACTTTTCTAACAATAAATTGTGTTAAATACGAAATCGATTCAACATTCTGGCTGCGACCTATTTAATATCGTCGCTAAGCAAATTAAGAGGTTATTACAACATTTTTTACCGTGGGAGAGCTACGCTTCGGCATGAATGGGTCGGCCCGACCGGAGTGATACCACGGCCTCACAGAAAACCGGTGTGAAATAGCGTTTGCGCTGTGTTTCACCGAGTGAGTGAGGCTACAGTGAGATACCGGAGGACCATACCCCAACCCCTCCCCCCATCCCCTTTCCCATCCCCCAAAGGTCGGCAACGCACTTGTGACGCCTTTGTTGTTGCGGGTGTCCATGGGCGGCGGTAATCGCTTACGCTAAAATTGGTAACATTGGTAGGTAAATTTTAATAATTATAGACTAAAGTTTAGCTTTTTATTCATTATTTTCTCTAGATGATCAAATCCAATGAACTTTGTAGTTATCAAATCAAGTGATGATAAGACACAAGTTTACTCAAAATACCATTTTCCGTTAAGATTCGAAAGTTTTGTTTTTGACGCTAATAATACTTTTTTTTATTAGGTGGCAAACGAGCAGACGTATTACCTGATGGCAAGCGATTACCGTCGCCCATTGACACCCGCAACACCAGAGCCGTTACAAGTGCGTTGCCGGCCTTTTAGAAAGGAGTACACTCTTTTCTAGCTGAAAAGTGCTACCATATATTTTTTTTACACATTACTATAAATAATATCAGGTGGAAAAGTGTAATAAAACCAAGATTAATATCCTAAAAACTAAAAAGCCTTTTATAATGTTAACGAGTTTTGTTTCATGAGCGTTTTCGGTAATTTTATGAGGTAATTACTTTGAGCCGTACATAACAAATGTTTTTAATTAAACTTGAAGGAACCCTGTTTACCTTTGTGGCTGTGCTGTGGCCTATTGACACAATTTACAGGATCTCGTAAGTATGAGTTCATATAATAATGAGTTAAGTTAAATTTTTGCACGTTGCTTCGGCCGTCCGACCATTTTTTTTTATAAATGAGCCTGCCAAAGTGACTCTACTCTGCCTAAAGGAAATCATGAGCAGAATCCAAGAGTAGTGGTTGGGTTGGGCTTCCGGTCTCACACTCACCAACGAAACACGACAGCAGGAATGCTGTCATTTTAGATTAGACTGTCGTGAGAGGATAGTGCCGAGGTTCGTCGGTAGTACGTCGCTTCCTCGCGGCTCGCCACTAGAGAGGATGGAGGAGAAAAAACGTTCCGAAGACAGTAGTCCCCACTGCTCCTTCACGACAACGCGCGACCCCATACTACGCAACAGACAGTCTCCAAGCTGCAAGAGCTGGGGTTGGAAGCTCTCCCTCATCCGCCATACTCACCAGACCTTGCACCTACCGACTATTACTTTTTCCAAAATTTAGACAACTTTTTAGTGGGTAAAAAATTCAATTCCCGAGAGGCAGTAAAATGCCTTTGAAGATTTTGTTGCCTCCCGTCCAGCTGATTTTTACAAGAAGGGCATCAATAAACTGCGAATGCGTTGGCAAAGATGCGTCGATTGCATGGGTGATTACTTCGAACAACAGAAATAAAAAAGTTTGAAAAAATAATTACTTTCACTTATTGCATACAAAACGGCAATTTCATAGGTAAAGACCTAATATACATAGGTCTTTCTAGTACTAACCGTTTGAAAGGTAAGCCGAGGTCGAAGATCACGAAACTATAAGAGTTCTGAGAGGTGAACTACAGAACCCTAAAAAACCCTTTTGGCAAATAAACAAGATTGAGAGATATTGCTGAAGTAAAGTTTTTTCATGAAACCTTTTAGATTATTTGTCGAATTTAATTCAATTTAGATGTAAAATTAAATTATTCATTTCGCCCCTTTCAACTCCTATAAACCTTTTGTGTTTTAACAAATACCATTAAACAAGAAAAAAACAATGGAGGAAATGGGTTTCGTAATACGTAACAAAAATCTTGAATTTTATACAACTTGTAAATTTTATTGCAAGAACTAGCTACTGCAGATTTTGTTGCTTTTGAATCGGACATTGTTTACTATTGTATGAATTATTTGAAAAGATGGTGCACATGAGTTTCTCACCAGCTCTTCTCATGAATGCAATACCCATCGGAGCTGGTACTTGGATTGATTTCAATTTAAACCTTTGAGTTGAATCGAAATCAATCTAAGCTCCGGTAATTCAAATCATCTCAGTGCATTTAGTATTAGGAGTTTTGTTTTATATTTTTATGTTTGTATTTTTGACGTGTTCAAGTGCCTTTTCCCAGACCGGTTGTTGTGGGAAGCCTTGGGGGAGGCCTATGTCCAGCAGTGGACGTCTTTCGGCTGACATGATGATGATGATGATGAAGTGCCTTTTGGGGCCTATGGAAATAAATGATTTGAGTTTGAGTTTGAGTTTGAGTTTGACTATATATTTTTTTAAAATTTCGTTCTAACATATAATTTTTAAATATAAGAAAGTAATGATAGTAAAAAAAAAATTGTATCAGATCACTCATGGCACTATTGAGCCTGATCAAAATGACCAAGAAAATAATAAACCTAAATTCTTAATTCAAGCTTTTGACAAAATTTATAGAATGACTATCTTCGCCCCGTAGTTTTAACCGCAGTAACATAAGGCATCTGTCGGTAGACTGCCGGATCTCGGAATTACGGGTGGGGTTCGCCAGCGAAAGGGAGGTCCCAGTTATGTCGGGGTGCCAGGGATTTCGTTCCGAGGGTGCACCTGGTTCCCCGGCTTCTAGTACCCCAGACGGTGTGCGGTATTTAGTCGGTTCGATTCCAACATAACCACAAGTGGTATCCAAGGGGATATCCGGACAAAAAAAAGGGGACGTCAAACTGAAGGTCCCCGGTCCTGATAGCGTTACCAAACCATACGCTTTGTTCAAAAGCTTGCGCGTAGGTATGAGCAACACGGATGCAGGATTTATGCGTTAAAGTGTTGGCACCACGGCCCCTGCAATGCTTTCAATGTCTTGAAATGGAGCACGTCAGAGCCAAATGCGCAGCTCACACTGACAGGAGTGGGCGTTGCTTCCGTTTTTGGGAATTAGGACATAAAGCTCGAGATTGTGCAGTGGACGCCCGTGTCCGGTGTGCGGCGATTACGGCCCGCCTGCCAATCATCTTCAGTCTATTTCGATTTTCTCGATGGGAGACAAAATTCCTATCAAACAGGAACCAATACCATAAACAAAAAGTAAGTGAAGATGGGTTTACAAATTAAAATAATACCGGTAGTGTCTCTCGACTCCCAACTTCTTAAAGTTAACTCCTACATTCTTCGACCTTGATATCTACACGATAAAATTGACTTATATCGAAAATAATTACAGTTACCTAATTAATTAGCCTTGTTCCAATTCCCTCATTCATAATTTTCTCGCAACCTAAAGCACATAAACATTGGCATTACTAGTTTGGTCTACTCCAAGGCCATTTATGAATTATTGTTAGCAGTAGGTATTTTCATTCTTGACACAACAAAGACTTTATGCGAATCTATGTCTAGCTAGCTAATCCCCGTGGAGTTATCCGTCGTGCTAGTCTAAAACAAATGATTAAACAAGCTTGTATAACTTGTTAATAAAAAACTAACTTTTAGCCCTTTCATTTGATACCCATATTGGGTGGGTTAATGAAAAATATGTACGCCGCCCTTTTGTTAAGGCGACCATTTTGGATTAATAATAGTACCGATTATATTATATTGTATTGTTATCAAAACTAAAGGTATATTTAAAATTTCAACTCAATCGGAAATCGGGCAGTTTATCAAATTTAACTTGCAAGATTTGATTACAGACAAACATCTGGACAAGTGAAACTAAATAAAAGTCAGTAAAAATTACTCCTTATATCATTAGCCATTTGCCAGTTAAATCCCGTCAAAATCGGTCCAGCCGATCTGAAGATTTGCCGGAACAAACAGACAGACAATAATTGTTAAAAAAATGTTGGTATGTGTACCGTGTATACCTAATATGCATTTATTAAAAAGCGGTTATTTTAATATTACAAACAGACACTCTAATTTATGTGTTTGTATAGATATATACATATACATGGGCGTACCCAGGGTAGGGCAGGGGAGGGCAGCTGCCCCCCCCTAGATGTTGACGTTCCTACTATTTTCTTCTCTCGATTATATATAAAGCACACTCAGACGCGTAAAAACGTGACTAAGATCGACTATGGACAAAGACAGATTTATTTTTTGTGTTATTGTAAGATCGGCAATCGGCATCGGAATCGGAATCAGTCCTAGGGCTATGCGATGTTCGAGCGTAGTGACGATCAGAGATCATGCTCTTTAGCGAGGAGAACTACTCATCATAGTCCTAAGATATCAAATCTTCTGAGTCCGTTTATGTAGTTTTTATGGACAGCGGACATGCCCATTCATTTGGAATGTATTTTAGTCACTACAAATAAT
This sequence comes from Spilarctia lutea, assembly GCA_916048165.1. NCBI lineage: Eukaryota > Metazoa > Arthropoda > Insecta > Lepidoptera > Erebidae > Spilarctia > Spilarctia lutea. The sequence continues at coordinate 2,344,789 of OU696473.1, read as the reverse complement.
TCTCGGAAGGAAAATATTATCGTCTGATATATCAGAAATTTGTTGGCCAGTAATATTTGTAGTTTCGTCCTAGCATCCAGTACAGGTTTTTGTGCCGCCTAGATATATCACCTTATTTTGCTTTGATATGGTTTTTCCACCGGTCTATATGTAAGCCCACATTGGCTCGCACTCGAAGGCCGATGGGACACCATTTCCGAAGTCTGATTCCCAAGCTGGCGCAGCGCGTGCTTGGCTCGGTTGCTGCCAAATATGAGGGGGCCCGATAACTCCTGCAGGAGACTATACGCGGGCGTTGTGCGGTCCTCAGTATGGGCTGAGGTCCTGAAGGCCAGCAATATCGGGTTATTGCGACGTCCGCAACGAGTGCTGACCTTTAGGTAGGAGACCTAAGACTCGAGAAATCGAAGACCAGAAATTTCAATTCCACCAGGTTCTTGTGGAGGAATGGAAGGAACGACTTGGGCAACCGAGTGCTGGGCACGCCGTTATTGCGGCGGTAAGACCCGTTATGGAGGATTGGCTCGAGAGGCATCACGGCTGACACAGGTGATCACTGGGAAAGGATGCTTCGGAGAGCACCTGTGTCTGATCCGCAAGGAGCCAACGTCTGAGTGCCACCACTACGATGACCAGACCGTAGACACAGCATTCCACACACTGGCAGAATGTCCGGAGTAGGGCGAGTCGAGGCGGCCATCGAAGTGGGGGTTCTCTCGCTTGGTAACATTATTGCGACTATGTTGCGTAGCGAGAGCGCGTAGAACTCTGCCGTCTTTTTCAGCAAGCAAGTTATGCTTGCGAAGGAGATCTTACCGTCCGCTAGGCCCGGGAACGGGCCAGATACCGCAGACGACTCGGGCGCCGGAGATCGCCAAACGATCACCGTACTCCACAAGCGCAAGCTTGGGGGTGACAAGTGAGTATCACCTTTTTTTTTTTAACGTGTGTAAACCCTCTCGGGCCGTCACCCCACTGAGGTTTGCGGCGGGGTGGTGTGTTGGAATCGAACCGACTAAAACCACACGGTGTGCTAACTCTGCGCCTGAGAAGGGAGGGGTCCGGGAACTGCAGTTATTATCACGACCGGACCCCTCCCAGCGCCAGCCCGCACTGAAGTGGGCACTGTCTGCAGTTCAAATTTCAATTTAGGGGACGCACGGCACACGCGTACGTCGTCTCCTCGCGGTTGGCCTGTATTGCGGATGGAGGGGAAAACCCGTCCCGTCCATTCGTGGCCACACATAGGGCGGCATGAGGCGCTGGTATGCGCGCCTCCGCCGCCCGGTTCGCCGGCGGCGGATCGGGTCCGACTGAACGTCGTCCTCTCGGGCCTTTTCCGCCGCCTCCTTCTGAAATTACGTCTTCGCAGAAGGATGCGACCGCGGTAAAACTGCAATCGCTACCGGCCATGGATCGTATGATGGCCGGTAGCGAGAGATCTCCTCCTATGACGGCAGTGAGGGCCCGACGCTGCGACACACAAGCGGGGCAGATCGCCAGCGTGTGCTGGACCGAGTCCTTACTGCAATCGCAGTGGTGGCAGGCGGGACTCAGTTCCCTCCTAGCGACCGAGCGCAGGTACTTCCCGAAGCAACCGTGCCCGGAAAGCACCTGCGTCAGTAGGAAGGCAAGAGTCCCGTGCTGCCGCCCAGCCCACTCGAGTATGACCAGCTGGAGCGCCTCCACGGTGGCAAAATCAGCGCGTGGATTCTCCAGCCGGGACGACCAACTAGCCATGGTGGCTCGTAGAGCGGCTTTACGCCACTCGCGTATCTCTTCGGGCGGAGGACGAAATCCGCTCTCCGCCCGATATTCAGCCGCTCGATAAACTTCGGCGAGCACTTCCGCCTCCAAATCCCACGGGGGTTTTCCGGCCAAAGGTGAGGATCACCCTAGCAGAAGCAAACCGTGGTAGCAGCGCAACCTCAACAAAGTGCTCGAGCCCCTTTTTAAAATAGAAAAGGAGCATCAAGGTTCCTACACAGGAGGGGGCCATCTACAAACCATAGGTGGCCCGAGGTACGTCGGGGTTTTAGGGATTTCCTTCCGAGGGTGCACCTGATTCCATGCCAATGCCTTTTTCATATCCATTTAATTGACGAGGTGCTTTTAAAAAAACCCGATTTGCCCCCCCCTGGCCCAAAACCTGGGTACGCCCATGTACATATATATATATAAAATAAAATTTTGCGGAGCTTTTTCTTAAGGATGGATGGTGTCATGGATTGTCAGAGACGAAAAAGTGAGGATTAATGGTCGAGAGGGATAATAGGCCTGAAACAATTTGTCGTGAGACGAACTTTGGGGTTTTTTGTTGGCAGTTGAGTGCTTCTTTTCAATTTGGTAGGCTTCAATTTAAAGAAGCTCTTGATGGAACTTGGTAGTAACAGCTTAATTTAATCTAGTGATGTTCAGTGCCGATGTACATTCAAAATGTCGTATTCTGGAGATAGACAACGTGAGGAACCGAAGAAACCAGTTGCTTTACGATAATAAGAAGAAGAAATAGTAACTTTAAAAGATAACTGGGAAATAAAGATAGTTAATTAGTTGTAATATGTTACGTTCCAAAATGTGAATTTGTTATATCATACTATTTCTATATATATGTTAGGAACTGCCAGCAGTTCGATCAGGTTAAGTCAGTCGCATACCTGTAACTCATATTGACTATTGTGAATGTGGGAAAGCTGCTGCTGTCGGCATCGCCACACCCTCCCTTTCCCTCCTCCTGACCTTATAATAATATTATTTAATATTTATTTTATTTATCTATTTATTTCTTACAAGTATAAAACAATTAATAAAGTAAGAAACTCAAACATTGCAGTACGTACGAAATACGTACAAACGTATACTAATTTGCAAATATAATTTGATTAAACAAAAAACCTAACAATTAGTGGTTGAATTGAACTTGAGCAGTTCTGTAGCCATAACTCACAGGCTTCTAGTTAAAAAAATTAAAGTTAAATAAATATTACGAACTAGAACTAGAATACTCAAAATATAGTTTTCAAATTCAAAACACACTACCTAATTGCAAAGTTAAACAAAAAAAAAGTATATAAGCATAAGTACAATTATGATCATTTAGTATATTCTCCAACAGTATGAGTCGAAAATTCATACCAAGCTTCAATCCAACTAAGGTAATTAAGTAGACAAAAGCTGAAATAAAAAGCTCTTTTCAGCGATGGTTCTTAGGACAAGAGGTACAGCAAACCTTAATTAGAACCGAGAAATATGAGGAGAAAAGCATGAAAACATAATATTTTTACAGAAGGAAATCGTGTTGTGATAAAGATTTGGAATATTTTCCATAATTCATGATAAATTCAATTGATAATTAGACAAATCGGTTGAACAAATTGCCGGGAAGGCTGAAAATAAATGTTGAACATTTATTTAATCTTTTTTTGATGTGTAGCATCTTTTCACCCGACTATGGCGAAGCCAGAAGGAAGGGTAATTTTAATAAATGAGGTGTTACTAGATCCCTAATAATGGCCGGAGAGTCACAGGAAAAATCTCCACTTGTCGATAAGTTGAGTACCCACATAAATTGATTTTATTATATTAGTATCGAAATATTAATGTTAGACCGTTAAAATAGCAAGTTTTAAGCCGTTGAATTGTTTGTTATTGAGTGCTGTAGCGTGCATATTCTCATGTAAGTGAAATGTAATTTTCTTTTTGAGAAAATCCAATTCTTTACCCTTTCATATCATGTGTCACTGAAAGTTGCTGATGCTTAAAGCACAGGTTATCCTTTTTTAAGCATCAGTAGATTAAATATAAAATAAATAAAAGATGGTTTCATAACCTGTTTATCTTTCTTTAATTACAAAGTTAGCGATTTCGTGAAAAGGGACGAAAGTGTGTAATGTCCATAGGAAGCCAAGAGAGTTCATGATATTCAATTTGACCAAAAAGCACGAACAATTGTAGCATATCATATTACTATGTGATAGGGTCTCCAGGGTAAATAAATTAATAGGAAGAGAATTAATATTAAGTTTAAGACCTAAGACGTACGATTACATTATTGATAGAGGCTGTAAAATCACAGTGTTAGAGCCGTCCAATTTCACCGAAGTGTAGTTCTACCATGGTCAAAATATTTGTAAAATTAAAACTTCTCACTGTTTAATATCCTTGGCTTGAGTCAACTCAGCGTTTGACATTCTGTGAGGTAAAAGGCGAGAACATAACTTAAGCAATTTTTCTGCTTAAAATAGACCATCCATTAATATCTGAGAGAAGCTATTTTCTAACAAAGGTCAGATTTCTATTATCGACAATCCGTCAGAACTTAATTCTCCAAGTTTAATTACTAAAAGGTCGTTTGTTTTGATCAAAGCCTTCAAAGGGTTGCGACAAACCAATCAAGATTTTGCCAGTCCTTGTAGTTATTTTCAAAGATCATTTGCTTGGGCGTACTGTAGACTCAGAGGGCGGGAAAAACTTCTTAATCCCAGTCTCCCGCGTATACTGTACCTTAGGAACAAACCAAGCAGGGTATAGTGGTTCAGGCGGTCGCCACTCTCTCGTCACGTTTTTTGCTACTGTGCCAAGTGTCGTGAGTTCAAATTCCACATGGAACAACACTTAGCGTGATCCACAAATTGTTATTCTGAGTCTGGGTGTTCTTTGTGTACATATCATGTACGTTTGTAAAGACCCCTGCGACACAGGATGTATATTTCTAATGCGGGAGTTATCTATTTTGAAAGATAAAGATAAATAATAATAATAATTGCACGTCTCTATAGCGTAATGAATTGTAATGATAATGAACTATATTATCTACTAATTCTTCATTCATAAATTATCTACTCTTAGCTTTGTGGTACATTTTCTTCAAATTTGAATTTGCCCGAATGGAAAAAATAAAAAACTATTAACACAGATCCTCTCAAATCTATTCATAAATTACGTAAAGTAAAAATTTATAAAGATTACTTATATCAACGGCTGGTATTGGTCCACTGACAATAAGCTTTTGGCCTTTAGTTTAGTTGCCCTACGAATGTTACTTTAGAATTAGCTCTTACGACAACCACGGGATTAACAGGGCTATAAACATAAAACAATTGAAAACCTTATCATTTTAAGGTTCGTACTATGAAAATATTGACAGATACAGTATACAGTACTGTGTATCGGTTATTTTATAATTCACTTTATATGAAGTATTCCCTTTATGCCGCGATTCGGTGATTACGGTATTGATAAACGGTTTTTGTTCAATTTATATCTGTATCGCAGCTCCGTTATTATATACGGTTCAGTAGGTAATTCCATTTTGAAGAAACCGGTATTTTTTATTTGCTTGAATGTTTTTATTAAAGTGTGTACATGCAATTCATTTTTATTTACGTTGGTTGTAAAGGCATTTTGCTTGATTTAGAGTTCTATAAGAGAGTTACAAGGTGTAATTTTATTTTCAAAAGATCGTTCATTTAATCGTTTAAGTCTGTTTATTTACAGTGTTTACCGTGATGTAAATTATGTGGTAAAAAAAAATTGGTTGCCTGTAAAGTCGGTATACGGGCGAAAGTTTGACAACGACAACGACTTTGAGTGGTAAAATAATTTTAATGTGAATATTCATTCGTATAGTAGGAAGAAGGATGAAATAATAGTAACAATTTAAAACATTTATTTATACAAAGAATTATATTTAAAACATTAATTTTAACGTTTTAAATATAATTCGACGCGTGCCTTTCACTTTTTATGTCTGTCTCTCTCGCTCTTAGGCGGGCTAACCATGCCCGAGTGGAAGGGACGCGTGCCTCTCACTCGCTCTCATTGTGAGCGCATAACGTGAGCGGAGCGTAACGCAGTTTCTTGAAGTGTCACCCGGCAAACCAATTTATAAGACGTTGTCACGTCAATAATTGAATTCAACTAGAAATAGATCTGCTTTTTAAGTTAACAAAATTTGTTCTAATTAATTATATCTGTAATTTGACGTCATCACCAATCGCTTCTGTAGAAACTTTTAACGGATCAAAGAAGTAGAAACCCATACTTATATTATAAATGCGAAAGTACTCGGTCTATCTGCTCGTCTGTGACGCCTTCACGACCAAACCGCTGCACCGATTTCAATGGTATTTGTCATGGAGATACTGATACTTGAGGAAGGACATAGGCTACTCTACTACGATATCCGACAAACAAGCGGGCGGAATCGCGGGCAAAAGCTAGTGTTTATATAAATAAAAAAAAACTTATTTTTGAAAACTAGTTTTTACAAAAGGTTTAAATTCATGAATTGTCTGAAATAGAATACATAAGATTACTCCGTAACTCTTGTGGAATGGGAATCGTTAAAAGAAAGATTACATTTTGTTTTCTTTATGAAAATGATTTTTGTGTTTCCTAGTTATAAAGAGTTTTAACAGAAAACTGCATTTGATTAAAATACCAGATATTTTTGCCTTCTCAGTAGAAATAAACAGACACTACGTAATGCGCGTTCAGAGGAACTTACACTGTAAGCCGATTTATAATAGACAATGTAATAGGTCTTTTCGCTTCTGCTTACCATGTATATGGTTATGCTATAGGTACTGCATTAAGATTTTACTGTGCGTGCAAATACCATGCAAATAAACTCCTAACTAACAGTAGCATGTTGCCACGCGATAAAAATTTAACTTTATTCATTAGCAGTGACAGTTACAATTTATTTTAATGTCTTGGTTAAAGTTAGGCCATTTTTCTCCTGTTCTGTATCGCCCTTTATAAGAAACTGGTAGAGTCTTAAGATCCTGGAATCTTTCTAAAATTCAACTTATTCTCAAATGTAGAAACAGTGTAAACCAATTATCAAACCATTGCCCCCAAAGGCCAATAACGCACTTGTGCCATCTCTGGTGTTGCTTGAGCGTGTGTACATGAGCGGCGGTAATCATTTACCATCAGGCTTAGGTACCTCGGCTCGTTTTCCGCTTATTCCACAATTTTTTTTATTAACAACTGGATTCTAAAAACGAGCTTTGGATCCTGTTGACTAAAACCCGTACGAATTTAAACAACGACATGCTCAAGAAAAGAAAATTACGCACTCTTAAGCATTGTACATGTTTATACTAAGTTTCGTTTTATAGGGTGTGTTAAAGGCCTCTTTGAACTAATTAAACCCTCACCTTCCCTCATCGAATTACTAAAAGAGGACAGAAGTTCCATCCATTAATTATCGACAAACTAAAAAGTTGATCTCAACCCTTTAATTATCGCCTGTCTGAGCTTAATTATCTTGTAGTGCGATAGAGAAAATCTCGACAAAGAATTGTCAGACTCGGTTTTCTTGGCGAACTAATTTTAGAGATTTAATAATTACCCTATCAATTCGGTGATATATTTTATGTTATGACCCGAAGGTCTTATCGAACGATACTTACGCGTCCAGATTTAATAACCAAACAATAACTTTTAATTTATTTTCTGTAATCTAGACTAATCTATACTAATATTATAAAGCTGAAGAGTTTGTTTGTTTGAACGCGCTAATCTCAGGAACCGCTAGTCCGATTTAAAAAATGCTTTCAGTGTTGGATAGTCCATATATCGAGGAAGGCTATAGGCTATATATCATCATCCCAAGACCAATAGAAGCGGAGCACTAATAAGCAATGTTATGAAAACCGGGGAAAATATTACACTATGGGCAACAAGAGACGTAAACGAGGTTGCGTAGGTCAGCTAGTTAATTATATGTATTAGTGTCTATAATATTGCTAAGGCTGTTTAGGAACTTTAAATAGTTCATGAGGTAGGTCTTTTTGACTGCACGGTTGGCTAGTGGTTTAAGCGCTGTGTGTTGAGGGTTCAAATCCTACCAACCTTCCGAACAACACTTTGTGTGATCCACAAATTGTTGTTCTGAGTCTGGGTGTTCTTTGTATCTATTTCATGTATGTTTGTAAAGCCTAAGGATTTATTCCTAATGCGAGAATTGACTGAAAAAAACTGTTTTTGACTTTTTTCGCGAATTTTCTCATAGATTTTGTTTGCGAATATTTTTGAATTTAGAATTTTTAAATACCGTCAATCAAATTCAGACGGCCATGTTTTATCGAGTAATCCAATTGAATATTGCAGAAAGAAATGAATTATTTAAGAATTTTCCACGATGGTTTAGAAGTTTCCAAAGAAGTGACAAGCCTTGTTATAACCTCTGTGGATCTAATCACTAATCACGATTAGTAATAATATGTACTTCAACACAGACACTCCTCATTTTTGTCCCATAGAACGCCATTTACAACCCTGTCAGCCATTTTGTACAATATTCTTTTAACGAAGCCTTTATTTGGTCAGTACATGTGTTTAAGAACACGCACTCACCTACTCAAAGTGGCCTTGGAAATCTTTTAGTCATACGTTCTTCTCCCTTTTGACTTACTTAAACAATAGTAGAACTTCGGTTTATCTTCTACTAGCTCTATTCATTGCTATACATTGCATTACAATCCGTTGAGTAGTTTAAAAGATCTAAACTAACAGACAGCCGAAGCGACTGCATTTTATACAACCCATGTAAAAATTATGAATAAATCTTTAGCCGTCACTGAAAATCCTAAGCATTCATAAAATTAATTTAATTTAAATAATTTATTCATTTATTACCATGATTATACTGAGAAATTGTTTTGGAGGACTTTTACTTTTTATCCTTTAGATGCCGTTTATTTTATAACGTACACTTACAATTAGGATTTTCAATCTATTCAACGCTATTCAATCCACCGAAGTCTAATTACACAGAGCGGAAAATGTACTCTCAAAGGCACTCTACACAAAAAAGTAAAGAAATACCCTTTTCCTCCCGAAGGTTGTCATCTATTGTACCCACAAAAGCTATCGTTAAGTACAAATAGGAAAGCCTGAATATTTCTTTGTGTATAAATTCGAAAATTATTTTTTACAACATTTTATTTGTGAAAAGATTTTGCTTGAGATTTTGTCGTAAATATATTTTGTTCCAAAATTTGTATTTACTGCGGCGCAATACGGTTAATTTACTATTCGAACTGTAAAACTTTGGTATTTTACGGTAAATGTTATAAATGTTTAAAACGATTTGCTTGGTAATTATCTTACAATAAGCTGACCCGCGCAGTCAAGCTTGCGTCAAAAGGAATATTTTTTCAGGTTTGTGCAACTTTTTTCATTAATGTGTAATGATTTCAGCGTGATGTTTTATAATCTACTACCTTCCTCGATAAATGGATTATCCAACATTAAAATATTTTTTGAATTCGAACAAGTAATTTTCAAGATGAGAGTAATAAATCTAAAAACTCTTAATTTTTGTAACTTTAGTATAAACATCACCGAATAAAACAGTCAATATACCATTGCTTCTGAAATTATTTTTAATTCTATAAAAACGACGCTTCCTTTACTAAAAAGGGTGGTAAGAAGTCAATATGAGCTAAACTTTTAGAGTTTGCTGCAGTTGTAATTTCTGGATAAATCTATATATCTAAATATTATAAAGCAGAAGAGTTTGTTTGTGTGTTTGAACACGCTAATCTCAGGCCCGCTGGTCCGATTTGAAAAAAAAAATGTGTTGGATAGTCCATTTATCGAGGAAGGCTATAGGTTATATATCATCACGCTAAGACCAATAGGAGCGGAGCACTGAGAATGTTACGAAAACCGGGAAAAAATATTACACTACCGGCAATAAGAGACATAAACGAGGTTGCGTAGGTCAGCTAGTAGTTAAACAAAAATAAATCGATGTGCTATAAACCATTAAAGGCCCTGACTGAAATATATGCCCTTTAAACAAGTAAAATATGAGAAGTGAATTCCGATGGAGTGCCGCTAATATAGCCCTGACCTTTGCAATAAAACGGATCTTAAAGGATAATCTATTATTATGCGGAAATTACTCAGCTGGATGATTTCGCTTAGTTTACAAGAAGGTCGAGCTCTAACAACACTGAGAAGGGTATACAACCTTATATACATACATATTAATGATATTACGAGTACAAATACTTTTAACTTTCCATATATATATATACCTACTAGCTGCGTCCCTCGATATTACCCGCAGGATACGATACTTTTGAATCAGATCTTGTTTGCTATTTCATTGTTTATTTATCATTTTTAAAATAAAATGTTTATTCAATTTTTTGTATTTGTTCACTATATAATTTGGTCTAACTATCACAGTTCATGAAATACAGCCTAGTGACAGACGCACGTACAGACATACAAACGGACAGCGAAGTCTCAGTAATAGGGTCCCGTTTTACCCTTTGGGTACGGAACCCTAAATACAACTTTTTTATAAAATGTTTATTGTATATAAGGCTGTATTTCTCGATACTTTCAAGAGCATCCGTAGGTATGCCTAGTTGTTATAATGAATCAAACGCTTCCACGGCTTAGTTTCAAAGAATTTTGGCATGGAGATACTCTGACCGTTGAGGAAGGACCTAGCTTACTACTTACCCCGATAACCAACTAGCCGCGGGCAAAAGTCAATCACTCCTGAAGCTATCTTACCTGCTGGTGTGAGTGGTCTGGGCCTGGGGGTGGCAGGCGGCTGCTGTGCATTGTGATTGTCATCCCTTGGAGGACTCGCCACTGCACCTTCGGAGTTGTTGTTGACTGGAGGACCAGGTCCTTCGCCGGCGCCAGCCTCTATTTGTAACTGAAAGAACAAAAGAACTATTATTGTTTGAGATACAAAGTTTGAAGGAAAGATAATAACGCCTGACAAAATTGCTACTCGTTGAAATTATATTTAAGATGTTTAGGAAATTTATCGAAGATACAGAAATCCTATCTATAATATTACTAATGCAAATGTAAGTTTGTTTATATCGTCCGTGAAGTTCTAACAGTGCTTAGAAACGGATAAAATATATCAAATTGAGGCAAGGCTTAGCCAAATGTGCCTAAAGTTATTCGTTTTGAATTATCACATCACTCATCAACATTTACATTTGTATATGATAATTAAATAAAATCGACTTGAGCATATATAATCTTAATTTTATACAGCTTTTAACTCTCTTGAAAAGTAATAGTTTTTAGGTTTTTTTTTAAAGACAACGCCCGCACTAGAAGTGATTCCTGTGTCGCGGGGAATTTACAAACATACATGAAACGGACACAAAGAACACCCAGACTTAGAACAACAATTTGTGGATCACACAAAGTGATGTTCCATGTGGGATTTGAACCCACAACACTTGGCGAAGTAGAGAACGGCGGCCACACGTGCAGTCCAAAGTTACTTACGCACTGATAGAACTTCTCCATTGATATGTCACGTTTTCACGCTTCCACCACAAAATCGATTCTAAATATTCCTTCACCAATAGAAAGCCAGATCATCATTAAATTCCATAAGTTATTTTTTACCACTACATTAGATACAAAGCCTGGCGAAGCCGCGAAAAAAACCTACTGAAAAAGAAAAAAAAACCTTTTTACTAGCATCTAACTATGCTGTATATCATAACGCAAAGTATATAAAAAGGAATATCGTGATTGAGAAAATCTTTTTTGAAGTTCAGTGAATTCGGATGAAAGTTCATCCATCAACGTCACGTAACAGCGAGAGTATCAGATTTGGTTCACGTTTTGGCAGTCATTAAAGTACCATTATATTGTTAGTTTTTTGTTAATATTGTAAACTTGTATGGTACAGACACAGATTAATAAAAAGTATAGTTTAAAACAAAAAAACGCGTTTAGTTATCATGCAAATATCGTCTTCTTTGAATGTTTAAAAATATGGTTTAAATTTAATAGATGGATAACACAATGGAGCTTTTTTCCAGTCATTTTTCGTTCATATAAGAAGTGAAGACCATAATAGCATTTTACAAACATCATCAGTTAGTCTGTAACCTTGGAAGACTGGTTGAAATACAGTCCTTAACTCCTTAGGTTAAAGACGTGTCTAATAACTTAACAAACTCGTTAATTAACGTTCATACCGAATGTGAAAATGCAAGGGTTATACGGTCTCAAGTGTAATTTGAATGCTTGTGTTATATAAATTGAAATGTCCTTTAAAATAACGGGGGAAAGGAAATAATAAGGCCACAGACATACAGAGTTACTTTCTAGTTTATAATATCAGTTTGGATCAAAGGGTAGAGTTATTAAACTCTTTAAGGGACCAAATGTGGAAATATTACCATAAAAGTAAATCTTACTGTTTCCACGTTTTCAGAGCAACTACCTCGAAAAATACTGAAATGAAAGACTAATAACATCAGAAGAAATACAAAATTAGGCGATAGAAAGAGTGCGATTAAATTTGTACTTTATTGTTTCATGGCAAGAGTCGCAATTTATTCAAGTGATGTTGACTAATGGAACATCAGTATTAGATTATGTGTCTTACATAATAACTAAAGTTGTCAACAACAAAACAAGTATAAATAATTAGCCTTTAGAAACCGACTTTAATGTGTCTACATTATATTAAATCATAAATTATTATTTTTTCCTTTATTTTCAACCCATAAGGCACAGCATATTTTCGCACTCACTTAAAAAATATTTGGTTCAAATTTAACGAAGCTCTGAGAAAACAATCATAATAAAAACACAATTGAATTGAACCTATCTTTTTTAAAGTCAGTTAAAATAATTTATCCTCATCAGCCTCATCATGCGATAGCAGTCCTCTGCTAGACATAGGCCTCTCCTACTGCGCGCCACTTGATTCGACCCTCGTTTGCTGAAACGCGGTCACCACTAATCAACCCGTTTACGTCAACGGTTATCAGTTCTGCAGCTCCTATGGCCAGCCCACTGCAATTTCAGCTAGCTAACCCTGTGAGCTATGACGATGACTTTAGATCACCTCATTCCTGATACGATCCCTTAGAGAAACGTCGAGTATAGCATATATATCCAATCCATAGCACGCTGAACGACTTTGACCTTGTGGACCAGCCATACCGTAAATAATACAGGCTATATTTCTTTCTAAATTTATTTAAGTATAGATTCTATTTATACCATACGCCCACGAGAAGCCATAAATAGCCTGTATAAAACAGGATTATGCTGAAAGTACGGACCTAATTGATGTAACAGCTGTCAGGCTTACTCGAGTTTGTGGCTGTAACGAATTATATTAGAACGAACTAAAATAGAAATACGTACAACATTTTACGGATGAATCTACAAGAAAACCTTTTTTAGCTTAATGTTGATTAATAAAATGTATTTAATGATAACTTACCTTATTAAAACCATGATTGGGTATATTATTTATAGCGATTGTAGATACAAAATCTAAGCGAAATACTTGCACGTCATAATTCACCTGCCGCTCATGATGACAATACGAAGCAATTAAAGTATATCTTCATTTTATTTCTTATGCCTTTTTTTTTTTTTTTATTGAATAGTGGGCAAACGAGCAGGCGTATCACCTGATGGTTAGCAATTACCGCCGCCCATGGACACCCGCAACACCAAAGGCGTCACAAGTGCGTTGCCGACCTTTGGGGGATGGGAAAGGGGATGGGGGGAGGAGTTGGGGTATGGGCCTCCGGTATCCTAACTCACTCGGTGAAATACAGCGCAAACGCTATTTCACACCGGTTTTCTGTGAGGCCATGGTATCACTCCGGTCGAGCCGACCCATTCATGCCGAAGCATAGCTCTCCCACGGTTAAAATATACCGTTGTTGGGCAGTAGCCTGGCGGGCTACTGCCCAAAACTGCCTGATAAATCTCTATTACATTGCTGTAATTTTTTTAATAACGTATAGTCTCGTTACATAAATATTAAGCACAAGTTTTTTCAAGAATTTTTCTTTTAGTCTGTGGAACTGAACTGAATTTCGCGCGGGAAAAAATAGTTCTTCACATAAGCTACATGCTGGCTTGTAAAAAAATTGCCTGTGATTGCAAAATTTGTTCTGGTGGATGGTACGTACAATTTAAAAAAAATGTTTCTTCTTATTTTTATAACATTTTTCAATGATCGATTCCAATTGATATATCGGTATCTTTGGCATTCCTCGATAAATGACTTTATAATGTTAGTATAGATTTAAAAATATTACTGAATATGCTGTAATAACGATAAATGTAAATAAATGAGCTGTACTTGCCGTATGTACCCTAAGAGACAGATAAAAGAAAATTGATGCCTATTTATCCACAAAAGACAAAAACACACAAACAAAAGTAAACATTATTAAACATGTATTGAGATATAAACATGTATTTGATATGAAATTATTTATAAAGTACTGTACTTCTAAAACATATACCCAATTAAATCCACTTTGCCGAGACGCCATTTTGTTAACGCGATTTCATTTTATGAACCCGCGCATTTCAAACCATAGACAAAATCGGTAACTTGTTTTAAACTTCGATCGGAATACAACTTTAAATTTAGTCAAACATACACAATTTCTTTCCAGAATAAACAAACACGATGTAATAAAGAAGGGTTTTCTCCGAACTATCTTCGGATACAGCAATTATTACATCCCTTTATCGATTCTCGATATTACGACATCATAACAAAGGTTTGTTTAGGGCGTTCAATGTTGATTGATAGTTTATTGTGTGTAGATAGTTGCGTAACTGATTCTTATGTTCACAATGTATTTTTATGTACAATAATAATAATGATAGGGGCTATAGTAATAAAAGACAGGGTTAAATAGTTTTCAATAGCAAGGTTAGAAGCCATCCTTGGAACAATATTGTTTGTAATGTCATCTGATTTTGTTGAAGTTTTACTAGTCATAGTCTCTACTTTTTATGTTTTTTTATGGGATAGGGGTTGAAGAAGCAGATGAATTGGGTCAACACAAAACTCACAATCACGTTCCCAACCTAGCATAGATGGTTGGACATGGGTTTGGGTCGGTAGTAACTTCACTCACTCGATAAAAACAATCGGTTTTCTGAGAGACCTTGATATCACTCCGATCAACCAAGCATATTTCTTATCACATGTTACCACAGATACACAGTTATTACTGTCTATATATCTAACTTGTAGACTTTCTACGTAGTAACTGCAGAAACCATCAACGTGACAAGCTGACGTTTCAACTTTAACAAACAAAAGCAAATGCCCAATTCTTTTCACGTGCAAAAAGCCAATTGGAGTATTCATTACTAGTCTTAAACCATTCACCAGTCCAACTTTGTTCGGAAGTAAGTAAACCAATTATTCACGTTGGACTGCAGTTAAACTTCGGCGCTGGTTCAGTTGAAGTAAGTATAGGATTCAGCTGTCGTCTTCAAGACACGTTACATCGCGTTTTAGTTTCGTACCGCGCAACATTGTGTTGTTGTTTATTTACTTATATATCGTTTCCAATCATGTCTTTGGTTCACTAAATATAATATTTGTATATTATTCTATATACTTTCACCTTTATAATATTAGTGTGATGACACCATACATCATACACAATTTGTTTTTTTTTATTGTATAGGGGGCAAACGAGCAGACGTATCGCCTGATGGCGGATGCTGCACCAGAGGTGCCACAAGTGCGTTGTCGGGCCTTTTAAGAAGGAGTACGTCCTTTTCTTGAAGGTTGTGAGGTTATCAGGCCAGATGGACCACCGTTGGCCCGTACTTCGGGCATGATATATTAATTAATAGATTTTTTATTATTTACTAAAAAAGTGTGTGCCAGGATTTATCTGATCACCATGGTTTCTATTACATCACTTGTAAAACTGCAATATTTATCTAAGCCACGCAGAGTATGGTATATATGTAACACAAATTGTAAGGAGTTTTGTATACTATTTTAATAAATGTAGCGTTTAATTTTACTCAAGTATATGAGTGATGAATATCGCAAGACGGCTGGCAGGAGCTGGATGCGAGAAGCCGAGGATCGAACTAAGTGGCGTGCAATTGGAGAGGCCTATGTCCAGCAGTGGACTGCGATAGGCTGATGATGATGATGCGAGAACATGGTTAAGTCCACCGTGACATGTCTAAGAGATTCCTGTATTGTGATTGCCAGGTTCATTATTATTTAGAGTGAGTGTGTTCATCTATATTCATCCCGTTGGTGTAGAAAGAAGCGACTAAGGAATCAAACCCTGCATTGTTTCGTTTTAACTGCCCATTGGTCTAGCTGTTGACGTGTTCGACTGCCAATCAAGAGGTCTCGGGTTCGAATACGAGGTCGGGCCAAGAGTGTTACTGAGTTTTTCTGATTATACAAATACTTATTAACAGCTCGGGGTTTGGAAGTGTTGGGGTCTGAACCCCCGTGTCTCGGAGAGCACGTAAAGCTGTCGGTCCTGCGCCTGATCTCTTCCCGGTCGTGTCAGTTGACCGTCCCATAAGATTATGATAGAGAGGAAACAGAGAGTGAAACTGTGTTTGTGCACATACTTGTGCAGTATAATATCTCCTGCGTAGTTGGCTGGTATCCGTTGAGACTGGCCGCTGTGGCCGTAATCGACTAGGAGACCATCATCCTCAGTTTCGTTTAGTCCATATCACTGCAAAGAAAACTTGGAACAAGCCCTACATTGTCCGTCATACCAGTATTGGATATGGTCAAAATCTCCTTGCTATGATTATGCCTATATCCACCATTGGGCTGTTTACACTGTTAATGTGATGATGGCGAGATCATCATATCGAAATTTTATTGAAACTAACAATACCATGTCAGCTACACATACGATAAGCTAATTGGTTAAAGCCATCAATGATTAAATATGTGATAAAATACACATATTTCCAGATACCTACCCTCACATGTGTTAATAATGTTTATGTTTTTTTTATGTTAGGAATACACATCCTGTGTCGCGCGAGACTTTACGAACATACATGAAACGGACACAAAGAATACCCGGACCCAGCACAACAATTTGTCGAACACACATGTTATCTCATGTAGGATTTTAACCCACAACACTTGGCGCAGTAGAAAGCGGAAAATACCACGTAAATAGGTTTTACTCCCACCACAGAATTCATGGCGTCATCAAAACCTAATTGACTTTGGAATGCGGAAATAAAAGGAGAATACCTACGGCGACCGTCGTAAATACGAGTTTATGATCAAAGATCCTACAAAGTTCCACGTGTCTTCCACATTTCTATATACATTATATATTCCCCTTAATAATATATCATTCGCAGGCCTCGTGAACCATTGTTTTGGTCAAAGAATAGTGTTACATAGAACCTTTAGGAGTTCGAATTTATGACACAATATACGGGTGAGACAGCGTGGGTACCCAGAAAGACATGTATGAATGTTAACGGGAATTTGTATTCAGTATTCTATATAATACTTAGATAATGACATATTTTAAGTACTCAACACAATTTTTTTAATTGTTGTTATGGGCAAACGAGCAGACCTGATGGTAAGCGATTACCGCCGCCCATGGACACCCGCAACTGCAGAGGCGTCACAAGTGCGCACTGAGGGATGGGGGAGGGGTTGGGATATGGGCCTCCGGTAATTATAAATACGCATATTTTATTAACAGAACTATTGTTTCTATAAATATAAAATTATATTAGGTCTTTACCTATGAAATTGCCGTTTTGTATGCAGTAAGTGAAAGTACTTATTTTTTCAAACTTTTTTATTTCTGTTATTCGAAGTAATCACCCATGCAATCGACGCATCTTTGCCAACGCATTGGCAGTTTATTGATGCCCTTCTTGTAAAAATCAGCTGGACGGGAGGCAACAAACTCTTCAAAGGCATTTTGTACTGCCTCTCGGGAATTGATTTTTTTACCTACTAAAAAGTTGTCTAAATTTTGGAAAAAGTAATTGTCGGTAGGTGCAAGGTCTGGTGAGTATGGCGGATGAGAGAGAGCTTCCAACTCCAGCTCTTGCAGCTTGGAGACTGTCTGTTGCGCAGTATGGGGTCGCGCGTTGTCGTGAAGGAGCAGTGGGGACGACCGATTGACCAAATCTGGTTGCAGATGTGCAAGCTTCTCCATCATTCTCTCCAGTTCTTCACAGTACACATCTGCATTAATGCTCATGCTGTTTTGTAAAAATCTGTGGTGAATCACACCCGCACTAGACCACCAAACAGTGACCATCACCTTTTTAGGGGTCATTTTTGGTTTAGGGCATTGCTTTGGTGCTGAACCAGGGTCTAACCAACTTGCTGAGCGCTTTCGATTGTCGAACAGAATCCATTTTTCGTCGCACGTAACTATTCGTTTCAAAATTCCTTCATTTCTTTGCCTGTTGAGCAGCGAAAGGCAGGTCTCGACGCGTACGTTGCGTTGGCGATCGTTAAGGTCGTGGGGCACCCATCTATCAAGCTTTCTTACCTTGCCAATTTGTCGCAAATGGATCAATATTGTTTTGATGCTTACATTAAAAGCTGCTGCTAGCTCAGCTGTAGATTGAGTTTCGTCAGCTTCCACAATCGCCTTTAATTCATTATTGTTAACCAAAGTCTCCGGACGACCACGAGCTTCATTTTTCAAGTCAAAATTTCCAGAACGGATCCGGGAAAACCAATAAAGGGTTGTGCGTTCGTTTGTACAGTTCTCTCCGTAAACGTTTTTGATGTTACGTGCCGTTTGTGTCGCGTTGGTGCCACGACGGAACTCATATTCCATAATTACACGAATTTTTAAAGTATCCATTATGACGAAAAATGTTCAAATGTAATGAAAATACAACGCTAGTCAAAAAACAAAAGACTGAGTTTGTAAATAGAATGTCATGGTTTTAAAACAAAATTAATTTGAATTTAGAATACAGAGCCATTTCAAATTTTTTTTTATTTGAAATGACCAGTACTGAAGAAACGCAATTTCATAGGTAAAGACCTATTATACTATTACGCCAATACAAATTTATTTTTTATACAAAAACAACCGAAGAAACCGTCCAAAATTCATAAATTCTATTTTGGCATTCATTGTGTAAAGAAACGGGTCTTTTGGTATTCGAACGCAATTCGGCGGTACCCAGAATAGGTCAATAAGAAGCTGTGACGTCAGAAGTGACGTCACGAGCTCGCAAAGCGTTTCTTAATACACTGTCGTATTTAGGCGGGAACGTTACGAGATGTCTTGAAGATTTTTGTAAATGTAAGCGAATTTTTAGAAGAACATTTCATACTTGAAGTGATTCGTTTTCGTTTTATACTCTGTGCTGTGTGTGTGTGATTTAATAAGGCAACTGAATTTTTCTATTACATATTTACCCATCTGGCCAGCGTAATATATGTACCCAAAACCTGCTGTCTAAGGAGAGGCATGTGCTTATGTTCAGCAGTGAACTGCTAAAGGCTGTTGATGACAGTATGTACAATAAATACAATGCGACTCAAATAAATATAGGAACGTCAATGACCTCTATCTGTCAAATGTCCTTTGAAAAAATATTACTAAAGACCTTTAAAAACCTTAAAAAAACATTATTGATACGCAAATAAAGTTTCGTTGCAGATCGTACTTATTTTTCGCGCTGTACGCAGTTGTTTTCCCAAATCTTTCAGTATTTTTTTGAAGACATTTTCCTCACTAGAAATAGGTTGTCCATGGGCGGCGGTAATCGCTTACCACCAGGCGATACGTCTGCTCGTTTGCCCCCTATATAATAATGTTTGTGTCGCGGAACAACAATTTGTGGATTTTTTTTGTTTGGAAGTGACCTTCCCGAGTGACCCCCAGCTCTAACATGTCAGAATTTTTTCGATCGAATGTTTGCAGATCATAAAAACATTCCTCCGACTCTCGGATCGAAGACTCGAAAAAATATTAACATAATCTTGACAACTTTCGAGTGTAGGTCTCAAAAAAATTACCATCGAATTTGTATGCCGATGCATTTTTTATGTAAAATATATATTTTGCAAGCCCCAAAACAAAAATCAGTTTGTTATTAATGAAAATGAATAAAAATTTTCAAGTCACCATTCTGACATGTTAGAGCTGGGGGTCACTCGGGAAGGTACCATTCACTTTGTATGCCACAAGTTTTTCTCAGTTTTCCATCGTATTTTCTCGAAGTATTGATTTTTAGAAACTGTTATTAATTAATTTGGGACACTCATCAAATCGACGTGTTTCGCTCCCTATCCCGCTTTTTCCTGCCACTATCAGAATTTGGTCCAATAATAAAAGTTGGGGGTCTCGTCAAAACGAAGCTGTGTATAAACTTTCAGCCTGTTATTAATCACTGAAATCCCTTGTACGTGGGCCCGTGGACTATAATGTATTAAAGTCGAGTTGTATCTAAATATTTTCGGTCAGATTAATGACATAATTATTATAGTATAGTTGGTTACTTGCCGTGGAATCCGACCTTTCTCTTTTATTTTTTTTTTAAAGACAACTCCCGCATTATGAATATACATCATGTGTCGCGGGGGACTTTACAAACATACATGTAACGAACACAAAGACCACCCAAACTCGAGACAAGATTTTGTGGTTCACACAAAGTGATTTCCGACGTGGGATTTGAACTCACGACACTTGGCGCAGTAGCAAGCAGTGTAGTGACTGCCTAAACCACTTTTTTTTTACGTGTTGAAACCCCCACGGGCCGTCACCCCGCTGGGGTTTGCGGCTGGGCGGTGTGTTGGAATCGAACCGACTAAAACCACACGGTCGTGTTAATAACTGCAGTTCCCGGACCCCTCCCTTCTTAGGCGCAGAGAGCGATCGGACCCCTCCCAGCGGACTGCTTAAACCACTACGGCAACCTTTATAGATTGAACCGTCAAAAAACAAACAGACATTCCACAATAAACCTGAATGAAACTAACCACGTAAATTATATTTATACTAATATTACAAATTCGAAAGTAACTCTGTTCGTCTTTTACGCTTCCACGAGAAAGCTGCTGCACTGATTTCAATGAAATTTGGCATAGAGATACTTTGATTCTTGAGGAAAGACATAGACTGCTATTTACCGCGATAATCTACACAAACGCGAGCCATGA
This sequence comes from Spilarctia lutea, assembly GCA_916048165.1. Classification (NCBI taxonomy): domain Eukaryota; kingdom Metazoa; phylum Arthropoda; class Insecta; order Lepidoptera; family Erebidae; genus Spilarctia; species Spilarctia lutea. The sequence continues at coordinate 2,323,821 of OU696473.1, read as the reverse complement.
GCTAAAACTTGTATTCATATATGTAGATGACATAGCAATTCGTCTCAAGGTAACTAAATGTTACTCCAGTCAAGTCTGCATACATAAACACTTAGAACACAGCCGATTTCGCCCTAAATTGGAGCTGTGCTACCCTAACCCCTATTCACTCAACTGGAGTGGGAACATTTCGTTGATATGCCCTATTTCCCTAAAAAGGTGGCATTTTTATGTTATCGACGAATGAAAATATATTTATTTTACTTTGAAAGGTAATAACGTTTATGTGAGCTCGAACCGGACCGGGGTGCTTAAATTACAATCGTAGACGAGTAAGGTTTCCAAATTCAAAGAAATAAAGGCAAAAATCATGCTTCAATTTGCAAATAAAATGCTATGAAAAGGAGGATTTGTTCGCGTGATTATTAATTCTTGCTTCGTGTTTCTGTTTTTGGAAATGAAGCATTTCCATAACTTTCATTTATTATTTAATTCTCTTTAAGTGTTAAATTACCGAAAATACTTTCGCATCGTGTTAATTCTCGTATGTAAATATGAATTACCTATATTTAATTCTCGTGTCACGTTGCTGTTTACGATGAACTTCTAAACTATCTAGCAGATTTCTAAGTTTATTTTTAAATGTTATGCTTGTGTATGCATATTTTTACATAAACAAGAAGAGACAGGAATGTGTGATTTAGAAAACTTGAAGTTCATAAAATACTAGCTGACTCACGCAACCTCATTTGCGTTTTATATTGCCCGTAGCGTGAAAATTTTCCCTCGTTTTTGAAACATTCTTCATTGGGGCTCCGCTCCTATTGGTCTTCAGGTGATATATACCCAATAACCTTCCTCAATAAATGGACTATCCAACACTGAAATAATTTTTCAAATCGGACCCGCGGTTCCTGAGATTAGCGCGTTCAAACAAACAAACTCTTCAACCTTATTATTAGTATAGAATAACATTAAAATCACGTAAAAACGATTACGTTCAATTTATGTATGTTGTAGTTGGCCGCTCGTACAAATTAAATTCTATTGCTTAGCCACAAGCTAATTTATAATGCACCGCTTGTTCGCTTATGGGCTTCATGTGTGTGTATGGATCTGTATTTCATGTAAAATTAATATGAACTCTTAACAACCCCATCATGGCGACCTGGTGATTTGCAACACAGGCATTATATGCCTATCACAGACACCAGCTCCTCACATTTCTAAACAAAATTTTGTAAAATGACTAGTTGTAAGTGTACCATTGTGAGGAGAAATAAAGTATTATTATTATATTATTATCATCACCCAGTCCTCAACTGTGCGTTTCTCCAGAAACTTTCTGCCCCGCACTACAAAACTGTGGAATGAACTGTCGCCTGCGGTATTCCCGAACCAATACGACCTTCAAATTTTCTTTATACTTATTTCTTACTACGTCTATTTTAGTCACACCACACATCCATATTAATATATACATTTCAACTACATGCAGGCGACTCTCATCCTTAATCTTTATAATTTACCTACATAAAAATATAATACATATTTATGGATAAATTGTCTTAACAAAATCCTTTAAAAGGTCCAAATCTCCATACTTAATTGAGAAGTAGTCCGGGATTACAGCATTAAACCGAATACCTACAAACCTAAAGATTAAAAAGGTTTATAAAAACAAAATCTCGATAACAATAGTAAGATAAGTACAGAAAAAATGTTAAGAGGATTTTGAGATTTTAACAAACATTATGTTGGAGAGGAATACCTCCTCTTGTTATAAATATTTCGAGATCAAATGCCAATAGAAAAGACATTTAAAACTTTCGTTACATCATCATAAAAGTACTACTTATTATAATAATCGACAATCGTATTACTATTTCTACGAAACAATTCGTTTCGATATTTTCGTTCATTGATACGTAATCGTCGTAACTCGTCGTAACTGTCAATATTATATTTTTTTTGTTTTATAATTATTTTATTTGAAACAAAAGCTCAGTACATTTTCAAATAAAGTACACACTGAATAATTTATAAATAATTAACGTATTTACAAATAATCAATCTAATATTGAAACAGTCTGGTTGGGGTTTTCGAAATTTGTATTTGAGCGTAACTTTTCTGAAAATTCCAAACGCAACTGAAGGTTTGTTACTGTATGTAACTAAATGGAGAACTTACTTAAATACAGGTGAGTAATTGTTATAGCTTGCTCGCCTTACGGGCACAATCCATTCTTTCCGAATTAAAATACCTAATATTTTAAATTACCTAAAGTGCCAAATTTTATCCGAATCCATTAAAATGATTTTTCGTCAAAGAATAACAAACATATATACAAACTTTCACTTTCATAAGCAAGGTTTTCAAAACAATTGCAGCAAAAAGAGCCGTAAAACATAAATAAAGTACTGTAAAATATAGATAAATGGACAACTCTCACGAACATCACTGAAGCACATCGCCATAATCAGGAATAGTGTGTATCTGTCACGTCCCCACAGTCCTCTGGGATTGGCGAGAGACTGAAGAGTAATGTACCAAGAATGAGAAGAATATACATGGAAATGTACTGTATTTTCCTATGTAAAGTTTATATACAGAAGGGGATACCAGCAAATCATATTTATAGGACTTTTAGACGAGACAAAAGCTGTCCAGCTACTAGCCATTTATTGGTTATTTGTTTATATATTATACACTACTGGCTAGTGTATCAATGTAAATATAATAATAAGAAGCAATTCGCACTTCTTCAAATGTTTTAAATATTAAAATAAAAATGACTAGATATTACCTATAATAGATCGTTCAAATTGTTATCAATACTTACCATGTCGAATTGTCAAACTGTTTTTGTTTTTATTTAAAAAATCCAAATTGAATATCAATTAGTGTTATTTAAAGTGAATTGAAGTGTGTATAATAAGTAATTCTTTCGTTGTTATTCATAAACATCATTATAAAATACGTTCATTTACCTTAAAAGGCGTATAGTTACCACTTGAGACTAGATTGAGCTTGTCTCAGATCTAGTCTCAAGTGTCTCGATCAATAATAAAATCTGTTCTTAAAACTAGTTTTAAAACTAGATTCAACAACTGATCCGCCTTTTAAAATACGGGCCTTTTAGACTACGCCCTTATCAAAATCTCGATGACGTCAAATGAGATTGGATACACAGCTACACATATTATAGTGTCTATATTTGTAGCCTTGTTCTCAAGAACCCTTTACAAGAAGTCACCATATAAAGGTATTAAATACCAATAAATATAAAAGCCACCCAAGTGAATTGCTTTCATCTTCCTAAAAGGATATCAATCACTAACCTTTAATACCTTAACACGTGTAGCTCGGTCGTAGATGAGATCTACGCAGTTTCGTAGCTGTACTACGCCGTAGACTAAGTGCGTCATAGCCATTGTAGTAACATAATATATTTTGTATTGTTTACGTTCTTGAGAGTAAATAAATATTTACCTCATATTTTATTACTTAACCTAAGCTCATTAGAGATAGAGCCTGTTTCATACATAAATGAGTTTTCAAACATTGCTTTCTTTTCTTTAATTATCATAAAATTACAACCATCTTCGAAAGAATAGTATAACACAAGTTTTGTATGACGCTTTAAAGTAAATATATGAATGATCTTTGATAATTAAATTAATCGCTAGACGTATAAACGACCTACCTACCCTTTCTCAACTAATCTTCTACAGAACGAACCGAAGCCGAAACGAAATTTGTAACCATTTATACACAAGGACCCTTTTGCCCAACTCATTGTTTTGTCGTGCAGAATGTTTGATAAATAAACGGCAGTTTTATGACTGTTTAATTGTTACATACAGCAACAAAGCCTCTTCGAAATTGCCTGCCACATGTCTTGCATAAATTATATTAGGTAGGAATTAATTTAAAAGTTTTGCCGATACCAATATAATAGAAACGAGTCAGGCAGCTGCTTTGACATATTTATTGATTATATGTTATTTATTTATTTATTTACACAACTTTATTGAACACCACAAAAAATATTACTTATTACACAAAGTATTGTCCTATGTCAGGAATATATGGTACAGAATAGAAAAGAATGGCGCATTCTGCTGTCAGAGGCTAAGACACACTTTGGGTCGCTGAGCCAGCAAAGTAAGTAAGTAAGTATGGACGTCGTCAGTCATTTTCTGTCAGATAAAGTGACTGCTCCTTACTTCTTATATCATAAAAGGCTATAAGAATTTGTTCTGCTCTACATGAAAAATATTAAGCTGGTTTGTGTGCGATTAAAAAATTTAAAAACTTCTACACTTATCAAGCTCAAATTCTGTCGCAGTACACAACACGCTTTAGAGATGGTTCTTATCTATTTATTGCAACCTCAATGTGACACCGAAGCATGACAGGATACAGCTTAAGTTAAGAAAAAAATCGTATCACCATCTTAAAATTGACGTGTTTATGATGAGAACCTATTTTTCACGATTTTAACGATATCACTGAGTGATTTTTTACAAGCTTTTTATTAACTTGCAATGTAGTAGACATGTTCGGGCGGAATCTTGTAACTCAATTTTGAAGCAGATATCTTCAACCGATTATGCTGAAATTTTGCCAGCATATATTTTATATACCGCGTAACAATACATTATTATACTGACACGGAGCTAATCTGATGCTGAAGCTGGAAAGTGGCCATAGGAACACTGTGTCTCTTGACGAGTCATTCCAATAAACGCTTGGTTTTAAAAGTTTTTTTATTAACTTAGTTGTTGGCACGTTAGCTTATAATTTTATAAAATGAAGTTCAGGTGGCAACAGCTTGCATACTGTTAACCTTTCATGTAAAACTAACACATACCTAAATATCTGACTTTTAAAAAGAGTAGCCATGAGTTTATTTACCAGTATTCTACGCACTTTTGAAACTGGAAATTATAGATCGACACTAGCGGGCAGTAGATTTTGGTGTTTTCACCTAATTTAACTTAACAATCCAGCACATACTGTGGCGTCTGTTTGTGGCGTTCTATGACTTTTAACTGTAGCTGCAATTTAACGTTCATAAATCTAGTACTTACACTTAGGGTCTTAATTTAATAAATGATTTTGAATTGAATTGAATTGCATCTAATTCAGATTTTACGTCTGCTTAAGTCAATGTAGTTAAAGCAACGAGATCTGAACAAGAACCATATGCAGATACAACCATTGGAAATGTGCAAGTTACACTAGAAAAATACATATATGTCGTAAGAGAATAAAATCAAACTACTAGTTACATAAACCATCACTATCTTAGTCGAAAGACCACCACGGCTGGTTATAGGCCGCCCCTAAGGCACATTGCTCACAGACAAGATGGTCAATGGATCCAGAAAGTTCTGGAGTAGCGACCATACACAACATAAGGTAGTTTGACGACCTGGTGAAGGTGGCAGGAAACCGTTGGATTCGGGCAGAACAGGACCGGTTTTTGCGTAAATATAATGTTTTATTTTATTTTTAGTAGTATATGTACTTACATTTATAGCATTTAATAGTTCTCTGTTGGGTATAGAACTACATATTTATGATGCAATAATTACAGTATACCCACGCAAGATTGACGGTTGCTGACCAATTCTACGAGCTCAGTATTGGTTTATTTATAACCAGATTAATCACTTAGAGAACCCTTGTTAAGTTGTAAGTGATGGATTGGTTCGGCTAAGAAATGTTCATTGTATTGTGAGGAATATATATGGCAAACACATTCTAGAAATATTTAAAGTAAAATTTAGTTAATTGTGGCAAATTATTTCACTGTAATTAATTTTACAAGGGATAATTCAATAATAATTTTTCATTAGTATTATTAATTACTATCTACTTGTTAACTTCAATGTAGTCTTTATATGTACTTGTTGTTATTCGCTCTTTATTAGCTCATTCCACTGGAATACAATAGTTTTTTCTGGATAGAAGCCTGTCTGATTGACATAATAGGGTAGCAACTATTTTCATACCAATTTGTATCCAAAATTTGTCTAGTCGTTTGAGCGTAAGAAGTAACACATATACACACGGACAAACTTTATATTAGTGTGACTTCCTAAATAGGACTACCCCCTTGATCAGTCGTATAAGTTTGCGCATATTTTGTATCGTGGTATTCCGAAAATGGACTAAAGTCCGACATAATTAAGGGTTTTCTATTTAAATTGAAATCATTGATGTCTGTCTGATTGCACTTATTAGTTAGGGCCAAAATATAACTAGCAAAATATTGTTCTAATCACACTTTTTTTTCGTTTAGACCGCATGAGATTGATGTCTAAACGGTCATAAAAAGATAAAAGTGATAATTTTTCAGTATAGGCCGTAGGGAGGTAATAGAGCCACGCTGATTTCAGCACAAATGGGCCGGCACGACCGGGGCGGTAAGTACCCTCGCACAGCAGATCCACCAAAAATGACAGTGTTCGTGCTGTCGTGTTCTGTTGGTGAGAGCAAGACCGGAGGGCCAATGATGCAGAAGCATCACTAGGCCGCCATGGTATGATTCACCATGCTGCATTATCTGCATTCGTAATAAGTATGGTGATCACTACTCTTTGATTCTGCTAATGCTTTCCATCAGATTAGAGAGAGAGATTTTACGAGAGCACTTACTTAATCTCTCCAATAGTTAAATAAACAATTAAATTTTATGTAACAAAACACTTTCTCACACCAATCAAATCTTATTGCAAAAAGTCTATAACGAAGTGGTGTTTATAATATTAACTACATTTATTTGCAAGAAAGGTTGGTCTTGGCAGGTATATGCTACTAAACTTTTTATAAAATAGGCATATCTTGTGTCCTAATGGATAGTACGCGCAATGCGAGCCAGACGCTGATAATATGCATAATCGATGAACCTGACTTGCCACTGCTACTCTTCAAGTAAAAAAGATTATAAAGGAATAGTTGTTTTATATATATTCTCTTATTTTTCTTATAAAGAAAAGTATAAAATTCTCTCTTCCACCCTTTACGTACGTCACGTACCGTTTGAAAAAAAAATCTTCTAAAAAATTACAATCGGATACACATATATCGAAAATCCCAATCAGTTGATAGAGTTGACTATTTGTACTTCATTATTTAACTGCTTAACAATTATTTAGTTCATTATTTACACACAACTCAATTAAACTTTAAAAATATTCTGACCTTTTAGTCCAAATAAAATAATCGCAATAAAAAAAACATAAGGTTATTAAGAAAAAAACATTCCTTATTTGAAATTCAAGTCCATAGGGACTTAAAAATAAGTCATAAAACCGCATTTCGGCGGTCCACCCGCCCGAATAGCAAACGTAACACTTACATTTGGTCTCTGCGACAACGGTAAGCTATCCACACCCATTTTGAAGCACTGTCTAACTTATTACATATTACTTATGTTTTTATTAATGTTTTAGGTTGTTTATGGTATTTTTTTAAATATTGTCTTTAGCCGCTGAGCGGCCGTGTGTATACTCCCATGGTTGAAGGAGAGAACTGGATGAGGTAGTGATGGGCAGGTGTCACGAAAACAATCGTTATTTCACTTTGAAAAACTGTGTAGTTAATTTTCAACGCTTATAGTTTTGGTATTTATAAATGCAATTATGTTTCATAATTTTAATTTTTATGTATATTGGTGAAAGACAATAGGTAGGTCTAATTTCTTTCTTGTCGTGTGGCTTATGTGAAACTCTCAAAACTTGTCATCAATCCTAAATGACCATTTTTTTATTTTATTGTTATCGCAGTAAAACTGAACAAATCAAAAAAGTATTCCGTTGTCGAGTGTTATGATCCCCAAATAATATCCCCTTAATGTTTGGCAGTCTTGGCTTATTGTTCGCTAACAGGGAATCCCACCGTTTGGTGTATTTTACTTTCTTGTTTACTTACAGAAAGTAAGTAAATAATCTAAAACTAGTAATCTTAGGTAGATTAATAATAAATTCTTACCATAAATAGTATCGATAATATAAATTTCCATCCCTACGGTGCTAGATGCTGCGCGCGCCGTCCTGCCCCGAAGCCTGCCTCACACCTCATCTCGCGTAACCGATACAAATTACACCCTTCTCCGTTGCAATAGAGTTAAATTCACTTACTCACCGGTTGTCCTTCGCTTTGGTTAACAGAACAAGTTATGATTGTCAGCGATGTGACAGCCTGTATCATTTATATTAGTTTTTAATAAAACAGTGCATTTAGTCCAATTTTGTTTTATAATATGTGACAAACTTGGGAACGAGTATGACACTCATCCACTCGTTTGTCTATAAAGTTATCGTTATCAGTAGAAGTGACTACTGCCGACCAACCGACTAATCTACTGACTAACGGTAAGTGAGGTCTCCGGTAGTTAATGCTCATGGCATCGAAAGAATAACCACAACTTTTCTATAAGTCTGTGATGTCATCAGAGTCAAGGTCAAGCTCACCACTAAAATGTGCTAAGTCGAGTAATAAATATGAATATAGTGACAAATGTAACTTAGAAACTTTTAGGGTTAACAATAATTTGTATCTCTATTCTTGACTATTTAAATAAATTGTATGATTTGGTAGTAATTTCCTACAGTATAATGTTTTGGAGTCTGTATTACTCTTTATTAAATATTTTATGTAATATAAAATAATGATTCAAATTTAACGGGTAGATTGCGAGATTAGGGTATTAAACAAACTATTTACGTTTATGATACAAATAGTTTGGAATCTTTTTAATTTTTTTACTTTATATTTTTGAAAAGGACCTGTAAAGAAGGACTCGATCTTAATTCAACTGACTGAATATGTTTTTGGTTGAAATTTGCCTGGTCAGGCGCGATGTTCATTCGGGGAAATCACATGGTTTGGCCTTTGGGGTAATTATAAGTTATTTATTCGAATTATCACATGGTTCATACATTACTTACAAAACTCGAGGTAGTAGGGCAGTATTATCCATGGTAAGTCGTTGATGAGAGGTGACTGCTTACAAACCGACTATTACCGACTAGAGTATGTACCCCTAACTATTGCGTCGTCAAGAAGCTAAAGAAAAAAATCCACTCCACGTTTATGTTCAAGAAAATCATTCAAGTGAGTCACAGGCACAAACAGAAATTTACGCGTGCTTAGGCACACATTACGAATTATCCCGACGCCCCTACAGGAATGGCGAAACATATGCCGGACATTAGGACCGAAAGCTGAAAATGTACGAACAAAGTTATTTCTACACAGATTTCTATTTTAACGACGTATTTATTTAAGAGTTTTAAGATAATATTAGGTGAGGTTATGATTCTCTGAAGAAAATTCAAAGAGTGGCATCGCACTTGACAGTCTTATTAAAGGTAACCATAGGCGACGGTAGCCACATATCATCAGTTACTGTACGTACGTCGCAGTGGACCTGATCCCCACATGGGATAACGCTTTGTGTGATCCACAAATTGTTGTTGCTATGAGTCTGTTAATGTCTTTAAACACCAGTTGCCGGAACTCTCCTACTTCAGGTGCATTGTGGCACACTGTGTGGTTTTAGTCAAACCGATTCCGATACACTACTCCGAAGCAAATTCTTGTAATTCCACACGTTAAATATGTTGTTACATGTTTGTAAAGTCCCCAATTGTCACGAATCTATTGACACCTCATTCATTAAAATCGTTTCAGTAGTTTACGAGCTACGGTGGTACATACAAACACATAGACTGCCAAAACTATAACCCTTTCGCTTCGCCATAGTTGGGTAATGAAGACACCTAAACGCTCGTACTCATTGTGGCGACCTCCACATACAGCGCCATCTACCGAAGATACACTGAACTACGAAGTAACGCACTGTACCTACAAACTACACTACACGGAGTAACTACCAATCCTGAATCGCGCAAATGAAGTTCCCGCGCCGATTTTCATATATACAACATCCCAACATCAACTGTTGGGCAGTAGCCCGCCAGGCATGATCACCTCGCCTGGTCGGAGGATCCTCCCTTTGTGTTGGTGGGAACTTGATACCCGTTTCCCCACAGTGGTGACCCCGACGTGATTGGAAGCAACCTTCAAGGAAGCGCCACCATCATGTTCACTCCCACAGCAAGTCTCAAGCCAGCCAGCAACTTCGGCCTCAACTGGGATATACCACACGCAGGACGCGACCGCTCCAGCCTGGTAACCCCTACGGCCTCTACAGCGTCTAGGCACAGCACACTGCACCTACGGTCCATGTAAGCAGAGCATCTCTCTCCCGTCTACGCAGCAGCCAGCCACTACGCAGAAATCGCCCCGACTCACTGGGGACCTCACCGCAGCACCGCGCACCGCATGCGATCCCGACTCACTGGGATCAGCGGACTTCAGCCCCGACTCACTGGGACTAGCGGCATTCAGTTCCGACTCACTGGAACTTGCGGCATTCAGTTCCGACTCACTGGAACTACTCACTCCTGGCACTGGCAAGCTCCGCATCAGAGCACAGACAGCTGACTCAACATATATCGACCTCCAGTCTTGGAGGGGAGTGATGTGGCGACCTCCACATACAGCGCCATCTACCGAAGATACACTGAACTACGAAGTAACGCACTGTACCTACAAACTACACTACACGGAGTAACTACCAATCCTGAATCGCGCAAATGAAGTTCCCGCGCCGATTTTCATATATACAACATCCCAACATCAACTGTTGGGCAGTAGCCCGCCAGGCATGATCACCTCGCCTGGTCGGAGGATCCTCCCTTTGTGTTGGTGGGAACTTGATACCCGTTCCCCCACACTCATGTCTTAGCCCATGAACCTAGGTCATAGCATTTACTCAATATAACGAGTGGTGATACGCACTGTACATAACTACAGACGCAAACAGACGATTCAAATGTCAACGATATTGACAATTAGAAGGGTAAGGCTGTTAAGTTATTTGTTTAGTTGTGTTGTTTATACAATAACTATAAGATAATATAAATTGTGTTCTTACTTGAGAGGTCAGAATTAGTGGTAAAAGATTTGGAATATAGAGTGTCACCACCCCTATTCTTTTTTTTTTTTTATTGTGCGGAAATCCCCTTGGATACCACCTGGTGGCATGTCGGACTCGAACCGACCAAAACCGCACACCGTCTCGGGTACTAGATGCCGGGGAACCAGGTGCACCCTAGAAAGGAAAGGAAATCCCTGGAACACCGACGTACCTCGGGCCACCTGCGCTTTGTAGATGGCTCCCTACTGTGTGAGAACCCCAATGTTCCCTTTAATAACCCCCAGGGTGCGCACGCTCCGCAGCGTCCGCGCCATCACCCGGCCTGCTTCTGCTAGGGTGACACATGGCCTCATGTGTCACCCTAGCCCTATTTAACCCTACTTAACCGTGGGTTTCGTAAAGAATCAAAGTACGTAAGAAAACAGCACTAGAAAGAAAAGGAAGCCTGTTTCTTTTATTTGCAAGGATATTATTTCCGATTTGGGCGCAAGCAAATTTAAAGAAAACCAACCTTAAGGGTGAAAATTAAACAATGAATCGAGTCTTTTATAATTTAACTTAATTTTAAAGTTAGTTATTTTCTTTTCTTTCCTTTAGTAATGATTTGATAGCGCTGGTCAAATATCACCGGTCCAAGAGAACCATTAGAATTGTGTACACGTGTATTTTCTTTTATACATATACGAGTAAATAGCTAATTTATTCATGTTTATTTATCCCTGTAAAAGTCAACAGGACATTGGCAAATTGTGGTCACACTGTAACTTAAATTGTTTAATCAAAAGTATTCAAATTATTGTACGTTTTACGTACGTTTGTTGTAGATTTATAAATCTACAATAATATCGTAATTTAAATTTTTAGTTCGAAGGGTAACCTTTCAAAAAAAATACATACAGTAGAACATAACCTGTTTAATTTTCTGTATTAAAAAAAACTACTGTCACAGAAAAATTTTAACCATTAATTTTCGCAACGACAGCAAAACAGATAGTGGAAAAGAAGCCAGTTATCTCAGAAGAAAGATCGCAAGATTTGTGACAGTTTTATGCGAAATAAATCTCTTTAATGATACCTCGTTTCTAATAAATTATGACACCAAGCCAGCTGCGTCCCCTTACCGTTAAAAAATTGAGGTTATCAAGGAGAGAAAAAATACAACAGCATTATTTTATAACGTCTGGTATTTAATCAATGTTTATGCAACAAAAGTCTAAACGAAACATAGTTGTTTTTCCAGATGTAGTATTATTATATACCCGTTTTTCTTGTTAATAGTTTTAGTTCTTATGTTGTAGCGTAAAAAAGCCCCCATGGGTTTACCTTATCAATGTCAAAATATAAAAAGTAGAGGGTTCTCAATTCAACTAACTTTTTCATTCAGGGGATCTTTATTTAGTTTCGTAAATTAATTTATGTAAAGAAAGTACAATAAGTTGGATTTTTAGTAGACAGAAAATAAGGCTTAATACAATTTGTCACGATTTAGGCACACTGAAGGTGGTAATACTTTTAAAAATATATGACACTTAGTTTCAGTGGTAAAGACAATTTTAACGGAAAACTAACGCTTCTTTGAAATAGTTTTTTTCGCAATATTTTAAATTTTTAACTGTTATGGCATAATATATCGATCAAACAACTAACTAGTTGTTATTTTCTTATTATCTCTGCCTCGGTGGCGTAGTGGTAGCGTATGCGACTGCTAAGCATGAGGTCTCGGGTTCGATTCCCAGGTCAGACCAAATGTTTGTATGACCTGCAAATATTTGTTTCGGAGTTGGGGTGTTTTCTATGTATAATATGTATGTATTTACAAAAAAAAATCGACGGGTTGCACTCCGGGAGTGCCGGCAGAAGTGAAAACTTGAATATTAACGTTGTGCATTTTTGATCTTTTGGAATGATTAGAGAATAATTTTGTACGAATTGCTTTCATTATCAGTATAAAAGTACTATTATTTATGTGGTGGAATACAATATTCATTTATTGCGCTATCGTACACAAACATGACAATTTATATTACATACACACACGAACATTCGCGCAAGCGCCCTGAGCCGCCTGTCCTCTCTCCATCCGTCTTACGAATTTTCGATCAGGTCACGTGACCTGACGCGAGTTTATAGTCACGTGACCTGACGCGAGTTTATAGTCACGTGACCTGACGCGAGTTTATACATTTTTATCCATTCCAAAAAAGTACACAGCGCCGCTAAAGAAGTTTTCACTTCAAAAAAAATCACCTATATAAAAATTATACGGCATAATTACGGCAGAAAATATATTTCAAGGTTGAAAATCCACGCTGATTTCAGCACGAAGTATGAACGGGTCGGCTCGACTGGACCGGTACCACCCTCGCACAGAAGATCAACGTAAAATGACAGCGTTCGTACTGGCGTGCGTCGTTGGTGAATGCGAGACTGGAGGCCCAATGGTGCAGAAGCATCACTAGGCCACCATAGTGTAGGTCACCATGCTGCATTGTTGCATTGTCTACATTCGCAATGAGCAAAGTGACCATCACTCTTGGATTCTGCTTATGGTTTCTATCAAGCAGAGTAGAGTCATTTTTTAATTAGTGTGTAATTACTTAAAAGCTAAACGCTTCCAATTCACAAGCGTAGGAGCGATGTTCTTATTTATCCTTAAATCTCTTCTATCTTTTGCAATACTAAAATTACGAATACTTCAGAGTACAAACTTTAAAAACTTTTAATCTAATAAGTTCTTGAAAAAAAACTATATATTCCCATTAATATAAATGTTAATTATTTATAAATTGGGTACTTACATCGTATAAAATCATGTCGAGAGTCGTAATCTCGTTCACTTGTTGCACAGTTCTTATTTCAATTAGTTCTATTTTCTACACTATTTTCTGTTTCTAAATTAGCCAATTATCAAATCAGTAAATACTTTAAAAAACTGAAATTTAAAAACTGTGTTGTTCTGAATTTAAATTCTAGTCAAGTATTACACCGTCCAATAAACAAAAGCATTTACAAATAAAAAACAATAGTCTCTGCACTTGAATGGGCGATGATATTCTAAACACAAAACACTAGTTTGGTAACACTGTGTGTTCGATATTTGAATACTAAATTTAATACTTTTTTACTTTATGCTTTTGTGTCTCAAGCCAAAACAATGTTGTTTATTGAAATATGGTTTATTCAGCGAAGGAGGCGAACGCACCCGCTGAAAGAACGATGTACACTAGACTAAGGGCAGTTGGCGGCTTGAGGTTGTAGCCTTGCGTCTCTGGGCGGGGCGACGCGAGAAGAGCGCAGATTTTAATTCAGTTATACTGCAAAGGCAGTAGGCACGAATCATTACAATACTAGCCTTGCTTTGAATTGTAGCTGGAAGAAGTCTAATTACATTGAAGTAGAGTAATCAGATTAAGCTGGGTGATATACGAGAAAAGGTGATTTCGAAGGCGTTTGAGTTATTTAAAGAAGTTTTTTAATTAGAATAAGTAAGAAGAACAGGTGCTCTAAATGTTTTTGATTTTAGTTAGAAAAATATAAGAGAATTGATAATTTATGGATTCTTTATATTTATACGTTATTAGTTATTTGTAATACGAGAGTGCAAAGTTGCTTTTTAACCGCGTGCTCAATTTGGATGAGTTGAGTTAACAATCTAAAGAGAAATACAACGTCCTCGAAGTGGTACTAAGTCTTCGTCTTTATATTATCAAAGTTTGTCCTAAATTGTTTGTTATCGCTGCTGTAGTATCCTACTCAAAATGTATTTTGTTTATATGTAAGCCCGCCAAAGTGACTCTACTCTGCCTGGAAAGCTTAAGCAAAGTCTAAGAAAATTGGTCACCACAGTCATGGCGAATGCAGACAATGCAGCATGGTGTCCCACACAATGGCGGCCTATTGTCGATGTTACTTTTTTTGTTCATTAGGTTAGATAGAGAGAGATAGAGAAGATATGTAGATGAAAATTCGATCGAACGATTCTGTTCACAGTGTAATCTCTTTTCTATACCAATAATAAAGCTGAAGAGTTTGTTTGTATGTTTGAACGCGCTGATCTCAAAAACCGCTGGTCCGATTTGAAAAACTATTTCAGTTTTTGATAGTCCATTTATCGAGGAATGCTATAGGTATATATCGTCACGCTACCACTAATAGGAGCGGAGCACCAATGAAGAATGTTTCAAAAACGGGAGAAATTTTCACGCTACGGGCAATATAAGACGCAAACGAGGTTGCGTGGGTCAGCTAGTGTTATTATAATAGGGATTGTATACGCAAGTCTTTGCTCAGATTCGTTTCGGGGTACCTATTCGCGAAGGCTTGTTAAGTTTTCGTAAAAATCTAGAATGTTTTAGTCAGGGAGAAAAAATCTCGACTTTTAACTAAACAAGGAAATACTAGAATCATAGAATAAAAAAATAAATAAAATAAATAAATATTCCGGACATCTAACACACAACGCCATCTAGTCCCAAGCTAAGCAGAGCTTGTGTTATGGGTACTAGACAACTGATATAAATACTTATATACTTTTTTTTTTGTAAATACATACATATTATACATAGAAAACACCCAAACTTCGAAACAAATATTTGCAGATCATACAAACATTTGGTCCGACCCGGGAATCGAACCCGAGACCTCAAGCACAGCAGTCGCTTACGCTACCACTCGCGCCACCGAGGCAAAGAAAGGGAGGCTTGACATATTAAAGTGCGTTTATAATGCCACCGTGCGTGGTCCCGTGTATAGGAAGCCACGCGACACTCGACCACAAATCCAATTACGTTTCAAAACGTGAACGAGTAGAACAAAGGGATTATTCATATGCGTTGTTTGTTTGTGAGAGATTTTTGAAAGAAACGGGATTCTGTGACAAAAAAGTTTCTTCTGCTTTTTAAATGATTACATCATGTTCATCTTAACTAATATTATAAAGCTGAAGAGTTTGTTTGTTTGAACGCGCTAATCTCAGGAACCACTGACCCGATTTTAAAAATTCTTTCAGTGTTAGATAGTCCATTTATCGAAAACGGCTATTACGCTACGGGCAATAGTAGACGTAAACGAGTTCGCGAGGGTCAGCTAGTCTTAAATAATCCTGAAAAAAAAGTAATTTATCATTTGACTGCACGGAGGGCATAGTGGTCTACGCGTTAGCCACGCCGTTTCCTACTACGCTAAGTATTGTGGGTTTAAACCCAACATCCGTCCGTGTGTTCTTTTAGCCTGTCTCGTGTTTGTTTGTGAAGTCCCGAGAGTTGTCTTTTCAAAAGACAAAATATAAAAGAAATATGTCAAATAACACGAAAAATATTATTTACTACATTTAATGTTGTTTCAACTACTTAGGTTTCACTTTACTTAACGAGACGCTTCTAACCCGTGAAACTCCCGTGTGCATGGGGCCTACGTGAGTTTCACGGGTTAGAAACGCCTCTGTCTGCTTACCATAGTAGGTATATACTCCGCTTAGTTTTGGAATAGACTGCCTGGTGGGAGATGTGTGAAGTTAATACTATTATTCATATTTCTAAGCCTTGATCTTACGTTTCCTTATAACCACGTACCTCTATTTTTTCTATGTGATTGGCAAACCATGATTGAATACCTACCTGTACACAATTTAACAATATAAAATAGTATTTTAAAGTAACAGTTATAGACGATATTTAGTGTTATAAAGAAGACTCGGACTAGTATCGCACGATCAACCTCTCCATGCCGTCCCTCCATGCCATCGTGTTTCCCTCCCACTATGATCACGGGTCCTGTAAGGGGCGTGGCGTAAAAAGCATCTCATCAAGCCGCCATAATGTGAGACGCCTTAGTTCATTGTCTGCATTCGCAATGATTATGGTGGCCCCCACTTTTGATCCTACCCAAGCTTACCATCAGATCGAGTAAAGTCACTTTCGCCAGCTATCAAAGAAAAAAACCTCTCAATATAAAAAGGCATGTGACGTCACTAAGCCACGCTTATTAAACGTATTTTCACAGTCTACATATGGCTGTATACATGGTCAGTTTGACAATCCGACATCGGTGTATCATCACAAGTGCATTATATACCTGGTTTACTTAACGTTTACTTCTGTCCCTTTTCACGAAATTACGTGCAATTATAAGAAAGAAAATTTACCTAGTAACAAGCAAGAAGCAAGCAAGTTGCAGTAGTTGAAACATAATTACACTGTTGATTTTATATGGTCTGCCACGAGATCTAGTCTCCGTGGCAAATACGCAAATACCCCCCCCCCCCCTTCCCCCGAACCATCGTCAATACCCACCGCACCATTCTCTACCTCCGACCTAGTGCCGGCTGACGGGCGCTCCTTTGTGACCACACTGATTTCAATGAAATTTTTCAAGGTTCTTTGAATCTTGACGAAGAATATCATCTAGGAAGGACGCGGAGCCGTAAGTAATAGCTAAAACATAAAATGAATAAATAAAGTGCATTTAACAACTTCATTAACTTGAACAAGGACAACGGACACGTGCGACTAATCTCGACGACGACACGTGGCGACTGTAAACTGTTAATATCTGCGCATTGTTGACGCATTCAGGCTTTTGCTGTTATAAATGAAATATTCTGATCCTTGTGAAACATGGCACACATTATTCATTCTAGATAACAGATTTTTATTAGTCTATATACTTAGATTAAATATTTTTGAACTTATTTAGCACTGACTGAGTAACCGCGGTGTTACCGCATAGTTGTTATTGTATCATCATAACAACCGTAGGTAACGCCGCGGGGCGAAGCTAGTCTAAAAAGTTAGCCTAAGTAACTCCTTAAGTCATCAGAAAACTGCCATTGAAAGCCCTCAAAATCAATTTAGATGAATTTTCGGAGAGTTTAGGCAGTTGTTCGTCCAAAGCTCCGTCGAAATCGCTCGAGCCGTTTCCAGTGATTAGCCGAAACAAATATATGTCTGTCGGAGACAGGCCACGTCACTACTACTGTCTAAACACTCCGAAAACTCCTCTAAATTGATTCCGAGGTATTAAATTCAAAGTCAACATAAACACAATACTTTTCAAGCTTACTATTGTAGTTATGACCGTGACATTGTCTGGACATTTATAAGATTTTCTTTGGCCTCGCTCCTTGATTTACAAGTCAAGTTCAAACTCATTATAACTACTTTATTTTTGTTTATTTTTACACTTGGGCTTTCGAATGAAGCCCAAGTGTAAAAAAAAACACTAATAAAATAATAAGATATAATATTCTAGGTATACATTTAAAGTACTTAAAGTATTAAAAATAAGACGAAAAAATAACACGATTATAGACGAAAAACATCCGATAATCGTAATCAAATTGAAAGTGAAACATAAACGTGCTGGCGTGCCTGCACTTGTGTGCCCCTAGCGGAGGCGTGGGCGCTCGTCGTCGTCCAGCCGCGCTTAGCGTCCCGGTGGCGAGGACTAAACCAGTGGTGAATTCAACACTAGACCGAGTAGGGTGGGACCTAGGTCGGCAAATTTCAAGTAGCGGCAGAATTAACACTTAATTTTTTTTCTTGCATAAATACGTATAAAACAAGTCTTGAAAATTTTAAAATACTTTAAGACCAAAAAGAGAGTGCCTTTAGTTTACTCTCAATTTAAAAAAAAGTCGCATCAAGTGAATCATAACCTTCTCCTTTTTGAAGTCACTTAAAAAGTACTAAATGTATGTAATATGGATTTTATAATATTGCAGTAACTGTAGATTGAAAGTAGTATTCTTTATTTTTACTATCTTTTAATCACCACTTAGGTCGGCACAGCCCTGGAATCAGTGACTCCGCTATCCTTTTTGCCAAAGGCTAAGGCACAGAAGGATGTGATGACTGCAAGGAGGACCCTATGCTGTTAGGTTTATACTGGGTAAATTACATAAGTCCTCACTACATTTATAGTAAGAGTAAATTCAATGGGTGTGCACCGCGCCTGCATAGATACGTTGCGGTAATCGATTAAGAGATAACCGCTCTCTGTGAATGTCATATGCGCGACCTTCTCTGTGCGTTCAGAGCCATAGTCAAGACCTACTAGCAACCAGTCTTGGAGCAAGCAAATAGAGAACATTAACATACAAGTAATTTAATAATCCAAAACAATTTTCACAAAAAAATCTTACATTTAGCTTCAAACCAAAAAAAGAAGCATAAAAGAAAGTTAAACAAGTTAAAATGTTGTTTCAAAATAGGTACAAAAGACTGTTGTGTATAGTCAACCACTTCCTGCAAGAAGCTGGACATGAGAAGCTCAGAAAGAGGGAGGGTGTGATGCGCGGAGACCTGAGTTAAGGGGTATCGAAGGGAGATATGAAAAGAGCAGAGAAATATTTAATTGTAGGTTAGTAGAGGCGGCAAAAATTTAATAGCCTAATGCAAGTCTATAAATCCGGCACTGGACTAACCTACTTATATTTGCCTCTTTGTCGCGTGCCTTACGGATTATTAATGTATTGATACGAAAATTGATTCACAGAAATAGCACAAAGTTGCATTATTTCTCAAATAATTAAGTTAAGGTATATTTTTAAGTAAGTACTTCCTTTCGTTCAGTTCAGTTACTTTAAATAATAATAATTGGTTTTATAAAATTATTTGTTTTCATAATTTCAGCTTTTAACTTTTATAATTAGTTGTAACCTTGCAATATTGTCTTGGGAATTTATTCTGTTATAATATTGTAATTAATAAACATATTTTCATTCACGGTCTAACCTGAAGTAAACACAAAAAATAACTATACGATAGTGTCCTTGTCCCCTTCGGATACGTTCTTGATAGAATCCTTTCATTCGTAAGCTCTAAATAAAATAAATGTTTTCTATTAATATATAAAATAGCATCTGTAAAAAAGTTATCTTATATATAAAATCAATTGCTATTCGTTTGTCTAGCTAAAACTTGAAAACGGCTGGACCTATTTAGCGGATTTTGGTTTTGAAATGTTTATCGTAGTCATGGGAAGGTTTAAACAGTGAAAAATTAAAAAAAGCCTTAAAAATTCAAATGTCACGTGTACGAAGTAACGGGTACAGCTAATTTAATAAAGGTCCAAGTTTCCAAGAAATTAAAAAAAAAATCCAATTGGACTGTGCTTAAATAGTTTACAAATAGCAACATTGACTATTGCTGACCTGTTTATAGCTGTCAGTAAATGTCAAAGGTGTAAACAAGAAATAAGTGAATGTTTGTTTTTAACGGAATCATATGTAAAACAATTCATAATAATCACATTACACTAAATAAGAAGCTTAGTAAGTTGCTTTAGATGACTCTGGGCCGTAAATACCAGCAATCTTCCGGGTAAATGGCTCCCCTGTCCTTGTTCCAATGTCCCCGCTAGCGATGCATGAACAGTATTTTAAATAGAATAAAATTGATTTTTGCCTATTTATAGGAATGCTGGGGAGGTTCGTAAGGTGTATTCTAACCAGTCAAAGGTCGGGACTCTCTCAGGGTGCTCGTCCTCTGTAAGTTATCCCACTAATATGGTGTTTGTTCCCATGATTCATCCTTACTATGTGTTATCCTGTCCTTATATGTAGGGTGTGCCTCGTTTTGTTTACTAATCGATTGCTGGTTTCTGTTCATTGAATTATTGTGTCTACTAATGAGTTATATATGAATAATTAACACTAATACTTAGCTAGTTTTTATTTGTGTTTTGGTTAGTAAACAAATCATACTTTATTTTTTGTTTATATCTTTGTGGCATAGCATTGTATTTCAACTTTAATCCTTTTAGTTATTGACCTATATGACACAGTAAAAGTAGCAGAGATATTGGCTGCTCTTTGGTCTAAAGCTACTGAGACTTTCACAATATACATACTGTAAAGTAAACTGTATACCAACATATATTTTTAATTAGACATATCACTCATAATTTTCTTTTGTTAATGTTGTTTTGTTCTTAAAATTCAATCATTGCTCTCAAAGAACCCAATTATAATATAAATAGAGATTTTTGGAAACAAAAGCTCTAAATTATTTCATAAAACAAATATATATGTTACATAAATCTATAAAATTAATTGAATGTCCATGATTTTAAGTACCTGTTACTAGAGACAGGCCACATAACAGTAAGTACTTGGATGACTGAGTGTTGTCAATATTTATAATTTTCTAAAATTGAATCCTAGCTAGATTGATTTATCGCCATAAAACCCTCTTCATACAAAATTTCATGAAAATCATTAGAGCCTTTTCTGAGATTTGGATTATCCATATATATATAAATATATAATATAATATATAATAACCTTTTAAATAAGCAATTAAAATATATATATATATATATATTTTTTTTAATTGCTTATTTAAAAGTATTAAATTATGCTAGTAGGCTAACAATCATGTGGTAATATGAATTCGAACCAGTGTATCCTTGACAATGAGTGACTGTGTCTGTCTAATTGTCGCTTCCTACTGCCTTAAGTAGGTATCCTGGGTTCAACAACAGTGTATGAGATGGACCATCATTATCATCATTATCAAATATGCAAATATTTATATTTGTCTAGTACCTATCACATAAAAGCCTATGTACAACACAGGTATCATTGTGCGACATGATTGAGCCACCGGATTACGAGGAGGTATGTGAGAGGCTGATGGGGGAGCGGGATCCGCTCACTTACCCATCAGCCGACATGGAGCTGTGCAACGTACCACGGCGCATCAGGACAATAACACATGTGCTCCCTGATGAAGACCTGTGAGTATATTTGATTTTACAGAGTTATTGCAATTTGTACTCTTATGTCTTTTGTCATGTATTATCTTTCCTCTTGCTTACGTGAATAGAATGGAAATGTGTAACAGGAAACTTGTAAAACGTGTATGTTTTGATTTAATTTACTATTTTTTTCAATGTTTTATTCTATTCTAGTTAGAATGACTTCTTAGATTTATTATAATAAGAATAAGTATGTACATATTCTTTCTTTTATTATAAAGGGGGCAATCGAGCAGACGTATCGCCACCAGAGGCGTCACAAGTGCGTTGCCGGCCTTTTAGGAAGGAGTACGCTCTTTTCTTGAAGGTTTGAAGGTCGTATTGGTCCGGGAACAATTTTAATAATAATAAAAATATATAGAGCTGTTTTACAAGATTATCAATATAATTACAACATTTTAAAACAAAACCTTACCTCATCATGGGGTGCCATCTTCAAAATGAAGTTTGGAGGTCAGCAGACGGTATCCCTCGCGATCATGAGCGGCTTCTTTCAGTTGGTGATATTTTTCCAGACCAATCCAGGACCTGATGTCATCTAACCACTTCTTTCTTGGTCAACCTGGTGTCTTCCTGCCAGGTATTTTTCCCTCTAAAAGAAGCCTCAGGAATTCATGTTGAGTGCCCCTTTCTATGTGTCCAAAAAAGGCCACTTTCCTGTTTACTATAATAGACATCAGTTCCCTCTTGCACCTGGCTCCCTCCAGCACTTTGATATTGGATGTAAAGCTAGTCCACGGTATCTTAAACATCCTTCGCAAACCTTACCTAAGTAATGAAATCATTGGAGCTGTTAACTACTCCAGCCCAGCGGCAAAACTGCAAACTTTGCGTCTTTTTCTTAAAAGAAGTACCGAAGCTGAACGAAAATCCATTGCAGGATATAGGTCTCCCTTTTATTTTTGTGCGGTAATCCCTTCGAATACCACCAACTGGTGGTTTTGTCGCACACGAACCGACAAAAAACCGCACATCGTCTCTGGTACTAGAAGCCGGGGCACTAGGTGCAACCTCGAAAGGAAATCCCTGGAAAGGACATAGGTCTCCCCTAAGTATTGCCGAAACCAGGAAAGGTTGAAATAAAAAAAATAAGTAGTACCTATTACCGTTCTTTTCAGTGCCAAAGCTCCGATGTTCGTTCGCGACTGTATACGTTGCTACACCACAGACTACACCGTGGTTGAATATAAACACAGAGCGCATTCAGGGTCTACGTTCGGAAGGGAACGGCTTGGGGAAAGACTGGAGAAGTTGCATAATGGACCCAGGCATACTTATGAAATAGACGAATGTCATACTACGTCTACAGAAGAACTAGCTTCACAGCAGGTAAGAATCTATACAATATTAATACTCGTATTATAAAGCTGATGAGTTTGTTATTATTGTTTTTTTTTATTATATAGGGGACAAACGAGCAGGCATATCGCCTGATGGTAAGCGATTACCGCCGCCCTTGGACACCCGCAACACCAGAGGCGTTACAAGTGTTTTAACCTTTTGTTTGTTTGTTTGTTTGTTTGTTTGTTTGTTTGTTTGGTTGGTTGGTTGAACGCGCTAATCTCAGGAAGTACTGGTCCGATTTGATAAACTCTTCCACTGTTAGATAGTCCAGGCATCGAGCAATACTATATATTATCATGCTACAACCAAAAGGAGGGAGTATCAATGAAGTATTGGAAGAACGGGGGAAAATTATTCCTTTTTAACCGACTTCAAAAAAGGAGGAGGTACCTCATAATTTTCGACTGGGTTTGAAAGCTGATGATTCCCAGAATTTCCCGTGTGGTCCCATTTCGATTTGGTCCAGATCCAGATCTATCCTTGACAGCATAATCTTTTTTGCTGTTAAGGACTTTTTTAATCTTTTGAGCTTGGCTCATTATAACCTTATTATAAACTAACTGTACCCCGCTTATTAAATTGGATATTTTCAGTTCTCAGAATCTCAACCTTCAAGCGGTCGTCAGTCTGTAGCATCAATATCTTCATCGTCGTCTTGTAACGAGACACTGACTCCTCGCGGCTCCTGGGCTAGCTTGGATCTGCGCAGCTCATCCTCAGACCCTTTGCTACCTGATTTGTTTGAAAGGAAGCCACCGGAGCAGATTGATGCTCTTAATGAAGCCAGGAGGTAACGAAATCTATTTTATATATCAATAATAATAAATATTTTAAAAAGCAGATTTATTTTGATTTTCAGTCTAGGGTAACTTTTTTACGTTTGTGTGTTTAGAACAGTTCTCAGGAACTACCGGTACGATTTCAAAAAGTTCTTGCAATGTAAGATAGCTCATATTTAGAAGAGCAGCCACTTATTGCATAAATGTGTATCACTATGTAGTTGTATTCGCATTTTTTTTACATACATCTTTCTAGCAGAATACAGAATACTAGCAGAATCGAGGAAGGCTATTTAACATCACGCTACAACTAATAGGAACGGAGTAGCAATGAAAAATATTGCGAGCACAGGGGGAAATATGCCTCATGTGAGCTTCTTAAATTTAAAAATACGAAATGTACGTCCGAGTTTGATTTACAGTATGTTTTTTTAAAATTTTAGGTTAGAGAACCGTCAACCAGATCTGCTAGGTCTGTACACTCCGTATTTGGATGAAGAAGAAGCAGTTGAAAGAAGACTAGCGGCTGAAATGCCTTGTGAAATTATGGGACATAGAATATTGGTCGTGTGCCATCAATTGAAGTGAGTTATTATTATCAACAGCGTTGTCTTGCTAGGCCCTGCACTCGGCCAGCGTGGGGACGTATGGCCTCAACCCTCTCCTGAGATTCCACTCAGGAGAGGGACAACCTATGGGTTGTTGATGATGATTATCATAGAAAATAAGCCACACGAAGTATCAAGTATGAAAACCACTCGTGACATATTGTTAAGTGATTAAATAAGTACTATTATTAATGAAATCAGTTACCTTTATACAGGGTCTGTCGTAAATAATGGATAAGTCGTAAACTGGAGTTGGTCCGGCTATGAGACTATTAGAAAATCGTATCTTTTTGCCAGGGTTTCTAACCGTATGGAAATGGCGTAGACTTTTATGTTTTTTTATAAATTTCGCTACTCTTTGCATTCATTCCGTTGCCATTTCGTTAAATTTAGGTATTTCTGTGTCATTTTTTTTGTATTATAGTCTTGAAGATGTGTATTATTTAGTTTTAGTACTGTTTTAGGCGTTTTTAACGTTGGTCATTTTCAAAATTGTCATTTTAAGATTTTTTATGTTTTTGTTTTACTTAGGGTCAACTTTTGATCATTTACTGTGTAAAAAAAAAGTACGGCGCTATAGCTGCCCATGATCTTAATAAATTATCTAGTATGTGTAGATTCTAAAAAGGTATAACAATGCATACTTCACAAGTAATATTAAGCTACATGAGCGAGATCAATATCAAGGTGAGAAAATATTTTTTTCATGTAATGTTGTAAATGGTTATAAAACTTCGTCAGAATGATTTATTTCTGCCAAGATTCTTTACACATGTTTGTGTAAAATCACACTGAGAGATGTATCAGGAGTGCGCCCTAGCTAAACGCATGCTAACCTTTTCACACATCGTGAGTGTGAAAGGGACGGTGCATCATGCAGTGTGCCTAGTAAAAATGTCCTTTCCACTCCTGATACATCTCTCAGTGTGATTTTGACCATCGCATGTGCTCTCGTTTTCATTACTGTCGTCAATTTGTTACTGCTTTCTAATATCGGACTTAGATTTTCTTTGTGATTTGGACTTGTTAACCTGGTGATATTGACAACTCAGCTCTCATTTATGGGCATCGTGTTGTGCTATCGATTGCACGTGTTATTTTGGAAAATTTTGTATATCATGCCTCAACAATACACGCCGGCCGAATACGTAAACATGCATTACATTTATGGTTTATGTGATGGCAACGCCAATAGAGCTGCTAGAGTTTGTATTGCTGTCTTTGTTCATTTTTTTACCTGATGATCCTTTTTACGAATAAACTTGTAACATGTTTGTCGCATGTAACTATTAGAGCACATCAATTTTAAAATTAAACACCTTTATGAAATGAGGAGGCATGAAATTTTTTTGACAAAAAACTACCTAGTTTTCTTTGAATATCCTTAATAGTGGCCCCATAGTGTTTGTGTAAAGAGTCTTGGCAGAAATAAATCATTCTGACGAAGTTTTATAACCATTTACAACATTACATGAAAAAAATATTTTCTCACCTTGATATTGATCTCGCTCATGTAGCTTAATATTACTTGTGAAGTATGCATTGTTATACCTTTTTAGAATCTACACATACTAGATAATTTATTAAGATCATGGGCAGCTATAGCGCCGTACTTTTTTTTTACACAGTAAATGATCAAAAGTTGACCCTAAGTAAAACAAAAACATAAAAAATCTTAAAATGACAATTTTGAAAATGACCAACGTTAAAAACGCCTAAAACAGTACTAAAACTAAATAATACACATCTTCAAGACTATAATACAAAAAAAATGACACAGAAATACCTAAATTTAACGAAATGGCAACGGAATGAATGCAAAGAGTAGCGAAATTTATAAAAAAAACATAAAAGTCTACGCCATTTCCATACGGTTAGAAACCCTGGCAAAAAGATACGATTTTCTAATAGTCTCATAGCCGGACCAACTCCAGTTTACGACTTATCCATTATTTACGACAGACCCTGTATAATAATAGCTCCTTGCCTCGGTGTTGTCCGCACTTTTCAAATCTATTTCAAACTTACTGAACCCATGGCAACACTGCATTTTCTGGAAAAGACATACCTAACATACGAGTAGGTACATGTAAATCGAGGTTCTCATCTACCTAGATACAAAACTTTATCAAAATTGATCTAGCCGTTGTTTGGGCGCAAAGAGGTAATTTATTACTCATACTAGTACTTGAAACTCGCGGGCTGGGTCTCCGCAACTTGACGACCTTAGTGCGCCTATTTTGCGTTACTTATAGGTACTAGTAAAATATTAACAAAAAAAAATACCGACTTCAAGAACGACCAAATTCAAATGGGACCACACAGAAGACACCCGCTTTCAAATATCCAATAAAAAATTAACAAATGCACTAGTCGCCTATCGAATTTTAAAGTTTTCCCTCGATTTTTCTCGAACGCTTGCATCAGATCCTACTGTCCATATCATGGTACCACCATTGGAATATCTCCTTTCCATTAAAAAAAGAATCATTAAAATCGGTTCATAAACGAAGAAGTTATCCGCGAACACAAAATAAAAAAAAAATAGACGATCCTCCTCCTTTTATGAAGTCGGTTAAAAACTAGAATATATATTCTTATAAATAAAAAGATTTAAAATATTTCTTTGAAGATCAATTTCAATTATATTTCGCTACCTATATTTTAGAGAATGATTTCAACTGACTAAATAAAAATTAATTAAGTGACAAACAGGCATATAAATATCTAAATACATACTCTCTGTTCTAGACTGGAGCTGGACGTCGAACCGCTCTTCGCATCGATGGCAATCTACGACGCCAAAGAGAAAAAAAAAGTATCAGAAAATTTCTACTTCAATCTCAACTCGGACTGCACGAGGCAGATGCTCTCGGCTCATGTCCCTCATGCCGACCTCTCCACCTTCAGCCGAAGTGCGGTATTCGACATACTGAATCCTTCGCCCGATATGTTCCTAGTCGTCAGAGTCGAGAAGGTGTTACAAGGAGATGTCAACGAGTGTGTTGAACCTTATATCAAGGACGATAAGGTTAGTTTTACTTTTTTGTAGATTAACATTTTCAGCCAAACAAGAAAAAACTCTAAGTTTGTTGTGTCACTGAAGATTTAAGTAAACTTTCATTGAGAACTGGATTTTTGTATTTTTTATTTCGCCTCTGCGTATATGTCGGTTCAAGAATGAAAGCGGTTTAACCTTGAAAGCGTAACAGATACAGTTTCGAATCTATCTATACGCACATAACTTTCGATCGACTGCACCAAACGCGATAATATTTTTTTATGTCTTTGTTATTATCAGGACAAGGATTGTATCAAATAAAATGAAAAAATTAGTTAATTTTTTTTAGTTCACGGATGTACTACCCGTGGGAAACTGAGGCGGTATAAATAATAAAAACATGCTTTTCGATAATATACAAAATAATTTTAAAAAATGGCGGTACGAAGTTCGCCGGGTCAGCTAGTTTATAAAATTAATGACGACGATGAGTAGACGGTTGACCTCATAGTATGTAACTTGCGCCAATCTTGGATCTATAGAAATTAAGAAACACAAATATTGCCCTCTTTTGAGTGACCCTTCTCTTATGAGTAAGAGTTAGACTCTGGTAAATTCAATAGTAAAAAGCAACAAAAGAATTAAAAAACACCAATTGCAAGAAAAAATTCTAGGTAGTTTTTTTTTATTTGACAGCATCTTTTGAAATGAACTCTGCTCAGCCTAATGGAACGCTTGAGTAGATGCAGTATGGAGTCTCAAACTAATTTGACCCTCGTATACTAATGGCGTGTTGTGTTTGGTAGAACCGCGAGAAGGTCCGTGCGGGGGCGCTGGGCGCGTGCGCTCGCCTGGGCAAGTACCGCATGGCGCTGGCCTGGAGCGCCGTGGCGCTGCTCAACATCCTCAGCGGCTCCAACAGCCTCGAGCGCGACGTGGACCCCGCCACCGCGCCCAACACCAACAGCCTCGGTCAGTCGGTCTCTTTTCTAACAAACTCAAAAAAAAACTACTCCCCTCTCTAACAAAGTCAAAGTCACACTACTCTCCTGTCTAACAAAGTCTAAAACATACTTCGCCTCTAAAAAAAAGTCAGTTAGTCAGTCGGTCTCTTTTCTAACAAACTCAAAAATACACTACTCCCCTCTCTAACAAAGTCAAAGTCACACTACTCTCCTGTCTAACAAAGTCTAAAACATACTTCGCCTCTAAAAAAAGTCAGTCAGTCAGTCGGTCTTTTTTCTAACAAACTCAAAAATACACTACTCCTCCATTTCTAACAAAATCTTTGTCACACTACTCCCCCTCTCTAACAAATGAAAGTCTCACTACTGTCCCCATCTTTATGTATTATTATGTATGTATACAAGCTTACCTTTTAAGTCAGCATCTAAAAGCATCAACCAAATTAAAATAATACATTTTACAATATGATATGACATTTACTTGCATGTTTAATTATTTTTTATTATAATATTTATTATTCAAATTCCAAACTATTTTATACAGTTTTTTACAACTCTTACCTATTTATAATTAAATTAAACAATATACCAAATTACCAAATGTGTCATATTTATTCTCTCTGTTGCCAAACTGGGTGCCGAAATCTGTGCTTCAGCATACATAAAATATTACTATACCATATTTATATCTTTTTTATAATTCGGCCAACACTACTTCAAAATTGTATTTTAATTTTCACGCTAACCATGGAACACACAGAAACGCCGGGTAATTGGTTCAATATTTTAACAATCATCTCATTCCCGCCTCTCCACATAGCTTTTTCATATGCAAATCTTGCTATGCTGTCAAAAATAGCCAATAATATTTGAAATCAATTTTATCATAGATTCATTAAAAAGTATCAATGACGGAACAACCACTAATAACAAAACAATTTTAAAAATCGAACATCACTCTATATCACTATTATTACTTAAAAAAAATACTACCACAGATAGTTTTTTTTAATTTATTACCCTTTTTTTAATTGAAATTAATTATTAACAAATTATTTTAAGTTTTTATTTGTTACTTTCTTGTTTTGTAGTAATAAGATTTGAGAAATTAATGGATTTAAATATCAAATGAAATCTACAGTTTTAAATTATGGATTATTTTGTTTAATGCTAGCTGTACCCCGCTGTTTATTGATGAAAATTGAATTGAAATCCGTTAAGTAATATAAAAGATGTAAGCGAACAGACAGTTGAAACGACTTCATTTTATACTATGTAAAGTGAGTCATTATCATAATAAATAAATATTTCGGACATCTAACATACAACGCCATCTAGTTCCAAGAGCTTGTATTATGGGTACTAGACAGCTAGAATAATAAACATTTATTTACTTGCCACAATACATTGCCAACGTTACAGATTAGGGAGCGTTCAAGTATTACGTAACGCAATTTTGGGGGGAGAGGGGGTCTCGTAAAACGTTACGATGCGTTACAGGGGCGGTTATTTTAAGAGTTTATTAGCAAAAACTAAAGAGAAAAACAATTGTGTGTATTGTAAGCCAAAAATTTATAAAATATAAACATGACACTTGAGTGTTACGTAGCGTTTAGATAGGGGGGGGGGGTCGGACAGAAAAACGTTACGATGCGTTACAGGGAGGGAGGGGGGTTCATAAATCTTCAAAAGTTGCGTTACGTAATACTTGAACGCTCCCTTACACATAAATATGAAAAGGTATCATACTGTGGGAGACTATATAATAAACCCCTATGTAATAATAAAAAAAAGACTGGTGCTTTAGCTAGGCTCACGGCCTCTATTTCAGGACACCAGTAAATACCTTTCTTTGTAAATATATACATATTATATATAGTAAACAAACAAACTCCGAAAAAAAAAATTGCAGAACATATAAATATTTGGTCCGATTCGGATCCGAGACGGCCAGCAGTGAGATAATAGTGAGTGTCGGTGTGCGCAGACCGCAAGGCGTCGTCGAGCAGCCTGGAGCAGCTGCGGCGGCGCGCGGGCGAGGTGGGCGGCTCGCTCTCGCGCAAGGGCTCCGTGGAGCGCCGCCACGCGCCCGCCCTGCCCGACGACCTGCCGCACCAGCTCGACACCTTCAAGCCCATCGTCATCACCGTCACCAGCTTCTTCAAACAGGTACGTTTCCCATCAGCTCCAATCTACCTAACACTCATTCACCACCACACATCCATCCATTTTACTTTAAAAGTTAATACTCCACTCCTGTGTGCTTACCTCCATTTTTTTAAGGAATGAGTTTACATTACATAGAAAATAAAAAACCGGAAAAATGCAAGTCGGACTCGCACACCGAGGGTTCCGTACATAGAATTCATATTTTGAGTATAAATATTAAATAATTCTTCGTAAAAAAATAAAATGTCAAACCCTTTCATGTAACCCCATTTAAATTAGTAGCTTCAATTTGAAATTTCGGCCCCATATAAAAATATGTATAAACCCCCATTGTTGAAGATTAAATTGAAAAAGTATAGCTTTAAAATTGTTCCCTGTATTTGTGGTCTATAACGATGTTACTTGCGAAAATTTCACAGTTCTAGGTCAACGGGAAGTATCCTATGCGTTTTGATTTCCTTGGGATTGTCGAAATATACGTTTATTATTGAATAAATCGCCGTATCTTTTTTTACGTAAACTAGGTTTGATTTTTTCACAACTTCACAGGACCATAGACCAGAGTAGGTTTAAATTAAACTCAATCTTGACAGAAAGACAGACAAACGGAAAACAAAGTGATCTTATAAGGGTTCCGTTTTTCAATTTGAAGTACGGAACCATAAAAAATATTTATACATATAGGCAAAGCCTCTGTGCTACTTAATTTTTGCCGACGTCTTCAACAAATATGGTTTTATTTAAGTCTATATACTTAAAATTTACAAATTATATACGAATACATTCCCCAAGAATCCCTCTAACTATAAGTAAAAACCGCATAAAAATTCGTGCAGTAGCTTTTGAGTTTATTGCGATCAGACAGACTGACGCGGCGGAGGACTTTATTTTAATATGCAGTGATTTATCGCACCAACAAATATTGAAAAAGCTTGACGTACGAGTAAATTAGAATACGAAAACATCACGTGAAAAATCATTAGACAAGCTCTAAAGAAAAATATAATAGAAAAATAATTAGGTAATTAATTCTTTAGTTGTAGCCTCCTAGGTGCTATTTTTGCAATAAAACCTTTTAAATTATTACTCTTGATACACTAAAATTATGACACGAAATAGACAAGAATATTTTTTGCTATTTCAATGGTCAACACGCTAGCGCCACAGTACTGAAAACTTTATAACTGACTGAACTCTAAATGTAACTCACTATAAATACTTAAGTAGTTCCCTTTCATATCGCTAGATGTCGTTGCTCACAACCTACCCTCAACACAACCAACCCTTTGAAAACAATTTAAATATTATTAGAGAAGGTCAATAACAATTTAAATTACAAAAAGTAAAATAAATAGTAAATTTAAAAAAAAATGCTAATGTAAAAACAAAAAGAATTATAAAGGTGGTAAGGGTTTGATCGTTGTCGTGAACAATATATATTGAAAGAGATTTTCGTTAGATATCTCGACTGGGAGCGTGGCGTCTCTTGTAATCCGGCTACTCGGAAGTCGGGACTGAGGGATGGTTTGAGGTCGGGAATCCTGTCGCTAAGTCGTTCATGTTGACTGGACGTCCACACTAAGCCTGGTATTAATATGCACCCCTTCGAGGAGTCGGAGGGGCGCAGGTTGACTAAGGAGAGGTGAACCGGGCCAGGGGGGAAACCCAGCAGCCAAAAGTCTCCGTATCGGGCAGTAGTGGGATCGCGGCCGGGAGTGCGCGATTAGTTACAGCCTGACCAACATAGCCAGACCCTTTCCTTTTGCGTTTTTTATATAGAAATCTTATGGACGTGTTAACTTTGTATTAATTATTGCCTTTTAAAATATAGATATTACTGATTTATGTATTTGACAACACGATAAAATAATTAAACGGTATTATTACTCAATTTTTACCTACGTTTAGAAGTAGTGTTTTTTTTTCAAATTTGAAAGATACCTAAGAAATACTCCCTTGAATTTGAAACGGTTAGTTAAATTTGAAAGAAATTATTTTAATTCAAAGACTCATAAAGAATCCTAAAGATACATAATCACCTGTTTGGATGAAATGAAATTAAAGCTAACTGATGCATAGATTGGTTTGTAGTCACTTCATTGTCCCATTTTACAAAGATTGTTAATTTACTTCGAACTTGAATAATTGAGTCTATAGTAACCCACAAAAAATACATACAAATACAGAACCTCCTACTTTTCTTGAAGTCCGTTAAAAGAGAAAAGAATTGCGTTGTTTACAAAACATAAGTGATTGTAGTTGTGAAGATGAGCCGTTCATTTTGCTATACAGAGCAGTTCCTGGTATTCTCACCGGTACATGCAATATTCCATAAGAAAAATATAGGTATATAATCATAGATATATAATCATAAGACTATACATAACTATTCAATAAAGACAAGTATATCACAGGCGCTCATAGCCCAGTTGCACTCGGTGATTAGAAACAATTACCGAGGGTAAGCAACGTTGGCGCGGTCAGTAGCTGGATGGGTGCCACAACGAGAATTTTAGTAAGTTAAAAAGTTGAGCGTGTATTTAGAATGAAGCCACTCACGAAAATTTGCTTTATAATAATAAATGGTGAAAATAGACCTGATATCCTAGACTACAAATTACAATAAAAAAAATTTGACACGAAATAATAGATTTATTACACAAACAAACAAAACAAGTAGCTTGTTAATACAAATCGACGTTAAAACTTAGGAAACGTAACTATCCTTCAAAAATAAGTATATAATGTAGGGTAGTTTAAAAAATAAAGTTTGTATGATATTTGTGTATTGTTTTTGAATTAAAGCTCGCTGATTGGGTGTAGCTGGGAATGCTTCATTAAATAATTTTAGTTTTCATTCATTTATTAAAAAAAAATTGTTTACAAATTATTTTTTAATTATTTTTTTAAATAATTATTAGACAAGTGACCCGGCTCGACTTCACACTGGAGTCTTTGTAATTCTCCGTTTTTCTCTAGTATAATACGCATGTATCCATATCGGTCGTTGACCCCCGGGTAGTGTAATGTGTGAAAACTTGAGATTACTTTGTTTCATGCAAGCTTGTAGTTCTGTGTCGTTCTCTTGTTCTATTGCTAATTTATTGTAGTCGATTGTGTGATTAAGTATTTCTATTTCTGATATGCGTGATAACGCGTCGGCCGCTTCGTTTCTATCTCCGTGAATGCATTTTCTTATAATTACATTTTGGCCGACAACATAGGACAGTGAAAGCGAGCTTACAAAACTACACAAAAACCTCAGCCAATTGGAGCGAAGGAACTTTACGTAAATATGAGCGCGCGCCGAGAATTCGTTCATTTACGGCGCATGCTTTGTGACTGGCGGGGCGGCTGGCGAGACGTGACGGCGCGGGGGCGCTGTCGCCACAGTACTCCCCCTCAAGCGAAGCGTACGTTAGGTTTAACTATCCTGCCGGTTCGAGTGACGTAGGTGTTGCATTTCGTGGCTGGCTCATCTCTGTTGCTCGATGTCGCGGCGGCTGCACTCGTAGTGTTGGTACTCGAAGTTGGCGGTGTTGTCTGCATTGTTGTATTGGAATATGATTGTGATGTGTGTTGCTCGTCGCTATATGTATAGGCTGGTTTCAATCGATCTATTGATATTACTGTCGTACGTAATGGTAGTTGAATAGTGAATTGTTTGCCACTTGCGCTGCGTTGTAATACTTTGTAAGGACCTTCGTATGGCGGTGTAAGTGGACGGCGAACGGTGTCGTTCCGCACAAACACATGTGTACATGTTTGTAGGTCCTTATGTACGAATGTGTGTAGGTTCGATGTATGCGATCTTTTTGTAGGTGTTAATGACGACATTGTTTCGGTCAGCTGACGAACGAACTCTGCGTCGTTTATGTTCGGCTTTGTAGGCACGAAAAAGTCCGACGGGATGCGTAGTGTAGAACCGTAGGTCATTAAGGCAGGGCTAACGGAAGAGTCTTGACAAAGTGCTGTACGCAGTCCTAGTAGCACAGTAGGTAATTCCTCGATCCATCTGATACTTGCGGCTCTTGCCATTAGTGCTGCTTTTAAAGTACGATGCCATCGTTCTATCTGTCCGTTTGCCTGTGGGTGGAATGCAGTGGTACGTATGCGAGAAACGCCGAGTGTCTTCATTAGTGAGTGGAATAGTGATGACTCAAATTGTCTGCCTTGGTCGGTAGTGATTCGTAAAGGACAACCGAATCGTGTTATCCATCCTTCGTAAACAGCTTTCGCTACTGTCTCGGCGGTGATGTCACGAGTAGGTATTGCTTCGGGCCATTTAGTACAGCGGTCGATCATAGTAACTAAATACCTAAAGTCGTTTGATGGTGGTAGCGGTCCAACTATGTCGACGTGTAGGTGTTCAAAACGCGATGATTGTTGAAACTCGCCGAGTGGACTAATTACGTGTCTTTGTATTTTCGCGCGTTGACAACCGATGCATGACCTTGACCACGTAGTTACGTCTTTGTTCATAGACGGCCAGAAGAATTTTGTAGTCATTATTTTTCTTGTTGTTCGTATGCCAGGGTGACTAAGTTCGTGTTGCGCTTTGAATGCTACAAAACGATAACTCAGTGGTAGGTATGGTCGAATGTTCGGTGTAGATATATCGCACCATATCGGTCGTTGACCCCCGGGTAGTGTAATGTGTGAAAACTTGAGATTACTTTGTTTCATGCAAGCTTGTAGTTCTGTGTCGTTCTCTTGTTCTATTGCTAATTTATTGTAGTCGATTGTGTGATTAAGTATTTCTATTTCTGATATGCGTGATAACGCGTCGGCCGCTTCGTTTCTATCTAGGTGAATGTATTTTATTGTTGAACAAAATTGGCTTATGTAGTGTAGTTGACGTTCTCGTCTCGGTGTATCACTGCTATTCGGCGTTCTCGTAAGTGCGTAGGTAAGGGGTTTGTGGTCTGTGCATATAGTGAGGTCGTTACCCTCGATCAGCCGGCGTAGATTCTTAACAGCGGTGTACATTGCTAATAATTCGCGATCGTACACGCTGTATCTTCGCTGTGTGTCACTCATTGTTTTTGAGTAGAAGGCAAGAGGTTTCCATACGTCGTTAACTTTTTGTTGTAGTACGGCGCCGAGGCTCGTGTCGGAAGCATCGGTTAATAAGCACAGTGGCGCGTTAGGTATTGGGTGAGTGAGTGTAGTCGCTTCGAGTATGCTTTGGCGGCATTGCTCGAAAGATTTTTCAGCTTCAGGCGTCCATTGAATTGGTGACTTGTCATTCTTCTTAGAGTTATGTAAGTATTTATTGAGTAGGCATTGATGTTCTGATTGATGAGGTAAACAGTTGCGGTAAAAGTTAATCATGCCTAAAAATCTTCTTAGTTCTTGTATCGTAGTGGGTTTCGGGTAACTTTTTATTACTTGCGTGCGTTCTTCCGTGGGTTTGATTCCGTCTGATGATACTTCGTAGCCTAGGAATTGTATTTTGTTTTTGCCAAATTCGCATTTATTGATGTTAAGCGTGACTCCATACTGGTTAAGGCGTTCAAGTACTTTATGTAAGTATTTTTCATGGTCACTAGGGTTCGAGAATATGATTAAATCATCCAAATACGAAAAACAGATGTCATCGAGTCCCCTTAACACTTCATGCATAAAACGTTGGAAGGTTTGACCAGCATTACGTAATCCAAAGGGCATGCGGTTGAATTCATATAGCCCAAATGGTGTGATGATTGCAGTTTTCGCGGCGTCTGTTTTTTCCAAAGGAAGAGCGTAAAAAGCATTTTTCATATCAAGCTTCGAGAATATTGTCTTTCCGTGTAAGTAAAGTCGTGAATCCTAGGTATAGGATATCTATCTGGTATTGTAACGGCGTTGAGTCTTCTATAGTCACCACACACTCGTAGTGAACCGTCTTTTTTCTTTACGACGTGTAGTGGGCTGGCCCAAGGGCTGTTTGATGGCTTACATATACCCATTTCCATCATCGTCTCGAACTCAATCTTCGCGGCTTTATATTTATCGGGTGGGAGCGGACGCGGCCTTGTGAATATAGGCGGTCCCGTGGTTTCGATGCGATGTGTGACGTCATGCTTAACTGTAGTTTTTAGTGACATTGGTCGTAACAGGTCAGGATATTGCTTCAGTATCTCATGATAATTAACCGTAATCACCCGATTACGGTTAATTAGGTAGACGGATTCTTCATTGTTACATATTGCAAGGGCGTTAATGCTGAGTTCGGTGACACTATCTATTAATTTTCTGTTGTGTAAGTCGACTAATAACTTATATTTTGCGAGGAAGTCTGCACCTAATATTGAAGTTTTTACGTCGGCGATTATAAATGTCCATTTGAAACTTCTACGTAAGCCTAAGTTGAGCTCTAATGTACGCTCGCCATAGGTACGTATCTCTGTTCCGTTCGCAGCGTATAATTTACAACTATTTTCTCTAGGTCTTAAAAATCTCGTTTTCTTTGCGGCCAGTACGGATATGTCGGCTCCTGTGTCGACAAGAAACTTTTCTGTGTTTTTGCTATCTGTAATGCATAGGCGGTGGGTTCCATGGATCACACCGACGCCCGCCACGGTCGGTGCTTTTGTTAGTTTTCCTGGTTCCTACTCGTGACATTGATATTATTACGCTTACTTTTTGAGCACGGTGATTCGCATTTACGAGCGTCGTCACCGAATCGGTAGTGATAATAGCATAGCCAATCAGCGTCGTCGGGCCCTCGCCGGCGGGAATGCGACCGCGGGCGATGTTCGCTCGGCGCTCTTGAGTGACCTTCAAAGCGCGAGCGATGGTGAGGCGGGAAGTATGTCGAGCGTTGCTGGTTTGATCGTAGTTCGGCTACTTCTAGTGACAATTTTTCTATTTCTTTAGTTAGTAGGTTAATTTGGAGGTTTCCTATTTCCGTATTATTCTTGTTCTTTTGGCACGACGACATAGTGGTTGTAATGGCGGCAGCCGTTGGGGGCTCGAAGTGTTCTAACATTTTGTCGGCCATTGCAGCTAGGCTTTCTAGTGTCTCTTTGTTGATGGCTAGGATGCCACGGATCTGTGTAGGTAATTGATTGAGCCATAATACTTGTAACGCCTCGTCTGTTAGTAACTTTCCGCTGAGGTCACGCATTTTACGAAGTAATTGGCTAGGTTTTGAATCTCCGAGTTCTAGACCACTAAGTAGTTTCTGTAACCGACAATGATCTGACTCTTGATAAGTGGATATAAGTCTGTTCTTCAATGTTATGTATTTCCCTGTAGCAGGCGGATTTAATATAATGTCGGAGATTTGTTCAAGGTCATCGCAGCCGAGTAGTGGGATAACTAAGTTGTATTTATGTTCTTCTCCGATCTTGCTTGCAGCGACGGCGGCTTCAAATTGTGCGAACCACAGTCGTGGGTTTTGGCGCCAAAATGGTGGTAGACGCGCAGGCAGCGAGATTGTGGCTACGTCGCTTTTAACTTCCATTCCCTGGGCATCGCTAAATTCTGTGTTTGCTTCGTGCGTCATGGCTGTAGGTATTCACGCGGACTGTCGTGGGTATGTTGAGTCGACGCCGTGAATACTTAGGAGCGTTCGTTCGGGGTCACCAGTTTCGGGACAGCTGAGAGGCTTGCTGACCCGTTGGTTTGTGTACTGACCCGGCCCTACACTATGCCAGCTGGCTTAAATACTGCAGAAACTGGAATAGGTATATTGGCCGGCCCAGCTGATTAGCCTTCGATCCGTAGCCTTAATACCAGGGAAAGGTGATGGTAACTATTTTAACCGGCCCAGCTGTTAGCCTTCGTACCGTAGTTAGAATAGTAGTGAAACTCGAGGAGGTTACGACTTATCTGATTTATTTACACAAATGCATTTTCTTATAATTACATTTTGGCCGACAACATAGGACAGTGAAAGCGAGCTTACAAAACTACACAAAAACCTCAGCCAATTGGAGCGAAGGAACTTTACGTAAATATGAGCGCGCGCCGAGAATTCGTTCATTTACGGCGCATGCTTTGTGACTGGCGGGGCGGCTGGCGAGACGTGACGGCGCGGGGGCGCTGTCGCCACAATACATATAAACCTTCCCCTTGAATCACTATCTATTGCTCAAATGTCCATACAATATCGTAATGCTCATCACACAAACATTTGCTGGGAATCGAACCCACAAACTCCGGCTTAGCAGCCAGGATCACTAACCACCAGTCTTAAAACAAACAAAGCATCTGGATAAATGTTTTGTTTGTTTTTCTTTGTTCTATTGTAAGACATCAAAAATTATAAATACAAAATTAATCATTATTCAAAAATAGATTTATAAACCGACATTTGATCCCTCAACTTCGAGTTAGAATAGCAACATAAAATTTACTGTTATCTTCGACTGGGAGCGTGGCGTCTCTTGTAATCCGGCAACTCGGAGGTCGGGAACGGTTCGAATGGTTGAGTTGTAAGCGGGCTGAGTAAAGAATTCCCTGGGCTGGACTCCATGCAACGACGACACAAGCGGCCTTTTTTATTTTATTGACGTGAGTGGTTGGGGCTCATTGTACCGTGCCGGCGCACTCGAGTGACTTGTGTTTGTAGAGCAAGTTGAGAAACAGCCAGGTTGAAGTGCGCGTTTTCTGCCCGACCCGCTCTATGACATAACCATAACCTTTCCTTTTTGGTAAATCACACGACTGGGTTTTACTTTATAGATATTAAACCACACACCACACCACCACATCGCTTACCATCAGGCGATACGTCTGCTCGATTGCCCTATATTCCATTAAAAAAATATAATTATGATGAATTAGAAATCAAATAATATTTTAAGACTGTAACTTCTGAAAGGACTTAATGGATGAAATTGGTATAAAAATAATGTAGTTCGAATTCCGGGAAAAGATATAAGATAGATAGTTTTATCATTTTACACACTGACAATAAAACCCTTGGCTGATTGTGCAAATTAAAGCCAAAAAATTACAATAACCATAATCAATGAAATATTTTTCACGAAAAAATTATGAACATTCTGAAGGTAGTTAAAAAAAATCTTTGAGACTTGTGATTGAGGGTAGAACGACTGTTTTATTTTGCAGAATTATGATTTTGTGCATTAATTATTTCACTTTCAAAGTTAGATTTTCGATTAGTAATAGACAGAATTAATTAAGTAAGCATTGATTTTACCGTGATGCCATGTGTATTAAAAGGTTACCCTCCCAAGGCACATTATGCTTAGATTATAATAGTTTGAGGACTGTGACTGTGAACTTGTAAAAGCCTCCAAGGTTGTAGTAAAATAAAGTCACTCGATATTCTTGTTATTTACGTATTAACTGTTTCACTCCTCGATCGAGACTACTTTCTTTGCTGGCAGCCATTATGAGGTGAATATATCCCCTCCATAATGGCAGCCCGACATCAAGTCCGTCTTTTTACATTTACCATTTATTAATTATGACATTTAATATGTTTTAATAATTTAATCAATATACCTTTGACTTTCAGAATTATCTGCATTATTAATATTCAACTGACAGATATTCCGGAAGTCAATAGCACAATCACAACTGTATTTTATTATTAGAATTACCGCTAACAGATTCGGCTATCCTGCTATTAACACGTCCTCGTGTTTGCAATTAAATATATATATATTTTATAACATATGTGGCGACTTCCACACACAACAACAACCCACTACAGCGCCATCTAACAATTTTGCTGTCGATCTTGCATCAATTATGAATGTTTCATACTTACCAGTTACACTGAAATAGTAACAATTCAAAATTTAAAAATGCATTACACATAACAATTTTAAACATTAGTTATTCTTATATAATAATAATATATATTGCAATTTATGATATAAATGTATTTATTTTAACCCTGTTTAATCATTTATAGGTGTAATTGCACACCACATAGTCGTAGGTGTAATTTCATACCGCATAGTCATATCGGGCTAATTTCAACCCTGATTCGTCATTCATAGGTGTAATTTCACACCAAACAGTCATATCGGGCTAATTTCAACCCTGATTCGTCATCCATAGGTGTAATTTCACACCAAATAGTCATATCGGGCTAATTTTAACCCTGATTCGTCATTCATAGGTGTAATTTCACACCAAACAGTCATATTGGGCTAATTTCAACCCTGATTCGTCATCCATAGGTGTAATTTCACACCAAATAGTCATATCGGGCTAATTTCAACTCTGATTCGTCATTCATAGGTGTAATTTCACACCAAATAATCATATCGGGCTAATTTCAACCCTGCTTACTCATTAATAGGTGTAATTTCACACCAAATAATCATATCGGGCTAATTTCAACCCTGCTTACTCATTAATAGGTGTAATTTCACACCAAATAATCATATTGGGCTAATTTCAACCCTGCTTACTCATTAATAGGTGTAATTTCACACCAAATAATCATATCGGACTAATTTCAACCCTGCTTACTCATTAATAGGTGTAATTTCACACCAAATAATCATATCGGGCTAATTTCAACCCTGCTTACTCATTAATAGGTGTAATTTCACACCAAATAATCATATCGGGCTAATTTCAACCCTGCTTACTCATTAATAGGTGTAATTTCACACCACGTAGTCATAGGTGTAATTTCACACCAACTTGGGCGGCACCGCTACGCGCCGCTCGCAGAGGCGGCACAGCCACGCGCCGCTCGCTTAGGCGCCACATCCACGCGCCGCTCGCTTAGGCGCCACATCCACGCGCCGCTCGCTTAGGCGCCA
The DNA here is from genome assembly GCA_916048165.1 of Spilarctia lutea. Classification (NCBI taxonomy): domain Eukaryota; kingdom Metazoa; phylum Arthropoda; class Insecta; order Lepidoptera; family Erebidae; genus Spilarctia; species Spilarctia lutea. The sequence goes on along the minus strand of OU696473.1, from coordinate 2,282,455 downwards.
CATCCACGCGCCGCTCGCTTAGGCGCCACATCCACGCGCCGCTCGCTTAGGCGCCACATCCACGCGCCGCTCGCTTAGGCGCCACATCCACGCGCCGCTCGCTTAGGCGCCACATCCACGCGCCGCTCGCTTAGGCGCCACATCCACGCGCCGCTCGCTTAGGCGCCTCATCCACGCGCCGCTCGCTTAGGCGCCTCATCCACGCGCCGCTCGCTTAGGCGCCTCATCCACGCGCCGCTCGCTTAGGCGCCACATCCACGCGCCGCTCGCTTAGGCGCCACATCCACGCGCCGCTCGCTCGCAGAGTCGACGCGGCTTCGCGCCGCTCGCAGAGTAGACATGGCTTCGCGCCGCTCGCAGAGTCGACACGCCTTCGCGCCGCTCGCAGAGTCGACACGCCTTCGCGCCGCTCGCAGAGTCGACACGCCTTCGCGCCGCTCGCAGAGTCGACACGGCTTCGCGCCGCTCGCAGAGTCGACACGCCCTCGCGCCACTCGCAGAGTCGACACGGCTTCGCGCCGCTCGCAGAGTCGACACGCCTTCGCGCTGCTCGCAGAGTCGACACGGCTTCGCGCCGCTCGCAGAGTCGACACGCCTTCGCGCCGCTCGCAGAGCCGACACGGCTTCGCGCCGCTCGCAGAGAGCGCGGCGTCGCCGGCGATCGGTCACGAGCACGTCCACGCGGCTACGACTACGAAGGAGGTGCGTGCCACTGCCTTCGGAGCCGCACACGGCGTGGACCGACAGCGTCACCAGCGGCTGCCCAAAGTTGGCCTCGAACTCAGAGACGGTGTTGGTTCGCACCGAGTAACTCAGATGCTCGATGTCTCTAAGAGTTAAAAACAAAAACCTCCCAGCTCTCAGTAAGACTTCAGTCTACTGCCACTGACGCTCTACCATCCCAGCTCAACTGATGGTAGAGGCGGAGCTTCCAATCAACCTCAGTCACTCGTCATCTCACTCATATCTGTAACAGATCAAACGTTACTCACTATCGAAAAAGCCTGCACAAGTATCAGGGCACCACTCTCCAGAGCACCATAAACTGTGCAGCTGCCTGGGTGATGAAGTGTAATGAACGACCAAGTTCGTTCATCCAGTCCTTAAATGCAGTTCTTTCCTACATTAGGCCACGGGCACATAAGATAGTACTCGGGGTACCAAATCCTGACACCACGTTCGAGAAAAACCCGCTTGAGATCAACAGCATCTTGTCTATATAATGTGTACAAGAGGCGGTATTTAGAGAAAGAATCAATTAAAATTAAAATGTGTTGTGTCTTCCGAAACGTTCGTTGGTAACAAAGTACCCGTAATATAAAGTAGTACTACTGTTTTCTCAAGCGCCTCAATTTTACGAAGAGCTCGGCTTCACCTGACCGTCATTAATTATCTGGTCTAGTTATTCGACCTCACTAGTCAGAAAAGAGCACTAACAACATTCAAACAAGAGTTCACTTCATTTTTCGGTTAATGTCTTGCGACTCGGAACGACGACGTTTGGCAAAACAATTCACTTCGTTATGACCCAGCCGTCAAGCCAAGTATTTCGCGTATCTTGAAACAATTAGCCACTCGCGAAAGACATTCCGAATCGTTCAAATTTTTAACAAACTTAGCGCGCTCCACCTCACACCACACCTCAATATCGTGTAATAAGGGGTCAAAATTCGAAACATAATTACGAGATTTAAACGGGTTCGTTGCGATCAAAATATCAAGCCAAGTTTATGAAAAATTAGACTCACTGTTTTGCGGTGGGCTGCGATGTGTTGGTCTTGGAGGTGTGCGAGTTTCACGCGGGTTGCTTTCTTCGATGACGTTCAAACGAGCACTTATAGTGTTCAATGCGTTTTTCACCGAACGATCGCGCTTATGAGAACGCTTTCGTTCTTCATGACTGTGCAATCTATCGCGCCTTCGTTGGCACTGACTATCGGAAGGCACACTCCTAGATCTCGACATAATGAAGCACACAAATAGAAAGTAAAGTAAAAACATCCAACAATGTGGGTAGTTGATCGTTTCCCAAAATAATGAAAATTAAAAGAATTGTGTGCGGATAGTTGCACGAAGTCTATATGACTTCTTTTTCGGGTGCATCGCAATACATTACGTCCACATTCTGACGACGACTATCAGAGTGATCACGACATCTTGTTGTCGCGGGATCTAGTCGCTTGTATGTCGTGATTTACGTGAAGAATCGTACCTTTTTGATCTACTAGACCGTGACATAATTATTTTAATAACAAAATCAGACTTACCCGCAAGTAGAACACAACTTATACAACCTTGAACTTAAATTTATGCGCTTTGCTAATATCAGGATAAAGTAAACAAAACGGATACAAACGCGTGTTTTTCATCCCACTTCTGATCTAAAAGCCTCCAAGGTTGTAGTAAAATAAAGTCACTCGATATTCTTGTTATTTACGTATTAACTGTTTCACTCCTCGATCGAGACTACTTTCTTTGCTGGCAGCCATTATGAGGTGAATATATCCCCTCCATAATGGCAGCCCGACATCAAGTCCGTCTTTTTACATTTACCATTTATTAATTATGACATTTAATATGTTTTAATAATTTAATCAATATACCTTTGACTTTCAGAATTATCTGCATTATTAATATTCAACTGACAGATATTCCGGAAGTCAATAGCACAATCACAACTGTATTTTATTATTAGAATTACCGCTAACACTTGTTTGGTCGAAAAAGATTCCTACCTAACAAGCTGGTATCGGTGCACCTGCACGCAACTTGTTTATGAGTGTACGCCACAGGCGGGCCAGACAAGGTGACCTTATCTAAGCGAATGAACTATACAAAATTCTTATTTGTTTTTCTACATGGTCAAAAGTCAAATCATTTATTTCCATAGGTCCCAAAAGGCACTTGAAGACGTCAAAAATACAAACATCAAATATTATTAATACAAATATAAAATAAAAGTCAAGTAATCAATTCAGTGATAAAAGGTACTAATACTAAATGAATTTAAATGATTTGAATTATCGGAGCTTAGATTGATTTCGATTCAACTCAAAGGTTTAAATTGAAATCAATCCAAGTACCAGCTCCGATGGATATTGCATTCATGAGAAGAGCTGGTGAGAAACTCATGGGCACCATCTTTTCAAATAATTCATACAAAGTTTGTTTGTCTTTGACAACAATACTTCTATGTGCAAGTTAAGGCAACCAAAACACAAAGGCTAGAAAGCGGTCTAAAGAGATATTAAAGCTAGGGAAATCAGTCTCTTTGCACTCTACCTGTAGAAGTGTGTAGAAATACACACTTCTCCAGGTAATGCACAGTAAAAATTCGAAGATGCACAAATACATTTACTAGTTTTTATTAACAAGTGTTGCCATCTGTACGTTTAGGTCGGAAACTTTAGACCACCCTTATATGTATTTGTAACTGACTTAGCTTGTTTAATATGCGGTGATATTGTATATTGGTACAGTTGTACTAGGAATCGCTTGTCTGTCAAATTACAACCGCTTTAAATGTCTTGTATTCTTAAGTGACAACGACATTTGTTTAGAAAGGGGTACATAGAAGTACGAACATAAGTATACAATAAGAAATGCTATTTATTATAATATTATACAAAAGTTATTTTGGTTTTATAGCTGTAAGAAAGAATTGAACATCAAATCGGATTGCTAAATTTTGTTACATCAATCGTAAAAAAAAATTTGTAATTTTATGCGAAATACTTTATATTCTCTCGCTAATAAAGCCAAATAACTCGTTTTTTTTCAACAAAATTACATTACTTGAATTACTCTTTGATTTGAGTCATCGTTTTCAAGAATTTTATTTAATATGAACCTCGCTGTGTTACCTGCGGTACCACCTGGTAACGCCGCTGGGTGAAGCTACTCCACCAAAAGTAGCCTAAGTTACTCGTTTCCCCGTCAAAATCAGTCCAGCCGTTCCAGAAATTAGCCCGAAACAAAGAGGACAAAAAAAATTTTTTTTTTGTTTTATTTGCATTTACTGAAAAGTTGTTAATTAGAAATTTACAAACAGACATTTTTTGTATAGAAAAAACAAAAACGTATAGTGAAACATCAAAAATAAAAAAAATTACAACACAAAATGAATAATTTTATAGAGATTTGATCCCTCAACTTCAAGTTAGAATAGGAACACAAAATTTGTTGTTATCTTCGACTGGGAGCGTGGCGTCTCTTGTAATCCGGCGACTCGGAGGTCGGGAATGGTTCGGATGGTTGAGTTGTAAGCGGGCTGAGAGAAGGAATATATTCTGGACTTTGGAATTTGCTCATCTACGACGCCAGGACCTTCATCATCATCATCATCGACGTAGTGGTTGGCCACCACTGCACACCGAGGAGAATTGCATGGAGAGGGTTGAGCGACTGAAGAAGAATTGTGGTTGTTTGTGGATTAAGCAAGTAGACAATGACAGGATTTAGCGCGCGCTGACTTTCACAGACCGCTCTATGACAAAACCAGACCCCATTCCTTTTTAGTTTATAATTTTTAAGTGTATTTCTAATTGGTTATGTCGACTTTGTGAAATTTTACGTATACCACGGTTTACTTTACAGTACCTGGATGACTGTAATTTGATATAGGAGGACGCCAATATTTTTTTTTTATACAACTCCCGCATTAGGAATATACATCCTGTGTCGCGGGGCACTTTACAAACATACATGTAACGGACACAAATAACACCCAGACTCAGGACAACATTTTGTGGATCACACAAAGTGATGTCCCACGTGGGATTTGAACCCACGACACTTGGCGCAGTAGTGAACGTTTAAACCACTAGGCCAACCGTGCAGTAAACAATATACTGGGCTTGTTCTTAAGTTTTAAAAAATAAACAAATAAAAATCCTCGCAAATTTTACAACTACCCTACTCTCAATTCTTTTTTAAATAATAAGTAGGTAATACATCGTAAGCTGATTGAAATGAAACTATTTGAAGAACAAGCGAACTACGGTCTCGTTAGGACTATTGTCCCTATTGGCTGAATTCAATACAATACGTCTGCTCGTTTGTCCCTATTCAATAAAAAAATCGTATAACCATTGATTACGTCGACGGTCTTGAATTACTTTCGCATTTCTAATGTGCCGTTTATGAATTTCCAATTATAACGTTTATCTTTGATATTTGAGTAATTACTTGATTTAATAAATTAACTGTGACAGTACTAGTGCATCTTGTATCATAATATTTAATCATAGTATAATTTAGAAAAAAAATGAAAAATAAGGTGTTATAAAAACATCAAATTACACATGACAGTGCTCATCAAAAGGTATTTTTCTAAGGGTTGGAATCAAACCTAAGAAATTTGTTGCAAGAGTTAGAGTCGCAACCACTTGACTAACAGAATTAATGTTGTTTTATACCACATTTTATTTACACGGTATGAGGCTCCGGCTTAATTTTAGTCATTTAACCCATACCTGAGTTTTCTGCCAACTTACTTTAAAGTAAATAGTAGGCTAAGTCGTGTGTACTTATAAATCGGTAGCAAAAAAAGTATATATATATATACTAGCTGAACCCCGCGAAGCGAAGCTGGTATCTTTATAAATTTTATTCTAGCCTATGTGCTATTCTGATTGGCTGAGCTATATTATTGTAAAGAGCAACAAAGTTCCATCCATCCATACTTACAAACTTTCGCGTTTATAATATTAGTAGGAAGTAATTATAGATCAATATATTCACTTTTAATGAATTTAGGAGACAGACAAACTCCGCGATGAAGATCTGTACAAGTTTCTAGCTGAGATCAAGAGGCCCAGTTCTGCGCCTAAGAAGTTGAAATGCATACCTGGTACGCTGAAGATCGAAGTATCTCCGTGTCCGGATGAACTGAAGAACGGCTTGACACCAGAACTTGCCAAGTTAAATCCATATGGAGGTGAGATTTTTTTATTGTGTTATTCATTTATTCTTTTTTTGTTTTTTTAATCGACATCAAAAAATGAGGAGTTTCTTAAATTGACTATTTTTTTTTTGTTTGTTACCTCAGAACTTTTGACTGAGTGAACCTATTTTGATGATTCTTTTTTATTTGAAAGCTGGTTGCTTCTGAATGCTTCCCTTTTAGTCTCATTTCTATTAAAACCGACTACGTTCGCGTTGTGCATCGCCCAATGTAGGGTCCCGTAGTTCACAATAATACGAACTGATGCATAACTAAAATATAAATAGGACAAAGGTTTTTTGTTATTTCAAAATAATGAGCATTTCACATTAAAGGTTAATAATTTAATTTTGCCTACGGAACTCTAAAAAAGTTTATTTTCAGATGACAACGTGCGCCCGTGCAAGGAGATCCTGCCATTCCCGTCGCACCCTCCAGCGGTTCCCCACTACCAGTACCGCAACCTTCTCTTCCTGAGCGTGAAGGAGATCAACCTCAACGCGTACACCTCTCGCACGGGCTCTGCGAGGAATATTACCGTACGTTTGTACTACATTTTAGGGAACAACCAAAAGTGACTGATTGTAAGACTGCACGAATGTGCTTACGTAACGATGACCTCGCATCTGACTGATGACTTACCATCAAGTGTCCTTTCTGCTTGTTTATCCTCTACACCATAGCTTCACATCACATGAACAGTCTTTAACAGTACACAACTAGACTTAGGCCTCTCTTCAAATGGAAGCCCAGACTGGTTAGTGTAAGGCTTGCTTCAAGTTTAACTTTTCCTTTGATGATGTCCTGTAAATATCCTGTTTTTCCCCAACCCCTAAAGGCCGGCAACGCACTTGTAACGCCTCTGGTGTTGCGGGTGTCCATGGGCGGCGGTAATCGCTTACCATCGGGTGATACGTCTGCTCAATAAAAAAAAAGTTTGAAGTTGTGCGTATGATATTTTAGGTGAGAATACAGTTGATGTCTGGCGAAAGCGAGGAGTTGGCTCTGCCAGCTATATTTGGACGGAGTTCCTGTCCGGAGTTCACCAACGAAGCGTACACCACCGTCCTGTACCATAATAAGTAAGTATCGTTAAAATAATATCGATTTTAAATAATTCTGTGCTTGGAGAGTACGTTCAGCCATAGGTCCCGGTTTTCATGAACATGTTATTGGGCAGTCAGTGCCCTTAAATATATTGTCAACTAGTACGACCTTCAAATTCAGTTCGCTCTCAGAGTTCCGATGCCAGTGACTCCGTAGAAAACTGACATTCAGGTAAAATCAGTTGAACTAGTAGGCGACCTCAAATAACCTTGAAAATAATAAAGGTCAGGAAGATGTTCAGTAATTCTTTAGCTTTATTTATATGTAACAACAAAACATAGGTTTCTATGTCTCATAACTGTTATAGGAACCCGTCTCTGTACGATGAGATAAAGATCAAGCTGCCAGCAGACCTAGGAGACCAGCACCATCTGCTGTTCACCTTTTTACACGTGTCGTGTCAGAGGAAACCCGTCGCGCCCGACCAGGAGAAGAATGTGGAGACTCCTGTTGGATACTCGGTGAGGACTATTATCATCATCAATAGCCTATAAAAGTCCGCTGCTGGAAATAGGCCTCTCCAATCTAACGCCACTTGGTTCGATCCTCGGCTTCAGGAATGTGAGGACTATAGACTATCACACTATTCTATAGATTAGGGCACCATAGATGGTGTATACCATAAGTGACGGTTCTGAAGTTTTAGCCTTAATTAATGTCTTTATTTAAAGAATGTTGTGCTGACAGCGCAGTTTGAATTAAATACTTAATTTAGATTTTTCTCTAATAGAGTTTTTAGTTTTGGTTAGGAAATAAAAATTATTAATATTATTGTAAATGTTTGTATGTCATGGTCTAATTCTTCAAGAAGCTATGTATAAGATATCTTCCACTTCCTTCTTTGTTTATTTGTTTACCTCATTTCAAATTTTTATTTATTATTATTTTTTAATTTTTTTTTTGTTTATTTTACTTAATTACTGTGTACATTTTGTTTGTTTTATTGTGTTAATGTCTCGGAAGGCAGGTGGATGGAAACAGACTGGATCCCACGACACAGGGAATCCTATTGTAGGATCTAGGGATCAAAGCCTGTACTTGTATAATTATGAAACAATAAATAAATTATTATTATTATTATAAGTTATTTAAGTTATTGCTACGACACTTAGGACAGAGTAAAATTAAAAGTAACAAAAAAATATTTTAAGGGACAACTAGCTAGCAACTAGTTGCTTTTGAATCTAATATTGTTTATTATGTTTATAGTTTTAATTTTTCTCCATATAACATAAAAAAACAACAATTTAAATTGCCTTCTGCCAATGGCATATCAATGATTTGAATACTTTTGTTTCAGTGGCTCCCTCTGTGTCGTAACGGTAAACTGGCGAGCGGAGATTTCAACCTGCCAGTGATGCAGGAGGAGCCTCCAGCGAACTACTCGTACATCTCCCCCGAGGTCCTGCTGCCGGGCACCAGGTGGATCGATAACCACAAACCTATCTTCAGTATTACACTCGATGCTCATTCTACTGTCCATCCCCTGGTAAGTTATTTAAAAAAAAAAGTTATCTCCGCTTCAGGGCCACCACTCTTGGATTCTGCTTCTGCTTTCCATCAGGCAGAGTAGAGTCATTTTGACAGGGCCATACATAAAAATAAAAGGAATAAACATCCTGTGTTGCGAGGGAATTTACCAACTTACATAAAATGGATACAAAGAACACCCAGACTTAAAACAACAATTTACGAATCACACAAAGTGTTGGGGAGGATGGGTAGTGTCCCATGTGGGCTTTGAACCCCCAACTCTTGACGCTGTAGAAAGCTGCGTGGCGATAGCTTAAGGTTGTGGATTCAAATCTCAAAATCAATCAAAAATCAAAAAAAATATGAAAACTGGTATAGCCGTATAAGCGTTAAGAACAAATATATAAACACATACAACTTTTTAACTTTAAAAGAGCGTACTCCTTCCTAAAAAGCCGGCAACGCACTTGTGACGCCTCTGGTGTTGCGGGTGTCCATGGGCGGCGGTAATCGCTTACCATCAGGTGATACGTCTGCTCGTTTGCCCCCTATATAATAAAAAAAAATATGTGTGATTCAATAAATTTAGCCCACCGTATAATTACATTGTTTATATTTCAGGACGACTTCATAGAACGCTTTGCGAAGGCTTGCGAGGCGGTCCAAGAAGGCAACATCCCGCCTCGCATCGGACTCGCCAACATGGAGGCGGAGCTACGTACCAGGTATATATAGTATACCAATATTGTTACGTGTTATTGGTCGATGGATTTGAGAAATAAACTTTCTGACATGTAAAAGAGACTTTATTAAATAAAACACTCTTACAAATGATTGCCGAAGTCGTTAAGTTGATCACTGATATCACTTCGATGTTTACGCATTGTAGCTCAAACTGAACTGAACTGAGGCCCGCGAGAGTTCGTATTTGTATCCATTTTTACATTTACTACGCTTTCGAAAATCGTCTCGTACATACGAGGGCATTCCCGCTCGTTGTAAGCAATCGTGCAACAACCAATCGATATTCGACGGTATGTATATCGGTATAAGGTTCGTTATTCCGTGCCTCAGAAAATCAACGAGAACTTTCTTGATCATTGTTCGTGAATAATCTTTCTTCGTAACAATATAAAAGGTATCTTTATATCGAGTTTATGTTGCTCTGTAAACGTATTAGATCATGCATACAATGATTAAAAACTTTGTTTTTACAACGAATTTAGAATCTATTATAGGCTCAATTATATACATACAAACACTACCAATATTGAACTTTTCCTGTAACGGCTGAAACTTCCCAAGTGTTATATCTCGATGTGTTCATCGGTCACTACTGTTGATCCTTGTGTACAGGAGTTACAGTGGTGGGCGTGTGGGCGGTATTAGTCCCATACAACGGACGGCCAATCAACATATACATAGTTCACCATATTATAATCACAAATTTTTAAACACTAATTATTAAGTCTATAATAACCGATAATATATTTCCAGTATAACGGAGTTACCGAGGGCCAACGTGGAGGTAGTGGCTCGCTACCTGCCTGTGCTGCTGGACAAGCTGCTTCACCTGCTGGTTGCTCCACCAGTCCTGGCCGGACAGACCCTCAACATCGCGCAGGACGTCTTCACCTGCCTCGCAAACCTGTTCACTGACATATCGGTACTACATTTACACCCTATTTCTGTAAAGCCATCATCCTTTTTTAACAATACACTACTGGACGAAGACCTTGACGGTTTTGGTATATTACATAATATGCTGATTAGACGGGTTATTAAAAAAAAGAATTGCAATCAGAGTGAATTTTGTTTCTTAAAGTGTATCACAGTGTAATTTGGAATAAGAAACAGATTGTATAAAATTAAATATTTGACTTATTTAATTATTGACTGCCTCGGTGGCGCAGTGATAGTGAATGCGACTACTATGCTTGAGGTCTCGGGTTCAAATCCTGGGTCGGACCAAGGGTTTGTGTGATCTTGTATGATCTACAAATATTTGTTTCGGAGTTTTGGTGTTTTCTGTGTATAATATGTATGTATTTACAAAAAAAAAAGTATATATGTATTCATATCAGTTGTCTAGTACCCATAACACAAGCTCTGCTTAGTCCCACTAGATGGCGTTGTGTGTTAGATGTCCAAAATATTTATTTATTTAATATTTGAGTTATACACCAAACTTGCACTTGTTCACGGATTAACAAGAAACAAATTAATTTTTATAAGGAGGAAGAAGCATGCAATTTTAATGGTATGAGTACTGTCTCCCGAGGAGGATCTCAACAAAGGTACTGAACCGACTTGTCTAATCTATACCTGTCCACTACTTCTTAAAAGACACAACTTTTTCAAGTAAAAGCTACCAGAATAACTCTACTCTGATAATAGTGGCATGGAAATTGGTAGTGTATTCCAGGTTTTAATTGCTCTACACAGGAAAAACTTGAGAGGTGTCAAGGGACACCCGTATGGAACGAAGTTCCAAATAGGAAGACGAAACGAAAATATCTGGCTTGCTTTCTATAAGAGAGAGAGAGAGAGAGACAGACAGAGAAGCATGCGCACGCCGCACTGCTTACAATAGCTTACTATAGCAAAAAGTCGTTACAACTTTTCGCCTTAATTTTGTCGTGTCGTTACAACTTTTCGTCTTAATTTTTTCCGTCTAGCCCGCTTTCGCAACGCGCGATAAGGAACTTCGTTCCAAAAAAGAACCTCAGTTAAAACTGTCCATCTTTTTTTTAATGTTCACAGAGTCACTTAGGAACATGTTTTAAAATTATTGCAGAACATGAACGAGGGTTCTACGTGCGACTCTCACGGCCGCAGCGGGCTCATCACCACGTACATCCAGTACCAGTGCACCATCCCCCGACCCTCGCTCACCGACCGCGACATCGGCCTGCCTCTACCCCCTGCTGGTATGAACACGACTTTCTAACTAACCTTGCAATCATCACCAATAGCCTTTAACAGTCCACTTCAGTACTGTTGTTCAGCGTAGTTTGCTCCATTGGTCGAGTGTTATAACTCTCGTGGGATGAATAGAGGGGTAACATTTCGTTTTCTTAATTAGTTACTACATGGGCTATATAATTAATCTACCATTAGCCTGGATCCTAATCCAGTTACCTCTTTACCCTGTCACATCACTTTTATCCTAAGAAAATGTTGAATTGCAATTATTGCCAATTTACGTTAATACCATTTTTAAAGTTAACAATTCCTGGTTCTTGCCAGCCGACTATCAGTGAAAGCTGAGAATCTACCCCGGGTCACTCTGTCCTTCACTAGCACTATCGCACCGCTATAATTCAAGTCACGTATAATTTTAGTCATAAGTAGAAATTCTGTGTCCGAATTTCTGTGCGAGTAAAATTTTTATTTAATTAACTAGCTGACCCACGCAACCTCTTTTGCGTCTTCTATTGCCCGTAGCGTGAAAATTTTCCCCCGTTCTTGAAACATTCTTCATTGGTGCTCCGCTCCTATTAGTAATAGCGTGATGACATATAGCGCATATATATATATATATATATATATAGCCTTTCTCGATAAATGCACTATTCAACGATTATCTAGTGCAAATTGATTAATTGACGTTAGGAACACACCTACATTACTTAGACAACAGTGAGTGCTTGTAATATATGAACTTTATACAATAGCAATAAAGCTCAAATTGACTTTACGTTTTAGTTAGAAAACGTTTGTATGGGAAAAGAAAAGGGCTGTTTTAGGGCTTTTCCGGCCATTATTCGAATTTTTCTTGCTGTAAAAACCATCCTTGAACTTCAACGAACATTTAAAAAAAAGAATTGGCCAAATTGGTCCAGGCTTTGTTGAGTTATGCGCTTACCAACACATTGAGCGATTCATTTTTATATTATAGAAGATAGATAATATAATTCCCGAAATTTCAGTACTGTATTTTTTTCTATAAGTGCTGAATGGGACAATCTAACAGTTCGATATTCATTTCAGTGATGACAGACGGCTCTTGCAAGATTTTGCACGAAGAAATAGCATTACAGTGGGTGGTCGCGAGTGGGGCTACCAGAGATCTCGCCATGCAGAATTCATGGTCAGTACCGATATGTGTTTATGTTAAATGGCTTCATAGAACACCAGTGTTTAGCAGTTCTTCATATACTGTTCACCGAGTGAGTAAGAAAATGTAAAATTTAAAAATCTTACCCCGCGCCCCCCTCCCTCTGTCTCCTATTTCTTTGAGATAGACGTCAGCTCGTTAGCTATACATACTACTAGCAGTCAGCCCCACGCAACCTCGTTTGCGTCTTCTATTGCCCGTAGCGTGAACATTTTCCCCCGTTTTTAAACATTCTTCATTGGTACTCCGCTCCTATTAGTATAAGCGTGATGATATACACCCTATAGCCTTCCTCGATAAATGGACTATCCAACACTGAAAGATTTTTCAAATCCGACCAGCGGTTCCTGAGATTAGGGCGTTCAAACAAACAAACACTCTCTTCAGCTTTATTATTAGTATAGATTACAACAGTAGTTATACCTTCTTTAATAAAGTTCTTGGTCAAATAGTATAAATAAAAAATAGAATTTACTAAACTTGAACCTTATCCATACAATATTTTTTCATTATTGACTTAGACTATAATCTATTTACTATAACAAAATGGTGCAATTGTCAATCCTTGCGCCTTGACCAATTAGGTTCCAAACTTTCCTACAAAATAGAAATTTCTTAAAATCTGATTGATCATGGGGCGTAACTATTTAATTACTGCGAACGGTTTACTATGAAGAATATATTCAGGTCCCTGTTCGAGCTGATGATAAAGTCAATGGTGGAGTACCTGTACTGGAGCGGTGCTCACGAGGCGAGGCGCAAGGCTCGCTTCCCGGACCAGTTCACCGACGACCTCACCACCCTCGTCAATAACGTCACCTCCGAGATCATATCCAGGTCAGCTTCTTAGCGTTACAACTTGCCGAGAATAGGGGACATGACTGTATCGTAAATATATACCGATACGATACGAAAACAAATAAAATATAATTATCACAGCTCTTCTTCATTTCTATTACAAATTTTAATCAAATAAACATTGAAATATATTAATTAAGCTCAATTAAGTGACGTCATAAGTGTTAGTCCACGGGCCCACGTACAAGGGATTTCAGTGATTAATAACAGGCTGAAAGTTTATACACAGCTTCGTTTTGACGAGACACCCAACTTTTACTGACCTACACTCGAAAAAATATTAACATAATCTTGACAACTTTCGAGTGTAGGTCTCATAAAAATTACCATCAAATTTGTATGCCGATGCATTTTTTATGAAAAATATATATTTTGGAAGCCCCAAAACAAAAATCAGTTTGTTATTAATGAAAATGAAAACAATTTTTCAAGTCACCATTCTGACATGTTAGAGCTGGGGGTCACTCGGGAAGGTACCATTCACTTTGTATGCCACAAGTTTTTCTCCGTTTTCCATCGTATTTTCTCGAAGTAATGATTTTTAGAAACTGTTATTATTTAATTTGGGACAGTGTCCCAATAAGTGTGATGAGTGCATCAAATCGACGTGTTTCGCTCCCTATCCCGCTTTTTCCTGCTACTATCAGAATTTGGTCCAATGATAAAAGTTGGGTGTCTCGTCAAAACGAAGCTGTGTATAAACTTTCAGCCTGTTATTAATCACTGAAATCCTTTGTACGTGGACCCGTGGACTAGGTGTATTAAGTACATTTTTCATACAAGGTTATCGTTTTGACAGATAATAAAAGTAACTAAATTGGGCTAAGGTGTCAACTACTCTATTACCGTTGTCAATAGGGGTGCATGTTGTTGTTTCGATTTGGTTGTATGTGATTGGCTCAGTTAACAGGTAGACTGGCTCAACTAGCTATACTTGTGCTGCTATTGGTGGCCTTTCTAAATACATACATTCATATAATTGATAAATTGCGCCAAGACAAACAAAAAATGATCGTGGTTTTCACACAGTATCTGTCTTGGCTGGGAATAGAAACCAAGACCTTTGACATAGCATTCAGTATCTCTAACTACATGAACTAACCCATTAGATGGAAAAGCCAGTTAAAAATTTGTATAAAAAAATAGCAAACACACGAATTTAAGAGCTGGATCTAATTATGGATGGAAACAAAAATGTATTGTTTTTTGTTCATCATATGTATGACAATTTGACTGCACAGTTGGCCGAGTGGTTTCAGCGGTCGCCATGCCGCTTGCTACTGCGCCAAGTGTCTTGGGTTCAAATCCCACGCGGTACAACACTTTGTGTGATCCACGAACTGTTGTCCCGAGTCTGGATGTTCTTTGTGTCCGTTTCATGTATGTTTGTAAAGTCCCCCACGACACAGGATGTTTATTCCTAATGTGGGAGTTGTCTTTAAAAAAAAAAATGCAACTAATTTTTTTTCTTCTCAGATACGGCAAAGATAGCCGTTTAACACAGAGTCTAAATAACAGCCTAGCGTTCTTCTTATTCGATCTGCTCAGCATCATGGACCGCGGCTATGTGTTCAATCTCATACGGAACTACTACAAACAGATGTGCGCTAAGATCGCATCTCTGCCTGATGCTGTGCCTCTTGTTCAATATAAGGTTTGTGAATATAGATTTGTTGCCCACGTCTTAATGTGTTATATTGATATGCAAAATGCTATTGACAACTGTTTAACTTGTGATCCGATTGTGTAAAAACAACAATTATATTGTAAATAAATGTAATACCTAGAAAGTTTTTTTTTACATAATAAATGTTAGTAACAGTTGAAATGAGATTTTTGCGAATGGCACTATGCCTGGAAAAAAGGTAGATTCGAGGCATATTGACAGTGCCTTTCGCCAGAAATTGAAATTAAAAATATTTATTTTTATGTACTTTTACTTCGAACAGAATTTAACACGTTGCATTCAAATCATTACACTATACTGTTTTATTTATTTATAGTTTCAGTACTTTGTAGCACAAATTAAAAAATAAAATTAAAAAATTAATTAATCGATTTTCAAGGAAACTAGGTGGGGGTAGTTATTAAAAAGTGTGTTATAACTATTCCCAGCTGGCATTCCTGCGCATCGTGTGTTCTCACGAGCACTACGTCCCGCTGAACCTGCCGCTGGCGGGAGTGGGTGGGGCTGCAGGCGGGGGCGGAGCGCCCGGGGGCGTGTCCCCCGCCGCCTCGTGGCAGTCGCTGGGCTCGCACTCGAGCCACGCGCTCGGCCACGAGTTCCGCTCGCGACACTACCTCGCCGGCCTGCTGCTCACTGAGCTCACCAACGCGCTCGACCTGCAGTGAGTTTTCTACTGTAACCTCACCACTACCGCTTGACCCTGAACCTGCTGGCGGTTACTGTCTGAACTGGAATATTAATATTTTTGAAATTATTTTACAAATTTATTTTACCGCTATCACACCAATAAAACTCATCATTCACATATAAAATATAAATACATATATTGGCTGCCTAAATCCTCTGGGAGTACATCATTATCATGTAAAATACGAGCAAATTTTACATCACCGCAGACTTACACCACGTTCAGCATTTTTCAATAGTAATGTTGTTCGACGATACGATTTGTCACCGATGAGAACGACTCTCATTGGTCCTTAAAACTTAGTATCAAACTCATCATTATTACGATGATTACAATGTAAATCTTGGAAACGAGATGTTAACAAATGTAAAACATGTGTAAATATTGCGTACTGAGTATTGACAACCCACAGGAGTCCAGTACTGCAGTGTGCAGCAGTAAACGGAGTGCTATCACTCCTCACAGCACACGACGCAGACCCGCGCCTGGCCGCGCCGGAGCTGAAGGCGAGGGTGGCCGCGCTCTACCTGCCGCTGCTCTCCATCATCATGGACGCGCACCCACAACTATACCGAGGGTTCACCAACAACAAAGGTACTAGAATCTAGCTAACTCGAAGGACCATGACGATTATCTTTCCTGTATGTAAAAGTTTATATTTTAATAAGTTTCATTGCAAATTATATCTTCTTGACAGAAACTCTACAACTGGACAGTGATATGGGTCAATTCAGTAATCTGTACACCGCGTCATCTCCGGAAGGGGAATTTAAACAGGTAAATATATTGTTTGTTTATTTAAAGTTAGTATGTCCGAATATAAAGAAATATATCTGACGGCGCATCACTTATTTTATTTTGGTAACACAAGTGTCGGTAGTTAGACACTGACGCAACACCGAGCATTGAAGCGTGCGACCGATGACAATAGGGATGGAAATCATTGCCACTTTAAAAATAATAATCTCGCGGTAAGATAATTGATGGTAGTCGATTATTTTATGTGATTAGTTGCGGGTAACAGTGACTTTGATCCCATCCCTAAAGAACTGTGGGTAGTTATTAATTGAACGCAGCCGGAGATAGTTATAAAATGGAACGCAGCCGGAGGGCAAGCATGATCGTTTAGTATCTCGCAGTAGCTTCACATGTTCGGTGGAGTGTCGTATCTAAATTGTAACCTGTATACCATTATTGATTATCGTGACTGTATTTCACTATGTATATCATAAAGTGATTATAACAAAGCGATTGTGAGGAAAACCATTACCATCATTCTCCTCGCCCGACAACTCACGTCTACCCTCATTTACAAAAATATGGAATCTACCGACACTACTAAAACGGGTATGAATCCCTACATATCTAATAATTATGTGAATTCAAAAAAGATGGACTAATTTATTCGGAGCTTTTTACAATTATACCAGAATATGTATTTTAATAAGTCTGTTTTAAAAGATTTATACGGTATTTTAGTGTATTTCTAACATGCTGTTCAGTATTCAACAAAACGCAATGCTTATATTATAGTATAAAAAGATTACCATTTGTAAAACATAATACGTTAGTGGTATTAGGTAAATTAATTGCCCTGTTCGGCCCTAGATGGCGTTGGTGTCGAATTGAATCGCACTATCATTTGCTTACTATCATCGTATTTAAGCCTTTTATTATGATCAATAAATAATTCGCTCTGAGGTACTGAAGTTTTCTTTAAACGGGTATCACTGGAATCAAGGCACTTTGTACCGACATTGTACATGGTCCTTCGAGCCGGATAGCGTTTTTGAAGGAACACAATCCTTAATAAGTGCAGTAAATGTTTACGTTTATTGAATGCGACGGCAACTTGGCGCTAGTGGTGTGAACGATTGCTGAAGACCGAAGAAAAAACCTGGTGTTGCGGAATTATATTGGCGCTGTTGAGGTTTCGAGTAGCGGTGGAACACGGAACTTATTGCGTGAGTAGTGAAGTGCGAAAGTGGACTTAAAACTGTGAGTACAATTTATGTGTTTATTAAAATCGTGCTAAGTGTTAAAGACTTTGAAAATTACAAGCTAATGCATGAACTTAGAAAAATTAAAGTGGTCTGGGACTTAGAATAGTTTCGAAAAAAACGAAGATACGGGGAACCTATGCTGGATTTTAGAGCGATTTACAAGTTACAAAAACACTTAGAAAAATATTAACAATTGGCACTTAGAATAATCACAGCGGCCCGGACTTAGAAAATTTACTCTTCCCGGCACTTGTAAAAATTTCGCGCTTCAATATTTAAAATATTTATAATTTGATAAACACTTAGACTACACTTTGAATACATAATGGAAAGGGAACTAAAACAGTTGAAAGTCATCAAAGGACAGATTGAGAAAGGGCTAGTAAACTTTAAAAAGTCTCCAAAGGAACGTATAGTTTACAATTACGTGGATACGCGCCTGGAGTTATTGGAAACGCAATGGAGGAATTTTGTTACTAAACATGAAGCAATAGTAGGCGAATGTGAGGAAGCGGAATTGGTCGACTATTTTAAAGAGGACGTTTATGAAACTGTTAACGAAACTTACCTTACGTATAAAGTAGAACTTAAGAATGCTCTGTCTCAATTAAAAGTTCCTAGTTCCAAAAAAGAAACTTGTGATGTCTCGCCTGACAATATAGTAAGACTACCAAAAATAGTTTTACCTACTTTTAGTGGGAAATATACCGAGTGGTCGTCATTTCGCGATTTGTTTATTTCATTAGTACACAACAATATAAAGTTAGATGATGTACAACGCCTTCATTATTTAAAGACACAATTGTCAGGCGAAGCAGAGCAGTTAATAAGACATGTCCCTATAACGGATATCAATTATAAAAAGTGTTGGGAAATGTTAGAACACAGGTTTAATAATAAGAAATTTATGTCTACTTGCATTTTAAAGCGATTGTTTAGCCAACGTAACATACTGGTCGAGTCTTCAACTGCACTAAAGGAACTTCTTGATGTAACTAGTGACTGCCTGCATGAGCTTACCAATCTTGGTATTGATGTTAGATCGTGGGACGTAATTGTCATATATGTGGTAGGTTTGAAGTTGGACGTTGAATCTAGGAAGCAGTGGGAACTGCATGTTAGTCAGTCATCCGATGATTTACCCTCCTTTAGACAATTTTGCCAGTTTATAGAGACGCGTTTTCGAGCACTAGAATTTATAGAACCTAAAGCTAAACCGAAAGGCGTTCCTACATCTCACGCCAAAGTAATGCATGGTGTTACTAGTCTGATCTGTCCGCATTGTTCTGATAGTCATAAATTAGGTAACTGTAAGAAGTTTTGTAAAGAAGGTAGTGACAAGCGCCGAGATATTGCTCAATCTTTGGGTGTGTGTTTTAATTGTTTAGGTGGTCAACACACTTCCAGGGTTTGCCGTGTTCTTTCTAAATGCCGTATATGCCAGCGAAAGCACCACACGTTGTTGCACCCAGCCAAGAACTCCAGTGTAACTAGTGCGGTTTCCATGCCAATGGAATCTACTACAATCTCACATGAGAGTACCTCAGCAGTTAGTTCAAATATAGCAACCCATCTAGTGAATGGACGAGCGCAGGGCCAAGTGCTGTTAGCCACGGCTTTGATAAAGACCGAATCACTAAATGGGTCCTCTCAAATTTTGAGAGCATTGTTGGATCAAGGATCACAAGCGTCCTTCATAACGGAGGCCGCTGCTCAGTTACTTCGTCTAAAGAAAGTGGCATCGAAAGCCACTATTGCAGGTATAGGAACCGGTCATGGCAAAGTCGTTTCTAGACATGTTGTTAATATTAACATACAATCATTGCATGACCCATCCTTTACCTTAGACGTAACTGCGCATGTGTTAAGCACACTGACATCAGTTATGCCAGATACAAAGTTTAAAATTCAGGATTGGCCCGAAATTCACAGCATGAATTTAGCCGATCCGAAGTTTAATGTACCTAACAAGATTGACATATTGTTAGGGGCGGAAACCTATTGCCGTATTTTGAAGATAGGACTAATCAAGAGTCCCATGGGCTCACCGGTTGCACAAGACACACATTTGGGTTGGATTGTGTCGGGCCATGTTACAAGAGCAGAAGGTTCTCTTAATTCCTGTAACACAATTATTGCGATGCATGCTCAAGTTGAAGAGAATGATATGTTGAAAAGGTTATGGGAACTGGATGCAGAGCCATCGATGACAGAAAAGTCATTCACCCCTGAAGAACAGTACTGTGAGGGCTTTTATAATGCTACAACTAAAAGAGATGAAGATGGACGATACATTGTTCGATTACCCTTTCGTTCAGACGATCGGCCGCTTAATTCAAAAAATATAGCTGTAAAAAGATTGCTAGGATTGGAAAGGAAGTTGGCTAGGGATCATGAATTGAGACACCAGTATTCTGAGGTGATCAAGGAATATATATTGCTTGGTCATTTAAACAAAATCACTGACGAATCGGATAAGAACAATAGTGATGCGGTTTACTTGCCCCATCACGCAGTGGTGAGACAAGACAAGCTGACCACTAAAGTGAGAGTGGTGTATGACGCATCATGCAAAGGGAGCAACGGGCTTTCGTTAAATGATGCCTTAATGGTAGGACCCACTCTCCAAGCAGACTTGCGTCATATTATAATGAGATGGCGACTACATCCAATCTGTCTGGCAGCAGATATAATAAAAATGTATCGCCAAATTAAAGTAGCAAGGCCAGACACAGATTTCCAAAGGATTGTCTGGAGAGAGGATCCTAGCGAACAGATCGAGGAGTTCCGACTTCAAACGGTCACCTTCGGAACTTCATGCGCACCCTATTTGGCAGTTAAGTCATTGCATCAAGTTGCTAGCGATGAAGGTGAAAGGTTTCCAATGGCGGTTGACCGGGTAAAAACCGAATTTTATATGGATGACCTTATGACTGGCTGCCAATCTGAAACAGAAGTCATTAAAATCTATAGCGAAATGAATGCTTTATTAGAGAAAGGAGGGTTCCAGCTACAGAAATGGACTAGCAATAGGATGCACGTACTAGAGAGGTTAAAGGAAGTTTCGGGTAAGGATTTAGAAATAAAAATGGATAATGTGACAAAGATTTTAGGTCTTACCTGGAGTAGAAACACCGATGAATTCGATTACTCCGTGAGAATGTCATCGCCTGTTCCACCTGAAACGAAAAGAACAGTGATAGCGGAAATATCCCGGCTGTATGATCCACTGGGATGGATAGCACCGTGTATCATAACCGCTAAGGTGTTTATCCAGAAGTTATGGATTGCGGGCATTGACTGGGACGATGAGTTGCCACCGGGACTCCTACAAGAATGGAGATATTATCGAGCAGAACTGGAACAATTGGTTGATTTTCACATTCCAAGGTGGATTGGTAAAGCGGAAGGTAATGTTGTGATGGAGCTGCACGGATTTAGTGATGCGTCCAATATAGCTTATGCCGCTGTCGTATATAGTCGAATTATCGATCTCAATGGGACGATACATACCCATCTTCTAACAGCCAAAACTAAAGTAGCTCCGATAAAGCAAATATCCATTCCTCGCTTGGAACTGTGTGGGTCTGTTTTAGTGGCGAAACTGTTAACCGAAGTAGCTAAGGTAATGAACATACCAAAGACGAATATCCATGCTTGGACTGATTCATCTGTTGTATTGGCATGGTTAAACGATCATCCAAGTCGTTGGAAAACCTACGTAGCTAATCGGACTTCGGAGATACTCAGTTTATTAGACAACACACAATGGGCTCATGTCCAATCCAAGGACAACCCGGCAGACATCGCTTCACGCGGTCTGGCCTCATCGTTATTACTCAAGAGTGATCTTTGGAAACACGGACCACTATGGCTAAGAAACGATCCAGTAGAATACACTAGGCCCAGCGCAATACGTACCAATGAAGAAAAGAAAGCTGTGAAGGTTCATACCGGCACCTTGGTAACGGATTTTGATGAAAATTGGGGCTCTAGATTTTCATCGCTAAGAAGGCTAGTAAGGGTTGTGGCTTTGTGTAAAAGGTTTTTACAGTCAACCAGACGTCGTAGAAATAATATTACGTTAACACCTTACCTATCAGTAATGGAACTACGGGAAGCATTGTATTTTTGCATTCTGCAAAGTCAGCAGCAATGGTTTCAGGCAGAAATTGTAGCCCTAAAAAACAATAGGACAATTGACAAGAAAAGTCCCTTATATACGTTAAACATCTTTGTGGATAACAATAGCAAGTTATTACGCGTTGGGGGTAGGCTGCGTTTCTCTGAACTACCTGATGATACAAAACATCCAATTGTTATACCTCATGACTCAAGCTTGGCTAAGTTAATTGTAGCCAATGCGCATGAAAGAACGTTTCATGGAGGTCAACAGTTGGTGCTTAACTTTATACGCACCAAATACTGGATCAGCCGAGGGAAAAATCTGGTACGAGCGCACATACACGGTTGTGTTCCCTGTATTCGCTATGCTGCTACTACTAAACATCAGTTGATGGGAGAGCTTCCATCGTGCAGGGTGACCCCCAGTAAGCCGTTTTATAACACTGGCGTCGACTATGCGGGACCCATCAACATCAGGTGCTCGAAAGGACGTGGACAGCGATCGTATAAGGGATATATCTGCCTGTTTGTGTGTATGGCCACCCGCGCGGTACACATTGAAGCTGTTTCTGATCTGACAACAGAAGGATTTTTAGCAGCGTTTCGGCGCTTTGTTGCTAGACGCGGTCATTGTCGCCATATTTGGAGCGACAATGGTACTAATTTCGTCGGAGCGGCCAAAGAGTTGCGAGTTCTGTTTTCTCAAGAAACCTCGACATTCCAAACCATAGCATCAGTTCTCGCAGATTCTCAAACGGAGTGGCATTTTATTCCTCCCCATGCTCCAAATCATGGTGGACTGTGGGAAGCAGGGATTAAAAGTGTGAAACATCACTTGAAGCGCACAATCGGAGACTCGACACTTACTTTTGAGGAAATGTCCACGGTTCTATCTCAAATTGAAGCATGCCTCAATTCGCGACCGCTGTCTCAAAGCAGCAGTGACCTGGAGAATCCTACACCCTTAACTCCTGGACATTTCTTGGTGGGTCAACCATTGGTTGTGACACCAGATTACAATTACGAGGACGCCACGATAAGTACATTACGCAGGTGGCAGTTGACGCAGCGTATGGTGCAAGGTTTCTGGCACAGATGGAAGAATGAATACCTTACACATTTCTTCCAACGGCATAAGTGGGCGGTACGATCTACGGATTTTAAAATCGATGACATAGTTCTAGTGAAGGAAGATAACTTACCTCCGGCAAAATGGTTGTATGGAAGAGTCGTTGAGGTCCACCCAGGAAAGGATAATATCACTCGCGTTGTCACTATGCGTTGCAAGGGTACTACCATCAAACGTCCAACTTCGAAGTTATGTTTGCTTCCCACGACACAGTAGTCACAAAACAAAATTGTTTTTGAGTAGATCTAGATATTCTTAGTTATAGTTATTTAGAATATTTTATTATTATGTTTGTTATTATGTCAAGCTTTGTTCTTTGTGAAAGGTTTAAATTTTGTTGAATCAATTATTATCTGTACACGTCCAATGATACCGTCCCTGTACTTTACCTAAAATTTATATACAGTCCATTGATTTACCCGAGTTTGTTTATGGTGGGCGGATGTAAAAGGAAATAATCTTTTTGGTGGGCGGAATGTTCAGTATTCAACAAAACGCAATGCTTATATTATAGTATAAAAAGATTACCATTTGTAAAACATAATACGTTAGTGGTATTAGGTAAATTAATTGCCCTGTTCGGCCCTAGATGGCGTTGGTGTCGAATTGAATCGCACTATCATTTGCTTACTATCATCGTATTTAAGCCTTTTATTATGATCAATAAATAATTCGCTCTGAGGTACTGAAGTTTTCTTTAAACGGGTATCACTGGAATCAAGGCACTTTGTACCGACATTGTACACATGCTTAAACAGTTTTGGAACTGACATGGTCCTTTCTCAAGGAATAAAGCGTTGTATTGTTGAATCATGCCTGTTTTATTCGTTACACAGCTGTAAAGGGACCTTGATGATTAAAAAAAATGTAATTAAACAATTAAATTTTGTATCAGTACGGACTTAATTTCCAGAATATCCTGTTCTTGTTTCGTTCGAATGAATTAGGTTATCGTAGCACAAACCATTTCATTTGATACTATTGTTCCTTTACATCCATATAACTTAAAAAAAAACGTGTGCGTCTCGGGACGCCCGAAAGAAGCTAATCTAAGTTAAACTATTTAATCTTTCGGATGCGCGAACGGGTACTTCCGGTTACATGCACCGTGCGGCGAAATTGCAAAATTTTGCAGCACGGTGCATGGTGTACGAAAATGATCAAATCTTTTCAAAAACAATGCTCGGTGGTTATAAAAGTGATTATTTTTCAAAAGATGGATAACAAGCGTACATGGTTATGCCATATTTTATTACTAAACTAATGTTATCGCTTTATTATTTACTCACAATTGAGCCAAGTATTAATTTACGCACCTATTGTGTTAATAAACATGATTTTAATATTTTATGTGGTTTATTATTCATTTTACTTATTATCCTCATAAAGTTCGATAACTAAGCTATCTACTGATATAAAAAACACTATAACTGCAGTAAAAATTCATTGAGAAACATATTTGTAAAAATCACATTTCGCTGTCGAGATATTCGCCATTTTGTCACTTTACAATCAAACTATTATTTGCGCCGAACACCAAATTACGTAGTATTTATATGAAGAAATAGGGTTTTTTAGTTAAATAATTTATTTTTTTAGTTAACTAGTGCAAAAGACAGGAACAATACATAAAAAAACAACCTATTTATCAAGTTATTTAAAAAAAGGACTCGTTTGCTAGACCAGTTTTCATTTATTATTTTTAAGTTCTGAGAATTCTCTAAACTCTATGAAAATGACTGAATGCTAAAGAGAACAAACTGATCGTTCCATTATGTGACACACAAAGTCTATGGTCAATACAAAATAATTTAGTAAAACATAAACAAAGATCAGTTTACGTCTTGTTCATTGTCCGTCACTACTGTGTATGTGTGGGTGTTAATAGTTCCGGGACTTCCGGCTAGGCTGCGTGCAAACACGAATCAACGGCGATATACAATTTTAAGTGGCGTACTATTGGAGAGGCCTATGTCCAGCAGTGGACTGCGATAGGCTGATGATGATGTAGAACAGTAATGGCTGGGGAGCCCTGTGTATGTGTGCGTCTAATTTCGCTCGTCAGGCAAAAAATGAGTGTTTATTTAAATATTTAGCTTTTCTAACACATTTTTGTTGCTATTCTATATTCTATATAAGATTCTCATCGCAATTATATCATTTTATCAATAAAAACATAAGAATAAATGCGTAAAAACCTTCAAATGAGTAAGCCCTTTTCAATAGGTAATAGACTCGGTAACTTTTTGAGTAACACTATTCAAAATTACGCATGATTTATGCCTCAATTCGTATTGATAGTGGTTCCTAAAATAAGTATAATAAGTAAAATATAACAACCATCAAAACCACCTTATCGGCAAAAAATCAATTTTAAGAGGCACTTGAAAGATCGCGTTGCGTCATCGTCAACTTTGAAATTGGAACTCGTTTTTTTAACGGCTCTTGAAGCGCACTTGACAAACGAATGTTTTAAAATGTTGTTCGTATAAAGCAAATGCATAACAAACCTTTCTAGACTTCATTATAATAACTTTGATACCCAAAATTAATTAAAATGCAAGTTAACTGCGGAAAACATGGATCCGTGTGTGCCGCACCGACGGTACAAACATGGATCCGTGTTGCCGCACCCGAGAGGTTAATGTTGAAATTGTCCGAAATACGGCTAGCGCTGTGGGTTAGAGTGAGAGAGAACGAGCCTGCCTACCGCTACCGTATGCGTGAGAAAAAAGGAAGCCGAACAGAATGTCGTAGTAACGCGTTACGTAACAAAGCGGTTTACCCTCCCATAAGAAGTTATCACTTCAAAAACTACTATCTGTGCTGTATATATAAAGCTGAAGAGTTTTTTGTTTATTTGAACCACGCTAATCACAGGTCCAACTACTGGTCCGATTTAAAAAAATATTTCAGTGTTAGATAGCGCATTTATCGATGGAGGCTATAGGCTATATATCATTACGCTAAGACCAATAGGAGCACCAATGAAGAATGTTTCCAAATTGTTTAGTTTTTCCTTTTGAGAGCTTCTACTATGTAAACGGTCAAAGTTTCGCAAAAATCATGTACTACAGAATTAATCCCCTTTAAAAGTTAAAAAAAAAATTCGCGAGGGCATATGTTTATTTTTGAAGGTTGGCTCACTATAAACATTTTATGGGAAACAAATTAGTTTCCGCGGTATAACATCATCTACGGGCAATGGAAGACCCAGACAGAGGTGCGTCAGCTAGTAGAAGTATGACTAATAGAATTGTTGTTCGTCCTGTATGGCAGAACGGTCGTCCGCCTCTGAACAGCGAGACGAGCCGCAACCTGCTGATGTGCCTGGCGTGGCTGCTCAAGAGCGTGGAGCGCAGCGCGCTGGCCGCGTGCGTGGCCGACCTGCCGCCCGCCAGGCTGCACAGCCTGCTCGCGCTCGTCGACCTCTGCTTCAAGTGCCAGGAGTACAAGGTACTCACCCCCCCCAGAACTGACCGAACAACGTACGGCATGCGCTGTTTTCGACAGTGATAAAAAAGGGATGGTACTTCCCATTTCACAGAAGACCGACCTAAAGTAACAGCATCTGTGCTGTCGTGTTTCCTTGGCGAGTGTGAGATTAAAGGCCCATTGATGCAGAAACATCTCTATAGGCCACTGTAGTGTAAGTCATCAAGCTGCATTATTGCATTGTCTGCATTCGCAATGAGTATGGTGATCACTGCGCTTGAATTCTACTCATGTTTTTCATCAGGCAGAGTAAGCACTTAATACATAAAAATAAAACCTACTGGATCTTCTAACTGTTTCGTCTTCTATTCTTATTTGTTTCGGAGTTTTCACCGTGGGACAGCCACGCTTAAGCATGCATGGGCCGGCTCGACCGGAGTGATACCACGGCCTCACAGAAATCGGTGTGAAATAGTGCTTGCACTGTGTTTCACCGAGTGAGTAAGGATACCGGAGGCCTATACCACAACCCCTCCCCCATTCCTCAAAGGCCGGCAACGTACTTGTGACGCCTCTGGTGTTGCGGTTGTCCATGGGCGGCGGTAATCGCTTACCATCAGGTGATAAGTCTGTTCGTTTCCCAATATCGAATAAAAATAAAAAAATCGGTTCTTCTATGTGTAACATGTATGTATTTTCAAAAAATATCTTCTCACTGGTATCCTACCACATACCCAAATACCCATAGTACAATCCCTGCTTAGTTTGAAACTAGATGGCGTTATGTCAATATACCAAAAAAAATTACTATCGAAAACTACATAACTGCTGTATAAAAATGTTTGTGGTTTGAAACTCACTAGTTATTATAATTTCTATAATAGTATTTTCCCATAACAGTCCACAGATAACAAACAAAACAAAATATACAGGGTGTAAAAAGACTACTACCGAAAACAACAAAGAAAATCAATAAAACAGTAATGTATTTTAATATCAAAACAGCTGGCCGGGTGAGACAATGACCGCGACAAAGCGCGCGGGCGCGTTAAGTTGTACATTGCTGGCTTCTGAAATTAATAAAAATCTTGACACATTGTTTTTTCAAGCTACAATTTTTTTTGAAGACAACTGTTTGTTTTTTTTAATAAGTTTTGGGGTGCTGGATCAGCCCCTTTCGTTTTCGGTAGTCGTCTTTTTACACCCTGTATAAAATGTGGTAGTATGTCATAAAAAGTATACACTGTTATTGTCAAAAATTATATTTTAAAATTCAGGGTCGCAAAGAGATAATGAAGTGTGCCCAGCAGAATGTTCGCAAGACGACTGACATCAAGGCGAAATTGGAAGATGTCATATTGGGGCAGGGCTCTGCACGATCTGATTTTATAATGAGACGCAAAGGTGAGGTTTTTTAATGGCATAAGGTAGTAAACGAAAAGACAGCATTTTAAATTGTTCTCTATGGAATTATGGACAAGTGAAGTTTAAGTTAACAGAACAAACGGAAGCAAAGATTAAGTCGCTTAGTACCAGTTTTTAGGTGAGGTTAACTTAAAAAAAAAATTGGTATATGTACCGTGTATACATGCATATGCATTTAGTCAAAAGTAGTTATTTTAATATTACAAACAGACACTACAATTTTATTTATTTGTATAGATGTATAGATTAATGCTGATTATAGAAGGAAAACGCCAGCGTAGTATAGTTAGCCAAAATCTCCTTTCTAATGATAAGGCTATGTCCAGCGGTGATGTAACGTGATATGGATATCGTCCAGGGCATCCCAACAGTGGCGCAGTGGGAGCTTGGCGTCGAGAGCGCTGGCGCAAGGAGTGGGTGCGGGGAGGGAAGCAACCCTCGCACGCTCCCCCCGCCCCCCTCCCCGCCCTCGCCGGAGCACTCGCCGCTGAACTGGCCCTCACACTGTTGCACGCCATAGAGACCATCGTGCAGGTACCACACACGACCCACGACACGTACATACTCGTCTCATACACAAATACAAAAACACAGGTTGTACTATCGTAACCGCGTTCACACACTTACATATACAGCATACAACTAGTAAACATTATAAAATACATGCCGCCTCAGAACACAATAATCTCATCACACATATTTGTGTTCATCGAACGATAGGTTAAACTGGAACTGCTAAAAGAGCCATTAGCTAAGAGACACCAGGTCCCTTAACCATCTGTTTTTTCTTCTTTAGTGAATTGTGTCACTCTATGTCACTTATTGTGTAATCTATTTTGTATATTCAACTCATACCTTGTTTGTATTTCTTTGTATTTATTGAGAAACTTACTATGTAAAACTATGACTTTAATTTTTTTTTC
Organism: Spilarctia lutea; assembly: GCA_916048165.1. Lineage (NCBI taxonomy): Eukaryota > Metazoa > Arthropoda > Insecta > Lepidoptera > Erebidae > Spilarctia > Spilarctia lutea. Next base: position 2,253,538 of record OU696473.1, on the reverse strand, counting down.
TTATCTATCTTTTAACACACCAGAAACTATCCATTACTTTCTCCCAATCTTAATTTTCTCTCTATCCCATGGTTGCCTGTAAGGGATTGCCTTCGAGCAATAAACAAATAAATGTACTATTTTGTGTTGATACAAAGAAAGAACGAAATAAAATCTACAATTTAATTAATAAATTTACTTTTATTTGCAATCATTAATTCAATTATGTTTACTACTACTATTTTATTATTACGACGTATAGGCCAATCGATTGGAAGAGAGATAGATGCGGCGCAAGCGTACCATGAGCATAACGGGACCATAAGCGTAACGGGACAATGAGCGCAACGGGACAATGAGTCATCCTTTTTCATGCGAGCAGCCGATGTTCATCAATTTATTAGACATTGTCACGTCAATAAAACCAGACAACCGTACAAATGTTTGATTAAAGTGAAAGACTGTTAGCCTCTTAATTCACACTTGACACTTTGAAAACCAGTAAGTTTTTTTCTAAACTTAACTAACTAAAACTTTCATGTCAATTGGAAAGTTTTAAGTTAGTGTTATGTATAAATAACTAAACTAAACTTCATACATTTTTCTGAAAATACCAAATAAATGATATTTAATCAGTATAATACTATAAAAGTGATTATTTTTGTAAATATTCAGACGTGCAGCAATCTAGAATGTGGTCAAAGCGTGTGTAGTGCTGCGTTGCAAGTTGTGTTGCGCGCGCTACAGCGCAACCAGAGCGTGACCGTGCTGCAACACATGTTCGCTACGGTGCGAGCTCTCATCGTCAAGGTAACAATATATGGATTATTTATTATTTTTTAACTACATTGATCAGGTTTTAGGACAAATTTAATTAAGTGTTCGTTTATTTAGAAGAGTTTGTGCACGTAAGAACGATTATGATAAATGAACAACAATAATTAAAAAGAAAACAGTAAGAATCTACTGGTTGATTAATATTACAGCTGGCTGTAGTAGCATCGAGCAACTAGACAACATTTAAACGTTTCTGAACTTGGAGCAATAATTTAAAACTACTTGTTTTTGCTTTTCAGTACTCTTTTACTTACAGGTGACCATGACATTAGTACTTTAAAACAATTTTCTTCTATACGTAGCTACTTTTGTTATTGACATATATGTAATGTGTGTGTGTGTGTGTGTGTGCAGCTGGGCTGGTCGTGCTGCGGCGAGGAGTCGGGCATCTGCCGCGTGCTGCTGCGCCACTGCGCCGCGCTGTCCGGAGCCACCCGCGCCCACGCCTCGGCCACGCTCTACGCGCTCATGCGCCAGCACTACCAGCTCGGGAACGTGAGTATGCCACCAAACCTATCCCTAGGGGGGGGGGGGGCTACACACACCTACACACACCTCTCGAACACACATACAACGGTTAAATAAAATCATAGAAATTGACCACTGCCAAGTTTTCCTTTTTTCCGTTTGTAAGTCATAACTATTGTAATATATTTGTCAATAGAGAATACTGTAATACAAAGATACCCAATGTACTCAACGCTTCAAACTCGATACTTCAGTTTGATGGTTCACCATGCCACGATAAAAGCCTGCCTTGCGAAATATAATTAAACATCTAAGCTCAATAGGTACAAGTATTTCGTTTTTAAACACTAATAGAGAATGAAATTGGTTTGTAATTTTTTTTTTTTGAGAAACATACTTTTTTTCTGAATAAATGTTCTGCTATACAAAACATCTGATAGTTTAACGTTTTGCTACATAGGCTTGCTGATCATTAGACGTTTCACACTATTGGAAATTTTGCGATTTTTATAATCAGGAGAGAAGCCATTTACAAATATATTAAAATCTTATCAAATTCCATACAACCTTGCGAGTTAAAAATAACCATGCGAACGAAATTGCGGACAATAGCTAATTAAATATACATGTACAAACATAATAAACCTTTAAATTATGGTGTTCATAAAACTTTTTTAAAATCACAGTAGGATAATAATTTAAACTTAAAATCTCAATCTCCTTTAGTAGCATAGAAATAATTATAAACCGCAATGAAACTATATTCCATTCAATTTAGGCAAATAATGAAGTGTTGATTTTGCTGATTCCCAGCTGAATTCTTCGAATCTAATTGAGCAAGGGGCGGATCTTGATTGTTTAGTCAATATATTCTAAACACGAATGGACTACAGTTCGAGCATGAACTCTTGTTACAGAACTTCAGTCGAGTTAAGATGCAAGTGACGATGTCCCTCTCATCTCTGGTGGGTACTTCGACTACTTTCAGCGAGGACTCGTTGCGACGCGCTCTCAAGACCATCCTCGTGTACGCTGAGCACGATCACGACTTGCAGGACTCGAATTTCCCGGAACAGGTACGGAACAGCTCTTTATTTCATTTATTATGAACATAAACACAGACTCACGCTCGCATCTCGGCAATCGTACGCATTTATTATTTGACAACTACATTTTGCCCATTATAAGTACTTTGCCAACAAGTGGATACTTGAATATGGGAACGAATATTGGATACTAGTTATGGGTTACAAAGCAGGTTCAGGGCTACATACCTGTAGTTTAATATGTAATTGTATTTGCAATTTACATCACTAATTACCTTACTCCACATTTATTTTAATTCATTTCCCAGATAGTAATATTTCTTAATTAGATTCAGAAATCTGTATCCTTGAGACATGCCATTTAACTCATAAAATAATATACAAATGTATGACAGCCATCGCCCGAAGCAGTGCCTACAAAGAATTCGGTATGTTTAAAAACCCGGTGGTCGGTAAATGTCTTTGTCCGGATCCTCTCTTATATACGTTATGTTTTTTATTGTTGTCTTTGAAGATGAAGATTATTTCTTCAACATTAATATGTTTATTACTTCATATGTGTGTACCATACCTCATAACCCCGTTTAAAATGTTAATGCCAACACATAAGATAATACTAATTTATAATCTTATCACGAAACGAATTCATCTTGTATTATAGAAAATGACATAAGTGCGCCCAATGCAGTGAACAATAGATAAAGTAAATCTAAAAACTGCGTTCGAAATAAAAATAATTACTTACGTAAAGAAATAATGAATTAATTCCCATCCTTATCGTTTCTACCCTTATCCCTTTTTATAAGTCTTCTGTGGCCGTCCTGTGTATTATAATGTGGTACCATACCTTTTTGCATCGTTGTGATAGCCTTTGGGTTTGTCTTTTGAGATTTTCTTCCATTCCTGTTGTATGTATTGGCTCTAAATGGCTTGCTTGACTTTGTACCTAATTGTTTTAATCGTCAAAACAATAAAAGTTATTAATTGCATTTAATTTTTCAAGGTTAAAGACCTCGTCTTCAACCTTCACATGATCCTGTCCGATACGGTGAAGATGAAAGAGTTCCAAGAAGACCCAGAGATGTTGCTGGACTTGATGCACAGGATCGCTCGAGGGTACCAGCACAGCCCAGATCTTAGGCTCACATGGCTTAATAATATGGCACAGAAACATATGGAGGTATATCATTTCATTATAAATTATTTATAGTTGAGTCTAATTTATTCTTAGTATTTGTAGCGTGTACTATTATTATTCCTAAATCACTGTGACCGCTCTTATTATGTCAAAAAACTTATATATTTTATACAATGAAAAATACATAGTAGTCTAATGTATTCCTTAATATAAATTATCTGCATTAAAAAAGGCCTTTGATACAATGAACAATGTATTTTTGTTATAATGCGTTAAGATTTGTGAACAAAAACATCACAAATCGATATTTTGAATTGAATCATATTTAAATAATGTTTTTATTTAACATTTATGAACATTTCTTTCTCTAAATAACTCAATCGTTGTTGGAGTACCACAAGGGTTACTTTTAGGACCATTATAATTTATTATTATCGTTAGGTCGCTTGCAAATGTTTTTGAATGATATGAGAAGAGTTGACGATTAGTATAATATGTAGATACCAGTGAGTTCGGCTATTGTGGAGAATTTTAGGGCAGGATAAATTATGTCCGGTATTAGATTTCTTTCGGCTGAAAGGATGACAAAAATGGAGCCAACGAATTTATAATTTTGTACTGTTTCCAGCGTTCGAACCACACAGAGGCAGGCATGTGCCTGATCCACGGCGCGGCTCTGGTAGCCGAGCAGATGTGCGCGGGCGGGCGCGGGGCCGCCCTGCTGCAGCGCGTGACGCACAACGCGCTGGACGAGAGCTGCGCCGACGCGCTGCACCACCACCTCACGCACCTCGAGCTGCAGGTACTGGGGGGGGGAGTTAACCTGGAACGCTGGACAATTTATTTTTTCTGGATTTTACGAGAAATCTCCGCCATGTGTAAACTGATTTTATCCATTTTTAATTAAATTAGTCTTTAGCGGTGATCGCGAGTTAATAATACGGAGTGTCACAACATAAATTCATCCTGTGGGTGTCGTAAAAACCGACCAAGAAAAGTATGCAAAACATAGTATAGCTATATATGCAACAGGAAGCAAACCTAATACGGTTTAATAAGCAAGTCCAGATTGGTACAAGAGCAAACTACATGTACCAATCTGGACAAGCCAGTGTATTATAATGGACCAGCAGTGAACTACTAAAGATGTTGATAAATTTCTACATAAAGAAATTTCAATGGAAACTATGCAGAAAAATTACTCTATCATTAATGGCTAAAATTGTAGAATAATATTTTTTATTTTTTTTTTGGACATCTAACACACAACGCCACCTAGTCCCAAGCTAAGCAGAGCTTGTGTTATGGGTACTAGACAACTGATATGAATACCTATATACTTTTTTTTTTGTAAATACATACATATTATACATAGAAAACACCCAAACTCCGAAACAAATATTTGTAGATTCCACAAACATTTGGTCCGACCCAGGATTTGAACCCGAGACCTCAAGCTTAGCAGTCGCATACGCTACCACTACGCCACCGAGGCAGTAAATAATAAAAACAATTCCAATAAAAATAATAAAAACAATTCCATACCCTTTACTTACAAATATTTATATTTAAGTTGAATTATTATAACCAGGCGCTGTTGGAGCACGCGGCCAGTGAGCTGATGACGGCGGGCATGTACGAGGCAGTCAACGAGGTGTACAAAGTGCTCATACCCATCGCAGAAGAGCACAGGGACTACAAGAAACTCGCCAATATACACAGGTGTGTACAGAAGGACTATCTTATTTGTTATATGTATATAGTTAGTGGAAGTGTAAATATAGCCGTGGCACTACACTTAGGTACAAATGGGCCTACTCGAAAAAGAATACCTGTACTTTACAGATAACTAATGTGTTAAACTCCGTAATAGCACTCAACCTGTTGTGAACACTAGGGGGATACTTGACCGCAAATAAAACCACTGTGAACTGATCTGATAAGCTATTTATTAGGTGTCTTGTATACATACATTCAGGGTTTTAACACTGAGCCCGGTAACGTAACAATATCGCGATTCAGAATAGTGGCACAACGCCATCTAGTTGGTGAAGGACAACATTACTAAACACTTTGTTCCACTTTCATCGTTATATAGTCACACGTTTGTTTTACAGATGTTAAATAATATTTTCGTACATTTTCTCTAGTTGAGTGAGGTAAGTGGACACCCTTATACATTCCATAGAGGTCGTAACACAACTGAGGGAGCAAACTACACAGTACCATATCACTGCAAAGAGAAGGAAAACTTAAAACAGACCGTCTATCAACCAATGTGGTATAGTAGGGCAAAATCTCTTTTCAAGGAGACGCTTATGCTCAGCAGCAGAAAGGCTGGTGATGTGAAAAATCCCTGTGACCTCTTATCTACAGTCTATGTACTGGTTAACAACTTATGACATGAAAATAATTTAAAAAAGATTAAACCTGTACCTTAGCCTATGTTTTATGAATAAAGTATTTTTTCTTTTTTCGAATTGAAACTTCTTTAGGAGTGTTGAACCTTAAAAGTTAAGGTGAAAAATAATCATGGAACTCATCGTCACCGAACGCATTCCATGAGCTATATATTATTTTATTTTTTACTTCTTTTTATCGCGTACATTATTTAAAGAGCAAAGAGGTCCATTTCAGGTGAGCTTAAAAAACAGTTGTGTTTTTTTTAAAGACATATCCTGCATTCTTACAAACCTTAACCTTACAAACATACATGACAGTGACGCAAAGAACAAGAGTTGAAAGCGGCGTGGCGACCGCTTAAACTATTAGATCAACCGTGCAGTCGTATGTATATGTTACGAATATAATATATTCCAGCAAACTGAACGAGGCGTTCACCCGCATCGAGCAGCTGCACGGCAAGCGAGTGTTCGGCACGTACTTCCGCGTGTCGTTCTACGGCGCCAGGTTCGGCGACCTGGACGGCGAGGAGTTCGTCTACAAGGAGCACGCGCTCACCAAGCTGCCCGAGATCTTCAGCCGCCTGGAGGTTGGCTCTTATTTACTGCACATACACTATTGTTTCTGTCTATATTGTACGAGTACTTCATACTATGACTAACATAAGAAAATAGTAATAATAGTAGGTGAACTAATAAAAAAGTTTTGACTGCCTGCATGGCGCAGTGTTAGCGTGTGCGACTGCTATGCTTGAAGTTTCGAGTTCGATTCCCGGGTCGGACCAAAAAGTTTTTATGATTTGCTAAAACTTGTTTCGGAGTTTGAATATTTTCTATGTATAATATGTATGCATTTACAAAAAAAAGTACTTATATCAGTTGTCTAGTACCCATAACACAAGCTCTGCTTAGCTTGGGAATTATTTATTTATTTATTCAGATAAAAGAAATAAACATTGATTGTCTCCGCGACACGAGCTATTGAGGTCCTCTTGTATCTTCTTCCCTCTTTTTAATTTTTTTTTCTCCGTGCGGACATCCCTTCGGATACCTCCTACTAGTGGCATGTCTCACTCAAACCGACTAAAACCGCACGCCGTCTTGGGTACTAGGAGCCGGGGAACCCGGTGCACCCTAGTAAGAATAACCCTGGAACCTCGACGTACTTCAGGTCACCTACCAGTTTGTAGGTGGCCCCCGACTGTGTGGGAGCTCCGGTGTTCCCTTTACTGTCCCCCAGGGCGCGCACGATACGCAGCGTCCCCGCCGTCACTTGGGCCTGCTTCTGCCGGGTGACAGATGGCCCCATGTGTCACCCCCAGGCCTACGCTTATGGAGGACGGAGATCGTTCTGCATGTATTTTCTTCCCTATATGCCTCTCTTTTCATATGGTAATTGATTCAAGTTGACACCATGTCTAACATCTATCTTATAGGTATTTTAAAGGCTATTGAGGCTTCTCTTAAAGTAAAATGTCAGGTTTTACCAAAGTCATATTCTCTTCACAGAACTTCTACGGTACCCGTTTCGGCGTAGACAACGTGGTGATAATAAAAGACTCGAATATAGTAGACGTGAGCACGCTGGACTCGGACAAGGCGTACATACAGATCACGTACGTGGAGCCCTACTTCGAGCCGCACGAGCTCAGGAAGAGGGTCACGCATTACGAGAGGAATTATAACATCAGTGAGTATGGCACTATAACTGACAAATATAATATAACGTATATATTATATTTGACGTAAATTGTGGTAAAACTGACTCGTATAAAATTAAAATTTAGGTGCCACCTAGCCAAGTGTCTCAGAGATTAAAGTTATGTTTTAAGGAGTATGTGTACCGACTGCCACGATGGCGCAGTGGTAGCGTATGCGACTACTTTACTAACGTTTCGGGTTCGATTCTCGGATCGAACCAAACGTTTGTATGATCTGCAAATATTTGTTTCGGAGTTAGGATGGTTTCTGTGTATAATACACTAGCTGACCAACTCGTTTGCGTTTTCTATTGCACGTAGCGTGAAATTTTTTCCCAGTTTTTTAAACATTTTACATTGGTGCTCCGTTCCTATTAGCATAAGTGTGATGATATATAGCCTTCCTCGATAAATGGACTATTCAACACTGAAATAATTTTTCAAATCGAACCAGCGGTTTCTGAAATTGGCCCATTCAAACAAACAAACAAACAAACTCTTCAGCTTTATTATATTAGTATAGATACGTATTTCCAAGAAAAGTATGAACGTATTCCACCAGTTAATCTAGCTGGTTGGTCCCTCAGAGCGCTTCATGTACGCGACGCCCTTCACGCTGGGCGGGCGCGCGCACGGCGACATCGCGGAGCAGTGCAAGCGCAAGACCATCCTCACCACCGCACACCACTTCCCCTACGTCAAGACTCGCATACAGGTACTCCCACCACCTCACCACCTCACCACCGCACACCACTTCCCCTACGTCAAGACTCGCATACAGGTACACCTCACCACCTCACCACCTCACCACCGCACACCACTTCCCCTACGTCAAGACTCGCATACAGGTACACCTCACCACCTCACCACCGCACACCACTTCCCCTACGTCAAGACTCGCATACAGGTACACCTCACCACCTCACCACCTCACCACCGCACACCACTTCCCCTACGTCAAGACTCGCATACAGGTACACCTCACCACCTCACCACCTCACCACCGCACACCACTTCCCCTACGTCAAGACTCGCATACAGATACACCTCACCACCTCACCACCTCACCACCGCACACCACTTCCCCTACGTCAAGACTCGCATACAGGTACACCTCACCACCTCACCACCTCACCACCGCACACCACTTCCCCTACGTCAAGACTCGCATACAGGTACACCTCACCACCTCACCACCTCACCACCGCACACCACTTCCCCTACGTCAAGACTCGCATACAGGTACACCTCACCACCTCACCACCTCACCACCGCACACCACTTCCCCTACGTCAAGACTCGCATACAGGTACACCTCACCACCTCACCACCGCACACCACTTCCCCTACGTCAAGACTCGCATACAGGTACACCTCACCACCTCACCACCGCACACCACTTCCCCTACGTCAAGACTCGCATACAGGTACACCTCACCACCTCACCACCGCACACCACTTCCCCTACGTCAAGACTCGCATACAGGTACACCTCACCACCTCACCACCGCACACCACTTCCCCTACGTCAAGACTCGCATACAGGTACACCTCACCACCTCACCACCGCACACCACTTCCCCTACGTCAAGACTCGCATACAGGTACACCTCACCACCTCACCACCGCACACCACTTCCCCTACGTCAAGACTCGCATACAGGTACACCTCACCACCTCACCACCGCACACCACTTCCCCTACGTCAAGACTCGCATACAGGTACACCTCACCACCTCACCACCTCACCACCGCACACCACTTCCCCTACGTCAAGACTCGCATACAGGTACTCCCACCACCTCACCACCTCACCACCGCACACCACTTCCCCTACGTCAAGACTCGCATACAGGTACACCTCACCACCTCACCACCGCACACCACTTCCCCTACGTCAAGACTCGCATACAGGTACACCTCACCACCTCACCACCGCACACCACTTCCCCTACGTCAAGACTCGCATACAGGTACTCCCACCACCTCACCACCTCACCACCGCACACCACTTCCCCTACGTCAAGACTCGCATACAGGTACACCTCACCACCTCACCACCGCACACCACTTACCCTACGTCAAGACTCGCATACAGGTACTCCCACCACCTCACCACCTCACCACCGCACACCACTTCCCCTACGTCAAGACTCGCATACAGGTACACCTCACCACCTCACCACCTCACCACCGCACACCACTTCCCCTACGTCAAGACTCGCATATAGGTACACCTCACCACCTCACCACCGCACACCACTTCCCCTACGTCAAGACTCGCATACAGGTACACCTCACCACCTCACCCACATACACTTTCTATCAAAATTAACTGTTTTGAAATTAACTCAATTTATGAAAAACGGCCTAAATAGTCGATTCATTCTCATAGGATCCGTTGGCCAGATCGAGATCGTACTTAAAAGAAATATATATGGAAGGAACTTTAATTTTTCTAATATTTACCATAAACAAATAAAAATCGATAAAATAAATGAACAGAATTATTTTGAACTGCAAACGTTCACAACATTTATTACACCAATACCTAACGCACAAGCTGTTACTTGATACCATTACATTAATTACGATATAGTTATAACGTGCGTGCGTATCATATTCAATTTACTTACTTACATTGTTCATTATTTTTTAAGACTCAAAAAAATTAAATCAAATTATTTTTTTGTAAATACGTTTTCAGGTCGTTCAACGAACACAAATAATATTATCACCAATAGAAGTGGCCATCGAAGATATACAGAAAAAGGTACGTACCTATCTATCTACATTAAAATATATTGTTTTTTGTTAGAGTATTCAAAACCAAATAACACATTTTGTAATTGGAATTCACATCGAAGAAACATGAGATTATCAAAACGCAAACATTAAAAAAACTACGTATTACTATACTAAATTTTCCGTAAGATTATTTTATGCAATACCAATTATTAACTGAATAACACGAAATAGTAAATGCACAGATAAAAATAGAATCACTTTAATAGCTCTAATATTTGGTCAACATTATTAGAAGTATTTTCCTCAGTCTTTTCCAAACTAAGTTGAGATCGCTTTTTTTAAATATTTTCGTAAATTACATATAAACATAGAAAAATAATGACGATACCATTAATCTTTCGGATGCGCGAACGGGTACATCCGGTTCCATGCACCGTGCGGCGAAATTGCAAAATTTTGCAGCACGGTGCATGGTGTACGAAAATGATCAAATCTTTTCAAAAACAATGCTCGGTGGTTATAAAAGTGATTATTTTTCAAAAGATGGATAACAAGCGTACATGGTTATGCCATATTTTATTACTAAACTAATGTTATCGCATTATTATTTACTCACAATTGAGCCAAGTATTAATTTACGCACCTATTGTGTTAATAAACATGATTTTAATATTTTATGTGGTTTATTATTCATTTTACTTATTATCCTCATAAAGTTCGATAACTAAGCTATCTACTGATATAAAAAACACTATAACTGCAGTAAAAATTCATTGAGAAACATATTTGTAAAAATCACATTTCGCTGTCGAGATATTCGCCATTTTGTCAAACTATTATTTGCGCCGAACACCAAATTACGTAGTATTTATATGAAGAAATTTTGTTTTTCAAGTTAACTGCGGTTATCACGGATCCGCGATGCCGCACCGACGGGACAATCGCGGATCCGCAATAACCGCAGTTAACTTGCATTTTAATTAATTTTGGGTATTAAAGTTATTATAACGAAGTCTAGAAAGGTTTGTTATGCATTTGCTTTATACGAACAACATTTTAAAACATTCGTTTGTCAAGTGCGCTTCAAGAGCCGTAAAAAAAACGAGTTCCAATTTCAAAGTTGACGATGACGCAACGCGATCTGTCAAGTGCCTCTTAAAACTGATTTTTTGCCGATAAGGTGATTTTGAAGGTAGTTTGTTGTTATATTTTACTTATTATACTTATTTTAGGAACCACTATCAATACGAATTGAGGCATAAATCATGCGTAATTTTGAATAGTGTTACTCAAAAAGTTACCGAGTCTATTACCTATTGAAAAGGGCTTACTCATTTGAAGGTTTTTACGCATTTATTCTTATGTTTTTATTGATAAAATGATATAATTGCGATGAGAATCTTATATAGAATATAGAATAGCAACAAAAATGTGTTAGAAAAGCTAAATATTTAAATAAACACTAATTTTTTGCCTGACGAGCGAAATTAGACGCACACATACAAAGGGCTCCCACGCCATTACTGTTCTACATCATCATCAGCGTATCGTAGTCCACTGCTGGACATAGGCCTCTCCAATAGCACGCCACTTAAAATTGTATATCGCCGTTGATTCGTGTTTGCACGCAGCCTAGCGGGAAGTCCCGGAACTATTAACACCCACACATACACAGTAGTGACGGACAATGAACAAGACGTAAACTGATCTTTGTTTATGTTTTACTAAATTATTTTGTATTGACCATAGACTTTGTGTGTCACATAATGGAACGATCAGTTTGTTCTCTTTAGCATTCAGTCATTTTCATAGAGTTTAGAGAATTCTCAGAACTTAAAAATAATAAATGAAAACTGGTCTAGCAAACGAGTCCTTTTTTTAAATAACTTGATAAATAGGTTGTTTTTTTATGTATTGTTCCTGTCTTTTGCACTAGTTAACTAAAAAAATAAATTATTTAACTAAAAAACACTATTTCTTCATATAAATACTACGTAATTTGGTGTTCGGCGCAAATAATAGTTTGATTGTAAAGTACCAAAATGGCGAATATCTCGACAGCGAAATGTGATTTTTACAAATATGTTTCTCAATGAATTTTTACTGCAGTTATAGTGTTTTTTATATCAGTAGATAGCTTAGTTATCGAACTTTATGAGGATAATAAGTAAAATGAATAATAAACCACATAAAATATTAAAATCATGTTTATTAACACAATAGGTGCGTAAATTAATACTTGGCTCAATTGTGAGTAAATAATAAAGCGATAACATTAGTTTAGTAATAAAATATGGCATAACCATGTACGCTTGTTATCCATCTTTTGAAAAATAATCACTTTTATAACCACCGAGCATTGTTTTTGAAAAGATTTGATCATTTTCGTACACCATGCACCGTGCTGCAAAATTTTGCAATTTCGCCGCACGGTGCATGTAACCGGAAGTACCCGTTCGCGCATCCGAGGGATTAATCTTTACTACTATTACTAAACTAATGTTATCGCTTTATTATTTACTCACAATTGAGCCAAGTATTAATTTACGCACCTATTGTGTTAATAAACATGATTTTAATATTTTATGTGGTTTATTATTCATTTTACTTATTATCCTCATAAAGTTCGATAACTAAGCTATCTACTGATATAAAAAACACTATAACTGCAGTAAAAATTCATTGAGAAACATATTTGTAAAAATCACATTTCGCTGTCGAGATATTCGCCATTTTGTCACTTTACAATCAAACTATTATTTGCGCCGAACACCAAATTACGTAGTATTTATATGAAGAAATAGTGTTTTTTAGTTAAATAATTTATTTTTTTAGTTAACTAGTGCAAAAGACAGGAACAATACATAAAAAAAACAACCTATTTATCAAGTTATTTAAAAAAAGGACTCGTTTGCTAGACCAGTTTTCATTTATTATTTTTAAGTTCTGAGAATTCTCTAAACTCTATGAAAATGACTGAATGCTAAAGAGAACAAACTGATCGTTCCATTATGTGACACACAAAGTCTATGGTCAATACAAAATAATTTAGTAAAACATAAACAAAGATCAGTTTACGTCTTGTTCATTGTCCGTCACTACTGTGTATGTGTGGGTGTTAATAGTTCCGGGACTTCCCGCTAGGCTGCGTGCAAACACGAATCAACGGCGATATACAATTTTAAGTGGCGTGCTATTGGAGAGGCCTATGTCCAGCAGTGGACTACGATACGCTGATGATGATGTAGAACAATAATGGCGTGGGAGCCCTTTGTATGTGTGCGTCTAATTTCGCTCGTCAGGCAAAAAATGAGTGTTTATTTAAATATTTAGCTTTTCTAACACATTTTTGTTGCTATTCTATATTCTATATAAGATTCTCATCGCAATTATATCATTTTATCAATAAAAACATAAGAATAAATGCGTAAAAACCTTCAAATGAGTAAGCCCTTTTCAATAGGTAATAGACTCGGTAACTTTTTGAGTAACACAATTCAAAATTACGCATGATTTATGCCTCAATTCGTATTGATAGTGGTTCCTAAAATAAGTATAATAAGTAAAATATAACAACAAACTACCTTCAAAATCACCTTATCGGCAAAAAATCAGTTTTAAGAGGCACTTGACAGATCGCGTTGCGTCATCGTCAACTTTGAAATTGGAACTCGTTTTTTTTACGGCTCTTGAAGCGCACTTGACAAACGAATGTTTTAAAATGTTGTTCGTATAAAGCAAATGCATAACAAACCTTTCTAGACTTCGTTATAATAACTTTAATACCCAAAATTAATTAAAATGCAAGTTAACTGCGGTTATCGCGGATCCGCAATGCCGCACCGACGGGACAATCGCGGATCCGCAATGCCGCACCCCAGAGGTTAATCCAAATAAGTATAATGGCTTTTTGGCGGCAATTTGTGTTCGGAAATCATCAAGCACACACAACTATCTGTAAACATTAAAATAATTAAAATTGTATCTTTTTTGTTATAATCATGTGTGCTTTATTATATACAATAGATAATTAAAATAATGTGCTCGATATTGTCTAGATAAACGAGCTTGCGGCGGCTACGAGCCAGGAACCAGCTGATCCCAAGATGCTGCAGATGGTCGTCCAGGGCTGTATCGGCACCACCGTCAACCAGGGACCGCTAGAACTTGCTCAGGTATGCTTTTGTATTAACATTTTATTCACGTCCAGGTTCTTTAGCCAACTTAGAAGCAATTTATGGTTAGTTGAATTTTAATCTTTGCAATGAGTTGAAATTGAATTCTCAATATCTCGTTTGACTGTAGAATTGCACTATCATCGTGATACACAGGTTATTTATATCTTATTGTTACGTTTTAGGGTTCAAACAATTTGAAAAATAAGCCTTGTGACGGGTTCAAGCGATTTTATTATATACTCTTAAAATATTTAAGCGTCGTTCTTAGTGCCATGGTTGCTGAGTTAATCACTTCTATCACTCGGATTGTAGCTCAAACTGAACTGTACTGCAGCCTATAAATCGCCTTTTTATATTAGACGCCTTGAGTACTAGTTGGTTCTCGATAATTTCGGTCATAGAACATTCCAAGATGACCATTTCCCAGAAATGTAAACAAGCCAAACGCGCAAAACTTTAAATTAATACCAGTAAGGTTCATTGTTCTGCGCCACAATGAATTTGTGGCGACTTCCACATACAGCGACAACAAAAACATATGACAACGCCATCTACTGAAGATACACTGAACTATGAAGTAACGCACTACACGGAGTAACTACCAATCGTGAATCGCGGAATAGAAGTTCTCGCGACGATTATCATATATACAACAACCCAACATCAACCGTCGGGTAGTGGCCTGCCAAGCATGATCACCTCGCCTTGTCGGAGGATCTTTGTGTTTGAGGTTATTAGAACTAACTTAGGATTTGTATGTCGCCACATTCTGGAATTTTCTTGATGTTACGTAACAATATAAGTGGGCAAAATAGCAGTGTAATTAATTGATTTTTTTTAATTGTTACACAATGTTATACTATTATTTCTGACAATTGTCATATTTGTTGCAGGTGTTCTTGGCCCCTGTGGCGGAGGGAACGCAGCCCCCCACACGTCTCACCAATAAGCTAAGATTAGCTTTCAAGGATTTCTCTAAAAAGTATGGTTATTTAAAATTCTAAAGTAAATCGTTAACATGGTCATATTGATAAAGTTGGTTGCTAAAAGTTCAAGTTAAAAACCATCATAAGCCTATCGTAGACTAGGATCGAACCAAGAGACGACGATAGGTCTATGTCGAGCACTGGACTCTATGACTGAAAGCAAAAACAATCTGAATTCTATTTTTTTCTTAAAATATCATCTTAACCAATTATTTTATTTCACATTGATTTTCGGTATTTTCTGATGCCAATGAACCGTTTTATTTTCATGTAATCAACAAATTGTTGTTTTGTCTGGGTATTTTTGTGTCGGTTTCATGTATGAGTGTTAAGGCCCCCGCGACACAGGATGCATTTTCCATAAGTGGAAATTGTTTTTTTTTTTAAATTAAGTCAACACTTCTTACATGACAATGAAACCAGAAAGTTGCATTATATCCTTAATCTGTAATCTCCTTGTCAGGTGCCACGACGCTCTGCGCAAGAACAAAAACCTGATCGGGAGCGACCAGCGCGAGTATCAGCGCGAGCTGGAGAGGAACTTCGCGCGCTTCACCGAGAGACTCGCGCCTCTCGTGCGAGCCTCGCCCGGCCACGTCGCTCAGCTCAGGTACGGAACACTTCTCCTGCGCTGTGTTTCACCGAGTGAGTGAGGATACCGGAGGCCCATATACCAACCCCCCCCCATCCCCCCAAAGGCCGGCAACGCACTTGTGACGCCTCTGGTGTTGCGAGTGTCCATGGGCGGCGGTAATCGTTTACCATCAGGCCATACGTCTGCTCGTTTTACCCTGTTACATAATAAAAAAAACAATTGTCACGCCGACTGATTAGACTTTTTTCTATTACAGCAACGGTTTGAGCAAGCATGACTACAAGTTCCAAGCGTAAGCTGCCAGCCTCCAAACGTACCACCGTCGACATGTACCTAGTACCTAGAGTTATTCGCTTTCTTTGTAATTATTGTTCACTATTATTTATTCATAACGTATTGATATAATATTAATTGTATAGTCGGACCGGAGACGGATAAGAGAGTAGAGAAATATAATCAACCTACACACATGGATACATAATACGTATGTAAGATACATATTATATCTGTTCCCGACATAGATTAACAATACGGAGTGTAGCCACCCCCTTTCACGCTGTGGGTGTCGCAAAAGGCGAGGCAAGAGAGCCAACTACGCAGAACAACATTACCGCCAAAAAGAGGAAAACTTCAAATTTATACCAACTCATTTGGCCAATGTGGTACAGGCCAAACCCTGCTCACTAACAAGTAGAGTGTAAATAAGCAATTCTTTCGTTGCTGTTCACAGAGTGAGGTTCAACCCTCCACCTCTCTTTGTTCAGAGGAGTGAGAAAACAGAGAGTGACAACACCCTTGTCTCTTGAGATTCAGGTGTCTGAGGGCGGTGTCAGGCACATGCAATCAGGCGATCAATTCAGTGGTTTACCCACTTATCACACTGAAAAAAAAATCTGAATATCGTCAGGGGAATACTGTATAATTTACCAATAAACGAGTTGTTTGACATTGCTCTAGTAGTCTAGTCGATTGTACAAACCATTTAGTTTCTAAAATACTCATTTGCTTTTATTAGACTTGTAAGAGTATCTCATTTTTATTATTTAGCCATATCAAGTATAACTACTACTCAATGGATTAACATAATCTACTAAGTTATAAATAATACCTACATGCTATCACCTCTGGTTTTTCTCAAGCAAAGTCAATCTAACTTTCATAGCTCTGCTTGTTCGGAAGTTACACGGCGTTGTTCGTCAGACGTCCGAAATATTATTATTGGAAATTATTCCTGTGAATCGTCTCTATCATTATTTATATTGCTTGTATTTTCTTTTAGAGAACTCGTCAGAAATGTTTGCTTTGTATACACCCCTGAACTCATTGTTTATCGAGTATTATTATTTTTAAAGCTACACTCATATCAATGCAAGATTTTTACTAGTACGTGGGTAGGCCACAGCATCTATTGCTTTTCATATTAAGACTTTGTTGTGCAATTATCCAATCATGTATAATTTGACTATACCGAAAATATTTGTTTTTCACAATTTTGTACAAATTGAATAATCTAGATCTTAAAATTATTTAGTTTGTTAATTAATCAATGCTGCACATCACGGTTCATTTTGAAATAGTAACATATTCACTCGTGACGTACCTACGTATTACGACTGTTATAAGTAATTAACTTCTTAGAAGTGAATTTCTGTTTGTGTAGAGCCATCAAGTTTTACTAAGATAAACAACTGAAACAGTATGAATTTGACCACAATTTAGTTTCACCAAAGATGACAGTAAGTAAGTAAGTAAGTAAGGTCATCAGTGCAATCTATACTCGTAATAAGTCGTACTCGTAAGGCAAGATTATAAGCATACTTATATTATTTTGTGTATTAATAAAACTCAGTATTTACTTACAAATGTATTTTACTTGTTTATTAAGTATATCTAAATAACTCTAAGATCCGAAATGATTGAAAAATAAATTTACAAGAATATAGCTAACATAAAATTTTTCCACATACATAACAGTGCGAAACATTTCGCACAGTACTTAAACAAAATCACATTGCTATACCTAAATACTTAGTAAATAATAGAGCTTCACATCCTTTACCGGCTATTTCCGCTCCCCGCCTCACGTGCAAATTCAACGAACCCATTCACTTTCTGTTGAAAACCCGCAACTCACTTTAGAACTTATCAACAAATATTACTAGAAAAAAAAATTAAGTATACAATTATGTTCCATTCAATTGTCTTTACAAACATACGTTATAACACATAGTACACGTAATAGAGTAGTAGATATGAAATAACAATGCTGCACTATTTAAAAAGGTCATTGCTTTGTTGGATACAACATATATATATATATATATATATATCGTTTATTCTGGCCCGAACACTACAGAACAAGTAATGCAGATACTCTTGTGTCACCGCACTACCCAATGTATTGTTTTACCAAACTATTTCCGCACTAAACCTCTCGAATGGGCCGTTATAAGCCCAATGTCATTCAGATATATCCTATCTTGAAAATAATACAATACAAAACCTACATTCTAATATTAAACTTAACATTTAACGGATAAATAAAGTGTATATATATATATATATAGTATATTTGTGATACTACTGTCTCAATAAGATAATTCGTCAATAACCCATTTCGTAGGTCGTGGTACAATTACTGTAATATACAACTAGTGAGACTAGTCGACTTCAGTAGGTGCAGATAGTCAATCAGTATTTTAAATGGACAATAGACTTTTTTTAAATAGACATTACTAGGTTTGGGTCTAATTAATTTATTTTTATGTATTTATAATTAATAGTCCATTTTTGGTCACTTTCTTAACTATCTTATCAGATTTATGCTCTTGTCCAAGAACTACATACAGCTGCCTCCCATCACTAGAAAACTGTTCATAAAACCTCATTGACACTTAACACTTTTTGTTCACAAACTAGCCACAGCTTACGTGCTATGTAAGCATCGGAGTTTAAGAGTTGCCAAACTGGTAATCCACACATTTTCAGAACTGTGGGCTTTTGTTTTAGTACATAAGGAATTCTTGACTAAACACACACAAGGAACCATTACCACTGCTTGAAACAAAATGCTCTCCATCAACAATTTAACTTCTATATCTAAACTTAAATATCAGCTGGTACTCTTCTGCTATTTTCCATACTTCACCTTTCAGGACATTTTAATTGTGTCTTCTAGGTTAAGCTCCAAAGTTTTTTCTAAGTACTTTAACTGAAAATACTGATTAGCTAACTGCCCCTACTAAAGACATAGTCATAGAGACCTCAACCTACCTAAAGAGTATGTGTTAAGGAGAAATTTAGACATTTATGTAAATAATATATAGTTTAATACATATTATTGTTTTATATACTATTCATATAAATATATGGTCATGTTATCTACCATTGCACTGACCCCAATTAATTGTGGGACAAAGGTAAGATATTCATTTAACACGAGTAAGTGTATTGTTACCGGTCAATGTGTGAGAAATGGCTTTTGCATTTTATTCAGTTTCTAATGAAACTTTCATTAAATTTTTTTTTCATGACATTCTATCAACTTTTAAAATATGTACAAGAAAACCAAAACAAAAAGTGAATTAATGGGTCTTTACTGATATTTTATTTATTAAAAGTATTACACACATTTAATTACATCATTATTCCTTTTGTTCTATTATTGGAAGATAGTTTGCCATTCAGAAACAAATTAAAAGCTGTATTACGCTAACCTTTTGATTACGTGACTTAACACTCAACATAAACTAAGGGAGTTTTCATTTTGAATCTTGAACATATCTTCAGTTTTTAAATAGTTTTAATCGTGTTAACAGACAAATCTCAAGCTCTGGATGTAAACGACTAAAACATAAAGTAGTCGTGTGATTCACTAGTCTAATGGTTAATAGGTTTGTAATTGGTCTTATATTTGAAACATGTTATAAAAACAAATAAACAAACAAAGCAAGTTAAATAAAACAGTTTAAAAACCGTTACACCCTTGACAAAAGTATTTTTGCATTTACATAAAGGAGTTCAAGGGCACAACAGTGAGAGTGCACACGGAGAGTGCACACAGAGAGTGCAAGGCGCTAGTTGTGCAGCGCGCGGAAGGGCCGGCGCGCGAGGCCGAGGCCGGGCCCGCGCCGGGCGCTGGCCGCGCTCAGCTCCCGCAGCGCCAAGCGTCACTCCTCCGCCGGCGTGTGCCACGTCAGCCTCTCCTCGTAGAACGAGATCACCTGCCGATGTCATGTAGCGGGTGAGTGTGAGTGTGCTGCACGTCTCATCGGTTCAGGGCCATGAGAGAGTTACTATAGAACCTATGTCATACCTGCTGCGGACACTTCACGTTGGCCACCTTGGCCGGCACGAGCTCAGCCTCGTCGGAGTCCTGCCATTTTACTAAGAACATCAACTCGCCCGTGGCGTCCGATGCACCTGCAATACAGTATTGACGTTCATTAAAATATTATTTTCCGCATAGAAGTCTGAAAAGACGCGGGGCAGTCTTAGCGGCTGCCCATAGAAGTGAAAACTAAAAGCGTTCGGTGACGATGACGCGAATTCCATGATTTTTGTTCACCCAAAAAGTGCTAACGCGCCTAAAGAAGTTTTCACTTCAATGTTCAAGTTACCTACAATTCTATTTAAGTTCTACTATTTCAAATATGATGTTTATCTATAACATTTACATAAATTAGATGTTACACTTTTAAATTGTTAAACTGTGCGAGAGACTGGCATCTGTACTAGGAAGACCTGTATGACAGATTTACCAGCCTCTCCAACTCTAGATACATTGTAAACTTTAATCACTGAGAGATAAGTAATAGAAGTAAAGATCTGATCTAACAACTTTATATCTAAAGTTGTGCCAGAAGTTCAAACGCACCTATAATCTTTTCAGCCTTGAGGCCTTTGTCGAAGCCGCTCTTGGCTTTCTCCTCCTTCCGCTCTCGTTTCTCTTTCTGTTCGTCGGCGGATGAGACGCTGGTGCCGCGACCCTTGCGGCCCGAGCTCGTTTCCACGCTCGACTCGCGAACGCGTTTCTTGGCACGGTCTTCTGGTTTCTTTGCAGATTTCTGCTAGAAACAATCACTCTTTTATAAGTATCTTTATAATTTTAATTGGTGACCGACCGAAACTTCGGTTTCGACCAGTTTCGGCCAAAAAATCTAGTTTCGGTTTCGGCCGCACCGAAACTCGTATCATTGTAAATTTTCGTGGGTCATTCAGCGAACTTCGTGACTCACTCGTAATTATCCTATTAATATTGTAAACTCGAAAGTTTGTGAGTATGTAAGTGAATGTTTGTTACACTCTTTTACGCAAAAACTACTGAATGATTTTTGAACTTTACAAATAATATAGCTTTTATTATCCGAATAACACAAAGGCTACAATTTATAAAGATGCTAGCTTCGCCTCACGGTGTTGCCCGCGTGTGGGTGTAGCACCGCGGAATTCAGCTAGTATAGTATAGTTTATATACATAACAATAGTATTTAATCAACTTAAATTTAAGACACTGAACCAATAGGAGCTCTGTAGCCAAGAAATGAAAAATGAAGTGGAACATACAATAGTCACAACTTTACCACCAATACAGAATTTTTTGTGGTTCTGCATAGATAAATAAATAAATCCTACTACTATTATAAAGGCGAAAGTTTGTAAGTATGGATGTATGTATGTATGGATGTTTGTTACTCTTTCACGTAAAAACTACTGAATGGATTTGAATGAAACTTTACCACAATATAGCTTATACATCAGAATAACACATAGGCTACTATTTATAAAGATATAGCTTCGCCTCGCGGCGTTGCCCGCAGTTATCATCGTACCGCGGGTAGCACCGCGGGGTTCAGCTAGTAATAAATATTACGAACATCTTACATTCAAACACAGCAGTCGCATACTCTACCATTGCGCCACAGAGGCAGTTATTGCCTCATAATTTTTAATTTTTGACCACTTTAAAACCTATGTAACTTTTTTTATATTAAATTTTGATAAAAATATGTAACAGTAATTACCGAATATGCAGGACAACTTTTGAAACAATTGGAACAGGCTCGCAATTGTTTCAAGGTGAAGCGAGTTTCGGTTTCGGCCGAAACTGGAAGATAAGCCGAAGGTTCGGTTTCAGTTAAAAAACCAGTTTCGGTCGGACATTAATTTTAATTTGTATTATTAAAATTTTTAGTCTTAGTCTAGATTCTTTTCCTATGTTAGAAATATTGTACCTGTAATAATACTGTACCTCCTTTTCCTTCCTGTTCTCTTCAAATGTCCTAATGAGCTCCTCACAGTCCAGATTTTCAACTGGTTCCCAGGTACTTTCTTCTTCTTTATAACCCTTCCATTTCAGTAAATATTGTATCTATAAATAAAAATTATTTCTTATTTTTACTTCATAAAACTTCGAAATGACAATCACTGAACTCACTGGTCCACCGAGGCAGTCAAATATATAGTTAAGGTTTACTGATGTAACTTTATATCAATTTTTTTATGTATGGCCCTGCCAGAATGACTCGATTCTTCCTGTTGGAAAGTATAAGCAGAATCCAAGAGTGGGTCACCATACTCGTTGTGAATGCAGACAATGCACAATGCACCATGGTGACCCACACCATGGTGGCTTAGTGATGCTTCTGCATCATTGGGCCTTCGGTCTCGCACTTACCAATGATACTCAACAGCACTAACGCTGTCATTTAACATTGATTTTCTGTGCAAAGGTAGTACCGGCCCGGTCGTGCCCTTCAACTTGTGGTGAAAGTGCAGATCACTTCCACAACAATAAAATGGACTGAAGTGTTAGACTGCTTAGTTTTACCAAAGAATAATTAATTGTGTTATATAATCTGTTCTGTTAACGTATTAAACTGCCTAGGTGGCGCAGTGGCAGCGCATGCGACTACTGTGCTTCAAATGTGAGTTCGATTCCAGGTCAGACTAAATATTTATTTGCTTTTTTTAGGTAAATATATGACATACGTTGTCATAAATACAAGGGTATAAAAATACAATTACATAAAAGTGTGGATAATTGTGCCATTACAGACATTTACCACGTAGTAATGAAATAACATTAACAGGGTTTCTTCCTTTGACAACATTAGATTTAACATAACATACATTACTAATATTGTGCTTATCATACATATTGTAGGCTCAACTGTGAGCACATTTGAGTTAATTTGAATAAACATTAAAGCTTTTCAAGCACATATTAGCTTTTAATAAGAACTAGGATGCATCAACATGGTACACAAATGTTTGTTATAACTATCGACCAATCTGCGCATTGGCAACCTTTTGCCAGTATTAGTTCAATTTCGGGTAGTTGCAAGAATGCTACTCATATTACGGCAATGAGTCCTAGTGGGTACCACATTACAAAAATCTATTAGTGAGTGCAGTACAACCATAGTTACTATGGTACAGGTCATACAGTAGCATAGCTTCCAAATATAAGCATCTGTGTTTAGCATGATACAGTTAAATTTCTTAGAAGATCTTGTTTTTGTCTTCTTTGTCTTGAGTTTGGGTGTTTTCTATGTATAATATGTACTAGCTGAACCCTGCGCAGCGAGGCACAACTAGTATCTTTATAAATTGTAGCCTATGGGTTATTCTGATGTATAAGCTATATTATTGCAAAGTTTCATCAAAATCCATTTAGTAGTTTTGGCGTGAAAGAGCAACAAACATCATCACATACATACTCATAAACTTTCGCTTTTTTGTGCCAGAAAAATTATAATATAAAATGTACAGATAATAGTTTCAAGTGTTAAACGAATAACTATGGTTAATGAGAAATATTTCCCTAATTTAAAGGACATTAGTTTTTCATAAGGTTTTAACACCTTTTATCATGTTGAAATGAAGAATGATAGCTATCGGAGGCATATCACTCTCACTTCACATAATTTGGTTGCTGATATAGGTAGGGCAACAAAGTCTCGGAGTGAGCAGATGCTTCCGACTGTGTTTGTGAATGGTATCAACTAACATTATTCAAAACCAACATATAATATTCAAATGAAAGTCTTGTTTTTATATTTTCAGTTCTTCAATAAATTTAATTGACAGTCGGGGTTACTTTTTTTAATGTTTTTTTTATTTTGATGTACCAGTGTCACTCTCACGATTAAGACGAATCTATTAACTTCACTTATAGCCGTTCAGGCTCTAGGGCGTGCCAAAGAAATATACATACTGTTAGGTTTTGAAATAATAATATTAAATAGTCGAATCGGTTTAATTTCTGACACTGGCAACGCACAAAAAAAGTAAAGAAACCAAAAGGAATTTTCGGCGGAAATTCAAATAGAGGGTTCGAGACAATGATGAAGGGGCTGTCAATAATGGGACGCGTCGGAGCAAGGCTGGTAATTACAAAAGGTGGAATTGGTGGGTTCTCTTGAGGATATTTGGTTCGGATCAGCATCGAATGCGGACGGAACGAAGAGGATAAACTGCTATTTAATGGAAAAATATAACTATCTTCTAAGATAACAGATGTGAGTTTTATTACACAATATAATAAAATGAGTATTCCTATATTTCAGAAGTGGGATCAATCTGCTTATAGTCTACTCTTAATTTGTAATTCTTACTTTTAAATGTAATAAATACCATTGAAGGTTGTGTATTTGGTCTACGGAATACGGTCCATTCATCGTAGCGGTGCAAGGGTAATCAAAATTTCGTTTTTTTTAATATATATAAGAGGTTCCGTTTTAAAGATACAAATTATATCGCTGCATCGCCCTTTTACTTTATTTCTATTGTAACTTTAAAAATTGAGTAGTTACATCGCTAACGTTACAAGTTTCAGAATAAAGATGAATGAATCTCCTCGGCGTCGTTTGAGGACGCCTACGCGTATAGTAGCTGATCGAAGTACAGACTCAAGCAGACGCAGCCGCAGTCGCATGCGCCGCGAAGACGGCAGCTATCGCAGTCGCAGCCGTGTGTGCTCTCCAGAGCAAGGACGTGACAGCGTCGGAAAATTGGAACACGAACTGGAGTATCACCACAAACAGCTGCGTGCTTTCCAAAACATGGTACGAGAGTTTGAATTCTATACTTTTTAGTTGGAGTGAGTGGCAACATAAACTGATAAGTGCTTTTCCGATTGATCAAAATTACGGCCAATCCTTGGAAGATATGCTCAAGAGAAAGAGCAGGTTTAATGAACCCCTTGAGGTTTATTATTATGAAAAATTGGCGCTCTTGAACCAATGTGACATCGAGGGTAAACGCGCAGTGGAATGTATGATCCATGGCTTGAGCGACAAAACAATGAGGTCTAGTGCTAACGCGATTCGATGTACCCAACCCAATCAATTTTTACAATTCCTGATGAGTAATAAGGAAATTTTTTCTACATCCGAGTCGACAAGAAATGACACAACGAATCGGTTCGCAAAAACTAGTAATAATGTTCGAACCGAATTACAATGTTTTAATTGCAAGGAGGAAGGACACCCTTATGTGAAATGTCCTAAGCCCCTAATTCAATGCGAGAAATGTCGTAGGTTTGGTCATAAAACTGAAAATTGCTATTTAAATGCGTATAAACTTGGAAACGACAAAAAAGCTCGAGAATATACAGAAAACTATGTGCATAGTGACGTCTGAGTCAAAGTTTATTAAAGAAGGTAGGATAAATAAAGTTCCAATAAAAACGTTCACAGATTTTGGAAGCCAGGTCACACTTGTTACGCAGTCCTTGCTTCAGCGTTAAGATTAACTTACGATAACCCTTCCATACCTTTGAGAGTCGTTGGTAATGATACAATACAATCTGATGGCAAAAAAAACTACTGTCTCCCTACGTTGGACCTTATCGTGTGATTGCTGTGTTGGGCAACGACCGTTATAGACTGGCTACTATATCAGGGTTATCTAGTATCAAAAATAAGCGTAAAACCACTTAGCTGCCGATCATATGTTACCATGGGTTCACGTAGCCGCCCTAGATGTAAATGAGGGTAATGACTACGATTATTATGAGACGAGTAGTTGTAATGATGATAACACGGATTCGTAAAATGGTTCATTTTAGAAAAAAATATAAATTTCATATGAATATCACATCACTGTCGTCGTCATTAGTGCTGTTATGCTAGCTGACTAAATGACAAAAGCTGTCAAACAAATTAAACTTAATTTAAAATTGTTATAAAAACGCCATAGTGCTTGTTATTGTTTGTTACAATATGTTTATTGAAAATATTTGTGTACGGATAATTATAAATATGTAATACATAATAAATAGATTAATTGGAAGGAAATGAGGTAATTAATATTTTGAAAAGTGATAAATAGGAGAATAGTTTAGCTTCTTATAATTACTGTTTTCTAAACAATTTTCTGTTATTTTATTATATTTATGTATTTGTTACTTGTGAGAAGGAAGGGTTCACAAGTAATGTCACCATGGTTTGTGAGAAGGAAGGTTCACTACCATCGTGACATTGAACTATATGATTATTTTATTATATTTATGTATTTGTTACTTGTGAGTATGAAGGGTTCACAAGTAATGTCACCATGGTTTGTGAGAAGGAAGGTTCACTACCATCGTGACATTGAACTATATGATTATTTTATTATATTTATGTATTTGTTACTTGTGAGAAGGAAGGGTTCACAAGTAATGTCACCATGGTTTGTGAGAAGGAAGGTTCACTACCATCGTGACATTGAACTATATGATTATTTTATTATATTTATGTATTTGTTACTTGTGAGAAGGAAGGGTTCACAAGTAATGTCACCATGGTTTGTGAGAAGGAAGGTTCACTACCATCGTGACATTGAACTATATGATTATTTTATTATATTTATGTATTTGTTCCTTGTGAGAAGGAAGGCTTCACAAGTAATGTCGCCATGGTTTGTGAGAAGGAAGGTTCACTACCATCGTGACATTGAACTATATGATTATTTTATTATATTTATGTATTTGTTACTTGTGAGTAGGAAGGGTTCACAAGTAATGTCACCATGGTTTGTGAGAAGGAAGGTTCACTACCATCGTAACATTAAACTATATGATTATTTTATTATATTTATGTACTAGCGACCCGCCCCTGCTTCGCACGGGTTCAATGCTGATACTAAATTAAATACACTACAGAAAAACTATGAACGTTGTATATAAAAACAAAGCGGCCCGCTCCGACTTTGCACGGGCATAAAATAGAAACCTCTAAAATTAGCAATGTTGCCTTAGTATATGATGCATGTATTATACATATAAACCTTCCTCTTGAATCACTCTATCTATTGGAAAAAACCGCATCAAAATCCGTTGCGTAGTTTTAAAGATTTAAGCGCACATAGGGATATAGGGACAGAAAAGGCGACTTTGTTTTATACTATGTAGTGATTTGTTACTTGTAAGAAGGAAGGCTTCACAAGTAATGTCGCCATGGTTTGTGAGAAGGAAGGTTCACTACCATCGTGACATTGAACTATATGATTATTTTATTATATTTATGTATTTGTTACTTGTGAGAAGGAAGGCTTCACAAGTAATGTCACCATGGTTTGTGAGAAGGATTCACTACCATCGTGATTTTTGGATATTGTTTATTACATTTATTTTATGAATACTACTTGTAAGAAGGAAGGTTTACAAGTAACACCAGCAAGGTTCACTGAAGTGATGACTGTCAGATACCTGTTTATTTTATTTTATATTTTTTATTTCTGATTTAATTTTCTTGTGAGAAGGATAGTTCGCAAACAATGTATGTTTTAGAAACTAAGTGAAAATAATTGTGAGCCCGGATTCGATGCTGTTACCATTGTTGGCCGAATGTTAGGTTCTTTGTAGCAGCTAACTGGCTTGCGTACATGAGGACATGCACGACGTCAGGATGGTCGAATGTTAGGTTTTGAAATAATAATATTAAATAGTCGAATCTGTTTTGTCGATTATGGGTACATTTAATTTCTGACACTGGCAACGCACAAAAAAAAGTAAAGAAAACGAGGAATTCTTGTCTGCTGTCAATAATGGGACGCGTCGGAGCAAGGCTGGTAATTGGTGGGTTCTCTTGAGGATATTTGGTTCGGATCAGCATCGAATGCGGACGGAACGAAGAGGATAAACTGCTGTTTAATGGAGAAATATAACTATCTTCTAACATAACAGATGTGAGTTTTATTACACAATATAATAAAATGAGTATTCCTATAATACATATACTCGAAAAACATAACCCTCCTTTTGCAGTCGGGTAAAAACATCAGACACGCTTAGCTTTAATTTGGTGAAGATGGAAAACACTATTTAGGTTACCGATTCGATATTACAAGCTTAAACGTGAAAAGAATATAAGTTGGTACTAGTTAAAATATAGTATTTGATCATTTTACCCTTAAATATTGCTGCATATTGGTAATCAAAGAAAATAAGACGAAAGAAGGGAGTACAAAATATTCCTTCTAGATTTACCTTTCCCTTCACGGTGCGTTTATCTAAGACTTTCTCCACTACGTATTCTTCTTCGCTGGAGCCGTCACTTGTATCACCTTTTTTATCCTTTTTGCCCATTTTGTAAATATAAAATACAAGATTTGTATTTTGCTCAAATCGTAGCGTCACCCGAGAGCGATCCCAAAATGGCGCGTTCAAAATAAAATAAATATGCCAGGCCAGAAAAAGAGGTGCCCTATAAAATATACATTATTGATGAATGCTATTAAAGGTTTAATTTTAAAAGCTACAGTAAAAGTCTATTTAATTTTGCAAAAACATTAAAAACACTTTTTATGGTTAAAAACCATATCTTAAAGCTAAAATTATTTAAAGTTGTAACACTAAATACAAGGCTGCCAACATGAATTTAGCGAGGTAATCAAATCTTGTATCTTTGTCTAGTGCTATGCGATAATTATCTTTATGTAATACGCAAATCTAGTCTGCACGTAGCGACCATATTCTAAGTTGTTAAATATATGTGTAAGTGTACTGATATGAAGTTTATATAAGTATTCTAAGAATGTAGTAGTTTTAAATTAGTTCTATTTTTTGTGTATGAACAGAGTGAGATAACGATAGAACTCTCGTGACAAACTTCACGCTAGTTTCATTCATTTTTTTCTCGACCTATCAATCAAAACACGGCAACAGCCGTGGTGCGTATCACAAATCGCAGCAGTTTTCATTACAGTCAGCGAGGCAGCCTGTTGCATCGAGTGTGTGTATTCATTAGTGAACAATTAACGTCATATTTTGTGCAGTTTAATACCAAATACATTTAAAGTGTACAACTTTGTGCTGTGAACTTTAAAATCTACGTGTTACTTTTAAACTAAACTTATAAAGGATTTGTGTCGACTCGAGTGGTTTCAAATTGACTTTGACGTCACGCGCGACAACCAATCAGTTGGCGCGAAAGAAAAACAAAATAAGACAGTCGTGTGTTTTTGTTTTCTCGCTCATATTGTTTATTATTTTTAATCTAACGAATGGATCGTACTAAGTGAATGTTCATCATATTGGAAATATGTTGTTGAAATGTACTGCAGATGGGAGGCCGATCAAAGTGAACGGGGCGCCAGTCAACCACGGCAATGGTGCGAGAGGTAAGGCCCGCTAATGATTCAAATGATTGATTTATAATAATTAATTACACATATATGTAGATGCAAGGGATTTCCGATAGCGGTCGAATAAATAATTTCCTATTTCAGATTTTGATGACTGTCGTTTTTTTATAAGTATAAGTAAACCTTGTACGATACGGCTAGTACAGATAATAAATAAAATTACAAAATTAAATATTTTAAATTAAAACAATTCAAATGGAATAAGGAAACGCAGACGAAGCCAAAGTACTAATAACTAGATTATTTTTTCTGTAATACATAAGTAAAGCGTCAAAATTCATACAAATTAATTGATATTAATTACAGATTTTATTTTTTAGTAATAAAAATTCATTTGAATTAAGAAAAAAATGGCTGTTTGTCATTTATGATATTAGTTCAGTAGGTATATATAATACGTGTTTATTACGTGTTTATACGTGTTAATTACTTTTCAAATAGCAAACAATTTATAATTAACTTAATTGACATGTGTTATAATTTTCTACAGTGTATTTCATCACGATTAAAGATATATTAATTGTTATTTGTCTTATGCTTATTTTGGTGTAATTGTATGCACCATTGAGTTTTATACATTTCGCCGACTAAACAGTAACTACTACAGACACTAAAAAGTAATAAAAAACTCGTCAGCTTTATCATGCGACGTATAGATAATCCAAGTGCATTATCACTGCTGGGAATTTCGTACGTCTTAATCTAGGTACAACTACTCGGGGGTCCGGTTGTGTTAATAACTGCAGTTCCCGAACCCCTCCGTTTTCAGGCGCAGAGTTGGCACACCGTGTGGTTTTAGTCGGTTCGATTCCGACACACCACCCCGCCGCAAACTCCGGTGGGGTGAGGGCCCGAGGGGGTTTCGACACGTTTAAAAAAAAAAGGTACTACTCGTATTACTAAACTACCCTCAAAATTAAGTAGAACATCATTAAACTTTACTATAATTGTCTTGATTGCGCAACTAATTTCAAATCAACAAATTTTCTAAAGGTCTACTAAAGCTGAACATAGGCGGACCAAGCAGAGCCTTAGGCAAAAGGTTTTGACTCACTACGGTGGCCAGACGGATTGGTATAGGATCTGTACCAAATTTTCCTTCTCTGTACAGTAACTACGCACGACAACAATCCTGCGTAGTTTGCTCCCTTAGTCGGCTTTTACTGTATTCACATGAATAGGGGTGGTGGCTCTGTTTTCCTAATCCTACACGGGTACACTTTTCTATGAACGAATATTAGAATTTTATTTCCATTTATGTTGTTATTATACAATGTAGTAGTTAGTATAATATACTATATATAGATATTTTGGTTTATAATACGCAAAAAATCTGGTATTGTTGGTCCATTGACCCAATGGCCTTCGCCAACAGGAATACAACTTTCTAGTTGAGCGTTTTGTTTTATTTATTTGGAACTACATCAATTTGTTATCTGTACAACTTTTGCACTGCATTCATTTACTTAAGAAGTCTTTTTAAAAAGTTTTATTTCACCGAGATGTATCTCATACATCGGAAACTGACTGCTATGCTATTTAGTTAATTATAATTATGTAATTGACACTGTGACCAGCATGAATACGGCAAGGTCACACATACCATGCTGCATTTGTTGGTATGCCGGGAGTGTCCAAATACAGGCACACTGAGACACTGCTGGGCTGCTCCAGATGTGGCCAGATATTGATCACTGAAATTATAGAGGTTGACTGACACTTCCACAGTAACACAGTTCCACAGCATTTATGACAGGACTTCATCGTCATCGCATGAACGTATTCAGTTATCAACATCTTAGTATTTTCCTGATTTACATAAACAAGCTTATATATATTCATAAACTTTATCCTACTAATATTATAAACGCGAAAGTTAAATACGCAAAAACTATTGAATGGATTTTGATGAAACTTTACAATAATATACATAAGAATAACACATAGGCTACAATTTATAAAGATACTAGCTTTGCCTCGCGTCATTGCCCGCGGTTACAGTATACCGCGGGTGGCACCGCGGGGTTAAGCTAGTTTAAACATAAGTAGGTAAATGTTTTGTGTTACATATTTTTAACTTCATGACTGTTAGTTTAAAGATTAAACGTTTATGAATAAGGGAATTATGAAAAATTTCGTGCCCAGATCACAAAATTAATCATTTCGTGATTTACACGGGCTTTTTATTAATTTCACTTTATGATGTCTCCAAGTAAAACTGACCATGTCGTTTGAACATTAATGATGGTTGGTTCACTAACGCTACTTTAAAACTAATAAAGCCAAATGGCATTGCAGACCTTGCGGCCTTTGCCCAATAGTGGACGTCAATCGTCGGAGATGATGATTTCACATTTATACAGAAATTGAATGTTATTAAGTATTTAAACTGTGCTACTAAGTACATGATTCTACTTGTTAACATCGATTACATCACTAACCTGTCGCATAATCGAAGCAATCAAATTAGATCAGCCCTCGCTTCCTTCGATGTTGAATTTTATTGTGAAGAAAGGCGATAGCGACCGTCTTATAGACATCCTGCGTTATCTTTACATTACGAATAGGTATTAGACATTACACATGAAAGCAATAAAGAGTGATTTCACACTAGAATAAAATTAATTTATATTCTTTTTGATCACTACCGAACATCGTGATATCTTATTTTTTAAATACCAAAGATTATCTTTGAAACTTTACTTTGTATTGTAGACAAATAGTTAAATAAGAAAAATAGAGTAGGATAAATATTTTCTTAATAAATATTATGTCTATTGACCTAGTTGTAACAGGTACAATACGGCAATATGCATTGTGCAAACAACTTGATGAACAAAGCGTTCTTAAAACTGTCGAGGACAAGAAAATATCCTACAATGAAAATCAAGAAATGTCATTGCTGTTATGACCAATATTTATTGCGTAAAATTAAGAACAGTAATAGATCCAATTTTGTGGTTTCCTAAGACTAAATGAACAAAAACAAGAAAACAATTAAAAAACTATAACCCGACTACGTAAACTTTTTGTCACTTAAACAAAAAACAGGTGTTATCAATTACTTCTCTGATTTCATCGAATGAGTGAAGTTACCAGAGACTCAACCCTTATCTTCTAATTCTGCGCTGACTTCCATATATACAGCGCAACAAAGTCATAAAACAGCCATCTACTAAAGTCACTACGCCAACGAACTACGGGTAGTGTAGAATAGCGCCGATTTGTATAATACGACTTCCCAATATCAACCATTGGGCTGCGGCCCGCTAGGCATGATTACCACACCTGGTTGGTGGAAAACCTTGCCTTCAACACAAAGGGCCGTCGATACTATACTGTACTATAAAGAAAAAACAAATCTGTAAAAATGAAATGATAAATTTGGTGAGACAATAACTAAATTTAGATACTTGTAACATTTAAGAAAAAGATCAAATTTTTCTCCAGACAAGACATCAAAAACGTTAATTAACTACATAAATAGCAATTTGCAAAACGACTGCCTTTAAAGCTTTGTGTATTTAGTGAAGTAAAGATTTGAAATTTCTTTACAATCAAACGATGTGAATGGAGTATCTTGTTTTTGGAATAAATAAGACTCAGAAAATTGTCAGATTAGAACTTGTACCTGTTTATTACTTAATATTATATGAAATACAAAAAGTTGTCATCCAATTTTTCATCGAATACAGCTGTTTAAGCGCCTGTAATAGTAAATATCTTACAGTAATTCGTATATTTACGCAATACACATAGTGCATGAAAGTTATGCTTAGGAATGATATTTTTTCTTTAAGGAATGGGACTAAACAGAAAGTATTCAATCAAAGTATCAAAGTTTATTGGTTCCATAATATAAGTTGTACAGTTACTATAAGCTAAAATTAATTACGAATCCTGTCCGGCACTGCTTAGCAGAGAGCAAAAATTATATTTTCAAATAGATAGGTACCTTCTTAAAATAAGGAAAACCAAAATCTGTTTTATAAATTACGGAGTTCTGAAAAGACGTTCTCGGGCAATCATACCTTCTATTTTTTTTGAAATTGGGCAATAAAATTAACCGTTTGTCCATAATTTTATCATAATCATATAACTTCTATTTTTTTTTAACAGAACGTGACTGCAATATTTATCTACTGATATACCATTATCTAAAAATACATCTACTCATTATAGCTAAAGATAGTTATTATCACATTCAAATCAATTATGACCCAGTCAGCGACTGAACACTTATATAAGTACTGCGTGTACTGTATTTATATAGTAATGCGTTTAATTAATATCATTGAGTATTAATGCGATTAATACGTGTAATATTATCTGTGTTGGAGTGCCTGACGTGGTTGTGACAGAGCCCGCTATGCCTTACGGTTAGGCCACGTGGCACTCGCTCAGTTAATCGTTAACAGTCTGACGATAACTAGTACTACCGTCAATGGATACTTACAACTCGAAACTCGCAAATATGGTGCCGTATTTTTATTCATTGCTCAGAATCAGAGTAGTGACATATGAAAAATACGGAGAGTCACAACTCCTAACATCCCAAGAAGGCAAAGAGAAGGAAAACTCGACACTAACTTTACCTGTCCCGTCTGGCCAGCGTGGTATAGTAGGTCGAGACCTTCTTTTCCAGAAGCAG
Organism: Spilarctia lutea; assembly: GCA_916048165.1. Lineage (NCBI taxonomy): Eukaryota > Metazoa > Arthropoda > Insecta > Lepidoptera > Erebidae > Spilarctia > Spilarctia lutea. The sequence continues at coordinate 2,219,178 of OU696473.1, read as the reverse complement.
CAGAAGGAAGCTTATGACTAGCAGTGAAGGTTGTGTGGGTGTTGAGGAAGAGGAATGTACGTTACGCAGTGAAATGCAACGAACAAGTTACTTAATTAACACCAGTTTTCAATGAGGACATGGCCATAACTCTGATCTAGCTGGACAACTTGTGTCGAAGTATATACGAGTATTACACTCCTGCAAAAAATACCAACTTACATAAGGATACGCGATAAGACCAAAATGTTCAGAACCTAAATGTGACGAAATTTAAAAGTGTGTATTTTATAAACCCCATAAATAAAAATAAATAAAATTGGCCTACATTGATAGTACCTAATGTACCTATCACTGTAATGACAACAATAGCCTTTTATCACTTTTTTACACACGTATAAAGAAAGCTACGTCATGATAAGGCCTTCCTTATAAAGAACATGCCATATGTTCGTTTTTTATTAAGATATCCCTAAGCCTTGCTTACCTACTCCATATTAAAGTCTTATATCTTAAAGGGATATACCTACCGGTTAGGTTAAACCTAACCTAATAAGCTAAATGCCGGTTAGGTTAACGCTGTTCTCTTATGAAATGTGCTTCCTCTTCAGGTCAGGATGGCTACAAATCTTTTTGTTATATGGAAATAAAGGAGCTATTCTGTATGTATTAGCAGAATCGACGATCCCCTAATACAGATGTCTATAGATGGTGATTATTATCTATTAGGTGACACGTCTACACCCTTATACTATAAAAAAGACATCATTTACACCGAAAGACAATTGAAATGGGGCAACGGTATTATAAATGATGAAACTGACTAAACAAATTCATATCATAACAGTATACAAATACACATATGAAAGACTTTCAAAGGTCACGATTTTTGCGATAAGTCTAATACAATAGCTTAATCACATTTATGATTAGTGGTGGAATTATCATGTTAAAATGAACATCAATATATCATATCAGCAGTAGAGATAATGTCTAAAGTGACTGTATAATCCAACTATCGAATGCTTGCAACATGCAGTCTGTTGGTTGGTGGAGAATCGCTTATACCTGATTAAAAATCTCATTAGATTCCTATGTTGAACAAACATGACTGCGGTTTACCCCAGTGATTTCAAAAAGTTGGTTATCAGATTTTTTCCACGTACTGAAAGTCACTACCCCTAATAGTCCATAGTTAGGGATTTTTTTTTGTGTTGAGACTATAATGTTTGACTGAATTGACTGTTTCTTCTTGTAATCGTTTAGTAAACATACTAGTAAAGACTCATGATAAACTGAAAACTGACAGGGACTTGGACCAGCTTAACGTCAACACTGGTTCTTTTTACAGCTACGGAGCCCCCTCTACCTGCTTATATAATGTTTACGTAGTTAACGAAAATGAATGTATGTATAGAGCAATACAACCAAAGACATCATTGTACTGCTCTATACATACATAAAATGTAATATTGATTAAGTGAATTTTTTTAAATGCTCTACTTCTCTATGATTACGCTAAGTAGTGATTAATAAATATGACGATTTGATGAGTGTTCCGTTACCCCTTAAGATTGGGAACATTTTGGTTTTAGAACATTGGTTGGTTTCATAATTGATAACCTTAAATATGTTATCGTAATACGTCAGACATTTGTCGCTCGACTTTAAAATTAGAGTTGTATATATTTTTTTAAATGCGTTTCGTTTTACATGGTTGCAATTGATGTGACTAAAAGAGTATCAAGTAAAACAAAAAAAACATTCAAAATTTGTTTTATAAAATGGTAATACCTTTTTATTAATATTGTCCCATATATTATAGTCAAATGGTTGAATGTAAGAGATTTCCTTCGGGCGATAAGGCTGCCAATTGTATCTCTTAGCTTTAAGTTACCTTTGTTAATTATCTGGTGTACAATAAAGCGATTATTATTATTTAAATCTTGCCTATGGACTACTTAATATGCTGTACAGACACAGAAGTAGGTATCTGATTATTTTTTAAATTTTATATCTAACATGGCTCTGTCACGTACATAATAATGTTGGCATAATGTTGAGACTGATTTTATTTATCTACATATAATTCGCTTCTTCAAGATAAACTCTCAGATCTGCTTTTAGCATTAAAAACATTAAAAGATACTGATTACAGAAAAGGCTAACCTACTAAGATAACCCCGAAACACAGTGAGTACTTACTACTACACAGTACAATACAACACAGTTCGCTAATGTAGCAAGCGTTTATAAAGAAAGCTATTGATACCATTATCCAGGACCTTACTGAACTTGTCGTTATTGATATGACTGAGAAAGTGATTAGAGTGGAAAAGAAATTGCTAAAGTCTTATTTACTTACGTACTAATATAGTGATTATGAATGTTTATTGGCTTGTTAGTTTACGCCTTAACTAATCATGACATTTTGAGAAGGACTTATGCTGCCTTTCCTTACACTCTGAAAAATAGTGTTACTGGTTGTAATTCAGTTTTCAACGTGGAAGAGCCATGCTAAAACACAAATGAGTCTAATAAAAACTTCATTTGTCTTTTTAAGTACATACTTATAATTCATAACAGTAATTGGATATGTATACTTGTGTATGTCTCAGAAAACTCGTGTTAATCAATTCTTTCGTCACTTCTTACCAGGTAAGTGAGGTTACAGAACCCAAACCTGGAATCCAACTGCCTTTCCTACCCCTTTACTAGAGGAAAATTATATTTGTGACGCTTGTAACTCAGTTGTATATAGGCTACGGTTGTTACTTGTGGATGGAAGTCGTAATAATAGCTGTTCCCGGATCCCTTCTATCTCATGCGCTGAGTAGCACACCATGTGGTTTTAGTCGGTCCAATACCGGCAAAACCCACCGCCAAATAGAATAAATAAAAAATATAGAGAATGGCAGGCATCCCACCTGGACCTTGTAAGAAAGTAGCAAACGCAAGAACCGATATGAAAGAAACTAGCTAGAAATAGGCTCCAAATAAATATTGGATGTGCTAGAAATAAAGAAAAAAAAATCCTGGTGGAGCGACGACTGACGGCCCGAGGTAGATTTCACACATTAAAAAGACTATGATAGTCTATCATATAATAAGCCTGCTCGTGTATTGATCAGTTATGTAAAAAACGGTTATCACTTACAAATCATTCTTAATTAGTAGGTATTACATATATTTCAAACAAGTTTTACATACACGTATCGTTTTTAACATTCTTAATCAAAAACAATGTTTGAATGTGTGTATATATCAGCTGTCTTTCTAATTCATATAATTTTTCTGCATGTATACTTCTAAATATGATAAGCTTTATAAGCTTCCACTTATGTTTAAAAAGGAGTATACAAATATTTTCTCGTTTTTTAAAACATGTTTGACAATAAAAATCATGAGACATGTTTTCTTTTGTCAAGTTTATCAAATCTTTAGAAATATCAACGTACAACGTTTATTTAGTATTACACAATGTTTTACAGCATGCATTAGTTTTGATAACAGTATAAATTTTAGTCCAAGGTCAATCGGCGCGCAAATCAGACTTGTTCAAGTTCTTAATAATAAAACTGCTACTAAATTGCTATATGCAATATGCACTTTGTACTGAGATTAAGTTAACACTACATAGGTATTTATTGACGTATAGGTATTACAAAGATGTTTAGTAATTATTTTTGTTGTTTTTCACTGAATCAGTGCGGTTATCAGTGGAACTCTTCTCCCCGTCCGTAATTCGGGGGGAGAGGGGAGGGGGAGGAGGCATTCAAATTAGTGGGCATATGTGTCCTTTAAGTTACTACATGTTAATAACAAACAACAAACCCTATACCAACCCGTCTGGGCAACGTATCCGTCAGTGGACTCTTAGGCCCGTATTATAGAAGGCGTCTCAAGTATCGTTTGATCTCCGATCAGCTGAATTGAGTTTCAAGTTATGATCGAATCTCAAGCGTTGCTCTTATTATAGTAGGCGTTTTGAGTTCTACTCAGTTGAAACTAGTTTAAATAAAAATCTCAACTCACAAGTCTGTTCTCAGTTACGTTTCTGCATTGTCGAAATTAATGTTCTTTGTTACGCAGTTAATTATATTATACACATCATATCTAACAAGTATAATTTATATATTATTGATTATATATAGTTTATATATAATACACTATTGGCTAGTGTATCAATTTAAATATAATAATAAGAAGCAGTTCGCCCTAAATTAAATACTTGAAATATTAAAATAAAACTGACTAGATACTACCTATAACGGAACGTTCAAATTGTTTTCAATACTCGTCAATGTCGAATTATCAAACTGTTTTTGTTTTTATTTTAAAATTAGTGTAATATTTTTGTCCGAAACCAAAAATATTGGTTAAAATATTGTCCAAAAATCATCGTGAATAAAAGTGTATTGATAACTACCTAAAAGTTCGTAGAAAGTAGAGCAAATAAATATGACTACAATCAACTAAAAGTAAGCCATTCACAAATTTCCACATCAATACAAACACCATTCCGAAAACACGATTGGCTCAATTAATTCGATACACTCTCCAGTACAGGTTTCTAAAACCCATTGATGTTAAGGACGCTCCCATTCGGGCCGTTAAACAAACAAACAGTATTTATATATAATTGATGGACGTAATAACTTTAATATATTTATTTGACGAGTTTATAACCATCAATAATATTGCTATAATTACGACATCAAAGGTACACATTCTCCCGAGACGTTTGGGAAACTTGTTCCTGTTATATATTCTGGAAACAAACAAAACTGTTGGTTCTACCAACCTCTCACCAAGGTTTGAAAATATTTGCATCCAGTAGCTTGAACAAAAATAATATTTTTGTAAATTAAATTAATGTGGTCTTGAGTCTTGAACAGTCCGCGCCGTTGCTAAATCGGCCAATAAAAAAGTTACTATACTACTATTGAAACTTTTTAAATACAAAAACTAAGAAACTATAATTCGTTCGAAATATATAAAACAAAATATTACATTCATAATTTAGTTACACGTCTTTGTGTAATAATAGTTTATTGTTTTGGTGTATTTTGTATTATTCATTTTTTTTAACCTACTTACCGAAGAGGTTCTATTTTCCACTGTATGTATGTATTTTTTTAAAACAATTTAGGTGGATTGTCGAACAAAAATTTTTTTAAATGTCATTATTGTCATTAGTAGCATGTGACAATTGTTTTCCCCTAGAAGCTATGTTTAATCACAGTGTATAAAAATAAATGTTAGCAAAATTATTAATAAATAAAAAAATATAAATAATACATAAAGAAATTTAAACCACCATGATTAAATGTTATTATTCTATTTATTTAAATGGATTCGTTTAAAATTAAATTGTCTATATCTTGACAATGACATTAAAAATTAACTTTTGGTATATCAGTTCGCTTTATCAAACAAAAAAGCGCCCTTACCTAAATGCGCTTTTGCCAGGGCCCAGGGTCTCCATAAAAAACCGTGTTGTGTTCAAAGGTCAACTTTAAAACAACAATGTTTTAGATAATACTATTGACGTCGACATTCGGATATCCGAATTTCGTTCATAACTGGTTCCGGTTCGCTTCCAGTGTTATATAAACTTATTTAACGAATAATTAGATAGTTTATAGTTATATGTTTTGTATGCTGGTAACATCTTAAATAAGGCGTATTGTCAGTGAAGCGGCCAGCGGTTATCAAGATGTTATCGTAGAACGCTATCACGGGTCAGAAGCGGCGCCCGCACTGTTTACTGCTCCGATAGGCGCACGCGACCGTCATATGATGAACTTATTAATTAGTTCTAAATAAACTATTTTAGTTAAACATGGAATATAGTAATCATATAGTACGTTTTTTATGAGATCTTTTTCGGTAAGTATTAAAAGACGAAGGACCAGTTTTACCAGTTCCTGATAAAGTTTCAGATAATGTACTCCTAGCCGATTCCGGCAACGGCGGCCAGTCTCAACGGAAACTAGCCAACTACAACAGCAGAAGATATTATAATATTATAGTGCACAAGTGTGTGCTTAAGAAAAGGTGCACTCTATGTACCTTTACTTATACTAAGTTTCAGATAATTATCTGCTAAATGACACTGATTGACAGATAAAAGTTGTTAATACATTTATTATATCTGACACAACTGCCTCATTGGTCTAGCGATTGACGTATGTGACTGTCAATCAAGAGGTCTCGGGTTCGAATTCCGGGTCGGGACAAAAGTGTTATTGAGTTTTTCTGATTATATAAATACTTACTAACAGCTCGTAGTTTGGAAGTTGGGGTCTAAAGCCTCGTGCCTCGGCGAGCACGTAAAGCTATCGGTCCTGCGCCTGATCTCTTCCCGATCGTGTCGGTTAACCGTCCCATCGGATTATGAGAGAGAGGGAATAGAAAGTGCACCTGTGTTTACGCACACATTTGTGCACTATAATATCTCCTGCGTAGTTGGCTGGTCTCCGTTGAGACTGGCCGCCGTGGCCGGCTAGGAGACTATCAATACTATCATATCTAACATTTATTTATCCATGACTTGTAAAACCGCAATCTGTGGTTATCTGGCAGATAAGTTGACATTAATCTATCAGGATCTTTTTCAGCAAGTGGTGAAACTAGCTGCAAAGAAGAAAAGAAGTTCTTTTTTTCTTAAGTCTTTTTCAAGAACATGCTGTAGGCTTTAACGTATCGTTTTAAATTTTCTATGTCCAGTTTGAGGGACCAACACATTTTATTTCTTATGTTTTTCACTCGAGGAGATACTTTACCACGAATTATTACTGGGAGCAATATAATACCTTAATAAAAGAACTATTAAACTAAGTTACTAAAAAAGCAACAGTTGCGCCTGATACTTTAAAAGTTTTTTGTACATTCCGTAAAGATATAAGCATCCCACAATTTCTACAATATTTTTAACGCTTCAGCTCATTGAACATTTCCTTTTAAAATTATTTTCTTTCTATTCCCATGCCAACGTCGCTACCAAAGCTTGAGCCTTCAACAGCTTTTCTGTGCGAGTTAATTGGAGTACGTTCAACAAATTGACAGTTAATATCTGTGACCTAAATAAGATGTCTCTTTGAGCACTTCAAAGGCCGTCTTCAATAATAACATTTTATTCTTTTAACACTGAGAATAAGTACGGAAAATATGACGTCCTTACGGCAATTAAGGCGATGTTTTATGTATACTCCGACTGTGGTCAAAAGTTATTGATTTTATACATCTACTCTCAGATTTCCTAGGTTTGGTTTCCAAAAATTAAAATTTTATTACAGTATCATAAAGATCAGACACAGAATACAGTAGGTATCCACGTAGTAAAGCCATCAATAAAAATTTTAATAAAATATTACTTAAAGAATATGTTATATATAAAATTCTCGTGTCACAATGTTAGTTACCATACTCCTCCGAAACGGCTGGACTGATTTTTATTTAATTATATGTGCATATCGGGTAGGTCTGAGAATCGGCCAACATCTATTTTTCATACCCCTAAATGATAAGGGTGACCCACCACAAATTTTTTTTTTTATTTCTGGATAATTTTATTTTTTTTATTTTTTATGATACAGCATTAGAAAATACATACAACCCTGAATTTTCAACCCTCTACGATCAACCCCTATTTTTCGCGATGTTTACTGACCCATCCCTAAAATATATATTCCTTTTTATGGCAAAGCAACGTTTGTCGGGTCAGCTTGTATAATACATAAATTAGCCAAAGCGTAGCTTAGTTTGGGTGCCACGTGCCACCAGCAAATATTCTAACATTATTGTACAAGTACTTTAATAAAATTGAATTGAATAAGAGCCGTAGCCCTACAAGCAGGAAATCTCTAGTTATAACATATAATGACTTAAAATTCAATTGCATTTTTACCTCCTAATCTTACATCGAATTTAATAGGTAGGGCTTATGTAGCTAGCTCGTATCTAATTAAAAACATGAAAGGGAAGCCAATGATAAGATAAGCAATTTAGGTCTATCATGAATGGAAAGTCATTGACCGGAGACTTGATGGATATGTCATTAAAATAAGTCTGCCTTTTATGTGAACCCGCCAACATGTTAACGTCTTGCTGTACTTAGCATTGCAATAACTTTGCCCGCGACTCCGCCTACATGTATGCCGGTTATTTCGGCAAAGACTAGCGTATGTCCTGCCTCATGAATCAAAGTCTCTCGATGCCAATTTTCATGGAAATTGGTGCAATGGTTTAGCCGTAAAAACGTAACATCAGAGTAACATAAAAGTTATATAAAAGATCTATAATAATAATAATATCTTTATTTTACAGTAATTACAATATCTCGCAAACCCAATAATTAACGTTCAATATTTATAATTTACGCAGAGTAGAAATAGTTTATGAAATTACTTTCTCTACGACTATGATCGATTGTGATTAATCACTACTGCTTTGTAAATATAGTAGTGAAACGTGTGAAAGTTTATTTAAATGATTCTATGAAAAAATAACTTTGAGCTAGCAATTGCGTCATTACAGTTCTGTGGTATAAAATCTTAAGATAAGAAACATATTCGTCACAATTTGGGTATTATTTTTAAATTTCTAATCCATTTGTATTTTATACGTACGTCCCTATAATTTATTGGAGATACTTGTTTTAGCGCTGTTTTTAAGTACTCACATACATGTGTCTATGCATAGTGAACTTAAAAAAAAGTATTTTAAATGCTAGTTTTGCGTATCGTGTTAAGTGTAAAATACACTTTACGTACGTGTACCTATTACAAATAAATAAATTAACACAAAATTACTCGATTTAATATAAAAATCATGTTATATATGTCCGTATATTATGGACTGCCTCCCAATTTATTCGAGCGTCATAGAATTTAGCATGAACGTCGCTAAGGAACCAAGGAGTGTTGCCAGGGTACAAGAAAGAATGAAGGGTACCTTTCATTCTTCACAGAAGAAAGTGGTTTTCGAGGCGGTGAAAAAAATACTTTTATGGGAGTGAAGTCGTGAGCAAGCTTTTATATTATCATACTAAATCATGTTGGTAATGCTATTGTGTTGAATATGGTTAAACAGATCATATATTTTTTATGTAGAAATGTTTACTAGAAAAAGAAAAGGTGTTCTCATAAAAAAAAACTCTGAGAAAGTCCGTGAAAGAATTTTTTCCTCCGAGCCTTTTTTCCCAAAATCGCTTAAAGTTGGCTTGGTCTCAACAGATTACGATTCTGATCGACCCCCATATGCGATATGGAAAGATTAATGATTAAATTAAAGATGTTTCAGGTTATCTAGTAGAAAAATAAATAGAGGTGGGATAGAATTAAAGTTGTACCCAGGAAGGACTAATAAAAATAAATACAACATCAGTGTAATCGCAAAATACATAAACGTTTGAATTTTTTTTATTTGTACTTAAACACAAATTACAGGTTTGAACTTATCGACGGTTTCCGCACTAAGATCGAGGCTTGTGTCGCTGCAACCATATTCTACAATTGATCGTAATATCAATGTAATGTAGTTTTAGACATCGTGAACTGTGACTATATACTCAAACTTATCAACTCCATAACGTGTTTGGTCACTCAATCTAAAGTAAATTCTTTCATAACCGAAAAATTAGCACCATTATCACACCAAACTTGATGGCACAACTTCACACCTTTAAAGATTTAAAAGATCTCGGTATGTGATGCATTTGCAGGAAGCAAGTTAATGTAAAACAAACGTTCTTGTAAAGCATTGTGTGTTGTTTCGGTCATTTGTTTTAGTTCACGTATTTTTCGATACTACTGTTACCTATATAATTATCTATTTTTTTGTTAATAATCTTTTCACTCATTTTTCTGCCATCTGTATTATCTGCCCCATTTACTATCTATCTCAACGAAGTTCCTTATTTTATATGAAAAAAATACATTATAGTCTCAATTTCATGGTGAAATCTTTCATTGACATGCTCCGTGATATAGAAGTCTCGTCGTTGTTCTTAATGATGGGTTTCAAAAAAATGCATTAAATAAATCTATTACGTATTAAAGACACATGTTTCATTTCAAACTGTTACGATTGAAACTATTGACGCGAGTGACCTCTCCTCAATTCGAAGTAACAACTAATATTGACTGTGCTATATTTAATATGTATTCTTATCTACGTTCTTGATTACAGCGAGATTACATAACAGTAAGTGTAACAAAACGTTTGTCAATTTATATTTCCAAGGATAAAATATGTAAAATAAATTGATTTAACAAATAACACAGCACACAGTAAACAGTAGTCTTATCCCAAATTATGCTAAGCCGAAATATCTCTCAGCATAATTTATTTAAAACACACATTCAGATAAACCCAGACACTAAAGAAATTACTCGTATCTTGCTTACCACACGATTATTTGTCAGATGTGAGAATCACTTCCACGATCCCCATTCCGTCTTTCCTTAGAAAAGAGGATTTAATCTACTATGCCATGGTGTTTGTGTTTCTTATAGAGTTTGTTTCAAGTTCTTTCTCTTTGCAATGATGTTTGCTCCCTTAGTCCGCTCTTTAGACACTTACGGGATCTTGACAATCCGTATACTTAATCCTTCATCAGTACAGTTAAATTAACGGTCACTTCAATATTCATCCGAATTTACCAATTAAAATATAATATTTATACCTATTTAATGTAAATGTAACACAAAATTTAATTTAAGAAAGAGGTTGGCAGCACTGACGACTCATCATATTCGTAGATAATATAAGCCACTGTTAACACACCTACGATAATAACATTGACTATGTTATCTGAGCTCTTGATAATAAACGATAATTATATCGCAGTTCACAAGTTCAAAAACGTGAATATTCTGGATATGGCTGAAAAAAATACGGGTTGTATTCAGAAAATATTAAACATTAAAACTATGTTAATAAGCATTGATTTTATTGGTTTATTATATCAATAGTTTACATTGTGTCATGTTCCATATAACAATCTAGTAGATAAATTACACATATTGTTAATACATTACAAATAATTGCTGTTTCGAAAAGAAATGTTGTATGCATATTTAACATTTATATTAGTATGAAGTTCGATATCTTTAAAACATTCCTATTTTCAGTTTTTTTTTACGTTTTGTAAATAAATTAAAATTATTAAAACATGCCACGACGAATATTTGACCACAAAAATGTCGAAACAAAACTTATTTACTTCAATAACGTAAAATAAGTTATTTGATTTCAATGTCAAAAACTATACATGGTGCGTTCTGACAGGTTGCTATATAGTTCCAATCAAGTTTTCCCTCTATTTGTAATGTCTTGTCCTTATACTTCACTCCCTTGAGATTGAGATGAAGACACACCACATTCTTTAGATTACCGTATTACTGAGGATCTAATACTGGAACGTCATGGGATGACTTCAGGCGCACACACACACTAGCATACACACACACACACACAAACACATACACATTCAATACTAACCGACTCTTAAGATGTATTTTAATTGCGTTTTCTTGCATACCTTATTATAATGTTATGTTACATATGTAGAGGCTTATGTCTAATAATACGGGGTCACTGACTTCTGAAATACAGGTTATTAAACCTAGTTCAGAGCACAGAATTTTTATATTAGTGCATACTTTTTATAAGCCTTAAACCGTTGTATCTTCTTCATTTATTTTATGAAATAAAATGATTATTATTTAACCGTTATCATACGGGTAAAATTGTATTACCTAAAATAAAAGTAAATAAAGAAATAGATGAACTTAATTTTGTTGCGTTTGTCATTCAAAACTATGTCAGTAATGAGATCCAAATTCTCAGTTATCATTGTAGTCATAATATAGCAAGTACAACAATTTAAAGTTGTGTCTGAAGAAACTTTCAATCATAAATAAACTAGGCGGTCCCCAACAATCGCATGTTATAAATTACCTCTTAATCATTCAATCTGGAGCAGCGCCCGCGACGTTGAATACAGAATTGGTCGCACAATTTGTTACTACTTGGTCACTTGTTTCGCAACATGATAACGCTATCAAACATATTGTATTGTACGCTATTTTTAACCGTAAAACTATCTTTTAATAATTTGATGTACTTTTGACAGGATTGGTTTCTGTATATATATATTACGAATTGTTGAGCAATGTATCGAAACATGTGGGGTATCTCTACCAGTGTGATGAGATAGATGAGATGAAAACTGGTATGAATGAGAATACCGAAGATTCATCCTCATCTCCCTAAATGTCAGGGGCTGAGATACACTTACATTGGAGTTCCAGGGTTTTCCTTTCTAGGGTGCACCTGGTCCCCGGCTCCTGGTATCTGAGACGGCGTGCTTTTTTAGTCGGTTTGAGTCCGTCATGCCACCAGGAGGTGGTATCCGAGGGGATTTCCGCACGAGAAAAAAAAGGAGGGAGACTGAAATACACTTAGGACTCTTAGACTGCAAATTTCCATGCTTGCGAAGATAGTCACTTACCAGTCAGCTGACCCAGCTGCTCATTTATCTCCTGTAAAATAATAAAAATCCTTATTTGAGTAGGTACTTTAATTATAAAAGACTGCTGAAACTTTTATCAATTGTAAAATAATCTTCTGGACATAGACTAGCTAAATTTAGAAATAGAAAATTCTTGACTAGCTAAATTTAGAATTAGAAAATAACGCGCAGTAAAGAAAATGAAATCACTTGTCTAAGTCAGTTTTTGTAAACAACTGTAGTTACAGTAAACATTGATACATATCGAAGCCAAGGGCCAAGATTTACAACAATTTATACCAATAATTTTCTTTAAAGAAAGCCTACTAATTTTATCGTCACTCACAAAATAAAATCGATTCATGAGTTAACGTTACATAACTCGATAAGTTACGAAAACCATACACTTCTTTTTTTTTATCGCCCATGGACACCCGCAACACCAGAGGCGTCACAAGTGCGTTGCCGGCCTTTTAGGAAGGAGTACGCTCTTTTCTTGAAGGTTTGAAGTTCGTATTGGTCCGGGAACACCGCAGGCGACAGCTCATTCCACAGTTTTGCTGTGCGTGGCAGAAAATTTCGGGAAAATCGCACAGTTGTGGACTGCCAACCATCTAGATGATGGGGATGAAATTTCTGTCGCGTTGGACGATGGCGGAAAGATGCGGCAGGGATCAATCTGAACAATTCCTCGGAGCACTCCCCATGGTAAATGCGGTATTACTTCGTATCATTAAGCAAGTTATCCCAATTCCGTTGTTGTCACAACATGATAGATCGCTGAAGTAACATCTACAGTTAATGATTAATTTTAAACCCCGGAATGCGGACGAGACGGAGTCTTGTGATTGATTGCCGGAACTCACAACTATTGATTATCTATCTCTTCCTAATTGATATATTTTCAGCTGTTGTATAAAAGAGACGGCTAGTGTTTCACGCTCTGCTGCGAGACATGAGCAAGCGGTTCGTTCTAATCAACCTTGACCTTGTGGTGAATCAAGCTATCGTACTCTTAGTAATTTGTGTTTGAAACTGTTTATTCACGACACAATTTTACTATTGATCATAATTGTGATTTAATTGGTTTAAGATTAAATTTGACGTCCACGCATAGACAAATAAAACTATACGAGGCCTGAAAAAGCATCTCACTGGATCGCCAAGTGTGGGTCACCATGCTGCATTGTCCGCATACACCTTGAGTATGGTGACCACCACCCCTGGATTCTACTCATGCTTTTCATCAGGCTGAGTGGAGTCATTTTGGCAGCTAGTTTATAAAATTTATATGTATATTATTATGTATTGTACCTACTTTCTGTTTTATCTGCCTCATTCGTAAGTTGACCGGCAAAAAATGTCTATGATGATATGTTATATCGCTAATATTCATTAGATTTTACATTTAGTGCTAAGCGGATGCTTAGAAAGGTGCCTGTGCCTGATCTATCTTATAATTAATATTATTAGGTAAACTCAGATCTAATGAGACGTGTTATAGAAACACTAAAAAACAGAACATATCCTATTTGAATTGGCATCATCAAGTCATAATGTCCCAGCAATCCAGACTTGATTTGAATAATTTGTCTTACACGAGACAATCTGAAATCTATTGAAATTGCACGTAAAGTTGTGTTGTGTGGAAGCATTTTCAAATATTTACATAATGGAAAACATGTTTGATGGACTGTAACCGTATTAATAGTATTTGCCGATACGATCCTTTGAACAAATAGCTTGTTTATGCGTCTGTATTCTTCTAACAGTGAAGCATTATGTAATTTTAGAGAGAAAAGGTTATATGATATAATCTATCAAAGGTTATATACATTGCGTATTACAGACGCCCGTATCTCGGTGGTAACACATTGCAAAGTTAAGCAATCTGAACCAGGTCAGTCTATGATGATGGTGACCATTCTTAACATTGTAACCCCTCCGTGCCTCGGTGAGTACTTTAAGCCATCGGCCCCGGTTACCGTACGAACATCTTTGGCAATCGTTATGGGTAGTTGGAGCCCTAAAAGCCCCCTGCTATCGGAGTAGTACTTTTCCTACTGAATTTCTATATTGCCTAATAGTAGTTGGGTTGTGGAGGTCTGGTGGCAGTCGCTCCGCGTAAAAAATCGAATTTTAGTCGTATCGTGGTAGACATTAACACACCTTATTTTTATGCTTATGTTTTGCTTATGTTTTGATTCCCTTGCGAGTGTCGAAAATTTGCTGTATCTTTTGATTACGTTGGCTTAGAAGTTTGATATAATTGTCCCTTAGAGCAGTAGACCTGAGTATGTGATATGAATTTCAGCTTGATACCTCCACGCGTTTCTAAGAAAAGGTTCTTGACAGACAGACAAACGAACAACAAAATGAAGGTTTCCGTTCTTTCCTTTTGAGGTACGGAACTCTAAAAATATTAAATTGTGCACTTGTGACTCCGAAAAAGGATGTAGGTACATTGTGCATCCTTTTTCGGAGTCAATTAAAAAAAAAAGTAGCGAGGTACTATTTATTTAGTTACATAATGAATTTGACTGTCTGTCGTGTGACTCAGCTTATTCTATTTTGTTTATGTCGTTGTTGTCTTTGTTATTGTTTTGCAAAGGTGTTTGAACTCCAGTATCTGCTATTAAAGTGTCAAGCAAGTTTATTTCTCGGTAGACTACTAATTAATTAAGTAAGTATTTTATTTTTAACTTTAAGAGTCGAAGCTTAGCAGACATAAAATAACTTATATATGTATAGATTTTTTATCGGCGAGAGAGCCATGCTCTGCCACTAATGAGCCAACGTAAATGTTAATAGAAAACTTACAAATGTATGAGACCGACGCGAACCTCACTCAACGCTACGTCACGTGATCGAAATAAAATATTACGCAACAATACAAGAGAATGGAGACGTTAACGACTGTTGAAAGAGAATTAACGCGAAAAACTTACAATTTATCTAAGGGAGCATAAAATCGGCAACTCTTTTTGTGTTTTTACCGAGTTTTTGAGGTTATCGGAGCATAGAAGTCACCGTTATTGAGTGATAGACATACGTTCTCAAACTAAGAGTTACAGGTCTTTCTAACTGTGCCAATTAAACAAGACCTGAAACTCACAACCAGCGTACCTGTTACTCTCCCACTATGATCCCAGATCCTTAAAGCGGGGCTTGAAAACCCAACTCATTAGGCCGCCATACTTGCTGTACTGTGTACATTCGCAATGAGTACGGTAACTACTCATTGCGAATGCACAAATTACAGGTCTTGGATCCTACTTATGCTATCCATCAAGCAGAGACAGACTTTTACGGGCTCTACATTTTAAGAAACTTCCCTTTGTAGATTCTAGAAGGGCGGCATTTGTGACTTTTGAGTTGCAGGTGTCTGTAGTTGGCTGTTTACAACATTATTCTTTAAAAAAATATATCAGCGTAAACTGTTCACTTCTATGTAATCAAGTAGAGTAGGTTACTGATGAAATCCTTCAACTGAAGCATGTAAGCAGAGCCTCATTTAATTGCTTATTTGTCTTAATTAACGCCGTTTCATTATCAATCCTTTGAAATTTAATTACTGAATTACACAAAATTAAAACTATAAATTTCGTTACCTTGTGTGTTTATTACCTTTTAAACTGAAAAAAAAACTTTAGTAACTATTTGACTGGCTTGTTGATTTAGTCTTAGTAGCCTTCACTGCTGACCAAAGCCTAGTACCAGTTCTCAGCTTGGACACATAATTGTGTGATAAGCGATCCTTTGTTCTCTGTCTGGGTATAATTTATCTCTAATATATATATATTTAGTAATATATCTATAATTATGTTTATCAGCAGTCTAATTACCGTTACAGACTGTTTAGTTTGAGATCGAATGACTCTGTTTGAGATGTATCAATGTACATTAAATACCCGAAGCAGCAGAATTGCCATATTTGTGGCAATCCAGTCTTTGTTGTTGCTTACTTGACCACTTTATTAAACATCGTCAAAACTCAGAAAATTTTTACTTACTTCTAACTCAAATCAATATTTTAAATTTGTAAACATTTTAACTTTAAAAGCCTATTTTTTTGTGTAGTAAATTATACTGACTAGTAGAAAAAAAGAAAAAATCATACATGTAGGCGGTATTATTGCTTACGAATCAATTTTCTAGACGTACCTTGTTCATAATTAAACAATATTCTTATATTTCATAATCAAAAATGTATGAGTTTAAATAAAATTCAAAATCATTAGTGTACTTTCCCCACATTAATATGTACGTACCCTCATTATTATATAGTCTGAAGACTTTATGTTGTCCTATTGACAAGTAGGCTCCTTAATGTGGTTTACTTTTAACAATTTTGATAAATTGCAAATCGTAGTAGGCGGTCAGTAAATATATAATTATTTTTCTTAATTTGTCCTTTGTTTCCTGTTCCAGTTACTTTTGATAATTAAAAAAAGAGGACATTTATAAATATGTAGTATCTATTATTTTTTAATATAAAGCAAAATGATACAAAGAATACAACTTAAATACAGAATAGAATATCATAATTGTACAGGATGTCCTGCTTATAATCAACGTGTGCATACATTGTGTGCTAGGTCAGAAGTTGTTTAACCAGATATTATTAAAAATAATCCAAAATAACAAACAATCTGCTTGTAAGGAACTCTTTAAATAAGGATGACGATTAAAAAGAGAGATATAATAATAAAACGAATATTGTACTCATACTTTACAATACTTTGATTCGTAACATATTAGAATATTGTAGCTTGGTCTGGAGACCCCATTATGCGGTTTATTCTTTACGCCTTGAAGGCATCGGACAACGCCTTTAGGCATCTTGCTTTCTCAAATGGTATATCAAAAACTAAGCGCTCTTACGATAGTAGATTATCACACTTTGGCATTTCGCTAGCGAATAATAGAAACCTAAATGACGTAATGTTCTTGTAAAATTCTCAACCAGAAAATTGAGAGTCCCCAATAATTGGCCCTTTTGAAATTTCGTGTACCTGCAGGGCTTCCACGTGTTTCTATCACACCACTTTCTCCACCCTGTAGGAAAACGGTTTTTGGCGCGAACACCCCGTACGCACGAACGTCTAAATAGTCAACAGTTTTAGTAATGTTTTGTACATACATTGGATCAATTAACAAGATGAAGACGCTCGTTTGTTTCGCAGATGAAGTTTCTCGGTTAATGCTGATATAACCTAATGTAAACACTTGTCGTTTAAAATACCCAAATCATTTTCAACTTACATATATGTAAAACTTGTATATTTACGAATGCGATATTTACTTGTGAGTAATTTTTAAAAATAAATTGTAGCCTGTGTATATTCGAAGTTCCGATGTAAACAATTGTTGATAAAACTTAAAACAATAAAAAAAATAATTACGGAGGTACTTTATAGGAAATTCAATTTTGCAATATTTTTGCCTAATATACCTAGTGAAGAGAAAAGTGGCCTTCTTGTTCTTTTCAACACGAATTCCTGAGACTTCTTTTGAAGGAAAAATACCTGATAGGAAGAGTAAAGTAGTGTAAAGTGCTCTAATACCAGGTGAACCAAAAAGGCAGTGATAGATGACATCAGGGCCTTGACTGGACTAATTATCATAAATTCAATTTCATTCATTTCGTCGCAAAAATATAGAATAATTTGCACACAAACATAAGAAGGCGAAATTAATAGTAAACAGTAATATTTATTATTGCATTGTAAACAGTAACCAAATTGTGAAACTGGTATAAAATTTTATATAGGTAAATGTAAATGAGAAAAATCAATAAAACTTAACAAATTACAAACAGATATTTATAGACACAATGCTAATAATAGAAAACAGCAATTAATCCGTTGCGTTTGATTTTAAACAACAAAACAATAATAGCTTTAGACATGCCACATAAATTCAGAGAGGCGACTGGTAACATTTTCCCAACGTTAGAATGTCAAGATAACGGTAACTTGTTTATATCTGAGAGAGCACACGTTTAGATAAACTTAGGTATGTTGCAGTTGCTCAACAGAATGCGGTTAATAAGTTAATGAATATTAAACGAGGGAGAAAATATTAACCGTATATAAATGAGAAAGCTGTAAAACAAACGAGACGACCCAAGGCCAGGAGGAAAAGTGAACGAGTTTCTTCTTCATTACATTTCAAAGAAAACTTCCTCCAGTGTTGTTTAGGAAGGTCTAATTAAGTCGATATCCGCTTCGTGAAAAGAATTATTTATATTTCGAACAAATAAATATTAGATTTTTTTTAATTTTTATTGTCGACACTTGGGCCAATGATAATAAAATTAGGGAGCTAGTAAATTGCCTGCCACAAAAAAAGTTTAATTAAATTGTTACACGACGTCATTTACAGCAGCTTTTTCTTTGAAATAACGTTTTTTACAAGACCTTAAGAACCAATAAATACAGACTAAAAAGATTTAGAATAGGGAGTGTCGCTCCTCCACAACTAAGGAAGCAGGGAGCATACGACGTGTGACAACAACACTGCAAATAGAAGGAAAACCTGGAACCAAACTCTATACCAATCCGTCTAGCCAGCGTGCTATATAGACCAAAACCTCCTTTTTAGGAGAAAGCCTCCTGCTTATTTATTTTATTACAACACTTTTTACTTGTCTACTCCCACAAAATGGCTGACATTTCTGTTTTTCATATAAAATAGCTGAGAAACCTTTTATCAAATTACTATCGGGAATTGAACTACAAGAAAAGTGAATTAATAGTCGTCTCCGATACCATATATATACCTTCTTACAAGTCTTTAAGTGGAACAGACAGTCCATGTCAGCAACAAATTGTACTGGCATAATTTCAATAGCAATTTTCTCTCACTTATAAAAGATTTTATTCCGTAAATATTTTTTTGTAACCTACTTCAAGAAAGAAAGTTCTAATCATTATTTTTTCCTTACGGTTTTTTTCAAATGTTATATAACTTTAGTTTACTTATTCTACATCTCGAAGTAAAATAGTTACTTAATAAAATATAATATTTAACTGCGTAGACGAGTGAATGCTTTGCAAATATCTGTTTCGGAGTTTGGGTGTTTTCTATGTATATTATGTATTTACAAAAAAAAAAGTATATATGTATTTCATATCAGTTGTCTAGTATCCATAACTCCGCTTAGCTTGGGACTAATTGGCGTTGTATGTGTGTTTAGATGTCTATAAAAATTATTATTATTAATTTATTATAAAACATCTTATTATTACAATTTTTTGTAGTCATCATCAAATCAGGTGTGATGTGTTATAATAAATAATTTAATAAGTTTTTATCAGATAACCTATCTGATAGTTATCTTTAATACGTAGTCGAGAATTTAAAAAAAAAGTAAGTATTAAATT
The DNA here is from genome assembly GCA_916048165.1 of Spilarctia lutea. Lineage (NCBI taxonomy): Eukaryota > Metazoa > Arthropoda > Insecta > Lepidoptera > Erebidae > Spilarctia > Spilarctia lutea. Next base: position 2,199,291 of record OU696473.1, on the reverse strand, counting down.
TAATAAAACCTTATCATTAGTTGAAGTTTCGAGTGAGAGTCTAGGGAGCTCGAAGGATACCTTCATCAAGTATTAACGCGGTTTTAAACTTTTATTAGTTAGCTCGTTTATTAACATTAATCCCTTTATATTTGTATAAAATACCTCAAAAAAAGTTAATTACATACATTATGGCTTGATTACCGTCACTAAATACAGTAGATATACCGCTGCCTGTATTTTTATCACCGTTTGTTTGCCACACAGAACAGTCGTGTGCATAAGAGTCAAAGTAATGCGAGATAACGATATAGAACGTAGATATCTACGTCGGGCCGTGCGTAATTCACGATTGAGCTGTCTAGATACGCTTCAAGTATTAACTTTATATAATAGACTTGAAATATGTTTAACTAAAACGATTTAAACATAATTGAGAAGATCAAACAGCCTGAAGTAAACTTATAGGTAGCAAAAAGACTTAGGACTGTCTTCGCCGTCCAAGTACAACAGCTAATCTTGGTAACCTGGAGGTACAATGAAAGATAGCATCAGCGCAATCTCAGAAGATCCACTGATCAAATTAATGTTAGGTCTAATGACGATTTCTTTTCATTTACCTACTGCTGATTTTAAAATGTGAATCTTTGTTTTTAAGCCGGTATTATGACAATGTTCCAGTCCCAAATGGTCTTGGTAGTGATTTGCCATCGTGTGTGAACCGCAACGATACACATGCGGCACCATGGTGGAGATGAGTTGTCGGCGTTGCTCAGGTAGATTTTCACAACATCATGCCCTTAACGTCATTGTGTGAAGGGCTCTAATATCAGCCAATATACCCTGATGCACGAGCCGCCGGGCCTCAGGAGATCTGACGAGAAGTGGCCGTATGGCTTAACTTTGGTGCTGTGGAAGAACGGCAAGTTATTGGTCCGAGACGCTACGTGCGTCAGCGCAGTCACGACCTTGCAGCTGAGCCTCACTCTCAGCGCTCCAGGGACGGCAGCGGAGGATGATGCTGTTAGGAAGATACTTAAATACGTCGCAATGGAGACGCATTATTGTTTTGTGCTCATAGCGGTGGAAATTCTGGGCATTTGGTTATCAGAGGCCAAAGGTCTGATTGCGGAAATTGGTCGCCGAATTACTCAAAAATGTAGTAGTGACTACCGCTTTGGCTCGTTCCTGGTGCAGAGGATGTCAGTTGCTATCCAGCGGGGCAATGCTGCTAGTGGTATCATGGGCACTTTTGCGCCGGGAACCATCCAGGGTGGGTTATTATAATGACATTATTTGATTATGAATCATGGTTTTTAAATATTTGTACTAATTAATTGATAATATAATTATGCAACTTTAGACTTATAATAAATGTATTGTAGGTAAATACTCTCAATTTAAAGTAACAATATTTTATACATAAAAAAAATACCATTATTATTGCGTTATTAAGTAACAATTTCAAGATTATTATAGAACTTGTCACCTAACAGCCTGGTACCTTCTAGAAGTATTACAATTTACACATAGCCTTATATGATCGGATCACGCTACTGTTCCTTCAGACACACCCCCGTCACGATTATGTAAACATAATATCAACGTGCGTATCTACAATGGCACAAAGTAATCAAGATACCGCTCACAGATAACGTCTATTTGTCAAAACATCACCTGAGCTAATAAAATAATGAACAATAAAAACTTAACCACATTATTTAAGTCTTCTTTAATTAACAAATATGTTTTCCTTAAGGGGACTGAACACATTAACAATAATATTACTATATTGTACGCCAGTGGCGGCCTTATATCTCGGAGACAATCTCTTACCATGGGGGTGTAAAGAAAGCATAGCATGGTAAGTATAGGGTATCGCCGGTGTATTAAAAAGTAAAATCAAATAAAGTTGAGTTATTATGTGGGTTAGGGGTAAAGTTTATGATTAATATACGAGTAAATGTATTAGTTCTAACTACGCAAGTCTTATCTACCCAAGTTTCTAATCAGTAACGTTCTCCTTGACCGAAAAATAGTCGTCCAACTGTAAATTAATCTCGATATAATAATATCGTCCACAATTTAGAAACGAGGATTCACTTTTTTTAAACGTAAGATTTTACAAATACTTTAATACCGAAATATTGAAGTACATACTAAAATTCAGAAATGATAAGAGTATGTTTCACCATTTTCTGATAAAGTCTCTGGTAAACTAATGCCGCTCTGCCAGATGATTATAGATTTCGATTTTACAAGTCTTGGATAGAGACATAATTGTCAGATTTATTTTTTTATTCATTGAATAGGGGCAAACGAGCCTGGCTTCGACATAAATGGGACGACTCGACCGAAGTGATACCACGGCCTCACAGAAAACTGATGTGAAATAGCGTTTGCACTGTGTTTCACCGAGTAAGCGATTATACCGGAAGCCCATACCCTTTCCCATATCCCCCAAAGGCCGGCAACGCACTTGTAACGCCTCTGGTATTGCGGGTGTCCATGGGTGGTGGTAATCGTTTACCATCAGGATCACCTATGACTATGACTGAGACGTATCAACGTCTGCTCGTTTGCCCCAAATTCTATAAAAAAATGTGTAAAGTATAGCAAAAAACGACGAGACGAATTATTTATTGAACTCGAGTTTACAAAAATAAATAATTAGAATAGTTTTGTTACAGTTTTTTTGTAACATTTATTTAACTCACAAGTTTGAGAATTAATAACGTTCTATAAATATATTTTAAAATATTTATGGATATAATAGTCAACTGCATAGTTTTTTTTTAAGGGAACTTAAATTATAACTACAGTCTTGGTATTATAATTATTTGAACAGTAATTAAAAGCCATAATACCAGTAATTAAAATTCGTGAGAGACAAATGCTTCGCCACACATGGTTTAAGGTCGGCCGTAGTGTGATACACTTTTTTTATTGCTTTCAAAATAAAAAACGCTTTTATTTCAAATAGGCCTTTTCAGGTACTTTTACATTAATGATTCTGGTTACGCGGTTCCAAAATGTTATTACTATGTAGAAAAACCGAAAATAAACTTCTTAAGTTTCTCTTTCCATCGAAAGATTGAGGCTATCGGGAGCCCAAAAATTGATTCCGGGGCCGTGCTCATTGTCCAGATGTATTAATAGTAGCAGGCACCCTCCTGTAGCACATCGTGTGGTTTAAGTCGGTCCGATTCCGACACACCACCCCGCTGCAAACCCCGGTGGGGTGACAGACCGTGGGGATACCCTTCTTCTTCTTCTTCTTCCTAGCCTTTATTATCCCCAATATTATTTGGGGTCGGCTACCAGTTCAACCGATTTTACCTGAATATCAGTTTTTACACAGAGCGACTGGCATCTGACCTCCGCAACCCTGAGGGCGAACTGAATTCGAAGGTTGAACTAGTTGTCAGTATATTTGAGGGCACTGACTTCCCAATAACGATTGCCATAGCTGTTCATGACAACCGGGACCGACGGCTTAACGTGCCCTCCGAAGCACGGGCGGGAAACTCCGCCATCTTCCATACTCCGGGCTGCTATTAAGAATTTCTTGTAGGAAAAACCCAACAGCAGTCCGACCCGGGAATTGAACCCGAGACCTCTTGATCTGCAGTCGCTTACGCTAACCACTAGACCAACGAGGCAGACCGTGGGGATACCCACGCGTAAAAAAAATACACTACACACAACACTATTATTTGTGTGTGGGAATTGAAACTACGACGCCGGGCTTCTGGCCAGGATCACTAACTGGTCAGGTCAGTCAAGCAATATATATTATACTGGCTGACCCGACGAGTTCTTCGTACAGCCATATTTTTTTTCCGTAAATATTTTCTAAATTTCTGAAAAACTTGTTTGTAGTACCTACTCGTAGCTATGCCCGCCTAAACTTACCAAGTTGCAGTCGTAAAAAAATTTTTCTCATTGACCTTTGATTTTCTTCTATTCGCTATTGTTAGGACAAGGTTTATAACCTTGTCCTAACAATAGCAAACTCATAGAAAAAAGAATTATCCAATTTGGTACAGGCGATCAGAAGTTATGCGCGTACATATTTCGGCAATAAATTTTTATGTATATAGATAAAACATTAATATCTTATTTTTCTAGTCAAAACTTAGTTAAATTATATGATGTAAATTTTATAATCTTTTGTAGCCAACTAGACTATATTTTCTCCTAAAATAAATAGTAACAGAATAAGCAATAATCTGCCGCGTGAGATTGTATACCCGGCGAGTCGAATCGTATAATTACGTAAAGTTGACGCTTGAGTTAACTTACACAGATACAGGTAAATAAATACGTAATAAAGTCCCTTGGTGGGTGTGTGTTATTCGACGTGTAGCGGTACGTTAATCTTTAATTAACTCTATCATATTTCTCATATGAAATGATAATGTTCATCTGTTGTGTTTCGTGTAAATGATCAGTATAAATCAGCCCAGTGTGACTCTTGACGTGTATGTCACGACTTGTATATGTCGGGGAAAAATGGCTGTTTTATTTTGTGCATTCGTTCTTGTTAATCGGTTTCAACGACCACGTGTGTTCAGAGTCAACTAGTAGCCACCCAGTGGTCGAAATTCGTTCATTTTTTTATTTATTTTTGGACTTCTCCTCCATATAGACTTTACTAAATTTCTTACTCTTCCGTTCGCATAATTTTCGTAAATAGGTTACGAGTTTTTGCTTCCATGTGATAATTAAATAGACTCAGTATATTAGTACTCATTTTACTGTTCACGACTTGGTTTATATATAATATGCAAAAGATTATGATATTCGTAATCTTTGTCTTTAATAACAAATAATCTGAAAACGTAAGGACACCAGAAATTTGAGATATAATTTAACCGAAATTAACTAAATTATCACTATGGACGGTTATAAATTGTTAAGTTTAATTTCTTGAACACTTATCAAGAGGTCTCGGATCTCTTTATCTAATCGCAAATTACATATCTCCAGCCTTGAATGTCACGCACGTAAGACACGTCTCGGTATGGCATGCTGAAAGTGTGATAATTTTGGATTCACCTCTCGAAATAGATAAGTGGATAAATAGCGAGCGAAAAGTACGCCACGTGCACTCGTACGTTTAGTGTTAGTTTTATTTAAATGACTCACTTCTAGCCAATGTTCTAGAACGAATGGATCAATGGGAGACTTTAGAGATCATAAGCACTTACAGCACTAGTATTTGACTCGTCGACTTTGGAGATGTTTTTAATTGTGCAATGTGTGAAATTGATAATAATTAATAAAAATCATGTTCTCTTCTCTTTCCGTCACTTGGAAAATTCACCAACACTGTGCATTTTCAAGAAACTTTCCCTCACAACAAATTATCGTCTGCAGAATTTCTGACCCGTTACGACCTTCAAGAATTGTGTACTCCTCTGATGACTCTTGAGTTGCAGGTGTTGTGACCTATCTGCTTGCTTACCCATTATTTCAAAAGCATTTCTTTAGCGTCCTGTGTGAAACCTAGATAATATAATACGGGATGTATGACAGCACTTACTTTAGTACATTTATCGTAGCTTTAATATCCTATAACTTTGAAAGTTGACTGGCAGAGAATGCAAAGCCTACTTATATATAGTGTAATCGCATAAAACGTAAATAAATAACATATTTTCCTTGTCTTTTATCGCACACTGACTGACATTATGGGTCAGCTGACCCACGCAACCTGTTTGCGTCTTCTATTGCCCGTAGCGTGAAAATTTTCCCCAGTTTTTGAAACATTCTTTATTGGTGCGCCGCTGCTATTAGTAGTAGCGTGATAATATATAGCCTATAGCCTTCCTCGATAAATGGACTATCCAACACTGAAAGAATTTTTCGAATCGGACCAGCGGTTCCTGAGATTAACGCGTTCAAACAAACTAACAAACAAACTCTTCAGTTTTATTATTATAGATTACATTGACACAGCATCACGTGCATATTTAATAGTTCTATTATTTTGGTCATTAATGTTAAGTCTTAATTTAAGAAATCCAAAATTACAGAGACGTCCACTGCTGGACTTTTAAACAATAGCCTCTAGTCTTAAGAAAATAGTTAGGACGTTGTGATTTTATTTTATTCATCTTCTTCTTCTTATCTTCTTCTTCTTCTATTATATAAAATTCTCGTGTCGTGTTGGTGCGTAATCGAACTCCTCCGAAACGGCTCGACCGATTTTGATGAATTTTTTTGTGATTATCCGGTATCTATGAGAATCGGTTCTTATCTATTTTTCATCCCCCTAAATGTTAGGGGTAGTCCAACCCTAAATTTTTTTTTTTTTGACAAAATTTTTAATTTCTATTTTTTTATGATACAGCATTAGTAAATACATACAACCCTAGATTTTCAACCCTCTAAGATCAACCCCTATTTTTCCATCGCGATTTTTATTGACCCACCTCTACAACATATATTCCCTTTTATGGCAAAGCAACGTTTGCCGGGACAGCTAGTTTTTCATATAACATTTTCTTCGTTTCTCATTTCCAATGTTTATGCAAAATGTAAAGTTACCTAAATAAAAACAAGTATTTTCAATTTTTAACAATCGTTTATAAGTTATTCGTATTTTTTGTAAATAGTAACCTTATACTGTGAATATTAATGAGTTACTTATTCTGAAGCATCGACTTGACCGAAGGTTTATGTACATATATTGTATTTTATTTTAAAATTCATTAACCTTATAGTTTTAATTCAATTTGAAAAGTATTTTTTCGTTTACTATAACCAGTTTTACGGAAATTTGTAGCAGAATTTCAGCATTGGTTTAACATTTTAACTTGAAACTTTTCATGACGTCAAACGACAGATTTTCTTTAACCACCTTTACATCACAAAAACGAATAACTAATTATAAAAATATCCTGTCTCTATACCAAGGTAAAATTAATAATAGAAATTATATAACGGTTATAAAATCGGGACTAAAAAGCGATAAAATAGAGATAGATAAAAGCGATATTGGCGGGACGTCCCGCTTTTTGAATCAAAATTATAACGTAACGCGCGGGGCAGGTTTTGTCCCGCTTTTTGGCTATAACTAGCAGGACGTTCAAAGCGAAGTTAAGTTAGTTAGCCGTAGTGTTTTATCTATACAATACAAATAAATAAAATTGGAGTGTCTGTTTGTAATATTAAAATAACCGCTTTCTACTACATGCATATGAATGTATATACGGTACACATACCAAAATATATATTCTTAAAATTTTTGTCTGTCTGTCTGTCTGTCTGTTTGTTCTGGATAATCTCTGGAACGGCTGGACCGATTTGGACGGGACTTTCACTGGTAGGTAGCTGATGGTACAAGGAGTAACTTAGGCTTACATTTTTAGACTAGCTTCGCCTCGCGACGTTACCCACGATACGACAATAACCGCGGGTAACACCGCGGGGTTCAGCTAGTCATAAATAAAATTGGCACGTAACTAACAAATTAGGGAAGATCCAGCAGAGTAAGAAAAATATAGCGAATGAGTTTTTTTTAGGTCACTCACACTCATGTGTCGTAATTTGAGGTTAGATACGATACGTTTTTTTACTTTATAGTTTTTTTTTTCACTAAAAATTCTCAAAGTCCCGATTTGACTAAAAACAAATCTGGCAACACTGATAACAATTAATATTCTTTATTCATTTTGAAGTAGGTATAGTTGTCTAAACCCTTTTTGAATATTATATGCAAGAGTTTAAAAAACCTTTCTAAGTATAATATTGACCGCCTTAGGTAGAAAATTAAATATCTTTTGAAAGAAATATAAAAAAGTAATAACAATTCTTGATTTAAGTTATTTATGGCAGAAATTCTTAAAATTTGCGAATCATTTTAATTTTTTAAAGCATTGTTGATGATGATGATGGATTCGAACCCGCAACACTAACAACAGTAGAAAACGGCTTAACGACTGCTTGAACCTCTACGCGTGTTACAGTGTTGCATAGTAAAATTCTCCAAAAATACAGTATTTGAAATGTCACATTAGCATTTGGCAGCTCTTGTCGTCGAACTGGGTGCACTTATCACAACTGAACGACATCCGACACCTTGTTTTCATTTCAATTCCGCTCTCATACGAGTATATAATGAATACTTGTCTAAATATGCTTGCATTGTGTGCATAACCACATCCGCAAAGCCTCTGACATTACATGTAGGGAGTAACGACCGGCCGACCAAAATGTCTGATAAATCATGCTTATTTACTCTCATATTTGCCAGTTTTGCGTCTGTTGTAACTTTGTATTTAAGTTGCGTAATATTAATATAATATTCTTTTCTTTGTTTTTTAACAAACTCTGGGTGACCCGTGACCAATAACGTTTTTTTAGACTACATAGCATTGAAGATCGTTTGCTCGTCTAAAGCTGATACTCCATCTCAGCCTATTGCCGTCCATTGCTGAACGAAGGCCTCCCCCAAAGAGCGCCAACCATCGCAGTGCTGGGCAGTCCGCATCCATCCGTTGCCAGCCATTTTCTTCAAGTCGTCGGTCCACATCGACCACAAGACGCCGTACATTGCGTTTGCCTAATCGTGGTCTCCACTCTAACACTTGTCTGCTCCAGCGACCATCAGTCCGCCTGGAGACATGACCGGCCTACTTCCACTTCAGCGTGCTGATCCTGCGTGCGATATCGGTTACTCCAGTTCTCTTTGGGATTGTTTCGTTATGAATCTTATCTAGTAGTGAAACACCCAGCATCGCACGCTCAAACGAAAAACAACATAATTTTTATTGTACGTATGTTACGTATTACAGTGTGTTAGTTTAATATAAAACCGTTAAAAATACATAAAGCTTATTCGAAGTGGTCTCCATTGGCTGTAATACAGTTAACCATTGGGGCCAGTTATAATATATATCAACACGCACTCTTTCTATGGGAAAATTCTTCACTGCCAATCGTATGGATTGTTTTAGGTACTCCTAATTATCATGGCGCTTATATTCAAGATATGACCATAAAAGGTCATTAAATGATGTAGTATATAATACAGTGATCAATTTGACCTAAAATTACTATATTTGAACTGATAATAACATTCAAAGTAGTGCATACCTTACGTTTACTGAAATGTTTAAAAATTTTGAAAGATTTTGAAAACTAGGCTAAGGAATGCAAAAATATTTCGTATCTGTGCCTAGGATATGTACAGGAATAACATGATAAAATATAAATAAAATCGGAATCTTGATAAATTTTTTCGCTGCCCGCTTCATATGAAATGTCCCTAATGTATTTTGATACGTGTGCGTTTTTATGTTTGACTTTGGAAAATCCATTTACGTTCTCGTAGGATCGTTCGGGAAGTTGACACACGCGACGCAACAAACAATTAACAAAATGTCAATGTTAATGGTATTTAATTTTAATTTATGTAGGTACTTTATACTTTTTGTTGTATACCGAGACTTATTCACGATTAAATTATTGGGTTCTGTTGTGAGGTTGTAGTCGGATGTAGTAGTTGAAGGTTGGGAGTCTACCCGTGACCATCCTATACAACAAAAACTATGTGTAAAAGTCTCGAAAGTCTAAAAACAGTTGTGTATTTAAAAAATTTAACGCCCATCCCATACAAAGACGTCTAATCGTAAACTAGTTAAAGCTTGTATAATGGAAACTAAACTGCTAATAAACATACTTATGTTCAAGACATCACAGAATATTTGGTCCTGCTAGGGTCATGAACCCACAACATATTACAATAGACCCGGGGGATTTGTAAATGCCATATATAATAAACTGATACAATACATATATTGACGCATCATAATGCGTCAGTGATTACGCGAAATTGTTATTGGCACCTTTTCGTTCCTTGCTTCGCGTCCTTTCACCACCCGGAACCCCTTTAAACATCTTCGCGTCTAGGTGTGAATTGATCTTTAAACTCGTCAATGATTTTGATCCATTTAATTTAGCAATTAGCATATTTATTAGCCACGAGCGTACATTTACCTTTCGTTGTTATTAATGGGCAAACAGATGTTATCACAACACGTGTTTTACACAAACATGTTGTAAAAGTATTTTTCTTCCTTCAACAAACTTAAATAATGCTACTTTAAAGGATTAATCCAGTACAGTTAACAAATAATCATACTACTCGCTTGACGTTAAACCTATTATTCTGGGTATTCTGACACCTTAGCTGTATGAAAGCGGTTCAACGTGAACAATTAAGGTAACAATATAGGTGCAAAGTAACTTACATGTAATTTGTTATGGCATCTAAGAACCTTGGAGGAAGCTCATGTCCAGGCTTTTAACTGATGAAGGGCTTATTGACAAGACAGTTCATCTGATAGTAAGATACTACCCATGCGCATATGCTACTCAAGGCACACAAGTAAGTTGCCGTTCTTTAAGTAGATTTAGGGAGAGATGAAAATCAACTAAAGAGTTGTTAAATCGATTTTATGTGCGGCCGTTGCGTCAATTCGGAGTATTCTCTCTCACTACCAATAATAATATATTCAAAATGATAATATAAAGTTCGAACTGATGATGACCAATAATTATATAAAAACCAACCAGTAATGTTTATTCTGTGTAGGCATTACAAGATGATCTCGTATTCTAATCAGATTCTAATTAATTTTACTAGAATGATTATGCAATATGACCATATTTAAAAAACCAGGTAGCGGGGCTATCAGCATTTATAAGGAAATATACAGATGGAAAATGCATCATTTGTTATTCTATCCAACTGCAACGCATAGTAACTACAATCGTTTAAAGCTTGTACGATCTAGTGTATAGGGAAAACAGTGCAGTAATTGTAAAAGTAGATAAACACAATAAATATGTATTATTTATCATAGTATTTAAAGGTTTGTGTACTTATTTATAAAATATTATTGCAGACTTCTTCCATTCACACCCACCCGAACTACTTTACTAAACCAACTTAGAAATTTTTAAACTTGTCCCAATAGAATAAGTTCGATGCACAATTGAACCCAGTTCATGCCGCTGCAACTGTGTTCTAAAGTCCATTTTTTACTTCATGAAGTTCTGTTTCATTTTTAAAAGACTCAGTAGATTTTTGGTATCGTTTAGGGGCCAGTTGAATAATCAGGTCATAATGAAGCACCTACAGATAGTATACTGAAAGAAAGAAGTACTCTCTAAAAATATATTAACTAGGCAATACATACTAAAGTTCGTTGGTAAATTAATATTCATATTATTAATCTATGTGAATAAAACTAGATACAAATAAATATGTATGTAGATATCTATTACATAATTATGTATGTACATATAACATGTGTGGGCACATGTCTACTGACGTGTGCTACGTATTCAAACATACGCTTCCTTATACGATTAGTATAGGTACTTATAATATAACTGATAAGTAACCGTTTGCATTAAAACTTCGTTCCCTTATTGTAGTTTTTCAAATATATCTGTTGATGTAAATATTTATCGCTTCATTTTATTCTTAACAAGAGCTGTCTATACTTTTTTTTTATGCGGATGCCACCGACTGGTGGCTATGTCGGACTCGAACCGACTAAAAACCGCACACCGTCTCGGGTACTAGAAGCCGGGGAACCAGGTGCATCCTTGAAAGGAAATCCCTGGAACCCCGACCCTGGATCCCTGATTTCAAAAGTTGAGCAAGATACTCATTACTCGACAATATTTAAATAAATAAATAAATATTTCACACACGACGCCATCTAGTCCCAGGCTAAGCAGAGCTTGTGTTATGGGTACTAGACAACAATGTCAATGACAATTTCCGTGAAGTGACGTTTGACCAAGTTGTTACCGAAAACTCCCTTTCTAAGGAAAGGTCAAGTCAGTTAACGGACTACTGGTAAATAGGTACTGTTAATGAAGGCAACACTTTTTTATCCCAAACAAGGATAGAAATGTTTAATATTTATAGACATTAAAAACAAGAAAAGTAAAAATATTGATAGCAAGACCTATATAATATAAACGACCAAGGATGTCCTATGTTTACATACATGTATATGTAGTAATACTAATAAACAATATAAGAATAAGCTTTTTCTGAATTCTGTACAATACTTAACGTCTGTTCGTTTCATTTATCACTAGGTATGTATTGTTAATTCTTAACCTTTCAATTAGTCAGAGATTAGGGATGATTAATGACAAAGTTGACAGTATCATATTGCCAATTAATTAGATATAAAATACTGAGTTAATATGTTACATCGGACACAAGTTATCCGAAGACCGATTGATGGGGGCACGTGTCACCGAGTTTATTAATTACTTTAAGTTATCTATCGTTTTGCTTTCATAACCGCTAATTGTAAGCGTTTTTCTTTCTGCAATCGCTAACGCTTCAATTCTCGTGTGTCATTGGCTAATACTTTGTCTAAGAGGGGCTGTTACGGGACTGCGACAAAATTATATGGGGATTGTAAAAATTAAGTACGCCGGTATAAAAAACACCTAGTTGCTAAGTAGTATTCACGCAGTCAGGTTTTTACCCAAACAAGCCTTTCGATTTTGTTTTTCCAAATACACAAGGGTATTAAATAACTGTAGCTATATAAATTGATACCACTTAATAGAGTCTGATGATGCTGTTGGATATTAATAATACAGCTTACTAACTTCAATCATAAGCCTCTTGTTTTGTAAAAACAAGCGTTCGCTGTATTTAAAAATCTGATTTAAAGTTAACATAGAGTTCGAAGTCTCTATTTGAACATTCTAATACAAAACATACATGACGATAATTCACTAGCAAAGACCCTTATCTATGAGTATCGTAATTGCAAACAGACGAGGTCTTTTCGAAGTCGTCTTCAATTTACGTCGTAAACTAATCTTGACATGGAATTAAATACACGCATTTTATCACAAAAACATTGCGTACTTTCAAATCTAGTTTTAACAGGAACAGCAAATATCTGAATAATTATAGAGCACGAGGTACATTCAAACAATTTATCGCACGCCAGAATAACTGGCTATAAAGAAGTAGGGTTGACAAAATTATGACAACTATTCAAATCGAAAAAAAAGTATGTGTAAAAATATGTATGTACATAAAAAATAAGATGTAAATTTAATAATAAATAGGATTTGCAAAACAAATGTAAAGAACACAGATTACAAAATTATAAGTTGTTTGCCCTAAACCCACACATCGGAAGTAGTTTGGGTCTGTGCCCACATATGTACCTTAAAAACAAATGCAAAAAATAAAACTCACTTAGATGCCAGTACCTACTCTGAGTTATTTAAAGACTGTTTATTAAGTATGTATTATTGTATACATATATTGTAGTCTTGTATACATATGCTATATTTTTAGTCTTAATTAATACTATTCTATTGCACATTTTTAAACCGATAATGCACACAACCAACCCTGTAATGTTTACGTTACATACATCTGCGTTGCATTAATTGCATCACTGCACGTGGTGTAACTGGTTGTGATCAATTATGGCGCATCCTTCGAAGGCCATGTTCTACGTAGGCCAAGGGAAATCTGACCTGAAATACTTAGCACGTTGAAACAGACATATAGAAAACATTCTTCAAAGAAACAAACGTAGGTAGGCTATTATGGTAGACTCAAAAGAATTTCTAATGTATCTAATGTTATATACCTACATTAGAAATTCTTTTGATACGAATATTACCTTTCAGTCATCTTATATATCTGATGTATGATAAGGGTTCAAATAACTCGTACCTGTCTGTCTAGCTTGTGTCTTATACAAATCGCTACCTGTAAACGAAGTCTTGTAACTACAGAATAAACAATCTATTTTGGAAAAGCGTGTTTAAATATTAATATTTTCATCTCTAAATTTTGATTTGAATACATAACATAAATTGGCTATAATTTTATGATTGTAACTTAATTTGAGTACTTATTAAAACAAATGTGTAGTAAATTGATAAGATTCTAAAAGTCATTCGCTATAATTAAGTTAATTTTGCCTGTACTCTAAAAAGGTTTTATTTTCTTCTTTAAGTGAAAAAAGTATAGCTTAAGAACTAGGTATAAGCTCCTGTGTCAGAAAAAACTTCATAAAAATTTATTGAAACGGACACAAATAGCACTCGGACTCAGAACAACAATTTGTAGATCACACAAAGTGTTGACACATGTAGAAATCGGAACCCACAATAATACTCAACTTTTTAATACAACTTGTATTTATAAATATATTTTTTGTTTCAGGTAATAGCTGTGAATTTATTTGAAATGAAAAAATATCGCTTTTGTAAGTAGTTAGTATAGTAAAACATGTTGTAATTGTTGTTGTTGAAAATTCATGACTTAGTAATTGTATTTTTGTGCAATTTAGGTACTACTGTAAACCTATATACACATATAAAGGATCAACTGTACACGTGAATGTACAGCTTTTTTGTAATTTAGAACCACTCGATACAACGAGAGTGAGGGAACAGAAGTACACTTGTGTTTGCGTACACACTTGTGCCCTAACTGGTACTAGCCCTGACCAGAAAGAACGAAACAAACTCAGGGATCACCGTCTCGTTTAAAATCGTTCGTGGTTTTAAAATCATCGTTCTTTTAAAAGCTTTAATGCGTACTTAAAATGCTTCTTTACATATAGCAAAGCGTATTATAACATAAAAATTTACATATTTGATGAGCTTGAGTTGTTGTATAGAAATGTTATACCTATGCTTATAAGTGCTCAAGCACATCTAATGTTTACTTTTGGAACTCTGAGAAAATATTTTCTTTATCACATTACTTCCACTGAGAGAATATGAAATGACAAACAAATAATTTGTTTGAAGTTTTCAAGTGTATATTTACATATTAATTTGCTAAAGTGTTACGTTTTCATGTTACTTATACGACGAAAAGTTATTTTTATGGACAACCTTTGTTCAGTCTTCTATCTTCTGTTTATTTATTCGTGGACAGGAATCGTAATATTGTATCATAGAGGTTTTTTTCTTGGAAATGTTGTCACAAGTATTATAACGTAACGTTATTCTTTCATCACATTGTTTGGACGCCTCTCTAATATGTATTTAACGATGAACATATTTCTATCACGTTTATTATGACTGAACACAATAAGCGGGGTGAAAAAAAGCACCTGTCAAGGCCATAGTGGGTCACCATTCTACATTGTCCATTTTCGCAATGAAAATGGTTCTTACCGTTAGGCTGAGTAGAGTAATTTTGGTAGCTAGTGAATATCACAGATTTATGGCATAAAATATATCATAAGCTTTATAAAATTTGTAACTATAGTCTTTTACACACATATTTTTATGGTATAATGGGCCAAACAAGAAAACGTATTATAGTAAGTGTCTACCGACAACTGTAATTTAAGAGTCACGCGGTGCGTTAACACCTTTTGAACTTCCTTTACCCCTTTTTTGGTGCGGGAATCCCCTCGGATACCTTTTACTAGTGGATTTGTCGAGCTGCAACGGACCAAAAAAAAAAAAGATGTATATATCTGTATACGAGTAATATGTACAACGATACTAAGTGAAGTGTACAGTAGCGTTAACAGTGATTGATGAAGCATGAAGTAATCAATTCTATTTCCGATATGTCCGTCTGTATTGGACTATGAACTAATTAATGAGTTCAACAATTAACTGGACGTTATTGTCTACCGATCTATTTACAGTATAACAAATAAGCATTATAATATAAAATGCTTTGTAAATACAACATAATATGCTGCGATTTGGTGCTTAAGAATCTTTCTGAGTCATGCGAGGCATATATGTGCCATTTTATTAATTGAAAAGACACTGGGAGATCTTTAATTTATAATCTGTATATATTTACTAAATTTATAATATGTATGTACAAAAAAAGCACATCTTAATATATATAAATCTCGTGTCACAATGTTTGTCCTCAATGGACTCCTAAACCACTTAACCGATTATAATAAAATTCGCACACCATGTGCAGTTCGATCCAACTTGAGAGATAGGATAGTTTAAATCTCAAATTATAGTCGCAATTTTAATTTATTGCTAATTATTTGTCTGTTATTATTTGACAATCACAATTATCTGTTAACTCTAAATGATTCTAACAGATGTCGATACCTTTCGACTGGGTTGAGTAAGTAATCAATAGATGGCGCTGCTATGGTAAATCTATAGGCTATATTTTATTTTGGAAAAAAATAGGGTTCCGTAAGATATTGGGGTTTTTCGGACAGAAGGTGTAAAAAATCAACCCTATACGGGGAAAAATTTTTCGCTACGGGCAATAAAAGACGCAAACGAGGTTGCGTCGGTCAGCTAGTATACCTATATGTATTTATATCAGTTGTCTAGTATCCATAGTACAAGCACTGGTTCGTTCGAAACTAGATAGCGTTGTGTGTTAGATGTCCGAAAATATTATGAAGTATATATTATTTTGTTGACGTACTAACTACTCGCTAATCGTTGAACATGGTCATTCTTAGTGGGATTGAAATAAAAGATGTTATGTTGATAGTTGAATAGACCAATACAGGCGGCAATCAACGTTATCATGTGGTAAAGAATTAAGAATACGGATTGTCACCACCTGTATTCATACAATAGGTATCGTAAGGGAGTTAAAGGGAGCAAACTACGCAGGACAATCAATGCAAAGGAAAGAAAACTTAAAACAAACCATATACCAGACCCGTCTGCCCAACTTTAAGTTAGACCAAAACCTTGATAAAGTGGACCATTTATCCAAGTGGTATTATTTCTACAAATTTAAGTAAAATCAAGTTTAAAGCATAACTGTTCAGGTAAAAAAATATCTTATTCGGTTCATAAATGCGAAGACATTTAACACAAAGGCATCGCTGCGTATACTCATTTCTCTTTTTATAAATACCAACGAATATTTTTGTACTGCTTCGTGAATCTCACGCCGGTTTCTGAAAGGTAATTAATAATAATATATTCATATTTTTAGCTATTTATCGTGTTACGGAATGAGTTGATAACAGAACGTGTTTATTTGTCTTCTTGATCTTTGATAGCAATGATCTTACATTTTCTTTGTAACAGTTTTTTTTCTTGAGTTAATTTCATATACGGTCTATTATTTAACTCCTTCATCATCAGCCTATCGCAGTCCACTGTTGGACATATGCCTCTCCAATTGCATGCCAATTCAACTTTTAATAACCTTTTTAACCGACTTCAAAAAAGGAGGAGGTTATCAATTCGACTGTTTTTTTAATGTTTGTTACCTTGTGTAGGTATAACTTTCGACTGGGTGATCCGATTTTGATGATTTTTTGTTTGAAAACTTGTGCTTCCCGTGTGGTCCCATTTTAATTTTGGTCCAGTTCTTAAAGTGGGTTGTTTTTTTGTTCAAATTTGTGATTATTATTGTATGTAAGTGAGGATGCATACATCTTATTTCTAATCGCATAAAAATATTTTAGCCTCGATTATTAAGATAATACAGTATATGTCTATATAATTTCACATTTAAAAGAGTGCAATAAGTTTTTGTCATGCTCTTATAATTTTTTAAACACTTAAATTTCATTTTAGCCTTATTATGAATTTTCTTCACTGTGTCATTTAAAATATTTTTTTCATACAACGCTCAAACATTCCCCAATTATGCAACATATTTCTTAAAACACTAAACCGGATTAAATTGAGAGTTTCTCGGTTATTAACCCTAATATACATAATTTCCTCCTTCGAGAACATTCACCACTCCCCAACATGTGTGCAACTACCTTGAAGTTACTCGTTACATAATATAACGTATTTATACACCGTAGGCAATTATGATTTATAAGTAATACTAACTTACATAGCCAAGAATTGTAAACAAGCCGGTACGTTCCTACCTACTTATAACACGCTAAGTTAAAGATATACGCAGTTCTTGTGTCTTGACAGCAGTGCTAACTTTAATCAATTTCTATTAAGAACCTTGTTCCTTGTTCGAACAGATGATATATTCATCCTATCGATATCGTAAAAGGTGACTTACGGATCGAACTACACAGGACAATATCACTGCAAAGAGATGGAAAGCTTAAAAATACTCTACACAAACTCGTCTGGCCAGCGTGGGTTAGTAATAATAATAATAATGTTTAGTAGATCAAACCTTCTTTCTAAGGACAGGGCTATGTCCAACAGTGGACTGTTAATAGTAGTGTTGGTAATAGTAGACAGTGAAGTAAGTTAAAGTTTATAAATAAAAACTAAAAAGTAATTTGAAATAAATGAGCAAAAATAGTTGAATAAGTGGTTGTGATTCTGTTGTTGTCCTCACTAAACTAAAATTCAATTAAATTTGATGTTGAATTATATAATTTAAGCTCAACCACTTAAAGTCCATTTTTCGATATCCAATAACAAGTTTTAGTGAATTTTAGTTTAGTAACGACAACAACAGAATCACCACCACTTATTCAACTATTTATGCTCATTTATTTCAAATTACTTTTTAGTTTTTATTTATAAACTTTAAACAGTCGTTTAAGCAGGCGAGACAGACTTTATAAAAATCCTTCTGACTTTGAGCCGAAAACCAAAAAGTTATGCCTATTCGTGAAAACAATTTTGCCATTGAAATCTATGTTATATCAATGTTTTAAAATTCTTCGTCGTTATTCGTCTATAAATATTATTAAACGTGGGGTCTACTACTAGAGATTAATGATTCATATTGTCACCTACCCAAAGTTCGCAGTTCATAGAGTACTAGGCTTATTATTATATCAGTGGCAAAATATAAGCGTTTATAACATATCTACTTACTCCTTAGGGGATACAGGTATGAATGTATGCAAATACCTATATAGGTCAGGAAATACGTAGTTTACTCATTGTTTAACAACATACTTCTTGTATCAAGAATAAATTAAAGATGATATTAGCGTGCTAAGATCTTATACGTATAACTGACTTTTTAATTTAGTCGGTTAACACGTTAACCTTGGTAGCCTGACATATCTATTTGTAATTTTTCCCATACCTTGATGCTTGTGGTCATATTGATTAAGTTTCCAGACGCTTCTTTCTCTGACTGCTTTAACTTAATTCACATTTAGTACATCGAAAACTATTGTCCGGTTATTGTTCCTCTTAACAGAAATGTAGAATTTCTCAATTGAACTATTCCCGAAATAATGTACGAGTAGTTGCCATCTGTTCCCTAGATTAAGTTGATCCCCCGCCGATATTACTTTACATTATCGTAATTGAGATGAACGGCTGGTAGAGCCGTGCCCACTGGTGGCTTCTAGGAAAAACGTCGTCTAATACCTGATAATGGCATACTCTACGTCACTCTGCTGCGGTTTTCGCGCAATTATCTTCAATTAAATTTATATATAATGGTGTTTACCTCATTCTTGATTGGTGTTCAGTTTACGTTTCGCTACCGACGAGAATACAGGGTCATTTAGTGACCGGCGTGTTTTAGCTCGTGCAAGGACTTGTTCCAGATCATTTTATTTGTGATTTTGTTCTTAAAACAGGACTTTTTGGACTTTAAGTGAATACTTGCTCTGTTATGCTTCTGAGATTTGTAAGTATATATATCACGTAATTATGTATACGTCCGATGTCCTCAATTATTATGAGTGATGATAGAAATACCCGTATTATGTTTGTGAATTAGTGCGTTTCAAATTTGTTTTCTCTGTAACTAAATATTCTCAGAAATGTTTGCATAACGTTGACTATGATAGTATAATTTAATGTAAATTTTGTCGTATATGTTTTTGAGCGGTAAAATCTAATATGATTAATAAAGTCACGACAAAACTTACCTAATACAAATCTTGTCCAAAGTGCTAATATTGTGATTGTGGTCACATTTTGATAAACGGTTAGCAGAACTATACGAATACTTTGTAATATGTGTTGAATAGAATAGAAACATGTAAACCCCGGTAACAACCCCAGTCTCTGAAAAGCAAAAATCAAAATATCATTCACCTAAAGGAGCTGTCAAGATCACTGTAATTTCAAATGAATTCGAGATTAAATTTAAAAATCGAATGACATTTGACTTAAAACTTAGCAGTCAAATTTGACAGGTCTCTTATTTGATTTGTGGATCAAATCACAGTACTGGTGTTTAAACATACTTTTAAAAAGTCAACATATTGTTGGACAAAGATTTTACAATTCGATTACTTCATACGTAAAAACATATCTGCAGATTTTTCTGTACAAAAGTAATACTTAAATTTTATGTATATGTGATCCGTCTTACTTCGACCGTTTTCAGAACGTTTTGTTTTATTTATTTATTTTTTGAGAGACTATTCTATTTTATTGATGTTATTTAAACTGTCGTCGTTGTATTTTACAGTTTTAGAACTTGCGAAGATTATAATATGATCCTTATATGAAAATTGGCTGAGTCAGACTGTAGGCTTAAATATATTATCCAAGTTTCAAGAAGAAATTATATTTTAAGTTATTATAAAATATTTTATGTTGTTATAAATAAATTTCAGAACTGACTATTGAACTTGGCACTCATTTAAATCTCACGTTTGTCGTTGAAGTGAACAATCAAGGCATATGTCATAATATTGAATTTGGCTCTCATTTCACATTTATGTTTTTGATGGGATACTAGTATTCTACGTAAAACTTTGTCACATTAAAAAAAAGCTACAATAGGATCATAGGGTTTTCAAACAGACCAGTGACTAAGAGGACTTTATACCTGAATATAAAATTCATTTTACATGACCCTAATACACATGGCGTCACATAAAAGGATAATACGCTACTTATTTCATAAGAATTTTGCGCGTCACAACATTTACATCCACATACGGTCAATGCAAAATAGTCTTAATTAAAACACGATTACATGTAAATTTATAAGAGAATCCTATAGCAAGAAAACTATGAATCAGTCAGTAGGTATATTTTCGTATGGCCTCATGATAAGCGGGCGCACGGGACTTGCGCCCTATAATCTGTTCGTGGTAACGTTTAATTACCAGAATTAGATTCCTGTCTACACAAACAACCACTATTTCATTTACGTCTTATGTTTTCATTTATTTTGTCTTGTTGATTCATTTGATAACGCTGAATTTGAATAAATAGTGTGATCTAACATTTAAAATTTTATAAAACATGACATGCATAATGCCATGTTTTGCCAATTTTAATGATATGATTACATGTTTAACATAAAGAAAACAAGGCAAAACATGATCAAGTTTAAAAACAGAAGAATTTACTGCCTGTATTTGAAATACTTAATAAAATTAGAGAGTATTTTGTATTTTAAAGCTCTTGTTGCTTTATTGTCAGAAAATACAAGTTAGGTACTCCCAAGACAAAAATATAATGTCATTTTAACGTCTCAGGGTCTGATTTAGTAGTAATAGTGAATTAAATTGTTTTAGTGTCGTTGAAATCTTCGTGATCACGTCTCATTTCAGACTAAACGACAATTAGAAGAATTTATTTATTTTTGCTGCCGTCTTTAGCTATATAATTTTGTCTAAACTCATTGACCTTTGTTTAATCTCGGTTATAATAGGTTACGTATGTAGCTCTACGTGTGTGTGTGTGGTTCCAATAGTGCGCCACTTCATGCTGTCAATCATTAATATATAAAATATAGTAGGGATGAGCACGCTCTTTGTAAATATATGTGAATCTTGTCAAAATGGTCCACAAGTAACAGTTCTGTACGTTTATATTTTTATTAAATTAGTGTAGTGTATTTTAATTCCAAATATATGCAACTCGCTGCCACTGTGACCATACCTCGCATAAAATCGAACGCTTTAGCAGTATTATGTCATTTACTAGATACAAATGTACACGAGTATTAGTTTTTTAAACAATCAAGCAACCAACACAAGTGTTGACATAGGAATTCTCATATTGTCAAAAATTTAAGCTTAAAACAAAAACTCTAAGAAGACAACCAACTAAGCTATGTAAAGGCATTTTACAAGAAGACAACTTTTCACAATAAAAGCCTGCATCGACATTTCATAAAGATCTTCTCTTGAAATTTTCAATTAGAATAGATTTTTGAAGCTTATGTGTCTGGTCGGTTTAAGTATCCCAAGGAAATGGTTAAAGGTATGATATGACCTTTATATGATATGTCTGTATTAAGGCCATTCAAAATATCTACACTTGCTAACACAATGGCTTTGTTTTAGCAAATAATTTTACACTGAATCAATTATTTTTGAGAACAACCGGATTACTTTCAAAATACGTAAAATTGAGCTTCAAATATTTATAGTTGGCAAGGCAACCACTTATTTCGTGCTCATTAATGTGAGATTTTCTGTAAGGTTAGTCTTCTGGAATTTAAACCGGTCAATTACTTAGGGATTATATGTATTTCCTTCCTGCCCACTGTTTGTTCTTCGTTTCTTCCTTCCTTTATATTTTTATTGGTTTCAATTTTGGTTTATTAATTCAACTAGAAGTCCGTAACATAGCTAGCTTATTAGTTGTATCGACCCGCATCCTAAAGCAGTACAAATATTAGTTAAGGCGATAGCTTTTTTTTTTTGAAGGGGTGAAAAATCCCTTGACACAAGCATTTAGCTTAGTCGCACGTATTATCAAGATTATTAATTTATGTTAATAAAATGCTTAAGAATCACGAGTTAGTAAATAAAAAGTCGCTTGTGAGTTCTGCCTGTTTTTACGTTTGGGAAACTCCCCGGTTCTGTACTCTACCTCTCACGGTAATCCGAAATTCTGAGGAGGCGTTGTTGGCGATACAGGAGTCAAGAGCATCTGTACTAACAACCACGACACCCCAACGCGTCCTGAACAGCCTACTTTTGGGGGATCTTTATGTAACCTAGAAATCCCGACAAAAGAATATTTTACATGAAAAATTAAATTTTTCGTAGAATTTTAAATAATATTTTTAAGGTAATATCGCAATCGCAACTGTATAATAGAGTTGTACCATTAATACGTATAATTGACCGCAAGAATTCATTACTACCAGTAGGAATATAGTATACTACGCTTTATAATTTCTGCAATTGGGTTGATAATTCATTGCGAGTCATGGGTTTTCCTCGATACTTGAAGGTGAGCGAGGGTAGTCCGTGCGTCACAGCTGCACATTGACCAACCCACCGCTCCGTCGAAACCGTGACAACCTTGGATTAATTAATGGCTTTAATCGCTAGAATCGCTTTGTTGTGAATTGTTTTACCAGGGTTGGTAATTGTAGCACGGTTATAAGTAATCCACAGATAAACAAATATGATAGTTACTGTCACTATAACAATTAAAGTTCATGTAATTATACATATAGACCATTAGCTGACCCTCGCAACCGTGTTTACGTCTACTATTGCCCGTAGCGTAATAATTTTCCCCCGTTTTTAAACATTCTTCATTGGGGCTCCGCTCCTATTGGTCTTAGCGTGATGATATAAAGCCTATAGCCTTCCTCGATAAATGGACTATCCAACACTGTAAGAATTTTTCAAATCGGACCAGCGGTTCCTGAGATTAGCGCGTTTAAAGAAACAAACAACTCTTCAGCTTTATTATATTAGTATAGATTTTAATAACAACTTACTAAAAATAGTAAAAGAAATCAATATTTTTAAAGTAATATCTATTTACTACAGTTTCATAGGAATTTACTATGATCTTAAACCTTCTTAATTTTATTATTAAAAAAACCAGTTTTGTTTAGAAGTTCTACTATTGCTTAAGTTCTTAATGTTAGATAATCTGTGGTACCTACAATGTGTCAATTTATCGTAAAGAAATAAACTGGAAGTAAAGATATAAATAAACATTTTTATTTCTATACTTATTTCGTTTTCGAATGACGCATAAATGTTGAAATCTTAACTGCCGAAATCAGGGTATTCAGGTAAATTGAAATGGTTTGATGACGTCGTTATTTACAAGCATAACAGAATGGAAATAACTCAATCGGGAATTAAGTAAAATTTACATTTTAATAAATGTCCTGTTTCATGAATATATATAACCTATGAATCAGTATCTGTTCTGCGAATATTGTTTTAGTTTTGATTTGTAAATAAATAATAATTAAATTAAATAGTTACAAAGGACAGAAAAATTATCTTTATAGATTTTATTGTACTTATAGCTATATAGGTATATGATCTACGAATAAATTTGTAATTATGTACTATAATTTTTAAATACATAATTGTATACACTAATACAATTGGTATGGGTATACTCACGTGTTTGGTACCCTAACACAGACAGAGGTATGTACAATAAAAACTATATTATTTTATGCTTATCATACATATGTATATGGGTATTTAAAATAAAAATTAATATTTTTTAAAACTTAACTGCCCTATAAAAACAAACCAATTGAAAACATATCTTTTGTATTTTTTAAAAATTAAATAAGTTGTTTTGCATATTATAAAAATACTGTCATTTAAACTTGCGGTCTATCTAAGTCCCTAATTCTAATCCGAAATCAGGGCATTCCTATTTTACGTAAATTGGGGTACATTGATGACGAAAATAAAATGCAAATTACTTAATAACACGTCAACTTGAGTCTAGATTATAATATGTTTAAAAATATTCACACAAAGTTCTAGTTTATGAACATAAAACTAGTATGTGATTAAGAACATGTTTTCGAAAGTTTACTTAATAAACACTCAGAGTGCTAAATCTATTTGTGCAACAAATTTCTACGATATTACGTCTATATGTATATCTTTACAAATAAATGAAATTTTACGTGTCTGTTTATATATTTCAAATTAACAACTTTTCACTAAATACATATGAAAGAATCAAAAACTACTTACATCAAATTTTTTTATATTATTTGTCTGTCTGTTTATTCCGGATAATCAATGGAATGACTAGACCAATTTTGACGGGACTTTCACTGACAAATTTACACTAGTAACTCAAGAGTACTTTTTGAGGCTATCTTCGCTAAATAATCTCGGGTAACAGCGTGGGGATTAGCTAGTATAACATATTATTAGGTATGTCACTACTGTTTTCCCTAATCTCAGTGGTGCAGACACTTCGCCAGTAATTACGTATGTTGCTTTTACTCTCTAGGGTAGCTTTGTATAAATAAATGGTGTTTTTCCTTGTGGTAAATTTGTACTATTTCTTTCATCTTGAAATATCCGTAAAGTTGTGGAGACGTTTTCTTAACCATAGCCTAGTATACCACCCTGGCCAGATAATTATAGATTTTTTTTATTGTATGGGGGGCAAAGGAGCAGACGTATCGCCTGATGGTAAGCGATTACCGCCGCCCATGGACACCCGCAACACCAGAAGCGTTACAAGTGCGTTTCCGGCCTGTTAAGAAGGAGTACGCTCTTTTCTTGAAGGATTGAAGGTCGTATTGGTCCGGGAACACCGCAGGCGACAGGTCATTCCACAGTTTGGTTGTACGAGGCAGAAAGTTTCGGAAAAAGTGCACAGTTGTGGACTGCCAACCATCTAGATGATGGGGATGAAATTTCTGTCGCATAGGACGATGGTGGAAAGAGGCGGTAGGGATCAGTACGAACAATTCCTCGGAGCACTCCCTATAGTAAATGCGGTAGAAGATGCACAGCGAAGCCACATCCCTACGCAGCGCCAGAGAGATATGATTATTAAAGAATACCACAGAACTTAAAATAATTACCTTCAACTAATTCAGGAGAGGAATAAACACATATAAGTAGTCATGACCAAAAGAGATCCACTCTCCTGGTTTTTTATCATACTATCTTTGAAAAGACCTATCAGTTAGATTCATGAAAATGAATATTTTAGCAAGTTTAAGATGTACCACTATTCATAGATGATATATAAATAGATTTTCGTAATACCTGAGTTCGATAATAGATATTGCATATATACAAAGTTTAATTTCGATACAAAAATTAAATTTAAAAAAATATGTTCACAACCGAATATTCAAAAGGACGAAAGTAACTAAGTTGAGGTTAATTTTATAATACAAATCAGGACAACATCAACAAAAAATTCTCAGCCACGTGTTAACAAATACTAAGTACGTCACATGGCTGAAACTCAACACAATCTGATAATTTCAATAAAGAACCGAAAACTTGTTTATATATTTTTAAACTCGGGTTTTTTGCTATTTTTGTACAACCGCGTCTATTCTTGGCACGTCAATAAACGTTATAATATCTTACAAACACGTATGCTGATCGTGTTAAAAACTATGAATTTTAATGTAAAGAGAATAAAATCTAATTTATAACCAGCCGTATTTTTGTGGCTGCAACACATACGATGTAATCTCGCCGAGGCGAATATTTTTAGAATTAAAAAAAAAATATTTTGTATCTTTAGTTAAACGTTACATTGGTAATTTGATTTGCAACTCTACGACGCTGGTTTTAAAATATATTTTTAGAAACGTTGCACTTTAGCAATAAAATAAGTTATGTACGTGAGTTTTATTTGGTACAAGAAACATACAATGACTTGCTACTTTTTTGTTTATTACAGTAAAAGTAGGAATTACCAATACGAGTTTGTATAAAATACGAAGAATTTTTTCATCTGTGACCATCGAAAGACAAATTGATCGTACAAATTAGTTAGTAATTGTATATCGACCTCGGAGATATTTTGTGTGTTATTTTTAACTTACATATAATCTCACGCTCAGACAGGCATGTACACTAACAACTGATGTGTCATTCCAACAGCCTTAAACACTACTGCTGAACAAATGCCTCTACTTTTTTTATTTGTTTATGTTGTACACCATATTCTTCATAGAACTTAAAATCATGGCGTAATTTATAAAAAGGGGGTTTAACTGATTTGAAAAAGTTTAAATAGATCTATATAATAATACAACCTAAAGTTATTATATTAACATATTGTACCGCGGTACGACAACAACCGCGGGTGACGCCGCGTGGCAAAGCTAGTATCTTTATAAATTGTAGCCTATGTGGTATTCTGATGTATAAGCTATATTATTGTAAAGTTTCATCAAAATCCATTCATTAGTTTTTTCGTGAAAGAGCAACAAACATACTCACTTACATGCTCTCAAACTTTTGCGTTTATAATATTGGTAGGATGGTAGAAAAGCCTGTAGTACAAAATAACTACAGAACCGTCTCCTACGGTTCGGTCAACCAAGACTAAGGCGGAAGCGGAACTCCCGTCACTGCCCTCACTGTTTCGCAGAAAATGTATATTATAAGTACATATTAGTATCATTTTCCTTCTCTCTAAGGTAAACTGGTAACAATCCATGTGAGAACAGATTTAATAAATAGAGGATATCAAAGTTATTCGTAATCCACACAACATAATGTCGTCTATAACATACGAGTACATATGTGAAATTAATAACGCAACGATCTATGTTTTCATATTTAATATTACAAATTCGAAATTAAATCTTTTCTATCTCTCTGTCTGTTACGCTTTCACGACTAAACCGATAAACCGATTTGCATGAATTTCAGTAAAGGAATAGATTGGATTTTAACTGTACATCGCCTACTTTTTGTTGTGATAACCGATAAATACGCAGGCGGAGCGGAGCCGGAGGCAAAAACTGGCACAGAGTAAAAAGTAAATACCTATTAATTTTGCTTTAAAAATATTTAAAAAAGTCTTTAATGGTGGAAAAATAAGTATTTCAACTCTCTATCCCAAACAATTTTAGTAAATTACAAAATCAAAGTATGTCTAGTTTTTATTTTGGGCTTTATTCGGGCTCCTTCGCTCAAAATATATTTTCCATCCAAATAAATTATTAATTCAATGAATAATGTCCTAAAGTTAAACGAGAAACTAAACTTATGAACAATTTATTATGACTGGAAGGACTACGCGACGGTTCGGTAACACAAAAAAACCATCGATCGATAGTTTTAAAATATGTAGATATCTTAAACATGCGACGTATATTCTTAATACATAATGTCGGCAGTAGTTATACTTATAATTCAATAATATTCTTAATCAGATAAACATGATGACGGATGATACGTGTACGAAAATAATATTATACTATCTTGCTGCGTACAAAATATCCTTTGCTAAAGCGGTAATAAAATGGTAAGCACGGCTTAATACCTACCAATATTATAACTCCTTTACTCGATACGTGAAATGATAAATTGTAAGGTACGAGAGCGCTTACTTCTAATAGCCCTCTTTCGAAGAGGATTACGTTTTCAGGTTGTTGTAGGCACTTCGGGTCTGAAAGACAGGCACTTAACAACCCTTAGCCAAAATGCAATGTTTCGTGTCGTTTCACTTTCTACAATCGCTAACAGTTCTATCCTCTTGTATTATTGATTAACTACGTAACTTAGCGTGGAGAGACGGCTTTACCATACATTTGTTACTTTTCTATTAATCTTTACGTTTGTACAATGCAACTCGGCTAGGGGGCTTTTATGATCCGAGTTTAATAGTATCTTTTATTTGGATATTACGGTTTGGCATTTCCATATAAAACGTATTCGTCACTTTGTTTACATGTATTTTTTTAAAAATACCTACACAGAAATAGCCTTTTGATTCGTAATCCGACCCGGATTCATTGTTTCGAGGGTATATTTTTAGTATTAGTAGAACCTTGGAAAAAATAAATAATTTGCCTTCATAAAGGTTCATATGAAAATGTTATTGTTTAATATTTATAAGTGCGGGGAATTTGTATGACGTGGTGAGAGGCAACCGGCCCCTTCGACGTCATGCGGTTCATTGCACTCTCGATATGCCGTCTCAATCGATACAATAAACAAGCATCGAATCCAATACACTTTCAACAACACTATAAGACGAACACCCAAGGGATATTTCAATAAAATATCCACCCTACATAAGTAACTGAAAGATTAGAATACCCAAAATACTAAGCAACCCGAACTTGTAACCGATAAGAGAATAAATAAATATTTCGGACATCTAACCCACAACACCATCTAGTCCCAAGCTAAGCAGAGCTTGTGTTATGGATACTAGACAACTGATATGAAATACTTATATATCTTTTTTTTTGTAAATACATACATATTATACATAGAAAACACCCAAACTCCGAAACAAATATTTGTAGATCACACAAACACTTGGTCCGACCCAGGATTTGAACCCGAGACCTCAAGCACAGCAGTCGCATACAAAATAATACACATAGTGAATGTTTACTACCACTGCGCCACGCAGGCAGTGAAAATACAATAAACATAAAAAAACGGAAAATATGTTTGTTTATAAATAAAAATGACACTAATTTTTGTCTTAATTTGAAACAGAAATCCTTTTGCATCTTAAAATCTCGCAAAACAAAATCCTCGTCAAGGGCTTATATTCAGAAAGGGCTTTATTTAAATTGAAGTATCTAATTTAAGGTAAGATACAAGAATAGAAGACTCTTGTAAAATAATAATAAAACAAACGATCACTTAAACACGTTGAAGTTTTCATCTGTATATTAACTGTATCCACCTAAAGTTAAGTCTAGAAATTACATTATAATCAAACTAGATTCTAACAAGATCAAACTGCGCACTTTAAATTGTAAATACACCTACTTAAGAGTTCCGGTAAAAGTTCTACTTAATGCGAACCGGATATATTAATGCAAGAAATCGGTTTTGTCTAAAGCTATCTCAACCGTAAATATCTAAAGCAGTTAATGTCTCGGACCCTTAACGAGGCCATTCCCACATGAGCCATTCAAAATTTGTATGCACATATAATTATTAAAAATCTATTCATGCATAAATTATAATATAGTCGGTATTTTAGGCCAAAATGTCGTGGAATTCTAACTATTAATCTATCGTGTTACATGATTTAGAATTAAATTCGTACACGGGACTTTAAGCGATCGCATAACTGGCATTACATATGTATATCATGATTTCATAATTATATGTTATATAATAGAATACAAACTGTCCCTTTGAGATTATTTGTATGGTTTACCGCCCAAGACCAGGATAGCTGGAGCTTTCTATACTCCTTGTCATTGACCGTACGGAACAGTTGACCAACCGAAGTGATACTGATCCACACCTGGATATTTTGCAGCCTCGATTATTTCCTTCGGCCAGTGCGTCTTCTCTTCAACCTTGCACATCATTATCAATTAAAGCACCATATATCTTTCGTGCCTAAGCACATGGCCGAGATGTTCGATCTTGCCCTTCTTGGTGGTTTGCATCAGTTTTCTAGGCACGTGGCATCATTCTCTAGTGGCTGGCAATAGGTTGAAGTACTAAGAGTAACAAGTGCGTAGCCTATATTTTAGGTCCCATTCTCACTAGAATTAGTGGGTGAGGGTTTGAGCTCTGGTAACGTCACGAAAAAAGTGAAAGAATTGCCTAACGTTTTTTATATCCGACTAAGGCGAAACCTTTGCGAAGTTTTGGCAGTCTATGTATGTTTATATGTTCCACCGTAGCGCATACTACGTACGTAACTACTAAACCGATTCTAATGAATGAGGTGTCTATAGATTATTCATAATTGCCCGAGTGATATGGGCTGTGTATCAAAAGTTTTCATGTAGTCGGATTATAGTTTTCTAAACTTTTTCTTGTTCTTAGAAGTCGTAGTATTGCTCCAATCGAACCGACTCATTAGTTCTAAAGCCTGGAACTCCCACGGTAACTAAATTGGAAAATCCAATGTAATGAAATCAATCTTTAAAATCTTTAAATTTTAAGGGAATGGGAGAGGGGTTGGGGTGAGGCCTCACTCGGTGAAACACAGCGCAAGCGCTATTTCACACCGGTTTTCTGTGAGGCCGTGGTATCACTCCGGTCGAGCCGGCCCATTCATACCGAAGCGTGGCTCTCCCACGGACCAATGCTTTACTGAAAGAAGACTTTGGTCTACTATACCACATTACGTTACGGGCTCCTATAGGGTTTGTTTCAAGTTTTGAATCTTTAAAGTGATGTTGCCAATGGAAAATGTTCAAAATGTTTTATAGTAGTAGTAAGAAAGGTGTTCAATGAACGCTTTTCTGGAGTTCTATTAGGTTGTCATGAAAAGTTTATAGTTGATTAAATATGTCAATGTATCACTAATTATGCATATTTACACTTTCAAGTAGGTTAATTTATATATATGTAAAGAAATAAGATTTCTTTCTTTCATATAAAGCGCGCCCTGTCGATAGTACACTAGCTTACTTACTACCTTCATTTACAGCTAGATGGCGTAGTTTGACAAATGGCTGTCATGGTTTAATGATAAAAAGAGTGAAGTGTGAGGTTGGGCAAATCATTTTTTTATTATTTGATTTGTGAAAAGGAATCGACAAATCTGTTAAGAAACTTTAAATGTCGTTTCTTTGTATTTTCAGAGCAACACAATAAGTTTTATATTGCCGATTTCTAAAAATCCCGATTAATTGTCTTATTTATTGATTCAAGGATTCAGTTACTTTAAAATTAAATTACACAACCTTCTCATTTTTGGTTGGTATATTTCGAAAGACTTTTCCTGGTTTATTTTATTATGGTTTATATCATATATAGGTATTAGGTCAAGCGGCTTGACGCCGATTTTCCTTGAGAATGTATACACTTTGTGACAGGATAAAAGTAGATTTTAAATTTAGGGCTGAATAGAGAAACAGACCGTTACCGCGGGAGAACCACGCTTCGGCATGAATGGGCCGACTCGACCGGAGTAGTACCACGGCCTCACAGAAAACCGGTGTGATATAGCGCTTGCGCTGTGTTTCACCGAGTGAGTGAGGATACCTGAGGCCCATATACCAACCCCATCACCCTCTCCATCCTCCGATGGCCAGCAACGCACTTGTGACGCCTCTGGTGTTTCGGGTATCTATGGCCAGCGGTAATCACTTACCATCAGGCGATACGTCTGTTCGTTTGCCCCCTATTCAATAAAAAAAAATACTTAATGAAACTAAGGCGGATACCGGAAAACTTATTTGATCTAATACTCGCATAGGTATTTATGTCAGGTGACAAAGATCTGTTTTTTTTTTCTATCAGAAAACTGATATGTCAAGTTGACATTCAGTGACATTCTACAAACGTGAATGTTATTATAAAAGTAACAAGTCGTCTGAACGCTAAATCACGTGGTCAAAAAGCAGTAAACAAAATATAGTACAAGAGAATGGAGCTGTTAGGTATTGTAGAAAGAAAATCGACGCGAAACACTTGCTTCTTGGCCAAGGGAGCTGGACAATTGATGAAAATATATCTCTGTGCATCTTATTGCTGTGACCCGATAACATTTCGACAATAGTATAGATTAAACATAATAAATAAGCGCTCGACATGAATTGAAACTTGTGTTTCGTTAGCGAGTGCGAGACCGAAGGCTTAATGATGCAGAATCTTCTCAATAGGCCGCTATAGTTACCATGCTATGTTGTTTCATTGTCTGCATTCGCAATGAGTGTAGTACCACTATTGGATTCTGCACATGCTTTTAATCAGGCAGGGTAGAGTGACTTTGGCAAGCTAATACATAAAAAACACATTCCATTTATTTTATCTAAAATAATGTACACATGTGAATTGAGCATCCCGCTGTCTATCACTTAAACTATGTAAATAGATATAATTTATTTATAGTCATTATATGAAGTATAATTTACAGACACAAACCAAGGCTATTACGTAGCTATTAATATAATATCAACTACTTGATTTAGCATTTTAGTACCCAACAGATACAGTGTTTGCCTTGTTTGTTACGATGCAGTTCCGCAATGCGTTGCATTTCCTCTATTAACTTCATTATATACAGATGTCTCTAATTGAAAATGAGAAATATCGTAACGAATGATACTATCAACATTGTTCTGACTCTACGTCTGCAACAAAAGAGGACCGGAAACAATTAGGACCCCTGGACTCCTAGTGGTTAGTGGTACTGGCAAGACAGTTATCGTGCGTTCGATAATTTGTCTATGTCCTGACATAACTTATACTATATCACAAGCAAGTGTATTTAAAAATATGTATGAATATAAGCAGACCGTTTTACTCCTAGGCTCAGCCTAATTTCGAATCAGACGGCCTTACATGAAACTAACTTTTGCCCGCGGTGCGTCCGCGTTTATGTCAGTTATTGAGGTAACAAATGTCCCTCCTCCTCAAAGTATCTCCATGACAAATTTAATTGAAATCGGTGTAGCGGCTTAGCGCAACAATCAGACAGACATAAAAACAGTCATGAGTCAAAAATATTCTCAAAGCCGAACCGGCGACGGACGGTACTACCATAATCAAATCACAACGATGTGTCAGATGTTTCGGATTATTATTACTATCACTTCACAAATCCACATACCAATTAAACAAGACCATATATATTGTTTCTCTATACAGCGCATGGTCCAAAATGTCCCTTGCATATATCTTTCGATTCCTGGGTCGGACCAAATGTTTGTATGATCTGCAAATATCGGAGTTTGAGTGTTTTCTATGTAAAATATGTATGTATTTACAAAAAAAAGTATATAAGTATTTATATCAATTGTCTAGTACCCATAACACAAGCTCTGCTTAGCTTGGGACTGATGGCGTTGTGTGTTAGATGTCCGTAATATTTCTTTTTCTTCTTTGTTCACCCCTTCTCCCAGTTCAGCTAGGGTCGGGTCTCCTTGTACGTCTGCGCCAGAGAACTCTGTTCTGGGTTGTCTGTGTGCTCAGACTCTCTTGCTGGATCTCTTTCTGCATATTTGACCTCCAGGTGGCGGGTGGTCTTCCTCTTCCTCGCGGGCGGTCAGGGATATTTAAGGTCTTTTTGACCGGAATATTTATTCATTTATTTTATTAATCTTTTGGGATTTTTATAGATCCTAAATGCAAAAAAACAAAAAACAAATGCAGTCATAATGAACTAGCCCAATCCGGCATGACATCATAAAACCTGAAAAACACGATTGCTGATGATAAGATATAAATAAATAAATATTCGTTCGCGAATTATAATTTTAGAACTTTTAGTTTAATAATAGTAATTATTTTTATGAAAACTTGTGTTTTTTGAAAGTTTTTAGGTTATATTTTTAGGTTTTTATTTTTTGGAAAATTGTTCATTATAGTGACTAATTTACTCTATTTTATGATATTTTTTGCATATTTTTATGATCAGTGGTTACGGAGATACGATATTTTTTATATTAATTGTAAATAAATAGATAAATATACAAAATAAATAATTTTTGGGCTCGGGATTGTGTTCAAACACATATTTGACTTTGGATTGAGCCCAAGAACTGACCCTCTATCTTCAAAATTGAAAGATATTAGATTTAACCGCAAATTCGGTTGCGGCGGTTAAAAACTTTAAAGTCTCGTATCTCGGGACCCACTCATCGCAGGAACTTGCGGTTTTCAGGGTAATTAAGCCCAAGACATAGCCAAGTCGGGCAAGACATTTCTAGGCTTTTTGGAGCAAAATTATTTTTAAGGGTTGTAACCACCCCTAAAAGACAAAGGACGTCAAGCCACGACGTCTACTTGAAACCCGGACTCTCTGCGATAAGCGGTTGAGGAGTTACAGGCATCTGAAACTGGCGTTTGACAGTTCGGCCGCCATCTTGGAAAACTTTGGACGGACATAGCTCCTCGACTGTAAGCCGTAGAGAGACGCGGTTTTGAGATTTGGGTAGGGGGACAAAATCCCTGCAGGATACAAATAGTTAAATTTAGATTTGGGGCAAAAATTTGCCCACGGCTGAAAATAGTCCCAACGGGTAGCCCAGGTGTAGACGAGACAGGGGAACCCAAGCACGAGCACTCTGTGACAGCTGGAACGGGAGATAACGACGGTCAAAGTTCAGCGCGCGGCCATTTTGAAAATATTAAAACATCCGTATCTTCCGAACCGGTTGACTTAGAGAGACGGGACTAGTTTCCAGTACTAAAGCGGGCCTCAGAGTATAGGACCAGGTCGCTTTTGGGCTAATCGAAGAGTCAAAAAATTTTGACCCCAGAAAGGGTGGGAGTAGATAGGGCTCGTCGAGCTGAGTGTGGGGATACCGAGCACGACCCCCTTCGGACGTTTGGTTCCGGAGTTATAGCTATTTAACCATCTTTCGGATTCTTCGGTTATTTTTAACCGAAAACTTTGAACTTCTGTAGCTTCGGGGCCCTTGTGGTTGGCTGGGGCGTGTTTGGGGTCTTTGGAACGGGGCGAGTGAGCGCTACCTGTCGGGTTCATGACATCGACTCTACCTAGAGTCATAAACTAGATAGAGTCCCAAACTGACAATTTTGACAGTTGGGGTATTTTTCCTTTTTTGACCGGAAGAGACTATACAGTGG
The DNA here is from genome assembly GCA_916048165.1 of Spilarctia lutea. Lineage (NCBI taxonomy): Eukaryota > Metazoa > Arthropoda > Insecta > Lepidoptera > Erebidae > Spilarctia > Spilarctia lutea. The sequence goes on along the minus strand of OU696473.1, from coordinate 2,163,979 downwards.
TACCCACCCACGACATAAAAGTATTGACTCTAAGTTAGTTAAGCTATTGTATCACTTATATTTTATTTTGTTTTGTTTCTTTTTGAATTGGAACCTACCTCGGTTTTACTACTTGTAGCGATAGTTTACTTTAAGACAGGAGTTGGTGACTCCTTATTTGACAAGAGTCAGCGACTCTATCTTTTAATTTGTGTTTCTGTGTGACTTGTGTGTTTTATATACAAATTTGTTGTGTCTGTTATTTACATTATTTACATTATTTACACTGTTTTATTACGAGTTGCCACCTTTTGATAGCTGCACACTACAACCCATCCAAAATGTCAGTAGTGGAAAACAAAAAATCACCGACTTCTAAATTGGTGCGTCGGAGCGTTGAGGGAAGGGAAGCGTCAAAAGGCGCCCCCTCTCAAAGCCGAGTACAGGGGGAGAAAGAAGCCGGTCCCTCAAAGGTAGAGGCTCCCCCGAAAGCAATATCAAAAACTAGTACGACGCAACCAAAACAGACCACACCAACTGTCATAGTACTGGACGAACCCGAGAGTCCAAAAACCTACGCGAGTTTTACGGCCGAAGCTCGCGCAAAGCTTGAGGGAGTCAAACGCCACCTGAACTCCTTCAAGTCAATGAAGAGGGAAGCGAAAATGGTGGTATTTGAGGCTGTAGATAGGATGTACCAGTTGGTGAAGGGGTTGGAAGCGGAAAACAAGGCCGCGAGATTGGGGAGGGAAATGGAAACCGGACCTGGAAACGGGGGGCAAGACATCAGCCCGACCGGTGGAACCCCCGGAAATAATCTAATGATGTCAAGAATGGAAGACCACTCCAAATTGCTACTGGAAACAAACCAGAGAATTAGGGAATTGAACGAAAATATGGTGCAGCATAAAGAGGCTCTAGATAGAGCCCAGCAACAACCACAGCAACCTGCCTCGAATGAAAGTAAGGCGAACCGGGCAAGACCGCAACTGAGCACTTTACACTCAGTTGTGGTCACCTCGGAAGACCCAGAGGAGACAGGGGAGGAGACCCTTGGGAGGGTCAGAAAAGCGGTCGACGCAAAGGAGGGCTGGATTAGGGTCGAGAGGGTCAGGAAAGCTAGAGATAGGAAAATTATTATAGGTTTTGCTACTAAGGAGGAAAGGGAGAAAGCGAAACAAAAGCTGACAGGAAAAGGGAACGGCCTCTCAGTCGAAGAGGTAAAAAACAAAGACCCCCTAGTGATCCTCAAAGACGTTTTTTCGTATAACACCGACGAAGACGTCTTAAAGGCCCTAAGGAATCAAAACCGCCCTCTTTTCCAAGATCTTCGGGAAGGGGAAGATAGGGTTGCGATCAAGTTTCGGCGAAAAGGTAGGAACCCACAAATTGGGCACGTAGCACTAAGTGTCTCACCCGTAATATGGAGAAGGGTCATTGACCGGGGGTATGTGCATATCGACCTCCAGCGCATAAGGGCCGAGGATCAAACGCCGTTAATTCAGTGCAGTCGATGCCTGGACTACGGCCACACAAAGAAATATTGCAAAGAACCGGCCGACCTCTGCAGCCACTGCGGAGGTACACACCTCAAAACCGAATGCGCGGAGTACAGCGATGGGCTTCCACCTAAGTGTCGCAACTGCGTGAAGACCGTACAGGATGACAACGAGCACAATGCTTTCAGCAGAGACTGTCCGGTACGCCAGAGACGAGACGCGTTAGCTCGGCTCACTGTGGCCTATTGCTAAGGGCGACCCGGGCGACACCACCTATAAGGTGCTCCAAACCAACTTGCAGAGGAAAAAGCTGGCGACGAATGAGCTTCTAATTGAAGCAGTGAAACGTCGAGCATCCTTGGCACTCCTCCAGGAGCCATATTTGGGTAGCAGTGGAACCATGGGAATGTACGCAGGCGTGAGAATCTACCAGAACACCATGGTGGGGGAGGGTAAAGTGAAAGCGGCCATAGCCGTCTTCGACCACGACCTTACGGTCATACAATACCCTAAACTCACCACCAACAACATCGTGGTGGTGGGGATCCAAACGGTGGCCTGGGAAATCACGCTGGTTTCTTTTTATTTTGAACCGGACCTCCCGATGGGACCGTACATTTCTCAATTGGAGAATATTGCCCAAAACTTCCGATATAGGAGAATGGTTGTAGGGGGAGATGCAAATTCAAAGAGCACCTGGTGGGGAAGTCTTAAAACAGACGACAGGGGTAACGACATGGCAGGAGCTCTCGGGGACATGAGTCTGCACATCCTAAATAGCGGTGATACCCCGACCTTCGACACGATCCGGGGTGGCCAGAGGTACCACAGCTATATAGACGTCACAGCCTGCTCAGTCGATCTCTTAGATCGGATTGAGAAGTGGAAAGTGGAAGAAGGTCTGACGGGCTCGGATCACAATGGCATTCTATTCAACATCCGCCTTAAAAAATCCAAAGGACTTGCTGTCTCCAGAACCACAAGAAAATTCAACACGGGAAGAGCAAATTGGCATGAATTTTTGACAGAATTCAATCAGCTTAAAACTGATAGCGGATTGTCTAAAGATGTGATTGAAGGGATAAGTACAACTGTGGAACTGGAAACAGCAGTCAAAAAATTAACAGACGTAACAATCAAGGCATGCACAAAATCTATGCCATCAAAAAAGCCAAATGCGAAACCTAGATTGCCATGGTGGTCCGAAAAACTCGCGAAGCTGAAAAGGGAAGTGGCCACGAGGAAGAGGAGGATAAGGTGCGCAGCACCGGTGAGAAGGTCGAAGGTCGTCGATGAATACCTAAAGCTAAAAGAGGAATATGAGACCGAGGCTGCCAAAGCCATAGTCGACAGCTGGAAGAACTTCTGTGCTAAGCAGGACAGGGAAAGTCTATGGGAGGGTATATACAGGGTAATAGCGAGGACATCACGCAGGGAGGAAGATCTGCCGCTAGAAAAGGATGGGGTAACACTGAACCCTAGAGAATCGGTCGCACTGCTCGCGGATACTTTTTACCCAGAAGATCGAGTAGAAGACGATAATCCATACCATCGGAGCATAAGAGCTAAAGCGGACGGCGTTGGTGTTGGGACTCAGGACGAATCCTGTGACCCGCCATTCACAATGACTGAACTCCGTCTAGCGTGCGGATCTTTCAACCCGAAAAAGGCCCCCGGTAAAGACGGCCTTACCGCTGATATCTGCTGCAGAGCAGTCGAAGCGGACCCGGAGGCTTTCCTTGCCCTGCTTAATAAAAGCCTAGAGCTCCATTACTTCCCCCGAGTATGGAAGGAGGCTATCGTTGTTGTCCTCAGAAAACCGGGGAAAGGGAACTACAGTATGCCCAAGGCCTATAGACCCATCGGTCTCTTACCTGTGATGGGTAAGATCTATGAGAAGATGCTCATGTCAAGGTTAAAGCACTATATCCTTCCGAGGATGAGTACTCACCAATACGGGTTCATGCCACAGAGGGGCACCGAAGACTCCCTCTATAACCTTATGCAACACATTAAGAATGGACTGGAAAATAAAAAGATTGTAGTACTAATATCTTTGGATATAGAGGGAGCCTTCGACAACGCCTGGTGGCCGGTAATAAGGACCCGTTTGGTTGAGGAGAAGTGTCCGCTGAACATAAGGAAGGTAATAGATAGCTACCTCTCTGAAAGGAAGGTGAGCATCAGATACGCCGGAGAGGAACACACCAAAAGCACTAATAAGGGATGCGTACAGGGTTCCATAGGGGGGCCCATTTTATGGAACTTGCTTTTGGATCCTCTCCTCAAAACCCTTGACAAAAACGGCGAGCACGTGCAGGCATTCGCCGATGATGTCGTCATGGTGTTCACCGCTGATAACGCCCGACAAATTGAGATCCGCGCGAATGCCGCCCTCGAATGTGTTCGGGAGTGGGGTGTCGGAAATAAACTTAGATTTGCCCCGCATAAAACCAACGCAATGCTTATTACACGAAAACTAAAGTACGACACCCCACGCCTGACAATGGGAGGGGTTCCGGTTTCCTTGGTCGGGGAGCTCAAGTTGTTGGGAGTCACCATTGACGACAAGCTTACCTTTAAGCCGCACGTGGCAAATATTTGTAGGAAGGCCTTGGGCATACACAAGCAGCTTACTAGGGCAGCCAAAACAACGTGGGGTTTACATCCAGAAGTAGTGAGAACAATATATGTGGCGACGGTTGAGCCTATCGTGCTGTACTGTGCCAGTGTATGGGAACATGCTGCCTACAAGGTCGGTATTATTAAGCAGCTGAACGTAGTGCAGCGGGGGATAGCGCAGCAGATTTGTAAGGCCTACCGTACGGTGTCGCTAAACTCGGCCCTGGCACTGGCTGGGATTCTCCCACTGGACCTACGTGTCCGGGAGGTAGCCTCCCTGTACCGGGCCAAGAGGGGGGAACCCCAGCCGATGCTATGTGACCGGGAGGTTGAGCGAATGACTTGCGCTCTCCAAGCCCCGCATCCATCGGAGAGGAGAGAGATAGGGGTGGTCAGCCTGGGGAACCAGGAGCAGCTTGATGCCAGCGATGAATGTGAAATTCGCATATTCACCGATGGCAGCAAGATTGGGGGGGAGGTTGGAGCAGCGGTCTCCATATGGAGAGGAGAGGTAGAGACCAAAACCCTCAAACTAAAGCTCGCAGATTACTGCACGGTTTACCAGGCTGAACTACTGGCTATATGCCGGGCAACCAGAGAGGCTCTTAAAGCCCGAGCGACATCGTACGGTGTATACAGTGACTCGATGGCGGCCCTTCAGGCGGTTCAGAACTTCGGTTGCCTCCATCCACTTGCAGTAGAAACGCGACGGAACCTTACATCGTTGTCCGAACAGAACAAGCTACTATCCTTGTTCTGGATCAAAGCGCATGTTGGATTGGAGGGCAACGAGAGAGCAGACGTTTTGGCCAAAGAGGCTGCGGGGAACAACAAGAAAAGGCCTGATTATGATAAGTGCCCGATTTCATTCATCAAGCGTAGCATTAGAATGGCAACGCTTGATGAGTGGAACCGGAGATACACTACTGGAGAAACTGCTGGCGTGACTAAATTGTTTCTTCCTGACGCGCTGGCGGCCTACAAAACAGTTCGCGAAATTGGAACTGAAAACATAATAACGCAAATTATGACTGGGCACGGTGGTTTCTCCAAATACCTACATCGTTTTGGGTGTAAGGAGAGCCCAGCGTGTGTTTGCGACCCGGCTACGGACGAGACCGTCCCACATATATTGTTCGAGTGCCATATTTTTGCGCTTCACAGGTACAACTTAGAACAGGAAGTGGGTTGTAGTGTCAGCTTGACGAATATAGGCATATTGATGAAACCTGAATTGAGGAAAAAGTTCCTTAAATTTTGTATAAAGATTGCCAATATTGTTATTGCAAGGAACAAAACTAAATGATGTATATGAGTATGTCTCTCAATATTTTGGCAAATATTTGCATTAGACATAACATAAAAAATGTATAGTAAGTAAGGAACCATATTATAAATAGATATAAGTGTAAAAATAAGAACTAGTAGCGTATAAGATGTCACAATGTGAGCGTAGAATAAAACATAGATAAATAAGAATAACTAGAATAGACATAGGAAGCGTGTAATGTGAACCCGTCGTAACTGTAGTTAATAACAATGTATAACAATTAGAGTGTAAGTCAAGAATAATGTATAACAATTAGAGTGTAAGTATAAAAACTGTTCTGTATAAATAGGCAATTGGCCATGTATTATCATGTAAGTAAGTAAAGCTGTAAGGTATAAATAAAAAACTGATTGTATTGTAGTATAAGTAAAACTGTAATGTATAAATAAGAAATAGATTATGTATTATTGTACAAGTAAGCTGCTGTAAAATAAAAAAGAACTTGTATCTCAATCTCCCCCCTGAGTAAATAAGTAAATAAATAAAGAAAATAAGGAGCAAAGAGAATAGGTTAAATGTGGGAATCCCACCCACCATAAGAATGGAAAGAGATGAAAGATCGAAAGATATAGTATGCAGAAAGAAAGTGCGAGAGGCATAAGCGATAGACTGGAATGATAAAGAGAATTAGTGAAAATAGGCTCCGATTACGTTGGAGGTAGGATTGCTATAAAAAAAAAAAAAAAAAAAAAAAAAAAAAAAAAAAAACCCACAACGCCATCTAGTCCCAAGCTAAGCAGAGCTTGTGTTATGGGTACCAGACAACTGATATAAATACTTATATACTTTTTTTTTTGTAAATACATACATATTATACATAGAAAACACCCAAGCTTTGCAGTCGCATACGCTACCACTACGCTACCGAGGCAGTAACAGCAATAACTCAATGAAAATGAATAAGCCCGGTTAGTTAATCTATCTATCTACATAAATAAAAATGAAAAGCGAAATGTGTTGATAAGCGCAAAGCTCTAGAACCGCTCAGCAAATTCGGTTGTTTTTTTTATATTTCTGTTAGGCGATACCCTAACAGAAATATAAAAAAAGCACCGGCACGTAACTTGACACATAACTGAGGTTATTCGTCAGAGAACTAGAGTAACCGACATCGCACGAAGAATCAGTACGTGCAGTGGAAATGGGCCACCGATCGTCGGTGGAGCCGAAATATGCTTGATCCAGCATGCCGCAGGATTGACGATTTAAGAGAGTGGCTGGCAGCTGGAATAGTTGACGCTCCTTGGAAAGACCTTCGTTCAGCAGTGGACGGCAAATGGTTAAAATGACCTAACTTGACCAGATTTCGGCGAACTCGACCAGACATAGTGCAACATCTTCTGGTCATTACCTTTGCTTTTCATTATTCTATGATTTTGCTGTTAGGTGTTATAAATAAAAAATAGGGTTAAACGTTATGAAATCTAAACTAGGTAATGCATATTATAAAGAGCCAAGATTTAGTTTTTTGTTGGTTACGATTTAACTCATAACCATATCAAATAGTTTTGAAATATTATTTCACCATTAGAATACTACATTATCCCTGAACATAGGCTATAGAATATTTTCAAAAAAGTTAGGGATCTGTACGAAAATATTGTTAATGTAACCCAAGGTAATAGAAAAATAGGTACTAAAAAAACTATAACGCATATGCAGCCGAAACTATTGACAAAATGATGTACCTCCTACAATTATATACTCGTAGAGGACATTAATACCTACATAAAAGTCCGCGCTACCATATTTCTAACTGCTATAGTTATATTAGAATAACTACTATTAATAATATATAAAATATAATATTTGATTTATATTAATTACAAACACCCCTAACAAAACTTGAATTTAAAACATTACCAACTAGTTGAGTTGTACTCGGTGGTCTCAGGTGTAATCGAAGTGTTGTCGATTGACGCTCCAATCGCTTGCTCGGAACGGTGCTACGAGTATTACAATCCCCGCGTCCGGCTAACAATCAAAGGGACCTAAAAAACGACAACTGCGCATCTAACGAATCTGGCCAAGGAAAGTTCTTATGGAGAGAAAAAGCACAAAAATTGCAAAGAAATAGTAAAAACAACACTTTTATTTTTTCGACTTGACAGCGACAGGGCAATAACTTTAGACAGAACGAAGTCTGTCGGGACAGCTATTATTAATTCCATTCTCTTATTCTCAATTAGGTATCTACTTAAATTACTTAAGTCCCGTGTACATAATGGACGCTCGAAGATTGCTCATGAGATTTGCTTTAACGAGATCTCGTGTTCCAAATTTCGTATAATGCTCGTGTGTTAGATTATTATTATTTATTTATCTGTTTTTCATTTAAGATATATTTATGAAAAAAACGAAAATGTGTTTACCCATTGCGTTAAGCATATACTGACTGGCCAATTTTTTTATGACCGAGGTCAGAATGTGGTTTACGTAAAACGGGCTTATTTTCGTTAACATGCGTAATACGCGTGGCCTGTACTGACATGTTTTGATATTAGGTATTAGTCATGCATTAGGTCATCGTAATCACACTATTTCAGTATTTGCAAATTTTAACACGTAAGACTAAGTCCTTACCGTTGTTATGCACTCGGTGTTACGTACTCGTATGTTTGAACCTACTTAGTTATTTGTATGGATTTTGGAATTAGACCTTAATAGTTTCAGATTAAAGTTAAAATATTTAAATTTATGGGTCTTTTGAATTCAAAAGTTACATATTCAGTGTTCAAATGTAAGATTCACCAATAGTCTGATACTAATTGTAAAATAGCTAATCGAACATTTTAGTTGCATTTAAAATTCACGCTTTAACTATTGACTCATAGTGAATTCACTACACGCTACCAGGAGTATTAAAAGACAAATAGAGTAACTTAAAACCAACCAATATATCCCGCTGAATATTACATTTTCGACAAAAACATACTCTCAATAAGATCAACATCTCGAAATACAATACAAAAAAAAAATGTAACCACTGCACTGATAATAGATAGAAAACTAAAAAAGCTATTCAAATTCTTTACATTTAAAATATATCTCTTATACCGTAAACAACTACAATTCTTTCACAAAAAGAAATTCACCTTTCACTGCCCAATACCAACCTAGCAAGTTCTGTGATAGACAACTTAATAAAAGCAATCAAAAATGTATTCTACTACTTAAAATTTAAGGTTCGAAGTCAATTTGTAGTTTAAAAGCGGTTCATTAGCACGTGAATGGTCATGCAGGTTGGTTTACGGAGTTAATTAACGAATATAATGTAAAACCTTCACGTGCAGTGCTATCTACAACTTATATCTTAATAAACGCGATAATTATTTAAATGGGTTAAAGTAATGACTGAAGTTAGGACTGAAAAAATTTGTTGACTGCATTTAAGATTGTTCTAAATGCTCTCCATATTAAAAAATAAACTTAAGTTACTCGTTCTCTCTCGAAAGTTTGATTCCAATTTTGTTATTCACGTTTTTAAACTAAGATTCTATTATTTCTCTTAAGAATCAAATTGCACTATCTTTAAAGAATATGGATCCGTCAAATGTTACACTGAAAATATCTCTAAAGTTATCTTCAAACCAAAAGATGACAAACAAGAAAGAGTTTAAAGAACTTATAATTCGACTATGTAAAAGATTTTGATAAAATTTATGCAGACTATGTCACCCGGACCATGATAACGAATCTATTGGCACCTCATTCATTAAGATCGGTGGACTAGTTTAAGCGCTACATTGGAACATCCAAATTCAAACGAACATTTCGTTCGTTGCTTCGCCGTAGTCGGATAAAAAAAATACTGAAGTGGTGTTATAATATTTACTAGACAGCTTAGTACTTATTGACCAGGCCTCACGTCCCGTGTAGTGGGAAGGTCCGGTAAGGTTACAATACAGGTGAATATCAGTAAACTAACTCACTAAGACGTAAAAACATAAAACACGTGATTTATTTGTTTAATTATAAATATGTATCTTAGTTTCTGTAAAGACTTCAATTGTGTGTTAGCTATCCTATATATAGCTATCATTTGGTACATATTTTCGATACCAGTAGGTACATGATTAGAATTTTCTAATACATACCTAGAGGAATTACTGATTTTCTTAGCATTTTCGAACTAAACGGTCACAGTATTTCAATATTCCTGACGAGTACTACACTTATATAGTAGAAAAAAGTCAATAAATTAAAATATAGTACATATGCGAAATGAGTCTATTCGTTTTACTGCACTGTTACGTATTGCTTCGTGCGTCACAAGACGATGTGGGGCGACAGTAATTTGCTGTATGCGACTGTTGAACTCCGGTACTGTGTTACAAGCATACGTATACTATCGCCGCATGCACGCAGCCTTGCACATGTCTCATGGTTTTTTTCTTTACATTGGTGTATTGTATCTTAGAACATTTTTCATTTGATATTTATTACAAAGCCCGGTATGATTAAAGAATATTAGAATAGAAAACACTTTATTGTACACCAATTACAATTATTACAGTTGAATACTTCAAGAAGATATGTAGCAATATATTTCAGGCAACCTCATGAACACATTTGAATGTATTAAAATCAAATAAAGTCGTTTTCTTTGACTATTAAAAGTTTTCAGTATGAGTTATAAACGGATCTCAAGTGTATCTAGCCTGTTAAGTTAGTGTAAAAGATGTTTTGAACTATAAATAATTGTATATTTTTCCTGTAATAAAAAATCCCAGAGCTTAGCAACATACACATCGACAGTTAAAAAATTACGACCATCCTGACACAATAAACTTTCAGCACTCGGTATGTGCGTGAAGATATTTTATGGGCATGCGCATTGTACTTTTATCGTGTCTCGGATATTAGGTCTTTCAAATTGATCTGGATGGCTTACTAAAGTTCTAAAAATAGTAGGTACTAGTCCGATATTTACAAAGTTTGGTCTAAGGAATAATAATAAAGCCTTCTTTGTTCCTTAATAAAACAATGCAAAATTAGAAATTTAATACAATTCTAGAGATTTAAAATAAGAAATAAATTAAAACACAAACAAAAATCAACACAAATTAAAATGAAAAAGTAAAAAATCATTATTACGTGCAAAACAAATCACTATTATTAAGGACCTCTACAGAGTAAAGGCCTCCTCGATTGTTCTCCATTTATCTTTTTCTGTTGCTATATCCATCGAATAATTTCCCATTGTTTTCAGTATTTCGTCCAGCCACTTCTCTATTAGTTATCTTTTTTTTCTCTTTTCTAGGCCCTTTCCAAGTGGTTACCATTCATACGTACAACATGGCCTCTTCTAGGTGTTTTTTAATAAGGAAACCTACGCCATATTGATAGTTGTTTCTCCGAAGTAAGAGAATATTATGATCATCGTTTTCTTCTATATTACCTATGGTCCTGTACGTCCAACCTCCGGTCTTAGGAATAGTAAGAATTAAATGTCTACAAAGTATTCCTTTGAATTACGAACATTGCAGAATTCTCTGATATTACCAAACTTTTTTATGAAACACATCTAGTTTTGAGCTTCACTGTAAGGTTATTGTTTAAATTTAGCTTCAGATAGCTGTATCAGGGGACTTCACATATAAGATATTACAGTTTTAGTTATGTAAATGGTGTTCTAGTTACTTGTACGAAAATGACGTAGATTTGGCAGCTCTACGATCTTGTACCACTTATAAGTAGGTATGTAATTGTATAAATTAATGAACTGTTATTTTATTATCATTTAGTCATCACTTAAATATCTTTCCTGTATGTGCGCGAGGATATTCAAAATTTACTAAAATGTGATGATTAAAAGGAGGCTGTAATGAGCTTTTATGTTGACCATAGATCATACATAATAAGTTTAATTACTTTTGCGTTCATCACCATTTGCGAACAGGATTCGAAACCTAGGATCTTTAAAAAATCATAATATATTTACTTCTTTATGGTACACTTAATGTTCGTAAATGTTTTTTATTCTTCTTAATTATATTTTTGGGTAGATAATAAGTGGTTTACATTTTTTACATTTCTTATTGCTGCCGAATATTAAAACAGTTCGTATCTACTATAGATATTACTGTGTACATTTGTGTTCTTACACGTGTCGGACATTTAGTATGTTATGTCTGAGTCGTATACCGACACGGTCCTCTATGTATAACGTTTGCAGTTGCGAATGAAATAACGAGAAATCAAGTTTCATTTTTATGATAGTGCAGTTAAAACAGCTGTGCCAAATGAAAGTTCTGTCCTTACGTCATTCTTTGATAGTTTTTCGTTATCGTTTCAGCTGTAAGATGTCCACTACTGGGCATTTGCTTCCATCAATTTTCTAAACGTTCTGCATTTACCGTAAACCTGTGAACCTTGATCATCGATGTCCTACTACAAAGAGTACCAGCATATTTACTGTAACGTAGAAACAATAATAAATAAATAAATATTCCGGACATCTAACACACAACGCCATCTAGTCCCAAGCTAAGCAGAGCTTGTGTTATGGGTACTAGACAACTGATATAAATACTTATATCCTTTTTTTTGTAAATACATACATATTATACATAGAAAACACCCAAACTTCGAAACAAATATTTGCAGATCATACAAACATTTGGTCCGACCCGGGAATCGAACCCGAGACCTCAAGCACAGCAGTCGCTTACGCTACCACTCGCGCCACCGAGGCAGTCATACAATCGTCTTATTATAATATTGCAAAAACGTTGCACGTAATATTGCAAGAAAGTTGTTTTGACAATAATAAAATAAAAATAGTAGGTATCATGAAGTGTCAATGACCTACCAGCGATCACGATGCTCAGGCCCAATTCATTTTATCGTAATCGTCCCAAAACGCCAACAGAGCGAATGACACCAGAATGTAACAATTCCAAAGAAATTGTAAAGCATTTTATAATGTTTCATAAATTGTTAATAAATACGTAAATTTTCTTTTCACATATGTTACAAAATATACAAGCTACAATAACATAACAACATGCTATCGTTTCCTTTGTTACACGATATTTGTACTGGCAATCAGCTGTTTCTGTGTGCTTATCATTCGAATGTTTTTATACTGTTAGCGGTAGCTGGACATTTTATATTTGTAGTAAATAAATACATGTTGGACTCACTGTAAGAGACAAAATTCGCTATAATTTTGTATTTTATTATTTTTGTATTAATAAATAGCGATAAAATTGTCCTCCTTTCATATTCACAGTCAAATAACCGATTTAATTATGTATTGTCTCTATTCAATATCTTCTCAATTTTTTTTTGTCTTCTTTGTAAAACAAAAAGTCTTAGATGAGTGAAATATTAAATATTAATGAAATAGATTGCATTTTTATATGTTAATTATCCAACCACTTCCTTACTAAAAAACCTGTTCATCTGTTTAACTAACTACAAACCTACACTGATTTGTGAAACCCCGAAAACAAAACCAAAACAGGTGAATGCAAATTTAGTTTAAAAGTCGCAAGTCGTTTAAAAGTAACAACACGCAGACACTAACTATTAAAATTAAATGCTTTAATATAGTATTAAGCCGTTTTTCATGTATAAAACACATATAACAATAAATTTTTCTTAATATATACTACCTCGGCGTGGTTGAAACGATCACTGATAACCATAGTACATATATAATGGCCGGCACACGTCCACAATCCGTGGATATGTGTTGAATGTCTATATAGCCTTGTCACATTCTTACAAGGTCATAAAGGCATGTCAATTTATTTGGTAAGGAGCTACACACTAACTTGAGACTCCGTGTGCTTAGAATAACATAATAGGTAGCCTACGGTGTTAAAGTGATACCTTTTTAAGAAAACTTTATAGAGTTTGATCGCTGTGCGTCGACAACTGTGCGCTTTTCGAGAAACTTTCTGCCTCGCACAACAAAACTGGAATGAAATGTCGCCTGCGGTATTCCTGGACCAATGCTACCTTCAAACTTTCAAGAAAAGAGCGTACTCCTTCTCAAAAGGCCGGCAACGCACTTGTGACGCCTCGTTTGCCTTATTTCATATAAAATAACTAGACTTACTATAATATATGATCATGAAACAAGTGTAACCGTCATACGATGAGATGAAAAATACAACAATATTGTTTCATTATCGTTTGTTAAACGCGCCACTAAGTTTTATTTTAGTTTAGTTGTCAGCCGTATTGTTAAAGCAATAATTCTAAATTGAGTGATCCTAGCAATAACATTGTCAATAATAAAAAAGTCGTATCTCACATTTACGATGTTTTAATGTGTTTAGTTACAGCGTAGACATTGTATGCATTATAAGCCTACCATTTTACACCCTCTACTGTCGTAGGACAGTAGTTGGGGCTGAGAAGTGAAGACTAGGACAATTATTGGAATTATGGATTACTATTGAGCAACTAGCTTTCGCCCGTGGCTGCGCCCGCTTGTTTTTCGGTTTTTGCGGTTAAGTCCTATGTCCCTCCTTAACAACCAAAGTGTATTTTAATTTTTATGGAAGGAGATAGGGATACTTTTGACTGCGATATCCGACATACTCGCATACGCAGACAAAATCCTGTATTCTATAAAATAGAAATATATGTAAACCTTTTGGTCATAAGGACATAAGCCTCTCTTTAAGCAGAAAATTTTGTCCTACTATATTACACTGTAATATAGTCCGGCAAACGTAGTGTAGGACGTCCACAGGCCAGATGGAGTGATGATTTGCGCAAGACGGCTGGCAGGAGCTGGATGCGAGAAGCCGAGGATCGAACTAAGTGGCGTGCTATTGGAGAGGCCTATGTCCAGCAGTGGACTGCGATAGGCTGATGATGATGATATTACACTGCTGACCAGGCGAGTGTACCTATATAGATTTTGTGTTAAGTTTTTCCTTTTCTTTGCAGTGCTGTTGTCCTGTGTAGTTGGGATTCCCTAGTCGCCTCATAAAACATCCACAGGATGAATTTAGGTAGTGACTCTCTGTATTTTGAATACCATAGAGATGATTTAATTTTATTCACAACTTAATATCGTTCATAACGTGTGAAATAAAACGAACTGAACTTGTATTATTTAAGAACAATTCTCGAGCACATTGTGCGCTATCGGTCAGTAGACGATAAATTAATACTATTTTAATAGTATATCGTTATCGCAACTTTAATGTTTGTGTAACGAGACAGTAATCGCTTCATAATCACCTAGGGTTAACGATATACCTGCTTTGCACGCCGCCCGGACACATAAAATGATGTTTCTTTACGATACTGCACAATATCCTCATCATAAATCAATCCTAGTGACAATATTTAAATGTTATCGTTATATTAGATCTGTATTATCTTTAAATATTACGTGTCTCTGATATCTGTGTGATTCATACAAACGGCATGGCCTGAGTGAAACCAAGGTCTCACAAAAACCGGTGTGAAGCAGTTTTCTTCGTGTCTATTCACTGAGTTAATAAGGTTACCGAAAACTAGTCCTTCTGATTCTAAAAGAGAGGGTTAAGGGGCGGTAAGCACTTGTGGCTCTTGAGTTGGAGATGGTAATGGGCGGCCAAGGGTTAACCAAGTGGCGTTCAATTAAAGAGGCCATGTCCATAGGCTAATGATAATGATGATGCTGGGTGGGTTTAATTTACAATTCTTTAACGATACATTAGATTAGATTATATTCAGTATTCAATATCATAATAACAAGAGGACTAAGCTTGTTATGACTAAATAGTAAAGTTCACAACAAGTTTCATAAAGCAAATTATTAAATAATATTAGAAAATATTGAGCAGCATGTTGATGCCCTTGTCACGTGGTTAGCGCGTGTTGCCGTCTGCACGAACTGTGCTAGACGCAATAAGCGATGTTTGTTATGAACCACTGAATGCCAAGAATCTGTTTTATCTCTGGCGTGATACGTCATCTTTCGTCAAATACGGATGTCATAAGATTTAATGTAATTATATATCTATTAGTATATAGAATAGATTATCTATATCTAAACAGGTGTAAACCATCCAGTTTCCATTTAATAGCAACACAGTAAAAACTTTTCGACTTAATTACCCAAAATCTCATGCAATGTCATGTGATTCCAAGCTAGGCAGAGACTGAACTAATAGAATTAGATGGCTTCTAAATGTACTTACTTACTTATTATTGCTTCTGATCGTGCATCGTACAATTATATATTTGTCATTGGGGGAATCGAACCTGACACATATGGTTTAGCGACGAAAACTATATATAGGGTTCATATACAGGTCAATAGTTAAACGCACGTCAAACGTCGTGAAAGTGGAAGACATACCGTACTGTCGTTATCTTATAAGATCCTATAAAGTTCCAAACCAGCTACTTAAGGTTGTGCAACTTAAAGTACTAAGGCTATAGTTCTAACAGTAGTAAATATAAAAGAACTTGTTTTAAAATTGTTACTTTGATGTAGAGCGGAAATTACAATGTTACTCTAATTTGAAGACGAAAAATATGTTCGAGAACTTCGATATTAACATGTTGATGTAAATGTATTAACTTTCTTGCCATTTATGTTGTAAACGTAGCAAGTTACATACGGTAAGATGCACTGACGACCTGAGAATGGTGATTAGGGTCTATTATAGAATGAAGGCCGTCGGTCGAAGGGTACAGAGACACATATTTGGCGGTGAATTCTAATAGGTTGATTGATTAAAATGTTAGGATAAACAAGGGTTAAAGCATCCGATTGCCATGCCATCTTCAGCCGAGTTTTTTTCCAAACTAGATTGGGGTTGATTTTTAAAAATGTACTATAGTACGATTGAACAACATTTTTTTTAGCGGAACGGCTGCCATTAAACCTTCACAACCTAAGTACTGGGCAATATCGAAGTTCTGTGGAAAGATTTATTAGCCTTTTTGGGACTCCCAACTACCTGTAACGATTGCCAACGATGTTCGTAAAGCAACCGGGACCAGCGGTTTTGCGACCGACATTATTAATATTTGTATTAAAATAATAATATTGAGTGAGATTTTTTTATTTCGTATTGTTAATAGCGCAATGAACTTTTAACATGACAGATCTTGGAAGGAAAAAGCACATACAAAAATGACATAGACAACAGTCATAGACTTAGTGTTACAATAGAAAATTTATAGTTCAACAGACATGAAAATAAGGACCGACTTGGTCAAATGGTACCACACCCCTTACAGAAGACCGTCAATTTTAATATATATGAACCTGCCAAAATGTTTTACTCTGCGTGGTGGAAATCTGCATGAATTCAAGTAAAAGTAGAATTTATATAAGTGCCTAAAATCTTTAGAAATCATGAAATTCATGTTCTACTTCACATTCTTGAATTCGCACTTGAACAAATACTATAAATACGGAAATAAATAAATATATTTTAATTTAAATTGATTGAATTCAGTCGACCTTCTACGTTTCTACTTATACGAGTATCTTGTTTATGCTCATGTCAGTTTCTAGCATTAACTCTCCTACTTTATCCATTGCACTTCGATAGTTCTTATGTTCTGCTTTGACTGATTTAACTATTCAGGCAAACTTCGACTGCACGGTTGGCCCAGCGATTTAAGCGGCCGCTTTCTACTGGCGCGTCTGTCTGTTCGCGTTGAATTCAAAAGCTACAGTACGTATTTTGATGCGGTTTGTACCAAAAGATAAAGGAAGGATTTCGTATATTATTTGTAAATTTTTTGAGTGTATTTGTTGAAGATATCGGAAAAAATGAAGCCGCACATTTTGTCGGGGTACCATATTCTAAAATATATTTTCCGTAAAGAGCCCGTGCAAAACCGGGTCGGATTGCTAGTTATTTATTAAACCAGGAAAAGGCAGCGTTAGATCACTAATTTCGTCTGTGTAATCGAACCTTTATAACAGACCTTGCTCTCTCCGTGACCCAGTTATAGTGGTCGCTACCTAATCGTGTTTACATGTTTATACGCAGTACACACGGACGACAAATCGCTTTTTGCTTCTTATTATCTACAAATATTACATGTACCATTGTGTGCGTGACTTGACAAGCAAAAGAAAATGTTAGTTGTACTTTTCATTTATCTATCTATAATTATAAATGTGAATGTAAGTTTGTTTATTACGCCTTCACGCGTAAACTACTTATCTGATCATTATGAAACTTTGTAGACATATTCTTGAAAGTATTTGAAGTAACATAGGATACTTTTATAACGAGGAGTATTCCCTAGTATCATAGGCAAAGTTGTAATACGTGTACTCTTGAAATCTCCATCTGATGAATGTTTGTTACTTAATCATGCCGAAACGACTGAGCGGACTTAGATGAAATTGGGCACAGAGATAGATTTTAATCTGAAAAAACACATTAGCTGAGCACGTTTTTTTGAGAGTACTGGAATTTTTTTGCGGGACACAACAAGTACCATATAGCATTGAGATTAGATACTACATACCTATATTTAAATCTCGTGATATTTGTAGTCACCTGTAATCGGTACATAACATGATTAAACACTTCCATACGCTTTTTAAGAACTCCAAAGTGGCAAATCCTTGATCCATATCATGAACATTGATGCGTGAAAAAAATTTCATTATGTCCCTTTTAACAACATTTCATCCATAGTATTTTTTTTAATACTTAATTTATTTATAGTTAAGAAAAGTTGAGAAAGCTAAAACTCTTAAGCAATAAATGTTGTAAAAGAAAAGTTAGAAAGAAAGTTTTAAAAGATATGCAACCGCTTACAAAATTTAATATTTGTCCAGTATATGTTGACCTATAATGGTATGGAAAGTCTTTTCTTAAACCGTTAAACTTAGATTGGGATTTTTAAGTTTGATAAACATTAAAAAAAAATCGACATGCGATCTCATTATATTACTAATAGTCTCATTTAGAAAGTACTAATAATTAATGATCATGGAATTTTAATACACATTGTAGGACTATAGAGAACGGCTTAGGACAACTGTTTGCCCCGAATATTAACTTTTGACGGTCGTGTTTGCCGTAATAGTTAAATTAGAAGTAGGTTACATCAACACCCCAGGTCCTTTCTTATGTATCTTACAGAAGGCACATTATCCATTACGTACATATTCAGAAATATATGTATATCAGTATGTACATCATTGTTCATAAACTGTCTGATACACGCTCTACCCAATTTGAAATCAGATAGCTGTATGTGTAATGTGTCAAAAAAAAACCTAATTCCGAAGCTGGTTGCTAAATGTACTGTAGTCAAAAGTAACATAAATCTGTAGTGTTTATTTATTGACGTCCAAACAGTAGTTATTCTGAAAATAATGTGACGTCTTGAAAAGACAGTGTGCCAAACAGAGCGAAACTTTAGTTCCCTGCGGAATTGGGTCGTGACAACGTGTCATTTGCAAAACGAACGCTACCTGAAGTACTGCAATCACATCAGGACAAGAACGTCAGGATATTAAGTAGAGCCTGACAAGTGACTGACCCCTACAAGGACGAGCTTTGAAGATTGTCGACGACTGTAAACTTACAAATGATATTGATCTTGAAAAAGCGGTTTTGGTCTCAATCGTGGAATATTTGTTTTTAGATATTGTTTGAATTGTTGAACTCTTCTTCTATTTAAAGGTATTCATTCTAACTTCTGGATAAAGGAGTGAAATGCTATTATAACATTTATGTACTGTTGAGATACCAAAATAAATAGAACGTTCTTAGAGGGTTAAATGTTACAATGTTTTTACTCTAGCTTTTCAGTATATTTGCTAAGAAAACCACGTCACCATCGCGAGGCAGTCATTGTATATGAAAAGTGATTATTTATTGTTCCTAAATACAACATACTTCTGAGTAACCCGGGCCCCCAAATATTTAACTCGTAAGAATGGCTCTATTTAGTCAGAAAAAACGCCCAATTGACTTCAGCTCTGCTGCTTTCAATGACACCAGACCTATCTCTTAACATATACAAACACAATGCCTTCAAGATACGGTTGGAACATTTTATCAGTCTTGGTTTATTTTTAGTTTCTGTTTGCACTGATGCCACTATTGGGCCAACATTCGCAGTATTTATGTATTTATCTACAGTCTTTACGGTCAGTAACCTAGTTGGCATATTTACTGTTATAACAAAATAAATTACATTGATAAGTGTATGTGTAGACGTGCGGTCTGTGTTACTTGACTCGTCACAATTTATATCCTGCGCTTTGTGTATTGACAGAGGCCACGTTATTGGAAACAGGACTATCATAAGCATTTTCTTTTATGTATGATAAAAAAAAAATACTTTACTATGTTTGAGAAAAGGCATAATTAGAATCCAAAAGTGGTAGTCACCATACTCATTGCGAATGCATAAAATGCTACAATGCAGCATGGTGACCCTTACTACTGTCATTTTAGAATGATCTTCTGTGCGAGGGTAGTTCCGCCCTGGTCGTGCTGAAATCAGCGTAGCTCTACTATATTAAGCTATTCTTTTCTTTACATAGCACTTTCTAGAATTATTCAAAAAACGTTACCTAATGAGATATGTGAAAAGGGACAAACCTATCCCGCTCGTGTTCGTGAAAAAAAAACTGTAAATTGTTGAAGTGTTTTACTTTGGGAATGGTACTACTAAATACTGTGAAAGCCTGGCGCATGGTTAACTAACACAAAATAAAACTTGTGTAATGTTAAATCAAAGTAATTTGTCTACATGACAATAGTTTTAAAATACACAATCCGTTGAATAATGAAATGAAATTAATGAAAAAAAAGTTTATGAGATTAAAATGTAGAAATGAGAAAGGTATTATAGCAACGAGCATATACAAAAATTGCATTTAGTTGTGTACTCTCACTTGGTGGAACTACGACCCCGTCCTACAGATAATTACGATAGCTGAGAAAACAGTGTCAATAGGTTATATACCTACATACCTAGGACAGGAACTTAGTGTTATTATTAGACCCCTTTCCTGTTTGCTCTGAAAGGATGTAAACTTCTTGAATAACGTGCAGAGCTAAAAGCTTAACCCCTTTTTTACCAAAGCAGTCCGTACTATAATTGATTCTTATTGTATTAAAACGATTCCTTCTAAAAGGAAGAATATGATAGATGACAATGATGATTTTACATGGACTACAAGTTAGTCCAAAACTTAAATCTAAATTACATTTAAGTACTACACAGTTTGTGCTCAAAAACAGTACAGATTGACAAATTCGTGGTCATTACCTAACATAGGCAATCTACGCCACACAGAATGTACTATGATTTCTATGCAAATATATTGAAAATATTTGCATGTTAATTATCATTAGATTTACATTTTAACAACTTTTAGTATTTCAAAACAACTCTTTTTCATTGCGGTACTTCGTATGGCTGGTATTTGAATGTAAATTTGTGCGTAAATAAAGTGGAAGGTTAATATGCTATTTTTAGACATTATTTTAATTAGTTCTAAAAGTAGCTACTAGTATAACAGGCAAAAATCATTCCACAGTTTTAGTATACCGTGTACATTAAGCGTCTAAGGAAAGATTTACAATCCGTGTTTCATTAGAAGCTTATTGAAGAACAGCTCTCTGGCATGAAAAAAATCTTGACTAAGTCGGACTGCATGAAGTAAATTTGGAGATTTTATTTTCTGACAATATTTTTATTTCTGACAATTTAACACACAACGCCGTCTAGTCCCAAGCTAAGCAGAGCTTGTGTTATGGGTACTAGACAACTGATATAAATACATATATACTTTTTTTTTTTGTAAATACATACATATTATACATAGAAAACACCCAAACTTCGAAACAAATATTTGCAGATCATTCAAACATTTGGACCGACCCGGGAATCGAACCCGAGACCTCAAGCACAGCAGTCGCTTACGCTACCACTCGCGGCACCGAGGCAGTTAATAGTAGTAAACAGATAAAAGCTTTATAAAATATTTTGACTACAATTGACTACAATTCGAAATTTCGAAGAAACAGAAAAATAGGTCTTAGTGGTCTTAACATTCTGAGTCTTTTCTGGGCCTTTTAAAGTAGGGTTTTTATGATTGAAACTATCAAATATCCTATATTCCCTACTTTGTTCTATCTTTCACTAATTTTTCAAAAGCACAAGAACTTAGTTTAGAACTAAATCAAGTGCCATTTATAAAAAAGAAGTAATTTAAATTATGAAGTTGCTTCTTTGTTATTGAAGTAACTTCATAATTTTGTTCTGACCTCAATAGCAGCCTTAGAACGCATCGTCTACAGTTACTCAAACTAATAGAAACATATCAGAACACGTTATACAGTGTCCGCAGCGATCGGGCCACATTTAAAATTATAACGCGATCACGTGGATCGCCACGACATGATCGCACTGCTCGACACCAGAATACTTATCGATACAAATCAAAGTTTGACCTATTCCAGCCGTATAAATATCACTCTTACGCAATATTTATACGCAGTCAGGCCGAAAATTATAAATATGTATTTAATTCACACCGACTTTATCAACAATTCTGCTAATAATACTCTGCAAATAAATATAACCTTCCTTATTTATAAGTGCAAGTTGTTATTTAGTAGTTGATATGCTTTAGTACTGTTTTTTAACTTGAGATCCTATCGATTCTATGGCCGATTCGACCTCTCAGAAAATTGGTGATAACAAATTCTTTCGAGTTAGATTACCGAAAGCCTCTTAAGACTAACGGAGGCACAAAAAGACTGCCAATACACTTGTGGCCATTGAGGTACAGGCGTCCATGGGCGGCGACGGCGTAAGTGATTTTCCCGACCCATCTGTTCCATTAAAAACATGTTTTCATTGGAAAACCATTTCGTGTGAACGACTTTCCAAATATGTTTCAAATGATAAATTAAGATTACAAACACTGTAGAGTGGATCAATGTTTCTAACGTTACATTTTTCGGTAAATATTTACAGATCGATCGGAAGTCAAAAGACAGTCTGGGCAAACAAATTAAATCCCACTTTTCCTGTAGGTTGCGTGAAGCCGATATATACATTTATAGCATCAGGTGTGGTGGACTTTCACTGATGGACGATGTCGACCGATAACCGTCGATAGTCGGGGTCGCGTCTCGGCTTCCCGCAGGGTAACGAACTCACTCGTAATATATCTTGTACACAATATACGCACGTACGCATGCACTAAATAGTGCGCCTTAATGGCCTGTCATTTCTATCGATACATGTAGTTTTGTTGTTAAAGGGCGATACTTATCTATAATAGTGCTACTAGTTAAGTCGTTCGTCTTGTTTGAAAGGTTAATAAGGCACGTTTTGTGTCCTACGTTTTACGACTTGTGTCTTAATTAGTACGTACACAATTTTCTAAATGTTTTTGCTTGAAAAATTTTGATACATATGCGATCACAATAATAATATGATAATAACCGGAATATTAAAAAATAGTGCGAAATACTCGAAACTGAACTCGATATCAGGAATTCCACTGCGTTCACGGTTACACAGGTAGACATTGATTTTTTTTGTACCTAAGTTGGTTTTCGTTTAAAACAGAATTGTAAAAAGTTGTTTTTTAATCAAAATAGCAAAATAAACATGTTTGGATAACTGATAATATTTTTTACAATCAAACTCTTATTGTATTCAACACTGTTCTTCTTCTTATGATGAAATGGCAACCAGCCGGATCAGCTATTTCTGTCAATGTCAAGTATTTATAGTCTTCAATTCTAAGTCTTCGAGTCTTCAAGTCGTCGTCGTGATGAAATTTATGTTAAAAAATATATAAAATGTGGATGACATGAAATGGGAACCGTCTTTCGAAAAAACAAAAAACTATCTATTCAACTGTTAACGTATTTGAAGTATCGATCAAGAAATATTCGACCTATTATATCAGAATAAAATGCTTTTATGAATACTTTACCGTGGGAGAGCTATGCTTCGGCATGAATGGGTCGGCTCGACCGGAGTGATACCACGGTCTCGCAGAAAACCGGTGTGAAATAGCGTTGGCGCTGTGTTTCACCGAGTGAGTGAGGATACCGGAGGCCCATACCCCACCCCTCCCCCCATCCCCTTTCCCATCCCCCAAAGGTTGACGCCTTTGGTGTTGCGGGTGTACATGGGCGGCGGTAATCGCTTACCATCAGGTGATACGTCTGCTCGTTTGCCCACTATTCAATAAAAAAAAAAAAAAATCTGCTTTCTAACATTCGCTAACAAAGTTGAATTTGAATATGTATTTTTATATAGAATTATACGATGGCTATAACTTTAAAAAAAAGTTTCTGCTAGCAGTTTTGAAACGATCATACAAGAGGCTATTCATTAAATAGTTTCATATAAACATATTCCTATATGATATCGAATAAGTAATTTAACTTTATTACTGATGCTCTGACGTGATAGCCACAAATAAAAAGTGCAGAACTGTCCGCCATTTTTTCTGCCACTCGGCCATATGGAATGTTTCAATCTTATGTATCCAATGCTTTTGGAAATGCAAAACTACCTACATTTTGTATTATTTTGGCTAAGTTGTCTTGTAGTCTCAAGCCCCATCTTTTTTTCTAGCCTTTTTATTTCTAAAATTATATGGGGTCGGCTACTGTCCAGGTGAAATTCATCTTTTGTCTGGTAGTATTATGGGCAGTAACTATTGTCCACAGTTCTATCAGTGTTAGACCATAGACACATTTCATTATCTGGATGACCGAGAATGACCTTTCCTCAGTATTTTTTTTTTGGTAAATTGTCTAAAATTAATACTAACTATAACGTTTCCTGCATACCAAGTATAATATGAATCTCAGAAACTGCTATACACATAATATATTGGTTGGTTGGTTGACTAGAAGATATTGCCCTGAGCATTAAGTCCGCCTACGTACATACTAATGCATCAAGCATTAAGGTAATAAATCTGCTGGACCGATTTTTATGAATTCATCATCATACCCCTGAATGATAAGGGTGACCCATCCCAATTTTTTTTTTTTTTTCCAAAACAACATGTGCCGATTCAACTAGTTTCATTATACATACATACACGAATTGCTTGTTTAAAGGTATTAGATAAAAAATTCTACATACGTACCAATAATACTGTATTATAATTAACTTGTATATTCAATAAATTAAATCTATATCGATGGTTTATATTTTATTCACGTAAATTGAATTGTCCCACTGTCATGTTGATTACAAATTCTTAGGGTCGTTTTAATGCGGTGCCTTTTAACCGCAGTCATGTATTCATTGTCCCAACCTACAATTTATTCAGTAAAACTATTAGTGCCGTATATATAGAATATTAATCCGTGGACTCAACGTAACTGCGGCTATATTTGTAGTAGTAAATCTATCATTAATTTGAATAGCAATTATTATTATTATTTTGTATGTTCCTGCCAAAATGACTCTATTCTGCCTGATGTAAAGCATAAGCAGAATCCACTATTAAACAGAAAAAGAATTATGTAAGACTTTAGAATCTGTTTGTGATAAAAGGGATTGATGATGATAATGAATGTATAATTTATAATAATTTTAAATCTCAATTATATTATAGCCAAGGCCTGTCTTGATTTGTTCCATATATATATATATAGCTGTCTTCCAGTGATAGTCCCGTCAAAATCGGTCAAGTCGTTCCAGAGATTAGCCGGAACAGACAAACAAAAAAAAAATTGTTGTAATGTAAGTGTACTGTACTTACATACTTTCACGTGCATTTAGTAAAGCTGTATATATAGATGATAATTAAAATATGTAGTAGTAGCAACAAACTACAGTACACATAAGCATTTATGTGGCTTTAGTTATAATAAACATCAAAACGTTAATCGTGCTCTTTACAAAGTGCTCGTTTTGAAGGCTGTGGTACTCTGTCTGACGATATAAATTATCTTCCTGCTATCAAAGAGCAACCGGATAATAATCTCATTAATAAATATGGCCCACAGTATTATGTAGTCCGCAAATTAAGGAATAAATGTGTAAGAAACATGTTCTATATCGTCACCAGAGATAATGCGTTCTGATATTTATTCGCCCTTTTGTTCTATACAACAAAATGTCAAAACAATCTCTCTTTTAAAATAACTGTAAAACTACGCAATATAACTACATAGAAAAATGTAAAGAAGGTACGAAATACAATTAAAAAAATTGTGTACTTATCCATACTAATGTTATTAATTCGAAAGTAACTCTGTTCGTCTGTCTGTTTGTTTCGCTTTCACAGATAAACGGCTATACCGACTTCAATGGGTACAAAGATACTTTGTTTCTTGACGAATTATATAGGATACTCTTTGCCACGGTAGCCGACATAACAAACTGGAAGTTAATGTGCAGTAATAAATATATTAAACAGCGTTTTCAAAACTAATCACAGTTTTACGCACAACAAAACTGTGGAAGGAGCTGTTGCCTGCGGTGTTCCCGGACCAATACGACCTTCAAACCTTCAAGAATAGAGCGTATTATTTCTTAAAAGGCCGGCAACGCACTTGTAACGCCTCTGGTGTGCCATCAGGCGATACGTCAGCTCGTTTGCCCACTATCCAAAAAAAAAGTAAATAATCAAAGAAAAAATATAGCAAGTAATTCGCTGAATCTACAATAACTTGAACACAGTAATGGTTATAATTTGTTTGAACGCAAGAGTATTTCCTTTCACCGCTTGTAACTGGTGAAATTGTTTACGTAATCGTACGTGCATGTTTTACAAACTAAGCACAAGGGAACGAATCACATGTCTTGCTTCAATCGAAGTCTTTAGTTAATCTTGTACTTGTTGTGTTAGTAAGTATTCATTGAAGAAATGTCAAACCCTATTAAAGTATAAACGAGATTTTGTCCGACTCCGACTTTTGTATGTCGATTATCGCGGTAAATCAAAAATCAAAGCAACGACATGCCAAATTTAATTGAAATGTGTGCAGTGGTTTAGCCGTGAAAGCGTAACAGATAGAGTTACTTTCGAATTTATAATTAGTTTAAAAAATTATTACATACTACGGTGACAATATGTTGATGCGATGCGACTACGTCTAGGTGAAATGTATCAGACCGTTCTTCATATTTGAGTAAACCAAACGGCATGTATGTATATATTTTGACTGCCTCTGTGGCGCAGTGGTAGCGTATGCGTCTGCTGTTCTTGAGGTCTCGGGTTCGATTCCCGGGTCGGACCAAATATTTGTATGATCTACAAATATTTGTTTCTGAGTTTGAGTGTTTTCTATGCATAATATGTATGTATTTACAAAAAAAAAGTATATATATATTTATATTAGTTGTCCAGTACCCATAACATAAGCTCTGCTAAGCTTGGGACTAGGTGACTGTTGTCTGAAATATTTATTTGTTTATTATGTATACTGTCTTAAACAAATAATGTTCTTAATCAGTAATATAATGATATCGGACCAGGCTTTGAGTGCCAAACAAAAAAAAACACCTAAATTGAAAACCTTTTTTTTACGGAAAGAGAGAATTCGATAGATAGTTAACAATTCAAGGTTGTGTAGTAGTAGCTAAAGCTGTGTAAGCTTCAAGGTAGCAGATGTAACCCGTACACTGAACTCAACCTGCCTTGTGTTTCTAATTTTTTCTTTACATCATTATAACTATTTAATAAGTAAAAACTAAACGACGCCCATTGTTTAATCACCGTTATCGGCTGAACGGTAGACGAACCAACCCGGAGAGTATAAATATAAAAAAAAACGCAAGGACGCTGCTATTTATAGCGTTTCGATGTGCTCGAGTGAATGTCTCGGTGTTGCGTAGCATACTTACGTGTGTATTTTGACCGACATTTCAGTGTTACCGACTTGGGGATTTCCCTCAATATTAAGTACGTATTTCATGTATTACCTACATTACACTCTCTTTTTGTTCTTAAGAAGAATAATCACAGTTTTTTTCGTACCACCTAACTGTAGGAAAGCCATGCTTACTCACAAATGACCGGATTAATACCACAGTCTTACAGGAAACCTGTTTTCTCACAAAACCCCTGTCCTTATTTGCCTTGACAATTGAGGCTCAAATAGCGCCACTTACCTATTCTGTGCAAGCGCCTATGGGAGGAGGCGTTTCGTCTATGGCTTTTTGTCTCCCTATGCCATTTTATTTAAATAATTTAGAAATTATTTGACACAGTAGCGCTCTTAAACACGTGTCAGTTACGGTATTTGAGTCATCAAATAGATTCATCATTAATATCAAGTATCTCTTATCAAACTCATACGCAATGTGGGCACGTTTCATTAGAAGCCCGTTTATAATTACTACCGTGCTGAATCCTCGTAATTAGACCAAACGACAAATGGTACTCGTGCTTATGTAATATACACATTGTTTAGAAACGAGGTGGAGTAAATAAATAAAGTAATGTTATACAAATGTTTGTATTTATCCATGTCGAGTTCTTGTTCTAATATAGTAAACTTATCTTATTCTGCAAACACAATGAAATTTATATCATACTAGCTTTCGCCTGCGGCTTCGCTCGCATTAGATAAAAATTTTCCTATGTTACTTCAAATACCTCCAAGAATATCGTAGCTTATATTAAAAATGTTAAATTGAGAGAATTTTAATATCTTTTCTAAGAATCATGTAGTCTTAACTCAATATAACAAACTATTTCTGGTTATTTTTAGGGTTCCGTACCCGAAGGGTAAAAATGTCACCAGGCTGTATCTCATGAATCGTGATATTTAGACAGTTGAAATTTTCAGAGATGATGCATTTCACAGACAGACAGAGACATACAGAATGTGAGATATATATTCACTTTAAAATAATAATTAATTAAAATAAAACAAATACTTATGAGGGCTCCTATACAAAAAACGTGTTTTTTATTCTTAGTTAGATAATGGTACGGAACCCTTTGTGCGCGAGTCCGACTCGCACTCGACCGGTATTTTTACATAGTATAAAATGAAGTTCCTAATGATATAGTCTGATTTCACTTGCCTGTTTCATACAACAACTAAAAAAGCCGAAGTAACTCTGGGAACTACATTGTCACCGTTTTGCATACTATACTTTACCATACGTTCTTTTATTTAAATAAATAAGAAATAAATAAATATATTTTGTAATTCTTATATAGCCATTCTTTCGGTCCTTTTCATAGAATACATAAGGTTTTCGAAGAAACCAGGGTATGTCTGTAATTCGGTTAAGACCCGTCTTCTTATTTTGCCCTCTATGCCATAGAAGACCATGCTGTGATTTCTTTCTTCAAATCTGTTCAGACTTTTATGTATATATCTATGTAACATACATAATAGGCTATTAACAGCTCATAACTGACACTTAGTACAACACCCTAAAACAAAGCAACGATAATTATGAATCAGAGCGTCTTTACGGCCTGAATATATTAGTTTTATGAACTTGGGCTATTACTCTCAGCTGAAAACGATTATAGGCGTAGTTTCTTGTACATAGTTACTTCTAGTTACATCTTATAAAGTTATCACTTGTTAACGATCAACGTGTTAACAATGTAGACATCGGGTTTATGTTTCACTATTTTAGTATTTGTCTATACTACTAGTTAGTGAGAAAAATTGAGGCCAAACGCCCATTGAATTCCAACTTTCAAAACAGCTATAAAGAAAGAAAAAGGGTACTGAAAAATGTTGCAAGTATAATAAGCCGCGACAGCACATTAAATTTGTCTTTTACTAGAATACTCGTCTGTTCCACTTGACCCATGTTCTTGTCCCATGGTGTATTGTCTCGTTTTCGTCCCAGTGAAAGAGTCGAATTAGATAAGTAATTTTTGTCCCAGAAGTTCCATTACTGTCAACACAATGGGACTAGTGGCGGTAAAATACTTGTATTATTGTAAACATATACTTTATCAGTCATATTGCCTCTTACTAAGACACAAGTACGACTGTACAAGTTTCGTGGCGACGCCGACGTACGTTTTACGTTATTGACCTTTAGAAGTTTTACCTCAATAAACTAACTACTCAATGAGGTAAATATGTACATTATAAATAATGTCTTATCAAACTAGAAGTAACAGACCCTGAGATGTGTATGTTCAAATACACTTTATTGTTTTTCATCTTGTCTATGTGAACCCTTCAAAACTTAATAAATTAGTGCTAAAAATAGGTTCACGTATTTGGGCATTAAATTTATCAAGTTGATTAGATACTTAGCAGTGTATCAACATCGCTTTAAACCATGTACCTTGGTATACCTTGAAATCCGGTGACCTTGTATAAAAACATTCAGGATTAATGATACCGATCTGCACCATTCCAAACATAGTCTCAAGTGTAAACTGCGAAATAATTTTACGATCGACGCCTCACTATTTTATGTATTCGTAGTCGCGTTCAGTTTACGACTGGACGTGTTATGGCATTTGGTCCATAAAATAGTGATTGCGATCTCTGAATATTGTCCAGTGACTCACTGCTGTAACTCTTCGGAATTACAAGTATTCACTTCCGATATTATAAATTATGTTAAATTTTATTATATAATTCTATGGATGATGAATGTCTAAATATTGACAACGATATGGTGAATATGTACTAAGAAGTAACAGGTTATAATAAGATTATTGTTATAAGGTATTTCTTTATGTTCCAATGATAGCCGTGACTCCTTTTTTTGTTTTTTTTATGCATGGCTTATACCCAAGTGACTCTACTCTACCTGATGGAAAACGTAAGCATAATCCAAGAGTGGTGGTCACCATACCCATTGCGAATGCAGCGTGGTGACCCACACCATGGCGGCCTAGTGATGCTTTTCGTTTCCGACGGGCGACGGGCGTTCGTACTGAATTCACGTGGTTCAATTCAACCGATATCATACCTAGTCTACTTATTAAACAATGTATTCGAACTGTAAAATGTTATCGTACATGATATAGGTAGTTGATACAAAACGCCGCAAGTCTTGTCAATTTTTTTACACAAACAAGTCGTACATATCCGTAAATAAATTTAAACACATCAATTCTTATACTTACAACTATTTCATTGCAAATTAACAATATCGCAACATGTGAACCAGTGGCCGGCCACAAGGTCTGCGTTCAGCTTTAAGATAATATATCTGTTGTATGTTCTTTTTAGCTTAGAACAACAACAAGTTGCCATCATCTACCTCTTCCTACAATATGCACATAAAACTAACTTTATAAACCATCATTAAAAAGCACTATTTGCAACTACAGATTGTAGTATTGCTGCGCCAGATCTGCTTCTCGATTGAAACTTACTTCAATATTAATCGAAGACAACATTTTACGTTTCATTTCTTCAGAAGATAAAACCATTCAAAACTTGATTCACTTTTGTTTTACAAATTGTTAACAATATCTTATGATTAATTAGTTAACAATATTTAACATTCACTCAAATGTCTAATATATAGATATACATATATGTATATAAATATTTATTTATCTATATACTAATTATCATTTCACTAAAATAAAAATTGAAATGAAATTAACAATTTTTTTTTGTCGACAGGCATGAAAATGACTATGTCCACGACACCTACAATGAGCGCTCGTGTTCATCGAAAAGTAATGCGGGCGCCGCACAAACGCGCTAACCCGGGTAAAACTCAACACCCCGGCAAAATGGTGCACATTCCCGGCAAATTGACGCACTTAGGCAAATTCGGCAAACTCGCTCACTACGCTCACAGTCACTCTTTAAGGCCGCCGGAACCTTGCGAGAACAGTAACGACAGTGGCCTAGGGCCTGATGCAGTTAACAGGTAAGGGTTGGCGTCCGCTAACAGCACTCGCTTTGTCATGCAATGTTATTAATTAGCTTGGAAGGGCACTGCACTGTTAACCCGTTGACTGGTGCTGACATTATTTCGTTGTTTGTCTCAAATATAATATAAATACATATAATATATAGTATATTTGAAATTGATTTATATGAACTATAATATAGGTAGTTCATATTAAAATAAAATAGAGAAATGCCATAGGGGCGTGCTATGGAGTTCTCTTTTTCCACTTTTAAAGCTCAAGTCTGAAATTATGTAGTAGTTAATCACTGTAATAAAGGAATAAAAAATCTCACAACGTGCATGCTTAACCTCAGAATAATTATTATTTCGTTTAAATTAATTTATAGCGAATTAAGTATTTTAGTTATAAAAAGCTATATATTTATAAAAGACTGAAATATAATTTTTATTCATTTTAGACATGATATTTTTTAAATTTCATTGAGAAGTTATAACAAATTGCGAGCAGTGTTGCTATTTTAACATAATCTCCAACTTTAACTTAATATGATCAATCTACGGATGTATAGATTATTTTATATATAAACAATTATGTAAATAAATAATGTTTTGAGAAGACAAGTTATACTTTAGCTGACGACTGATAAATATGCATTAAAGAAATTACACATTACAGTCAACTGATGACTGAGAACAGTTGCACTGTCACATTAGTTGACGGACAATGATATTACGAGGTGGACGGACGACTTGGTTAAGATCGCAGGGTCTCGTTGGATGCAGGCCGCTACCCACCGGTCAATGTGGAAGTCAATAGGGGAGGCCTACGTTAAGCAGTGGACTTCTTGCGGCTGATATGATGATGATGATATTATCCCTTGTGTAGGAGAATAACATCCCGGTCATTACGAGAAACACCGACATCAGTATTAACATTAATACCTGAGAAAAGCCAAAACAATTATTGTAAAAAAAATACAGTCCAATTGAGAAGCACCTCTTTTTTTAAGTTGTTACTGGACTACGTGAAAATGTGTACTTATAACTGACAAACTGGTGATTTTAATTTTTAAATACGCTGTGTCACCATTAACACTAAGCCCCGAGCTCTTTAGACTTAAGAGTGCCTAAGAAGTCTACATACATACACACCTTATCAATACATGTGTCGCGTTTGAAATCAATCAATAGCTGGTAACATCAGTTTCAGAATAATTTAGACAAAAATAAACATTTCTGTCGCAAACGCAAATTTGAAAACTTAAATAATTTAAATAGTCGTTAAAAATTACTTGCTCAATAGCAACCAGTTTAAAACTTTATCTTAAGTTTATCTTACGGTCAGCAGTTTTAAAGGCAGACGCGCACTATAGGCTTGCGGAAAAAATCACTGAGGCATAAAGTTGCGCTTGCACCGAGGCGTTACAACAGGTGGCGGTATATCGTTCTTTCATTAGTATTGAACGCACTTGACCAGAACGTCCATTATAAAAAGATAGAACTCTGTCGCCTCGCGTCACCACGTAACAAAAACGCACAGTAAGCCTAGCGTGACATCTACGGTGGTGTCGTCATATCATTGAATGATTATATGTTACGCGAATTCTTAACATTCGACCTTGGTATCATCCATGCGCGTACTCACGTTCTGCGCGTTCGGACACGTCCTTATCCAACTATAAAATTTATTTTATCGCGAACGAGATAAAGATCGACAAAAGCTCTTTCGGTTACAATTGAATACAAAGTGAATTGTAATACTAATATAATGTAATAGAAGTTAGTATGTTGGTTGTTGAATTGCACTCTAACCACCGCTGAATAAAGTTTGTAGATAACAGCGCACGCATGGATTGTATTAAAACACCTTGTTGGATTGTTTTCATAAAAAATATTAACGTTGTCTTCTAGAAAACTTTAGTAACCTAAAAAAAAGCCGTAACTTTCTACGTTTCTAGATAATAATGAGTTACAATTATTTCTAGTTAGTAGAAAAAAGGACAACATTTGTTTACAATGTTTTCAAGCTTCGTTTTTTTTTTCTTTTTTTTCTTTATTGAATAGTGGGCAAACGAGCAGACGTATCACCTGATGGTAAGCGATTACCGCCGCCCATGGACACCCGCAACACCAAAGGCGTCACAAGTGCGTTGCCGACCTTTGGGGGATGGGAAAGGGGATGGGGGGAGGGGTTTGGTTATGGGCCTCCGGTATCCTCACTCACTCGGTGAAACACAGCGCAAACGCTATTTCACACCGGTTTTCTGTGAGGCCGTGGTATCACTCCGGTCGAGCCGACCCATTCATGCCGAAGCATAGCTCTCCCACGGTTAAACTTTTTTTTTCTCTGCTTTGAATAATTTATATTTAAATAAATTATCGTCACTTTGAGCATTTAATTAATAATAAATAATAATAATAAATAAATATTTCGGACAATTTATTAACACACAACGCCGTCTAGTCCCACGCTAAGCAGAGCTTGTGTTATGGGTACTAGACAACTGATATAAATACTTATATACTTTTTTTTTGTAAATACATACATATTATACATAGAAAACACCCAAACTCCGTAACAAATATTTGCAGATCATACAAACATTTGGTCCGACCCGGGAATCGAACCCGAGACCTCAAGCACAGCAGTCGCTTACGCTACCACTCGCGCCACCGAGGCAGTCAGTCAGTCAATTATACACACATCATACAACAAAGCATCAAACTAAAAAAAGGTTCCTGCTTTCGTCATTAACGAAAAAGAGCGTGACGGTTGCTTACTCAATTAATACAGTTCAAGCCCTTTTTTAAATTTAGAATTAACATTTAAAAAAACTTTGACAGCTAATTGGTCAGTGTCCATAATGAGGAAGCAACTTTTCAAATAAAGAATGTTGCATTATCCAATATTTCTAAATTTTTGGCAGATCGAAGCCAATTCACCAATTTGCAGGACGCTTCAAATCCTTTTTGTAACAATTCTTCATTAAATGACATATAAAGGGATCTCTACGTCTGTCTTCTTCAGTTCATAGTAATTCTTTAATTCCTATATGCATCCGTACTGGAAATATAGGATAGTGCAACCCGTTCGAAACGGCAATCATGTCATAGGGACGTGAGGACTTGTTTTCTGTCTTAATCATATACGTATTAAAGAACGTGAAAGTTGAAAAGTAATTTATTTAAAATTTAATTTAAAATTACTGGAAAAACTTTCAAGTTTAGAAACTGACTGAAAAATGTTTTAAAATTCGTCTAACCACACTTATTTTCTTATGTAAATATAAATTGGAAATGTAATAAACTGTATTTAAAGAGACAAAATAGCACAACAGATCTACTTGAGTCAATTCCTTGAAATAATTGAAGGCGGCGATACTCTTAGATTGGACAGAGACTCAATTTATTTTGATCATCTTAACGAGACTTTTATAGTGATATTTCTATTACGTTATACAATTTATGCTTTGGATTCATTCGTGGGATCGCAAACACACTCCTACCATATGCTCTGATGTATATTTTTGGCACGCTTCAATGCACGTGGGCCGCCGACAATTTAATACTTTATCGCTTCGCAAATTTGTTTCTATAACAAAGACAACAAACACTTTTCTGTCGTGATCTCCATCAGATATGACAAGTAGTTGTTTATCAAGAACTAAACTTCGTGTGATTCACTGGTTTCTCCGACGGTGATAATAGATTTTAATTGTTTCGCCTAAGAAATGTGGAATTGGAATTGAGCTACTTATCAGCCTGCATCGATTTATTTGATTTCGGCCTTCATATTCATACGTAATAGCAATGTGTGAGGAAATAATATCTCAACAGCAGAATATCAGAACATGGCCAAAAGTCAACTGCGAACTAACAAAACTCGTGTTGGCCTAACTTCAAAATTTAACTAAAGCCTGATGGCATCTGCAGATTATCGGACACTTTGGAGGAGTGGGAACATCAGGACTCGAAACGGCGACGCGGCGAGACCGAAGCTGCCGTTAAACTTGAATGCGACGACGCCAACGATGCGTACGCGTTCCCTTCAGGCGCAGCGGGCACGGTCGAGACCGCGTGCGCCCCTGCGCCCGCTCCGCCAGACGCTACGGCACCATCCATACCCGTTTCCGTGTATGTTGATTTTTGTTAGATAATATCGAGCATAACTAGGTAGGATGTGTCGTGAGTTTCAAATTCTAAAGTTAAAATGCTTTAACAAAAAATGATTCGTTATTTTGCTTGGGTTCCTGGAGACTCCAGGGTGTCCATGTTAATCATGATGGTGCTGATACTGGTTACTAGTTGATAAAACAACACTACATATCACACCGTGCATGATAACCGCATGTAATTGTACTGCATCGGACATGTATATACACGTGTACCGCACTGGTTACTTACAAATGCTAATGTCGCTAAGTGTTCATTATTGTTCATTATTATATTTTATATGAAGCCCCAAATGAGTTTTAATCGCTTTGTCGAGTTGTTACCTGCACCTACAATCAATCTTTAGTTTTCTTGTTTTTAAACAATCAACCATTTTGTCAACAGTCAACATCAAATTTTAATGAAATTAAATCCTATAGTGTCACTAATTGATTTTACAGAATGAGACCTGGTTGCAGTATATCTAGTCCAAACGTAGTAGAAACGCCTGGAAAAAGGTACCAAGACCCCTATAGATCGTGTGGAAAATTAGGGAACGGAGGCAAACTTGCTAGCAAATACCCCGGAGGAAAACTCGTTGGTTCAGGAGGGAAAATAGGTGGCAAATTAAGTGGTAAATACGGAGGCAAACTGGCACAAACTATGGCAAGGCGAAGAGCTTTAGCAGCAATGACGCAAGGTGGAAGACCAGGTTTAGCGGCACCCTTGTCGTGCAGATCTAGGGATGGTACAGCAGAGCTACAGATACTGTGCCAGCCCGAGACACAACATAGAGCGAGGTACGTGCTAGAAAACTTATTATGTTCAGAATTTTTTTCACGGCTTTGAAATTGTGCATATAATTAACATGACTGCACGAATGTCACAGTGCATGAAACGATGTTGTTCTTTCTATCCCCATTTATTTTTGTACATTTTACATACCTTCGTGTGATTCATAAATTGTTGTACTCAGTCTGGTTGTTATTTGGTGATTCATATATTTTTATGAATTTCCCGTGAAACAACTTAAAAAACAGGTGTACAGCCACGTATAGATGTGAAACTACAATACTTTACTATTTCAGATATCAGACTGAAGGCAGCCGAGGGGCTGTCAAAGACAACTCCGGGAATGGATTCCCAATAGTCAAATTAGTTGGTTATGATAAACCAGCAGTACTCCAGGTAAACCAAAGTGCTATGTAGCATATTCTATGTTAAATATAAATATTGTACAATTCTATCACATTTTTACAAAATACAGGATAATATAAAAAAATGATTTTTACCTAGGTATATATAGGTACCGATACAGGGCGGGTGGCGCCTCATATGTTCTACCAAGCATGCCGTGTTTCCGGGAAAAACTCCACGCCCTGCAAGGAGCGTAAAGAGGATGGAACCGTCATTATAGAAATAGACCTCGAGCCGGCCAAGAACTGGCAAGTTACTTGCGACTGCGTCGGCATCCTTAAGGTAATGTCGGGTTTTACGTACTGAAAACATCTCTTACATTGTACTAAATTTACCTCAACTGTATTGGAATCAGTTGAAAATTGTTGTAGAGTAGTAATATGTGTCCAAAGTTCGCCAGGTGCCTGTTTCGATCACTAAATATTATCAGATATTTGCCGAAAATTTATCGAAAATTTTCTGACAAAAATACTCCAGTAAAGTTTATTCAGATCAAGAATGAATTCAGGACTTCAGGATCGCAAAATATAATCGTAAAGTTATTTCATGGCTACCGTGAGTTAGCCTTCGAGGGTTAATTTGACACAAAGTCATGACGAAAATGGGGACAATGACATGTTTAACACAGTTGAGAGTCCTCTGAAGTAGTCACTCATCATCATCCTGGAGGAGGGAGCTCCTTAGCGAGTAGGTTTTGGTCTACTATACCGCACTGGTCAGATGGGTTTGTTTCATGTTTTCCTTATTTTTATGCTGTTTCCTGTGTAGTTTGCTCCCTTATGCCCAGTTCCTCCAATCTACTCTTACAACACTCACGGGATGAATAAGAGCATTGACACTCTACATTCGTAATCCGGCACCACACGCAGTAGTCTTTTACCAACATACTCGTATTATACTAAAGAATAATCTTTCCTTACGCCAAATATATTGAACTTTAAAAATTGTGAAAATGTTAAGTTTACTAGAATTACTTACACTTTCATAACTTGTTAAAATGAAGAATTTTTATATACATTTATCATTCGCTAATTTAACTGTGTATAACTTTACAGGAACGGAACGTGGACGTGGAACACAGATTCGGCGAAGCCCTTGGAGGCACGACGGCAAGTTCGACAGGAGCTCACATATCTCGGGGCAAGAAGAAGTCGACCCGATGCCGCATGGTTTTCCGCACCGACATCGTCAATGCAGCAGGGCATCCGGAAACGCTTCAAGTGTGCTCCACGCAAATTATTTGCAGTAAGTTCACTTAAACTTTATTTTATCTTGGTATTTTTAAAATAAAACAAATGCAATAAACTGCCTGATCTTTATTTGCTTAGTGTCTTTAGCGATTCCATCAGTACCTTTTACCCAAAGTATTACTTACATGTCTAACTTTTTGAAGGAGTAATTGCTGGTTACTGCACGCGGAATATTGCACGTTATAAATTCTGCTAATGCCAGAATATTTAATGGAATCGAAGTCTTAAAAGGAAAACATTATACTCATAAAAACTAGTGCACTTGTATTCCTTGCACTTAAAATATTAAATGTGTTTCTAGCTCAACCGCCTGGCGTCCCCGAAGTATGCCGCAAGTCTTTGGTATCATGTCCAGCAACTGGAGGCCTGGAGCTTTACCTGCTAGGCAAAAACTTTCTGAAGGAGACCAGGGTTGTGTTCTGCCAGCGACAGGATAGCAGAACGCACTGGGAGGAGGAAGTTACGCCTGATAAAGAGTTTTTACAACAGGTATGTTATGAAAAACCAGTTCTAGTTCTTTTGGTGGTTCTATGTCTGAAGCTACATGCTACTTGGAGTCGTCGTATTTTTATAATAAACAAGAAAGCTAAATTACTGACATGGACATTCTCAGGAACAAACTTTTACTTCTTTAGGTCAGCATGAAGTTAACGATTGTTTACAGTACGTAAGCAGTGAATGAGTATTCTATGAGACTAATCCCTCCCATACACCCACCACTGTACCACAGCTCACACAGGTCCACAGTCATGACTCACGAACGCACCAGTTTTTGGTACTTAGGGATACCCAGGCAAATTGAATAAGGGTAAGAATATATATGTGTTTGGTGGTTCAACAGACGCACCTGGTGTGTTGCGTGCCCCCGTACGCTCGCACGGATCTCACGGAGACTGTGACCGTGCAACTGTTCGTGCGCTCGGGGGGGAAGGCTTCTGAGCCCCACTCCTTCTACTACACCCCCCCTTCCCTCGACACCGGCCCACTGCACTCCACCAAGCACCACACGCAGGGTAAGAACCCTTCCATATACTTGGTACTCGTGTCAGGGTGGCTTGGGTGTTTACAAGTATTTTTTAATGTCAAATATTAGAACACCCACGTCTCGACGTTATCTATAAGTAACACCATTTTGTTTTGTATATAAAAATAAGTAAATATTTCTTAACATGCAGTTCTGAATTTAAAATGAATATAAAATAAAACTCTGTCGTAATAAATATTTAAATTTAAATACACACTATACACGTTTTTGTAAGCATATAAAAATGACATTAAGAAATGCGTTTGAGCAAGATTCTTATCGAAAAGACATACCGTCATGTGTAAATGTCCTAAATGTATGTTGTGATGTATGCACGCACTATACTAACATTCTAACCATCACATAGATATAGTTTTTAGTGTGCAACACAAAATTGCTGTTTATAAACTGAAATGCTTGTATTGTACCTATTCTATTTTATATCCCATTCCATATCATAATTAAAGTTCACAATAAAAGTGAAATATTACATTTTGTGCTTTAATCTGAAGTAAATATAACTTAAATTTCCTTGTAGTCATTTTCATTGAAGACACACTGAAAAACTAACTAATTATAACGCAAACTAACCCTTATACAATGTTGCTTTAATATGCTTCGCAATCACATTTTTGCTTTATCTAATATTGCTTCTCATTATATGATAAGTACTAATACATAATCATTTAACATATTGTCATTGCGATATGATGTTTAAACCGTTATTATGAAACTTATATTTGCTTTTAATATTTAATATAATTTAATAATTAATGTGTATCGCTACCGCATTTATTACTGAGAAAGTAAGGCCTTTACAAACATAATTAACATGGGCTTTAACCTCTCGGGTGCGGCAACACGGATCCATGTTTGTCCCGTCGGTGCGGCACACACGGATCCATGTTTTCCGCAGTTAACTTGCATTTTAATTAATTTTGGGTATTAAAGTTATTATAATGAAGTTTAGAAAGGTTTGTTATGCATTTGCTTTATACGAACAACATTTTAAAACATTCGTTTGTCAAGTGCGCTTCAAGAGCCGTAAAAAAAACGAGTTCCAATTTCAAAGTTGACGATGACGCAACGCGATCTGTCAAGTGCCTCTTAAAATTGATTTTTTGCCGATAAGGTGATTTTGAAGGTAGTTTGTTGTTATATTTTACTTATTATACTTATTTTAGGAACCACTATCAATACGAATTGAGGCATAAATCATGCGTAATTTTGAATAGTGTTACTCAAAAAGTTACCGAGTCTATTACCTATTGAATAGGGCTTACTCATTTGAAGGTTTTTACGCATTTATTCTTATGTTTTTATTGATAAAATGATTTAATTGCGATGAGAATCTTATATAGAATATAGAATAGCAACAAAAATGTGTTAGAAAAGCTAAATATTTAAATAAACACTCATTTTTTGCCTGACGAGCGAAATTAGACTCACACATACACACGGGCTCCCACGCCATTACTGTTCTACATCATCATCAGCCTACCGCAGTCCACTGCTGGACATAGGCCTCTCCAATAGCACGCCACTTAAAATTGTATATCGCCGTTGATTCGTGTTTGCACGCAGCCTAGCGGGAAGTCCCGGAACTATTAACACCCACACATACACAGTAGTGACGGACAATGAACAAGACGTAAACTGATCTTTGTTTATGTTTTACTAAATTATTTTGTATCGACCATAGACTTTGTGTGTCACATAATGGAACGATCAGTTTGTTCTCTTTAGCATTCAGTCATTTTCATAGAGTTTAGAGAATTCTCAGAACTTAAAAATAATAAATGAAAACTGGTCTAGCAAACGAGTCCTTTTTTTAAATAACTTGATAAATAGGTTGTTTTTTTATGTATTGTTCCTGTCTTTTGCACTAGTTAACTAAAAAATAAATTATTTAACTAAAAAACACTATTTCTTCATATAAATACTACGTAATTTGGTGTTCGGCGCAAATAATAGTTTGATTGTAAAGTGACTAAATGGCGAATATCTCGACAGCGAAATGTGATTTTTACAAATATGTTTCTCAATGAATTTTTACTGCAGTTATAGTGTTTTTTATATCAGTAGATAGCTTAGTTATCGAACTTTATGAGGATAATAAGTAAAATGAATAATAAACCACATAAAATATTAAAATCATGTTTATTAACACAATAGGTGCGTAAATTAATACTTGGCTCAATTGTGAGTAAATAATAAAGCGATAACATTAGTTTAGTAATAAAATATGGCATAACCATGTACGCTTGTTATCCATCTTTTGAAAAATAATCACTTTTATAACCACCGAGCATTGTTTTTGAAAAGATTTGATCATTTTCGTACACCATGCACCGTGCTGCAAAATTTTGCAATTTCGCCGCACGGTGCATGGAACCGGAAGTACCCGTTCGCGCATCCGAAAGATTAAAAGACAAAACTATTCAATATATTGGTAAATATATTATATGTCTATAAAGTATGAAATGATCAAGTCAATAAAGCATGTGTACAATAGCATTGTCTTTAAGACATGGCATGTGTCATAGGAGCA
Source organism: Spilarctia lutea (assembly GCA_916048165.1). Classification (NCBI taxonomy): domain Eukaryota; kingdom Metazoa; phylum Arthropoda; class Insecta; order Lepidoptera; family Erebidae; genus Spilarctia; species Spilarctia lutea. Next base: position 2,122,608 of record OU696473.1, on the reverse strand, counting down.
AAGCTTGGCTCTAAATGATAGACGCGGGAGGGATACAATCGCTTCGCAGACATATGTTGCTTGATATCTAACGTATAGCATGTAAGTAACACTGAGGTATATAAGAATATAAAAGTGATGTATATTTAGAGAAATTTTGGAGGAAACGACTGATGCGCAAATGGCGTACTCTTTCTTTTTTCCCTTTCTGTTCAAGCTAGGTCTGTCTAGGTAGCGAGTCGACCGCCGCCGCCGCTGCCCGCCCCCCGCGCCAGCACGGTACTGACACACACGCACACACGCACACGTACACACGCACACCTACACACACACACACTCACACACACACTCACACACACACACACAAGGCTATTACAGCTATACATGAATTACACTTATACATGTTTACATAAATACACACGACGCTCCAGAACACGTTCCATACACAATTTTTGATTACAGATCAATTTTAATAATACAAATTAATATGTAGACAGTCGATAAAAGTGATTTAAAATTAAATTAAAGTAAATAAACTCAAATTATTTAATGATCTAAACATTTCTCTTTCTTAAATTGGACTTAAGAGTGAAAACTTCGAAAAATGCTGCTAATAATGTTACTCAAAATATTAAATAGACTATAAAGAAATAACATTATTAATGTTCTTTAGAATTGGATTTCTTATAATTTTATTTTTAAATTTTATTGGTTTATCAATAAATTGTCCTTCTATATTTATTTTCTTATTTCAATTATGGATTACAATGTGTCAATACACGCTAAACTCTCAACATGTTCAGACCAAACATGAAACACTTAAGAAGATGTGGTGTTAGAATGTACTTTATTCACTTAGCACAGAATCGACTTCTCAGTGACACTCCTCGCTAGGACAGACTTTACAATCCCACATAGTTAGTAAAACGTGCCGAATATGCCCTGTTTTCTACTATTTTCTACAGGACTCCGTTCTAACTGGTTCATAGCATGTGTTTCAAGTATGGGGAGTAATTTTTTAAAAGTTTCTAAATTATATAGTATCTCGAGTTAAGAAAAAAATAATATAATTAAGTCAGGCAATGGATATGCAGATTATCATAATATTTATAAAACAATATGTAGTGCATCCACTGTTTTAAGAAGCGGTCCCTCGATGTCTAACATCTTTCCTCTCGCTTTTTGTGATGACGTAAAAAGGGACAAAAATGTGTAACAATGAGAATTTGAATTATGATTATATTAAATTTGAATTTGAAATTTGATTTGACTAAAGAGCGTACGCTATTTGATTTGACGAATGAACACGCCCTATTTGATTTGATTCACAAACTCATGCGGTGTTAGAGTTGGCCATTAAGGCGAGATGATAGATGTTACACATTATATACGACTACCGAACGAATCGGATTGTATAATTATTATTATTAATTGTTAAAAAAAACCAGTCGCAAAGTAAAGGTTATTGATTACTTCTTGAACTCTATCTTGCAAAGATGGTTATGTGAAGAGATGTAACTACCCTAAGGTATTGTCCTACTACCCTACTATTTCCTACCAACTTCAATGTCAATCTCCTTGGCGCACACTAACAGACATGAATACAACGAAACACTACCGACGTGTGAGCGACGTGAAAACAAAATTTGATTTTGAAATTCTGTATATTAGAATAACTTAAAAAATTCTTTATTGTACGTATGCGTGCGCACGTATACACATACGTATACGTTAACGTACAAGAGCGATTCATGGAGGTCATGACTTACGGTCAGCGCCAACGGACAGAGTGGCGACGAAGAGACTATTCCAGTAACAATTTAAATTCAACTTAAAGTTCTTCACAGTACTACTGTATTCGATGCAACGAAATAAAATGGTTGGTTTTATTTCATTCCATTGCAAAATTATTACTAAATTTGTCTCTTCGCCGACATTCGTCGACCCTTACAGGGCTTTTCCACCAGAGATATGGTATGCTTAACTATATTTTTATAGGAATTGGTATGGCAATTTTATTCACCCCTGAAATACTATATCTCTAGTGGAATAACACGATCTCAGTTGAAGTTTGTCATGAGCTCTTAACTGCGTGAAGCTTCCCAGAGTTTAATTAAAGCAGAAACTACGGAACTTCATTACGGAAGTGTACTAGATTTATATTTACCTCAGTATATTTACATATCTTCACATGCATATCTAATAATATGAATATATTCATTAAGTTCATTTCTTTCGAGAACCATTACTACATGTTAGCTTTATATTACTAAACAAACATACATAACATTTTGAAGTGAAACTTCTTTAGAATCGTTGTGATTTCAAACCGGATGCAACGGAAAAAACGACAGGTAAGAAACACAAATACAAAAGTCACCTGTAATTAGTGAGCAAGAGCGAGAGAGCAAATGTCGGTGTGTATGTATAAATTAATCAAAATACTTTCATTTTTAAACAAATACCTAAACTTTGTAATTATCCTACCCTTGTTACGAGTATATATATTCATCTCATTCTTTTGTCGCTTTACTGAAGTTTCACTTCTATCGTGTGTGAATCACACACTCACCTTTAAATTTTTTTTACCGCGATTATTGTAATATTATTCACTATTTTCTTAACTCGAATGAACTATGATACGTGAAGTAATGAAAAAATAATAAGTGGGGTATATTTGTTTGCAAAAAAAAAATATTATACTATTTGAATATTGTAAATAATAAAGTTATATTTTCACTGCATTGTTTTTAGAATGTGATTATTATTTATTGGGCGATTAAAGCTGCGGTAAGCAATTGCTTTACTATTTTTTTTCTATTACCGTTCATAGTAATAATTAACTTAATGTAAATGAATACATGAGATTATAATTTCTACCAACAGTACTTACAAACCATTGTCGGATGAATCTATTAGTCTGATGAATGATTAGTTTTAATTATATTCCTTTACTTCAGTACTTTACATGGGTCAGTAATATGTTCGATATCCTAATGATACTCAATGATTCTGTGGATATTTGCTATATTTCTACCATTAAGTGCCTATAATTAGTCATAAAGTTAGGAGGTAAGAAATTAATTTACAAGTTGTTTTCATAACAACATCAACACTCATGAACCTTAATGGAAAACTTTAGAAAAGAATGAAATTATGCTCTAGCTATTGGAGTTTCTAGGGAACTCCTTACATGGGTTTTGTCATGGATTTGCGTCTGCCATCCCTGTCTAAAGAAATTCGTTGAAGGTCATGAAAGTTCTCTGACAATGGTTTGTTCGCAACTTTATATATTTACAAAAATTCTTAACTGCATATAAATTAGAAGCGTACCCGGTTGACGAGAATCATAGGTGGACGATGACCAGTTAGAACGGAGCGTTAGGGCATGTTGTGAGGTGGGCGGTGTGTGACGTGCGCTTGTGTGCAGGTGAGGAGGCGCGGCCCGTGCTGCTGTGGGGCGGCCACATGATGCCCCCCCCCGCGCTGCCCGTGCGCCGCCCCTCCATCATCGTGCCCGACCCGCACTCGCCCCTGCCGCTCAAGAGCGAGGTCAGTATACCGACACCTATATCTATTTCAGAACTTAACACTGCAATTGGATACTTGATTGTATCGTAAATAAATACCGATGTCTCCTTCATTAAAATGAATATTACGACCAATAACATCTCGGCCAATAAATTATTACAGCTTTTATTTCGATTACAAATTTTAATTATATAGCATTGAAATATATTTCTCAATTGAGTAGTATAAAAGAGTGACGTCACAAGTATGTATTTAGTACATTTTTCATAATTATTACAGCTTTTTATTTCGATTACAAATTGTAATTAAATAGCATTGAAATATATTGTTCAATTGAATAGTCTAAAACAGTGACGTCACAACTTTGTATTTAGTACATTCTTCATAATTATTACAGCTTTTTATTTCGATTATAAATTTTAATTAAATAGCATTGAAATATATCGCTCAATTGAGTAGTCTAAAAGAGTGACGTCACAAGTTTGTATTTAGTACATTTTTCATACAAAGTTATCGTTTTGACAGATGCCTCGGTGGCACAGTGGTAGCGTATGCGACTACTGAGATTGATGTCCCGATAACCAGGTTGGACCAAATGTATGCATGATCTGCAAATATTAGATTCAAAGTTAGGGGGTATAAATGTATGTGTTTCAAAAAGTATACAATTAGTTTATAACTCAAACTAGATTTATTAGTAGACGATCTGCTTAGTTTGAAGCTAGATGGATTTATGTGTCAGGTGACCAAAACCTTTCAGAAAAAAAACTGAATACTCATTTAACAAATCTTGACGTGACTTTAGTAGGAAAACTAAAAGCTGTCCTTAATTATAAATGCAAAATTTAATTAAAATTACTATAATCGTAATATACAGTATTGAGGTCGTAAGTAGAAAAGGATTGCGGCTCACACATTTTAAAGCCGGATGTCTACCTGATGCCAGGACTCCATGAAAATATAATTGTACAAGGAAAATGATAGTGATGTATTGTCTTAGATGGGAAAAGTGATTAACTGCGGTAGCTCGAATATACCGCAAGTCACATACCTCTATTTCCCTCCTGTGATTGAATAAGCCGCAAGGACAGTGTCGTATACTAGCCATAATATAAATAACATCAAAGAAGTATTTTCTTAACTTCAAATGTAAAATTACCACAATGTCTCCACATTCTTTTTTTACTTATAATCAAAATTGAAATCTGCAAAATAAAATGTCAGTATTTAACATATCTGTTCTAAAAGCCAGCTACGTAATCGGGTTGTTGGAGGCTTACGTTACCGCTACATATCTCCATATATGTTGTACAGATGGCAGATGAATCCAGCCAACACTCTCTCGTTGACGGTAGTGACTCTTGCGGCGCAGAGGGCCCGGACAAACCCTTGATGTCGGTGTCAGATGACCTGAATGTGGTCGACCTCAGACTCAAGTCCGAGTTGTCCAGAGACTCTCAGTCACAGGTGGGCACCATACACTTATTAAAAATTAACGCGCTTAGCTTATACCAGATGTAATTCTTACTTGACAAAACTTATCTTTACTCTTATAGGTTACATTCGGTTATGACAATATGAAGTTGTCCCCGCCACCTTCACAGAGCGAACCACCTTCGCCTTTGGCGACATTCACGCAGCAACTTCAGGCCATACAGAACCAAGTCCAAACGGACAAGATGGTGGAATCCGTGACCGCCGCCATTTTCACTGATGATAATAACCAACCGATATACCCTACAATGATCCCCATGCAGCCGTTAGACTCCATGGGCCAACTCATTTCCTCAAAGGCAGTAGATCCCCTGGAACCTGACATGAAGGCCCTTAACTCTGAACTGATGATTACTGATAACACAATGCAGTCATCTGTCATGACAAGCAACGAACAAAGACTGATGGCTTACAATCAAATGCAGGCCAATAGAGGGGATAGCTTCAATCCATTCGGAGCTATCACTAAATTAGAAATTAGCACCTGTCAGATTGAGCATCGGTTGGCTCAACAGAGGAATCACATCACTAACTTAATGGAAGACGCCATGAAGGCGACGTCTGCCATCTTGCCGGATTCTACAAAACTCGATGAACTTGTCAATTCGAGAGTAGATGATCATCTATCGGGCTCCTCCTCATCACCATCAGCAGCATCTCACGCATCCGACGTTTTACTAAGTCCAAACGCAGCAGTCGTGAGCCGGAACCAAACAGCTGAACTTCTGCCTCCGCAGGCATCGTCAGCTATGTCACCAGATGTAATTCTCAACCCTCAAGTCTCCCCGAGCATGTTATGCGATAATTCTCAGAGGATAGTCATGCCTCCCGGATCCGCTCAGGACGAACTTATGATGATTCAAGATCAAGTCCAACTTACATCAGTAAAGACTCCTCCGGCCGCCGTCAAGTCTATGATCCTGAACGCCGCAGCCGAAATTTTGACTTCGGACACTACAATGAACGCTTTGGTCACTTCGGCGATTAATACGGCGAATATTTTAACGACGGAAAGCAACGGAGTCATGCAAACAATGCAGACCAACGAGTCTCAGCCTCCGGTGGAGCCAGCAGCAGAGACTCCTCTGGTGGCCATGTCGCAAGCTGTTTCACAGGCCGTGACCCAGGCCGTGTCCCAGGCCGTGTCGCAGGCCGTGTCCCAGGCCGTGTCGCAGGAGATGACGGCTCCTGTGCAGGGCCTGACGGACATGTCTGACCAGGATCTGCTGTCCTACATAAACCCTAGTACCTTTGACCAAGGTGAGTACATGGACGTATATTACAACTAGTCAAGTTCAGTTGATCCGAACTCTCGCAACTAGCTCTAGTTAGATGGTAGTCCACGTTGCTCTTTTAGTATTGTGGTACTAAATGGGCAATGTAAAGTCAATTTAAAGTGTTTTATTTATAATAAATATATTTTATTATTTATATCGTATGTTTCGATTTAGTATTATTATAAGCGTGGAGTTATACAGTGATTTGTAAATATTAAAATATTAATTAACTTTATTGTAATCATTTGGAAACATCGAACGATTAGGATATTTTATTTAAACAGGGTTCGGATTAACGAAACGTTCCTAACACTTCATTTGTTAAACATTCTTATATTAACTGCAGTAGAATAGAATATTTTTATTTAATTTATAATGTCGTCGCCCCACCTGTCTCAATAGCGTTTTGTTACACGGCTTTAATTTTTAAAGTCGTTTTTTATATATTCGGTACACACGTCAAAATTTAATTGTAACCAAAAACGAATGTTATCAGTTGGAAAGTTTGTCGCAACACACTCTACACGCTTCAATAAATACATTTATTGTAAGCACCAATACATACAAAATTTTATTTATTGCAGTGTAATGTCGTGGAGCTCGCTCGGGACGGTTCGGGACAAACGGGACATTTTGTCTACTGAATGCATTTCTAGTGTCGAGGGCTCAAAGCAGTTTTTATGTGAATTTTTAATGGATGTCACCGTAGACATAGGGTATAACGTACACGTTAGAAAATATAATCTCCGGACATTTCGTGTGCTATGTGTGTTATGATTTGGTTTATAAATGTTTTATAGACGTCAATTAATTCAATATGTGACTCAGTATTACAGGGCAAACTTGTTGAAACACATGTATTAGCGCTTGGAATCATTGCGAGCCACGTTGTAGATAATAATGTATTTATTGTTATAGAGATACTTGTTAATGGTATATGTTACTAGTAAAATTTTATTTTCGCGTCTCACGATATGTACCTAATTGGGTATACGTACGCGTTGTTCGCAGGATGTGGTCACATGTGTGTGTGACCACAGTCAGCCTGTGACCACATCCACACAAATAATTCAAAGGTACGTAATACCTATTACGCAATCGCCCTAGTTCCCGTTCAAATATGTACCTTAATGCCTAGAACTTTCAACGTTCGGTATTCGATTGCTAACAGCTAACACATGTCTCTGCTTTTGTATGTGACATTGGCATATTAAGAAAATGTTACCTTTTTTAAACAAAAAAAATGGGGATTTTTTGTCTTGCTCTGTTTAATACTCAGCCTGTATACACCCCGCCTATACTCACCATGTATAATAAAATAAACGGTTCACTTTACCGCAGTCTAACGTTGTATTCCTTTTGAATATTATTTATTACTGTTAATATACATTGTTATCGATTTATTAAATGTATATGTATGTTGTTGGTATTTATGCAGCGTTTTCTGCATAAACAACAGATAGTGTCGCTCAAATATATAGAATTAAAAAAATAACAGTGTGATTCATGCAATGATTTCAAGCATCCAAAATTGAATATAGGTAAAAAATGATGTCAAATTGTCTATGTATGTATTTTGTAAATATGGTCACGTCTCATTTTGTCTCGAAAAAACAATCCCTCCTCACCCCGCGGGAGTGCTATTTATTAAGAAATGATAATTTATTACCAGTTCTAATTTTAATTTCTTCGTCAGATTACGTGAATATAATGCACAGTGAGAGTTGGAAAGCGCACTGCGGCTGTGTGACCTGTATCTGTTGATTGGTGGGTCTGTATCAATCAATTTCATCAATCAAACTGTCAATTGGAATGTTGAACGCAATCAACTAAACTAATTTAAGATTTAACTCCTACAAAGCATGCTTTTTTTGTAATTTACTGTTCCTATAACAATTTTTTTAACTAGTACAAAATTATCATTTCTTCTTGTTACAAAATTTAGTTTAAGCAAGCAAATGTATATTAAACTGTGTTCTCAGTTATTTCTCTTAAAGTTATTTATAAGGGCAGAAATATCGCTATGCTATTTAGCAAGTTTTTCAATGTGACATTGCTAATACAAAGATGAGAGCATGCAGAAAATTTGTGTGATGTTGCAGACACAATATGCATTTGTATTTCAGCCCTTAATACAGCCCCTAATTAGTCTATACAATGAGTTATTAAACGTTATTTCAATATCGAATATTTTAGTAGCTATATAATGATATATTTAATTGAATTTTTCAATGTGGCACCATTGTGTACACTAATTAACCGGCTCCAGTATCGTCATCTACGCAAAGTGTTGCCTTAACACACCATATCTTGTAACAAATGAATGTTAAATTACATAGCTTTAAATTATCGGCAATCAATTTGACAACGAAAATGATCTTCAAGTATGTGACCACTTAAAATAGTATAATATATATATATTTTTTATGTTGTATATGATTGTGATATATATTACTGAATACATATTAATCAATATACTTAGTAGGTAATTGTAAGCTTAAGGATTTGTACTGATGTGATGTTAGAGCAAAGAGTATATTAAAATTATGTTATAAACATTTTATTGAGTTTTTATAGAGTCGAATGCTACATATTTGTGCCATTTAAATATATGTAAACGTAGTGTATGTTAGTATATGTTGAAGATGTCGATGGTATACTGTCCATGATTGGTTTAGACCGACAGAATGAGTGACGCGTGCCTTCAGCGAACTATATACGAAATGCGGTGTTGCCATAACTCAAAATATGCCAAAAATATTTTTACTTCACACAATCATAGTGTCCATATTTAATATCGTACACTCTTGAGTAGTGTAGTGGTAACACCAATATATATATATACACATATAAAATAGTAAAAAAATATACAATATACAGTATTTCGTCAGGGACCACGCACTATACAAAATGGACAATATTTATGTACAAAAAATATAAAATGAATTTACAAATGGCCTGCAACTATACAGTTCTATATGGTCATTTGAAGCAAATACTGTTTCTTAGGTATAAACATTGTTCTGTTCCACCATTGGTACGCCATGGACGGAATAAAATTGTACTATTAAAAACTCTATTTTCATAGAAACCGCAAGAATTTTAGAAAAATTTAGCGTAGTTGTCTTTGGGTCATATGCGGTGTTACCAGTTATGTAAAATTGAACTTTTGGAATCTCCCACAGTCTTCCTGTAACGTGGTTTCACATCTATCTATCACACACATCTATCACAGTTTCTAGTTACTTTTAGTCTTCCATTTTATCAAATAATTTGGTAACGAGGATACACTGTACCGTTAATTAGTTGAATAATATTTTAATTCACTTAGATATGTTACAAATTTGTAAAAATTGTTTAAATTTTTAAATTTTGATTGTATGGGGTGCTTTGGTTTATTTAATTTTTAATGAAATGTATATAAGTATGTATCGGGACCAAATCCATCTCAGATACAGACTACCGTTGTACTGTCGAGGAACAGAACTATGGTGCTCATGGCTCTTGTAACGGATTTATATAGCGCAGTTAGGTTATAGTCGATGGAAAATACAGCTAAGAAATTAAATTAAAATATAGTAAACAAAACTACCTTCTTTACATAAGAATAAAATGTATGTATGTACGTATGCTAACGGGCAGATCTCAAGTCGGTCTAAGGCGTGTACTAGCCGAGTGCCGGTCATCAAGTATGTTATTTGTTTTGATGTAATTAATAAATGTTATACAAAATAAAAAAATGGCTTTAATTTTTTTTGCACCTGGCAACAGTTGGTAATATTTTAGTGGACAAAGTTGACAATATTATTTAGTTATTTAAATAATAATGTTTACAATTGTTAAATACTGTGAACGAATTTGCTTTGGAATCTAACTTAATAATAATTAAAATGTATAAAAATTATCGTGTTATCAAGGCAGCCCAAATCCTCTCAATTTGTGAAACTTGATGAGCTATTCCCCGGTATACATAATGGTCGACCTCATTTATGCATTACACTGCTTAAAGCAATGAGGATAGGCCAACAAAAACAGATTTTAAAACGTTTACTATTTTAGCCAACTATGTCTGACATAGATGACACCTAAGTTTGCAGACAATATTCGTAGTATTTAGTTTTGCGCATATCAAAACTTCAAGATGTCACCCAATTGCGGTTTTAGGTTGAATGTAGACAATAATGTATCATTTTAGTAGGTTACACTTCGACGTAGTGACCTCGTACTCTCAATGTGACTGCCTCGTTAGCGCAGTGGTAGCGTACGCTACTGCTCTACTTGGGGTCTCTGGTTCTATTCTCGGGTCGGACCAAATGTTTGTATGATCTGCAAATATTTGTTTCGGTGTTTGGTTGTTTTCTAAATATAATATGTATTTACAAAAAAAAAGGAAGTATGTATTTATATCAGTTATTTAGTACCCATAACACAAGCTCTGCTTAGCTTGGGAATGGATGGCGGTGTAAAAAAAAAGAAAAAAAGTAGACTGACTGATTTCTTCACAGAAAAATACACAGATAACACGCCTATAAGTTGTACAAATGCAAAAGGGTCAAATGAAATACATTAAATCGCAACATTGCACCTTATTTAATTTAATTAAACCTATTTATACATACATAATACACATATGCATGTGAGCGTAATATTCATAATTACCTATTACAATAAAATTACACTAGACATGACCCCAATTACTTACAAGAAATATTTTCATTTATTTACTTTTACAAATAATAAATATGTGATTGTCGTTAAATGCCCATGTATGAACATAAGGTGAACGTACAGAATAGTACGAATATTATTAATAAGATGGCAACCCAGGCAGGTACAGTACCTGTGGAAGGAAAACATACCTTATTAGTATAATAATTAGATACAATAAAAATGTAGATTGAATATAGAGAGACACAGAAACAAAAATTTCTCGAGCAGAAGATATGAGTAAACTACATTCAAATAAGTAAAGACGATAATCTTGGTTAACCAGGATCTGTTGAGTTTTAAGAGCAAGAATACCTAACCCTAATGTATACTTAAGGTCTTTTAGTACATGTATTGCTAAAACTATCATTATTATTATCATTTTTTTTTTATTATATAACGGGCAAACGAGCAGATGTATTGCCTGATGGTAAGCGATTACCGCCGCCCATGGACACCCGCAACAACAGAGGCGTTACAAGTGATAATAGATTATTAATTAATTTGAATATTGTGCCTGTCTGAAGATGTCCATATAAAAATTTAATCTGTCTATTTTTCAGCTCGAATATCCTCTAGATTATAAATGTGAATGTTAGTTTGTTTGTTACGCTTTCACGCGAAACCTACTTAACCGATCATCATGAAACTTTGTACACATATTCTTGAAGGTATTAGAAGCCGCGGGTGAAAACTAGTATGTATATAATGCCTAATATTAAATCAGAGTCTCTAAATACATGATTCACGTACATTCCATGTTCCTGATATAAAACCGATCATTATTTCTAGAGGCTATTTTCTACAAGTACTTACTTCTATGAGGCAGTGAGTGTATGCAGAGACAATTGTCTACGGATATGGACAGCAAGGCGGCCTCGCTCCGGGACGTGATGGGTGGGCCGTAGCCCCGCACCGGCAGGAACTCGAGACCAGTCACGAACATCATGTGAGCGTTGTTCACATGCAACACTCGCTGTAAATGAATGGGAATTCCTTTATTTATGTTATCATAAAGTTAGTTTAAAAAATTTATATAATCGTATTCAAATATTTAATAGTCTACTGTTAGACATAGGCCTCTCCTTAGACAGGAGGTTTTAGTCAGACCTAACTCCTGACTTTGATCAGATCGACAGGCATTATCTTGCGTAGGTTGCTCCCTTATTGGGCTCTAACGACACCCACCAACCGAATAGGAGTGGTCATGCTATGTATTCTTTATCAATAACCACAAAAATGATCCCAAATAAAATTTCAAAATTTTTAAACTATATAATCACATACTATTGCTTATTACAGACTACCATATTCTTTTTGGCATTAAAACACATGAGGTAATCTTGAACCATTACCAACTAATATATGAAGAAGTAGAAGCACCGACCTGTAAGCTGAAAGCGACATAGATGTCGACGGAGCCGCTGAACATGGTCCCGACCCCGACGAACCGCCCGTCGTCCCTCACGGCCAGCGCCGAGAGTGTCTCGTCGGCGCGCGCCGAGCGCTCCTCCCCCCCTCCCCTCCCCCACGCCTGTAGCACCCCGCGCTGCCGCCCCGAGCGCGACAGGGGGTTGGCGATCGTGAACATGCGGTATTCGCCCTGCTTATCCTCTATCACTCCGAACCTGCATCAATAAACCTCAAATTTATAACTACCGTCGTATTTTACTAGTACTCTCTACTCTTATTTAGATCACATGAAATGTCTTGACCAACAACTGACCCCTAAACCTTCAGCCCTGAATAATTATGTATATATTTCTGAGATAGGTTAACGATCGTAATCACACGAATTTCACGATGCTAACTACATGCTGAAGGATTAGTAGACCTTACAATAGTGATGGCCACTGTATTATGGTTACGTGAAACTTCTTGGCCAAAAACTGTCCCTAAAACCTTTTACTTCACTTTAGAAATATATCCATTAAATATATAGACGTATTTTAATATAAATGTCTCTAACACAGACAAAAACGAAATATATTATATAAAATGTTATCTAAGGTAATGAAATGAGATCGCTAACCTAAATTTGACCGAAAATAAAGACTAAATCGAAAATATATTTTTATTAACCTCTCGGGTGCGGCAACACGGATCCATGTTTGTCCCGTCGGTGCGGCACACACGGATCCATGTTTTTCGCAGTTAACTTGCATTTTAATTAATTTTGGGTATTAAAGTTATTATAACGAAGTCTAGAAAGGTTTGTTATGCATTTGCTTTATACGAACAACATTTTAAAACATTCGTTTGTCAAGTGCGCTTCAAGAGCCGTAAAAAAAACGAGTTCCAATTTCAAAGTTGACGATGACGCAACGCGATCTGTCAAGTGCCTCTTAAAACTGATTTTTTGCCGATAAGGTGATTTTGAAGGTAGTTTGTTGTTATATTTTACTTATTATACTTATTTTAGGAACCACTATCAATACGAATTGAGGCATAAATCATGCGTAATTTTGAATAGTGTTACTCAAAAAGTTACCGAGTCTATTACCTATTGAAAAGGGCTTACTCATTTGAAGGTTTTTACGCATTTATTCTTATGTTTTTATTGATAAAATGATATAATTGCGATGAGAATCTTATATAGAATATAGAATAGCAACAAAAATGTGTTAGAAAAGCTAAATATTTAAATAAACACAAATTTTTTGCCTGACGAGCGAAATTAGACGCACACATACAAAGGGCTCCCACGCCATTATTGTTCTACATCATCATCAGCGTATCGTAGTCCACAGCTGGACATAGGCCTCTCCAATAGCACGCCACTTAAAATTGTATATCGCCGTTGATTCGTGTTTGCACGCAGCCTAGCGGGAAGTCCCGGAACTATTAACACCCACACATACACAGTAGTGACGGACAATGAACAAGACATAAACTGATCTTTGTTTATGTTTTACTAAATTATTTTGTATTGACCATAGACTTTGTGTGTCACATAATGGAACGATCAGTTTGTTCTCTTTAGCATTCAGTCATTTTCATAGAGTTTAGAGAATTCTCAGAACTTAAAAATAATAAATGAAAACTGGTCTAGCAAACGAGTCCTTTTTTTAAATAACTTGATAAATAGGTTGTTTTTTTTATGTATTGTTCCTGTCTTTTGCACTAGTTAACTAAAAAAATAAATTATTTAACTAAAAAACACTATTTCTTCATATAAATACTACGTAATTTGGTGTTCGGCGCAAATAATAGTTTGATTGTAAAGTGACAAAATGGCGAATATCTCGACAGCGAAATGTGATTTTTACAAATATGTTTCTCAATGAATTTTTACTGCAGTTATAGTGTTTTTTATATCAGTAGATAGCTTAGTTATCGAACTTTATGAGGATAATAAGTAAAATGAATAATAAACCACATAAAATATTAAAATCATGTTTATTAACACAATAGGTGCGTAAATTAATACTTGGCTCAATTGTGAGTAAATAATAATAATAAATAAATATTCCGAACATCTAACACACAACGCCATCTAGTCCCAAGCTAAGCAGAGCTTGTGTTATGGGTACTAGACAACTGATATAAATACTTATATATACTTTTTTTTTGTAAATACATACATATTATACATAGAAAACACCCAAACTCCGAAACAAATATTTGTAGATTCCACAAACATTTGGTTCGACCCAGGATTTGAACCCGAGACCTCAAGCTTAGCAGTCGCATACGCGTACCACTACGTCACCGAGGCAGCGATAGCGATAACATTAGTTTAGTAATAAAATATGGCATAACCATGTACGCTTGTTATCCATCTTTTGAAAAATAATCACTTTTATAACCACCGAGCATTGTTTTTGAAAAGATTTGATCATTTTCGTACACCATGCACCGTGCTGCAAAATTTTGCAATTTCGCCGCACGGTGCATGGAACCGGAAGTACCCGTTCGCGCATCCGAAAGATTAAACGTCAAATCTTGTGACGTAAAACATTTTTGTATGAAATACTAAGGCGTGACGTCATACGTACTTATTGTGAAATCATGAAGATTAAATGTTAATTTGAAAACAAAATAATAAAAACAATAAATTATTATGAAGAAAAATACAGGTAGTACTTAATTGTACTAGGCAATGGAAATATATGTTTTTTATAACACGAAACATATGTTTTTTATAATGCATATCAAATTTATAACATTCACGTATCATTGACATCTCGCTAAAATTACAACGCTATTTATCTTAACGATAGTTATTAGATACTTTGGATTTTTAATGCAATAATTTTTGTACAATACCTGCATCGCCTAAATAAGAATTTGTTGCCGTTCGACGGTTGACATGTAATCTTGAGTAGTGGTGTGCGCTTACTGGCTGTGGACCAGACGAGCGCCTGACCATCCTTTGCGATGCTCACTAAAGATGTATCGCACGGGCTGAAGTCGAGGTCGTCGATCTGCAATTACCAGGTCATTATCATTGTAAGGTGACAATGATTCTCTTTAACTAAGAGTAATTAATTTTGTGTGGGTTTTATGGGCACAGTTCTCCACAAAAAATAGTTTTCAATCAGATGTAAGCTACATCTGATTGAAAACTATTTTTTTTCTACTAACGAGACTATGACTTCAGGTGCTCGAAATGGGCAGAATCGCTAACCAGTATTTTCCTAATACTAATTTCGAATCATTTATGGTTAACTTATTCTGCCCAGATAAGAGGGTAATTTGCTGTTGAAGTATTTTGTTAAGGAACTCTTAGCAATAGCTCAAGTTTAAGAGGAAATTGATAGGCGTTACATACTCGTATTAAGATTTAAGAAACACTTGAGGGCGTGAAGCTTCACTAGATTCTCTCTACATTTTATAAAGAACTACAAACCTCCTTCGTATGTCCATCAAGTTCGAAGAGCATCTGCATCTTGGGAAAACTCCAGACGCGGACCTTGCCGTCTATGCCACCTGTCGCCATTAGCTTGCTATTGTGGCTGATCCGGACCACTCGTTGTAATGGATCATTGCTGAAAACATTCAACTTATCATCAGTTTTATAATATTTACTCTTTCGTTTTCTAATAGGTCTTTACCTATGAAATTGCGTTTCTTCAGTACTGGTCATTTCAAATAAAAAAAAGTTTGTAATGGCTCTGTATTCTAAATTCAAATTAATTTTGTTTTAAAACCATGACATTCTATTTACAAACTCAGTCTTTTGTTTTTTGATTAGCTTTGTATTTTCATTACATTTGAACATTTTTCGTCATAATGGATACTTTAAAAATTCTTGTAATTATGGAATATGAGTTCCGTCATGGCACCAACGCGACACAAACGGCAAGTAACATCAAAAACGTTTACGGAGAGAATTGTACAAACGAAAGCACAACCCTTTATTGGTTTTCCCGGTTCCGTTCCGGAAATTTTGACTTGAAAAATGAAGCTCGTGGTCGTCCGGAGACTTTGGTTAATAATAATGAATTAAAGGCGATTGTGGAAGCTGACGAAACTCAATCTACAGCTGAGCTAGCAGCAGCTTTTAATACAAGCATCAAAACAATATTGATCCATTTGCGACAAATTGGCAAGGTAAAAAAGCTTGATAGATGGGTGCCCCACGACCTTAACGATCGCCAGCGCAACGTACGCGTCGAGACCTGCCTTTCGCTGCTCAACAGGCAAAGAAATGAAGGAATTTTGAAACGAATAGTTACGTGCGACGAAAAATGGATTCTGTTCGACAATCGAAAGCGCTCAGCAAGTTGGTTAGACCCTGGTTCAGCACCAAAGCAATGCCCTAAACCAAAAATGACCCCTAAAAAGGTGATGGTCACTGTTTGGTGGTCTAGTGCGGGTGTGATTCACCACAGCTTTTTACAAAACGGCATGAGCATTAATGCAGATGTGTACTGTGAAGAACTGGAGAGAATGATGGAGAAGCTTGCACATCTGCAACCAGCTTTGGTCAATCGATCGTCCCCACTGCTCCTTCACGACAACGCGCGACCCCATACTGCGCAACAGACAGTCTCCAAGCTGCAAGAGCTGGGGTTGGAAGCTCTCCCTCATCCGCCATACTCACCAGACCTTGCACCTACCGACTATTACTTTTTCCAAAATTTAGACAACTTTTTAGTGGGTAAAAAATTCAATTCCCGAGAGGCAGTACAAAATGCCTTTGAAGAGTTTGTTGCCTCCCGTCCAGCTGATTTTTACAAGCAGGGCATCAATAAACTGCCAATGCGTTGGCAAAGATGCGTCGATTGCATGGGTGATTACTTCGAATAACAGAAATAAAAAAGTTTGAAAAAATAAGTACTTTCACTTATTGCATACAAAACGGTAATTTCATAGGTAAAGACCTAATATATTCCTTCTTTTATTTCTGAGAGCATACAACATATAATGATGCTCAGATTATGCATGTTTACATTCATAATATAACTACCTCAATGGCCTAGTAGTAGCATATGCGACTGCTGAGCTTGTGGTCTGTGGTTCGATGCCCGGGTCGGACCAAATGTTTGTATGACCTGCAAATATTTGTTTCGAACTTTGGGTGTTTTCTATGTATGAAATGTATGTATTTGCAAAAAAAAGTATAAGAAAAAAAACTGTCGTTTGTAAACAGTTTACTTCGCGTGCCATTTTCTTTTTAACACGTTTTATTTGTTTGCTACCGGGTTTTGTAAGCGTGTTGTTTTAGGTATTTAAACTATTTTTTAAATTATCTTTTCCTTGTCAATTTTTCTTAATAAAACATCTGTATAATAGTACTTTCTGTTATTTCTGTGTCCCTAGTGCCGTGAATACAAAACTTCGTGGTGAGCAGTTATGTCGCGAAAGCGTAACCAAGACACAATCTTACTTTCGCATGCATAATTATTAGTTAATTTGTACATACTTTACGCTTGTATCAAAGGTAAAGTAAAATTATAGTTCCGCCCACACATTTAGCAACTATAATTTTATTTCTACTTTTATAGTGGGTAATACAAGCCATTGGGATCAACAGGACACCTGAGAATTCATGTCATGCCGCCCATCGAAACTCCAGAGGCGTCACAAGTGCGTTGCTCATTCCTGCCGAAGTTTGGCTCTCCTACGGACGAAAGTCCGATTAATACAATATTTAGACGGCTTGGGGAGAGATCTGTGCGTAGGAGTGGACGTCTTTCAGCGTAGATGATGAGGATAGACCGATATTTATATGAATTATTTATCTAGTTATATACCTAACTAATTTTGTTAAATGCAAGTCATACTGTTTATTACATGGGTTGATATGATAACAGTTAGTCAAACATAGCTGTTAAATTATCTGCGATTATCTTGGGTAGATAAAAGATGGTCTTTTAATGTAATGAGGTCTCTCCATTTTACATACAGATTGATATAATTATCATATTAGTGGTTAGCGTAAGCAACTGCCGATCAAGAGGTCTCGGGTTCGATTCCCGATTCGGACTGCTAGAGTTTTTTTTTACGTTTCGCTGATGTAGCCAACGTTTTAATGTGATAAATTACAAATGGCATTATTAATGGTATTTAATGTTAAGCGACAGTTAGAGTGTCGGTTTTTTGGACACATCAAGGGGTTTTAGCGCGCTGTGTTGGCTACATTATCACCGTCTTATTCCATGGGACGCGTGCGCACATCAAGGACGAGTGTACTTTGTTTTAGGTCAGAACTGCGTTTACGTGAACGATAATGGAGTAGTAGAATGTGAAACCAATGCTGTAAGGTAGTTGCTGTTAAGCTCCATTGTGTGTACTTTAACCTCCATAATGTGTAATAACGCGTGAATTCCTGAAGAATTAAGTCTTAACAGTATTGGAACCTAAATATAGTCAATGCACATTTTTAATGGCTTAGATAATGTGTTGTTTTGCCATTAATATTAATGCTAACACAGATATAGCAGTAGCATTATAGAACAATGAAATATACATAAAATCACTGCTAATATCCTATAATTAAGAGGACAACAGTCATTACCAACCACTTTTAAAAGACTACCCTCATACAAAATTTTCATATGAAACCTCAATTTTTAATGAAATTCTTCAATGATAAGATGAAATCTGAGGAAGCAACAGATCAAACTGTTTCTAAACTTGTGCTACGTTTGCCATATATTCCGACTTCTTAATTCCTAATTACACCTAATTTTGTTGACATAGAAGTCATATAATACCTACTACCAGTTTTTTGGAATTACAATGTGAATATTATGGAATTATATGGTAAGTTGAATAATGTTTTGTTATAAAAATATGAAAGCATTTCATATTCTTCTTAAAAAATGAGTTCTAACAAAACTCATTACTTGCAGAGTACATATATAATCAGTAGAAAACCAATAAGAATTGAATGAATTCTAATTTAAATTGAATTCATGGAATTATTAGGTACAATACTACCATTCAACTACTGTTATCATTAAAACTTGCATATGAAATGACTAGAAGAACCTCTACTTAGCATACCTGTACACGACTTAAAAACACCAATTTTTTTTGTATGTTTTGGCTGCCAAAATGATTCTGCTCGAAGAAAGCATGAACAGAATTCAAGAGTGGTTGTCACCATCCTGAATTAAATGAAATATACTTAAATAATAATTACCTAAAATCAGTCTGAACACTGTCACTTGGCCTTATCTCAAATGATATTCTTTTCTCCGTAGTATTACTGTTGCTGTCTTTCTTAGAAATATTATCATTTTCAGACACAGTGCGACGTTTTCTCCTAATTAGACCATTTTCTGCTTTGAAGCTGCCTCGGCGCATCTCAGCCGCATCCACCATGCGAATGTTCACTTTATAAAGTTGACAATGACTTTCTTGTCCAGCTGTTAAATATGTCTTATTTTGTGAACTCCTTACTGAACAGTTCATCACAACATTGGGACCCGTTTCATGTCTCATCACCTCTTCGGCCACAAATCTGGTTCCATTATGCGATAGTTCAAATATTTCCTATAAAACAAAATAATACTATAACTTTAGAGATTAGTAAAGTGGGAATCTTGACTGTTAATATGTTACCAAGGAGTTACACATAAAAACACATCAAGAGAAGTCTATGGTCAATAAAACATCAGGTGACTTGAGACTTCTTCAAAGTTTTTGATATGTGTTATACAATTAAAAGCAAATGCTTTCAGGCTTGTATATGTAATAACCAGATTTATTATATCAAACAAAAGCTGCTATGAATCAGCATTCCAGTAAACAGCTGACACGTATGCGAATAAAAATGATTCTAATAAATAATTCGATATTAGTAATAAGTTATTACTTACAAATCCATTAGCAACGCCTGTAGCTGCAGCTCCACCACCGCCAGCAACTATTACGTGTCTATTAGTAAGCGTTTGGAGCGTGTAAAGCGGAAAATCAACCCTTGCCAGTAAACCATCACATCTATTCGGAGACATGGTGGCTTAAATCATTAACTTTATCAGATCAATAAGACTTTACCTATCACATAACACTACTTTAATATCAAATGGATACACATAACACCATCTTAACTACGAAACGGTTCAATAACTCCAATAATATGGATAAAACTACTGGAATCACGAACTAAACTTTAGAAAGAATTTGCCACTTCCAACATGACAAAAGTCACATTTGACAACTACTTGTGTAAGAATTTAGTTTTACGTAGTTTTCTTTCAGTCATTTTTATAAAATATTGTTATAGTTTGCTAATACACAGATTCATGAAAATATTACTATTTAAATACATTTTGAATTTATATTTTAATAAAATAAGTATTACTAATACATTTTAATTAATACTTGAAAGTTGTGGTGGTCACGAGTAGTTTACAGAGTAAATTTTTTTAAACTATTTTAAAGAAAAAAGACGTCTCCATCCATAGATGACGATTAATTTAAGTTTACGATGTTCAAGATGTCCGTATATAGGTAATATGCTGTGACCATGGCCTTACTGTAATGTATTATTACCTAGTATCTAACCCAACACAGTATGAAAAATCTATTGTGTCTCAAATTAACGTTAAATAAAAATCCTTTTTTTCTATTTGTTTATTTTTGAACAATAAAATAAAAAAGAAGAAACAAATGCTTTTTAATTGACTGCGCTAACAATTCAAAATACAACCATATCTGTCCTAAAAATATAAAAGAAGAAGAATTTGGCCGCACTACAAAATATTCTCAAAAGAAACAGAAAACCAATTTTCTCGAAAAATAAAGCATTAAGAACAACAGATGAAACGTAAAATTTTTGTTAAAAAATGGTAAAAAAAATAGTATAGTTTAACTTTAGTCAGGAAAGGCGAAAAAAATTGGGCCTTTTGTTCAAACGTTTTAGCAAAACTCAACTTTGATTTACTTCTTCTTAACAATTGGTTTCTGTCTAGTCTAATAGCAATATTCTAGTCTTAGTTACGTATTTGTTTACATAATTGCATTTTTCGCAGATTCCTCCGTAGAGACGTTACTGAACTGAGGGCTGATTTATGGCGGCACAATATACTTATTGTACCGCCATAAATCCGTAATGTCGTATTCTACAGTTTTGGGAATTTCTTAAAAGTTTTAAGAAATTCCTAAATAAGTTCTTAAATAAGAAACATTGACAGGCAGTACTTCTTGATTATAAATAGACTAGCCTAGGTAATAGGCTATGTAATTTTTGCAAGCATCTGAACTGGTGGCCCAAGGTTTTTGATCATAACAGCTTTATTTTACGTTTAAGAAATTTATGACGCGCATTAGGTTTTTACTATTTTTAACAAATTCCGATTTGAATTTAATAGCGATTCGCAATTTTTTTTCGACTCGAAAGAGTTTCTCAATTTAAATACCTTGGGCACATCGTTACCGGAGACCTTAGAGACGATGCTGATATTGAACGTGAACGAAGGTCGCTGGCGGTCAGGGGCAACATGCTGGTACACAGGTTTGCTAAGTGTAGTCCAGAAGTTAAAATTACTCTCTTTAAAGCATATTGTCAGACTCTGTATACGAGCAATCTGTGGACTAAATATACCAAGCGGTCGTTGGAGACACTCAAGGTGCAATACAACAATTGCTTTAGGATGTTGTTGGGACTACCGCGTTTCTGTAGCGCATCAGGCATGTTCGCTACAGCGCGAACAAACGACTTTTACTCAATTATCCGTATTAAAACCAACTCGCTGCTTACAAGAATGCGGTCTAGTTCCAACGGTATCCTAATGATGCTAAGTAACAGACTTGAGGCACCATGGTTACGTCATGCAATGACAGTCCTAGTGCGGCCAGGATGAAAAAAAAAAAAAAAATGTATTTTCCTTTACTAATATTAGATGTAAGTAAATTGTTACTAACACATTGGGCCTAGATGCCATCTAATAAACTTTATTATTATTATTATTATTATTTTAAAATTGGCCTCTGTCCAGGTGCACACGAACTCTAAAGTCAAAGTCAAAGTCATCATCAACATCATTATCATCTAATTATTAAACCTGCCATAATTAGTTTGCCGACGTGCTTCTACATCAGACTGTCTGCATGGATAAATTTAATTTACCTAACTACTTTTGCTCATTTTCCAAATAATTTATTTAATTTTTAGAGCAGTAGTTTTTTTCAGGTAACCATTCTCAGCTTCTTGTTTGTTTGCAAATTTGTCGGGAGGAGATCCAGGAACGCATCAGCGACTTCTGGAGCCCTCCCTGCCGTACCTGTATGGCTTGACGTATATTTTACTAACCACGAGTACAATAGTCGAGTACCTACTTATTGTGTAAGGAGCGGTGAGATGAGCGACAACGGCCCGTCCCAGGGCGACTCTGGCTGCCCCGGGATGTACCTCAGTCGTGAGGTACGGCAGGGGGGACTTCAGAAACCGCCGATGCGTTCCTGGAGCTCCTCCCGACTGCCGAGGTATGCCGCCGCGTGGCTTAGTGGATAGATCCATTTGTCGGGAGTCCTACACAGACCCCTTCGTGTGCCCCCCAACGGAGGCGAAAAAGCATTTGAAAAAGCAACCACAAGTAAAAATAGAATCAAGTAGGTAAGTAAAACAACCCTATTATAAAAAATACTTTTATTAGACAATATTACGTCTAATTTAATACATTTTCTGAGAATTTCATTTTTTAAATACAATAATTTAATCGTACCATATATTTAAATCTGATCAGTAGCCGAGTATAGGGCTCCCATACATAACTCCGAATTCGCAACGCATCGCAAATATCTGCGAGCTCGCACGAATTCATAGCAAAAATTTTCGAACTGATTCGCATCGCGCATTCCTGCGGTATTACGTCACACTTGTTGACGCCATTTTAGTCCGTCCTGAGACAGCGTAAGGGAAAGACGCAAAAAACGATACGAACAATCATCAAACTCACGGGAAGACCAAATTAATTCACCTACTAATGATAATTTATTCCACCTACTTATAGGGCAATGTCAACGGAAGAAGAGTTTGATTTTACCAATTAAAATGAAATCTAATAACCAATACTATTTTACTTTATCCAATAGTCAGTCCCAGCATTTCCAAAAGCATAACAGAAATTCTTTCCTTGTGATGACGATGATCACGATGATTTTTGAGCTGAGAGTCAACCTCCTGTAGGAGCGGCACTTGAAGAAGAAACGGATAAATCCAAAATCTTCTTTTTCTATATCTCTTTATCAATAACAGCAGTAAAACAATATATTTGCGATCCATGTCCATTCTTATTTATTTTTAGATATAATACTTTCCCATTTAAATATTCATTTTCGGAGAGGAAACATTATAGGCACAACTTTTTAGGATATATAATTTATTTAATTACTTTTTCATATAATTCTCGTATCACGTTCTTGCTTACAATGGACTCGGAATCTAACTAAACGATTTTCACATTTTGTTAAATGAGTTTTGCTGGTGTGCCTTAGATAAGATAGTTAACAACACGCTAAGGTCAAAAGGAGTTCAGCATGATTGAAAAGAAACGCAATCGAAGATGGTCTGCAATGGGTTCGATGATATGCAGTAAGTATCCTCCTTTATGCAATTGCATTTAGCAAAAACTAAATTTCAAATATGAAAAAGAAATCTTCAAATATTTTTGACAAACCTTCCAATCTACTTATACTCATTTTGTTGGTCGTATCAGGTTTGGACAGCCGTATTGTACAGTGTACCAGACCAATTAATTGGTATACTAAAACCCACGAGAGTTTAGTAATACACAATAATATTAACGTACATTATTTGTCAAAATTATAAATTGAAGTTAAAAAAACGACACAAATTTAATATGTAATAATCTTTGGCTGACAGAGTTTCCAAGCGCTTAATATTTAAGTTACAAATATAAAAAAATACGAAAAAGTTAAAATTTAAATTAGGAACTGCGTCAAAACATCCTTGGATATTTGAACACAATGACACACCACTTTAGAAAATATAATAGCAAACTTCACATATCGTATTGTAATACTTGTACATTGCTTGGTAATATTAAGTTACATTTCAGTTACAGTTCAAGCAATATATACGAAAGTACACAATAGGACTGGCGGTCGATGTTATATGCTAGATACGGACACCAGATATCGAGAACTGAAGACAATTCTCGTAAGAAAAAATCGAGAAAATTTCAATTCCTACCTATTTCAATTTCACAAATATCACAAAAGATATTTTTGTAGTATGAAACATCCAACGTTGAGTGTAAAGTGATTCGTATTGTGAATCGGTATTCCCCTTTTATGAGGGATAGGTCAAAACTGAAATTAGATCAATCCCTTCTGATAATATAATGAAGGTTGTAAAGGAGCAATGTGTTGGTCTCAGTTGGCTAGTACGTGAATATGATAGATCTGATAAGCCCGTCCCGGACTGAGTCGCTGCTCTGTCCGATACCGAAGTTGAAGAATACGGACTCTGCAGCGACTTGCTGGGCACAGGTGCCCATCGGGTACCACCCTACTTTGTTGAACACGATGCCCACTTTATATACCTGGAAAAAAATTGCTATTGATATTAAGAAGGAAAGAAAAGATATAAGCGGATTATTTCTGTCGACTATATTCGTGACGTTTCTAAATATACCCGGAATGTCAATCATGTCTTGTTGTGTATTATATTTGCCCGGATTCCGAAAACCTACTAGTTTTTCTTACGAAATATACTAGCATCGAGCATGATGAGGTTGGTGTAGTGCGTGTAGCGAGTGTACCTTGTTCCTCTGTATGTAGACGGGCCTGTTGAACATGATGTCGAGCAGGTGTCGGTAGGGCACGCGGTTGGTGTAGTGCGTGTAGTGCGTGTAGCGAGTGTACCTTGTTCCTCTGTATGTAGACGGGCCTGTTGAACATGATGTCGAGCAGGTGTCGGTAGGGCACACGGTTGGTGTAGTGCGTGTAGTGCGTGTAGCGAGTGTACCTTGTTCCTCTGTATGTAGACGGGCCTGTTGAACATGATGTCGAGCAGGTGTCGGTAGGGCACGCGGTTGGTGTAGTGCGTGTAGTGCGTGTAGCGAGTGTACCTTGTTCCTCTGTATGTAGACGGGCCTGTTGAACATGATGTCGAGCAGGTGTCGGTAGGGCACACGGTTGGTGTAGTGCGTGTAGTGCGTGTAGCGAGTGTACCTTGTTCCTCTGTATGTAGACGGGCCTGTTGAACATGATGTCGAGCAGGTGTCGGTAGGGCACACGGTTGGTGTAGTGCGTGTAGTGCGTGTAGCGAGTGTACCTTGTTCCTCTGTATGTAGACGGGCCTGTTGAACATGATGTCGAGCAGGTGTCGGTAGGGCACGCGGTTGGTGTAGTGCGTGTAGTGCGTGTAGCGAGTGTACCTTGTTCCTCTGTATGTAGACGGGCCTGTTGAACATGATGTCGAGCAGGTGTCGGTAGGGCACACGGTTGGTGTAGTGCGTGTAGTGCGTGTAGCGAGTGTACCTTGTTCCTCTGTATGTAGACGGGCCTGTTGAACATGATGTCGAGCAGGTGTCGGTAGGGCACACGGTTGGTGTAGTGCGTGTAGTGCGTGTAGCGAGTGTACCTTGTTCCTCTGTATGTAGACGGGCCTGTTGAACATGATGTCGAGCAGGTGTCGGTAGGGCACGCGGTTGGTGTAGTGCGTGTAGTGCGTGTAGCGAGTGTACCTTGTTCCTCTGTATGTAGACGGGCCTGTTGAACATGATGTCGAGCAGGTGTCGGTAGGGCACACGGTTGGTGTAGTGCGTGTAGTGCGTGTAGCGAGTGTACCTTGTTCCTCTGTATGTAGACGGGCCTGTTGAACATGATGTCGAGCAGGTGTCGGTAGGGCACACGGTTGGTGTAGTGCGTGTAGTGCGTGTAGCGAGTGTACCTTGTTCCTCTGTATGTAGACGGGCCTGTTGAACATGATGTCGAGCAGGTGTCGGTAGGGCACGCGGTTGGTGTAGTGCGTGTAGTGCGTGTAGCGAGTGTACCTTGTTCCTCTGTATGTAGACGGGCCTGTTGAACATGATGTCGAGCAGGTGTCGGTAGGGCACGCGGTTGGTGTAGTGCGTGTAGTGCGTGTAGCGAGTGTACCTTGTTCCTCTGTATGTAGACGGGCCTGTTGAACATGATGTCGAGCAGGTGTCGGTAGGGCACGCGGTTGGTGTAGTGCGTGTAGTGCGTGTAGCGAGTGTACCTTGTTCCTCTGTATGTAGACGGGCCTGTTGAACATGATGTCGAGCAGGTGTCGGTAGGGCACGCGGTTGGTGTAGTGCGTGTAGTGCGTGTAGCGAGTGTACCTTGTTCCTCTGTATGTAGACGGGCCTGTTGAACATGATGTCGAGCAGGTGTCGGTAGGGCACGCGGTTGGTGTAGTGCGTGTAGTGCGTGTAGCGAGTGTACCTTGTTCCTCTGTATGTAGACGGGCCTGTTGAACATGATGTCGAGCAGGTGTCGGTAGGGCACACGGTTGGTGTAGTGCGTGTAGTGCGTGTAGCGAGTGTACCTTGTTCCTCTGTATGTAGACGGGCCTGTTGAACATGATGTCGAGCAGGTGTCGGTAGGGCACGCGGTTGGTGTAGTGCGTGTAGTGCGTGTAGCGAGTGTACCTTGTTCCTCTGTATGTAGACGGGCCTGTTGAACATGATGTCGAGCAGGTGTCGGTAGGGCACGCGGTTGGTGTAGTGCGTGTAGTGCGTGTAGCGAGTGTACCTTGTTGGCCTGTTGAACATGATGTCGAGCAAGTGTCGGTAGGGCACGCGGTTGGTGTAGTGCGTGTAGTGCGTGTAGCGAGTGTACCTTGTTCCTCTGTATGTAGACGGGCCTGTTGAACATGATGTCGAGCAGGTGTCGGTAGGGCACGCGGTTGGTGTAGTGCGTGTAGTGCGTGTAGCGAGTGTACCTTGTTCCTCTGTATGTAGACGGGCCTGTTGAACATGATGTCGAGCAGGTGTCGGTAGGGCACGCGGTTGGTGTAGTGCGTGTAGTGCGTGTAGCGAGTGTACCTTGTTCCTCTGTATGTAGACGGGCCTGTTGAACATGATGTCGAGCAGGTGTCGGTAGGGCACGCGGTTGGTGTAGTGCGTGTAGTGCGTGTAGCGAGTGTACCTTGTTCCTCTGTATGTAGACGGGCCTGTTGAACATGATGTCGAGCAGGTGTCGGTAGGGCACGCGGTTGGTGTAGTGCGTGTAGTGCGTGTAGCGAGTGTACCTTGTTCCTCTGTATGTAGACGGGCCTGTTGAACATGATGTCGAGCAGGTGTCGGTAGGGCACGCGGTTGGTGTAGTGCGTGTAGTGCGTGTAGCGAGTGTACCTTGTTCCTCTGTATGTAGACGGGCCTGTTGAACATGATGTCGAGCAGGTGTCGGTAGGGCACGCGGTTGGTGTAGTGCGTGTAGTGCGTGTAGCGAGTGTACCTTGTTCCTCTGTATGTAGACGGGCCTGTTGAACATGATGTCGAGCAGGTGTCGGTAGGGCACGCGGTTGGTGTAGTGCGTGTAGTGCGTGTAGCGAGTGTACCTTGTTCCTCTGTATGTAGACGGGCCTGTTGAACATGATGTCGAGCAGGTGTCGGTAGGGCACGCGGTTGGTGTAGTGCGTGTAGTGCGTGTAGCGAGTGTACCTTGTTCCTCTGTATGTAGACGGGCCTGTTGAACATGATGTCGAGCAGGTGTCGGTAGGGCACGCGGTTGGTGTAGTGCGTGTAGTGCGTGTAGCGAGTGTACCTTGTTCCTCTGTATGTAGACGGGCCTGTTGAACATGATGTCGAGCAGGTGTCGGTAGGGCACGCGGTTGGTGTAGTGCGTGTAGTGCGTGTAGCGAGTGTACCTTGTTCCTCTGTATGTAGACGGGCCTGTTGAACATGATGTCGAGCAGGTGTCGGTAGGGCACGCGGTTGGTGTAGTGCGTGTAGTGCGTGTAGCGAGTGTACCTTGTTCCTCTGTATGTAGACGGGCCTGTTGAACATGATGTCGAGCAGGTGTCGGTAGGGCACGCGGTTGGTGTAGTGCGTGTAGTGCGTGTAGCGAGTGTACCTTGTTCCTCTGTATGTAGACGGGCCTGTTGAACATGATGTCGAGCAGGTGTCGGTAGGGCACGCGGTTGGTGTAGTGCGTGTAGTGCGTGTAGCGAGTGTACCTTGTTCCTCTGTATGTAGACGGGCCTGTTGAACATGATGTCGAGCAGGTGTCGGTAGGGCACGCGGTTGGTGTAGTGCGTGTAGTGCGTGTAGCGAGTGTACCTTGTTGGCCTGTTGAACATGATGTCGAGCAAGTGTCGGTAGGGCACGCGGTTGGTGTAGTGCGTGTAGTGCGTGTAGCGAGTGTACCTTGTTCCTCTGTATGTAGACGGGCCTGTTGAACATGATGTCGAGCAGGTGTCGGTAGGGCACGCGGTTGGTGTAGTGCGTGTAGTGCGTGTAGCGAGTGTACCTTGTTCCTCTGTATGTAGACGGGCCTGTTGAACATGA
Source organism: Spilarctia lutea (assembly GCA_916048165.1). NCBI lineage: Eukaryota > Metazoa > Arthropoda > Insecta > Lepidoptera > Erebidae > Spilarctia > Spilarctia lutea. The sequence goes on along the minus strand of OU696473.1, from coordinate 2,093,723 downwards.
TGTCGAGCAGGTGTCGGTAGGGCACGCGGTTGGTGTAGTGCGTGTAGTGCGTGTAGCGAGTGTACCTTGTTCCTCTGTATGTAGACGGGCCTGTTGAACATGATGTCGAGCAGGTGTCGGTAGGGCACGCGGTTGGTGTAGTGCGTGTAGTGCGTGTAGCGAGTGTACCTTGTTCCTCTGTATGTAGACGGGCCTGTTGAACATGATGTCGAGCAGGTGTCGGTAGGGCACGCGGTTGGTGTAGTGCGTGTAGTGCGTGTAGCGAGTGTACCTTGTTCCTCTGTATGTAGACGGGCCTGTTGAACATGATGTCGAGCAGGTGTCGGTAGGGCACGCGGTTGGTGTAGTGCGTGTAGTGCGTGTAGCGAGTGTACCTTGTTCCTCTGTATGTAGACGGGCCTGTTGAACATGATGTCGAGCAGGTGTCGGTAGGGCACGCGGTTGGTGTAGTGCGTGTAGTGCGTGTAGCGAGTGTACCTTGTTCCTCTGTATGTAGACGGGCCTGTTGAACATGATGTCGAGCAGGTGTCGGTAGGGCACGCGGTTGGTGTAGTGCGTGTAGGTGAGGCGCGCGCCGTCCGCGTCGAGCAGGTGCGCGTAGAGCAGCTCGCAGTAGCCGCCCACGCCGCCACCTGCCCCTCCCACGCACGACACGCCCTCCTCGGACGGCGCTTGTGTTGGTACCTGGGACAACGTTCCAAACTTAATAACGAGATTCACACAATGTACACTCGAAAATTTAGATTTCATCACCTACGAGTACAACAACACTATGTAAGTAATAAACAAGTTACCTGAACTCCAAGTAAACAAATGTTCCTATCAACCATGAAAGTGACAGAACAGTCTAAAACACTAGTGTTGAGACAATCGGTGTGTTGTATAATAGATCGCTGGCAGTATATCTTGTTGGATTCTGCACCGTGCCTCTCCATGTACTCCGGTAGACCTGACATGCTTGGGTTGATCAGAGCTTGGATCATGGACGAACTACGAACACTCACTGCAATTAAATATAGTCGAAAAATAGTTTTTTAAAATTATTAGGTTAATACTAGACAGTGCTTATTGCTATATGGTATCCGAGTAGGTTAACACATTGTACAATCAAATAATTTTTATTTCAAATAGTCTTTTCCAGGCACTTTTAAAACGTTACGTTACTGACTCTATTTTCGCGGTTCCAAAATGTCATTTCTATGAAGAAGAACCAGCAAGATGAATAAGTTACTCAAAGTTAAACAATCCCAGCCGAGACAGCCTATGGATGGGTGTCCATTCTTAGCACATTGAGACTTCTCCATGCCTCGGAGATTACGTCAAGCCGTCGGCCTTGTTAGCAGTGCGAAAATCTTTCGCAATCATTACGGGTAGTTAAGAGTCCTAACAAAATTATCAACAGTCTATTTACAGAACTGCAATTTCTCTGCGTAAAAAAATCGAAGTTCATTTCCAGTTTAAAAGCTCGGAGAAATAGGACTAATCCCGCCCCACACGCTCTGTACTGTAACTCCTGTACACCAGGATCAACAACAGCCAAGTCAAGTCAACAGGACCAGGAGTTCTGGTCCGACGATTACGAAGTGACGGAGGGAGAGTCGGACCTAGCCGTGCGGAAGCTTGCTAGGTCCGATTCTCCCTCCGCCCCCGCAATACCGTGCCGGCAATTGACGGTGTTCCAGGTCGGGCATTGGTAAAAGATCTGTCGGTACTGCGAGACTCACTGAGGTAGATTTTCACGGAATGTTTTGGCCTCGGTATCTTCCCCCATGGCTGGAGAGAAGCGAGACTGGTGCTCTTGAAAAGAAAAGTTCTCTGCGGCCGATATGCCTGCTGAACGAGTCGTGAAAACTTTTTGAGTGGGTTAGCTCTGGCCGTATCAGCGGGCACCTGTCGCCGGTGGGCCGTAATCTGTCAGACTGCCATGAGGACTCCAGAATCCGACGATACGTTTCTGGAGTTTTTCCCTACTGTCAAGGTAGGCCGCCGCGGGGTTTAGTGGGTAGACAGGTTTTCCGGGAGTCTCACACACGCTGTCTCTCCAACAGAAGGTCCCAGAAAAAATTAAACTTTTATAAAAAATTAAACAATCTTGGAACCCGCAACGAAATTAATCATAAGGGAACTGGAAGAGTTGGAAATATAATAAGTCCATTTTCCTACTCAGCAAAGCGGGAGATAAAATGAAGTCAAAATAGGCAGACACTTTTTTTTTAATCGGGAAGCACAATTGGTAAAATCTCGGAAGAAGGAAGTATTGATGCATAGGCTTAGACCAAAGAACCTGATGGAATTCTTACCGTCGTGTCGAGAGGGTCTGGGGCAGCCAGGTCCTATGTAGGGGGGTTGCACCTGTGCGGGTGCACCAAACACCTGCTCCAGCATCACAGGGCTCGGGGTGTCTACTGTCAGGGTTGCCACCTGCAATGTATGGTTCACAAATACATTATTTTCAAACCAGGCAAAGTCTGGATTAGTGATAAGCATATGCATATATTTCGAAAATGATAAACAGGTAGGAATTAAAGTGCCTGGGTGATGACAAGACCGACAGACCCACATCTATATCAACTACGAGTATTATGTAAAAGTTATTACAGTTAAGCATTATCATTTGAAGTAAAGCGACGCGTCGTTACGGCATGCGTCGCCACTCTTTTGATAGTATAAGTATTTCTATTTTTTCTTTTCATAAACTTTTCTTTTATGTTCATTATTCCTAGAAAATATTTTCATATGGAAACATCTACAACTCATATTTAACTTTTTTTTCAAAATGGACTGTAAAATTGGTACCAATACTTACATTGGATGAATTTCCATCACCAATCAGCTGTTTCCTGGGCACCCTACACGTGGAGAAGCCACACGGCATGGCCACGTCAGAATTGCTTGATAATATGTTCATGAGCACTGCGAAAGCCTCCGACTCTGTTAGCAGAATTGAGCAAGCTGGACCATCAGCGAATTGTTGGGGAGTGAGGGTCAGAAAGCGGATTTTTTCAATGGCACTTCGGATTGTTGGTTTTTCTTTGGCATCTGGAAAGGAATATAAAATTATTAATTTATGTCTGTCTTGTTTTTCTAAAAAAACTACCCCCACATTAGCAATACACATACTGTGTCGTGTGAGAATTTACAAACATAAATGAAATGGACACAAATATCATTCACACTTAAAACAACAACTTGCGGATCACACAAAGTGATTTTCTAAGTGGGATTTGAACCCATAACACTTTACGCAGTGCAAAGCGGCGAGCGACCGTTTGAACCACTAGGCCAGTGTCGGGGTCACTAATCACCAGACGAACAGCCCAGTTACTGAAAGAATGTTACAGCTACCTCAGCTGCTAAAAAGTTCAATACCTTATTAGGAGGTTAACTCACCAGGCTTCTTGCTAACTTCGTCTGAGGATCCAGATTTTGGTTGTTGAGGAACTTCACTCACTTTTTGAGCTTCTACAACAGCTTCGGGACTATTTTCGGCGCTGCTCTCTATATTCACTACTTGTACCTGATATACAATTACAAATTAATGAACTTTTACGAAACTTTATATAAATATGCAATTGACTACACTGATAGCAAGTTCCTTATTACGCTAAGCGTTGGAAGTTTGGTCCACAATTCAAGGAATTGTTACCTAGGTGTTCTTTGTGTCCATTTTATGCATATTTGTTAAGTACCCACATAATGTATTTCTATTGCGAGAGTTGTATTTTATATGAAGAAATAACTGCCAATATATACTTCAAAAGGACCCACCCACAATACAACAAAACCTACAATCAATTTTCTTTTAAATTTAGATTATACAATTTTAAAATAATAATTTGCTTCTCTTTATGAATCCAGACAAAAGAAAGAAGTTGGGGTTTCTACAATACTAGAATATCTTTACATAGTATAAAATGAAGTTGCTTTCACTGTTCATTTGCTTAGATTTTTAAACTACTCGATGGTTTCAATGCAGTTTTAAGCAAGGTATAGAGTTATTCAAGAGGAAGGCTTATATGTGTAATACATGCATACAACAGTAGAGAAAATCTGAGAATTTCTAAGACTTTGGTGCAAAGCCGGGCCCAGTATCACCAGTTTTAAATAACAAATCCTATAAGCTACTTACTGTGACTTTATCCTTAGAAGTAGAAGGTCCAGGACTTTTAGCCCGTTTCTCATTCGGTGGGCCATTCTCTGAAGGCGGACTCACGCTTCTTTCGATGACCCTTTTATCCTGAGCTTTAGAGTATCGAACAGCAGCTTCAAATAAGTCTAGTTCACTATCAATATTTAAATGATCAAGGGAGAACACTGTGATGACCGTGTTCAACTCGACATCTTCGAAACTGCTGTCGTTGAGTACCTCTTTGGTGTTCGTACTGATTATCTGAAACAGGTAAATAAATTTGTTATATATATAGGTACCTACATACTTCCTACTTTACAATTTTGTACCCTCCATCAGAACTGTTGTTCCTGCCTTAATCTTATGATTTATTCATTTGTATTTCTAGGCTACTTAGCTTAATACACAAATTACAATATTTGGTGTTTTATTGAAGATACAATAAAATTAAAAACTAACAACACAACAAATTAACTGACTCAAAGACTATATTTTGGTCTTATGCTTAGTCAGTATTTTAAGGTCTACATTGAATTTGCCTGACAAAGTAATATTTTTGTTATGCATTGTTCATATAATTTTTAAACTAATTCTAATATTCTGAAAAATATGTATATGAAATTCATTTTTGGGACCATACATACCATACCAAAATTATATTAGATACTCCTTTCAATGGCACAGCATTTAAGTACTAATAAGGTAATAGTAACTTTGCCATTTCTTCTAATTGTCGCCATTCAAGCCCTTTTTAACCAAGTTCAAAAAAGGAGGTTTCCTACGTTTCACTGTGTGTATTTTTTTTATGTATTTTTAACGATTACTCTGTCAATTGTGGACCGATTTAAAAAAATATTTTTTACTAGTATGCAAAATAATATTATACAGAGCAGTAGTAGTAATAGACTACTATAATATGCAATGTTGGAAATACCTTAATTATACCTAAATTAAAATGAAATAATTATTTATACAGGTAGGCAGTTGCAACTGATAAAAGCCTGTATCCTGTGAGATATCTAGAAGTTGAACTTCTTAGATATTATTGTACGGGCCAATGACCGTACATTTACAGCGGTCAGCATTTTACGTCCACAACGTCAATTACAAACACATTATAAAATCAGTGCACTTTCAGCAGTCACAGGGTGTACTCACTAGCATTAATAATTACACATTATGTAATTAGCTCATAAGTAATTTGCGTGCAACAATAAATAACATCTTATCAAGCACGTCTATCATTCCACAAGCTGTGTACGAGACCCGTACAATTATTAAGTATTTATTCAGTCAGTTTATAAATTGTTTCACATCTTAGACCGATCTATTATTGTTAAGGTACAAAAATACAAACCTGTATACACTTATCCATAAGTACATTCTCCTCAAATAATCGTGCAAACTCATATGCACGGCAAGCATTTCTTGGATATAAGTCTGACCATAGATATCTTGTGCATTCTTTTACTAAATGTGGCAACATGTATTTCTTGGCTCCATAGCATAACTCACATGCTTTGTCAAAAGAACTTATGTTAATATTATCTGTATAGATATACCTGAAAAAGCAAAAAAATATATATAATTGAAACTTAAAAAGAATCTGAATTAATTCATAGTCAAATATTGACTTGTATAGGTACTATGTATTGACATTACATTAATAGGTATACCTTCTTTAAGGCCTTATCATATCATAATAAAACACTACAATCTAATAACATAGCCAAAATATGTGTTTCTTTACATACTCACTCTAACAGAGCCTTAAAGGCCTCTGGTTGCACGTCTAGTATAGGGATAGGCTCATTTCTTTCAGCCATTCCGCCATAAAACATAGCCTCAAAGACAGGTGATGCCATCGCTAGGATCAGCTTATGACCAGCAATGGTAACCTTATGAGGCTCAACTCCCACTAAAAAGGTACAATCGGACCATTGCCCCGATTGCAGAAGGTAAGCACCTCTTTGCTTGACTTCAACGCATCCCAGCTGCCAATCTGTAGGCGCTCCTGCCATTTTTATATTAATTTTGTGTCACAAAACCACGACTATGAGTACTATATCTATATTAATTCATAGAAGAACTTAATTTGGTAACAAAAACAATGATTTACACTAAGTTACAGTGTTTTTAATTTGTACGAAGTCTTCTGTGATTTATTATTTGTTTTCACGTCAGTTACTCAGTTCAAGGCATTTAAATAAGCGTTTATGAATAAAGGTATCTAATGTTACATAATTAATTTCAGTAATAAAAACTTAACATTTATTCTAAATGTATTTTTTTAGGTTTTACAGAAATAAACACCAAACCTCTAAATTTATTTCTGACAAATTAAATGACAGTAGAAAGGTGTCACGTTTTCTCTTGACTAAACTTAAAAAAATACGTTAATAACACTAACTTTGTAAACGGAAAAATCCGTTCAGAGTATCTTCCAACTAGGTACATAGAGATTTTTATATTACAGTTGAAAGTAAAAAATAAACATTAAATAAATAACATACAATAGTTAAATAAAATTATGTAAAAAAATATATCATTACATGTATCACAATTCAGCACTACATGTATTTTTTGCTCTTAAACGATGGTTAAGAATTAGTAACATCATAAACGCAACTTGGTCAATACTCAATACGTCAGATTTCTGATTTGTCAAAATATTAGACAAAGTTGTCAATAAAATTGTATTTATATGAATTTATCAAAGAGTTTCCTCATAATATGTGCTAAATGTGGATTGAAATAAACTGATGAAACAAGATGAATCACGACGAGATAAAATCTGTGGTACAGGAAAAGTTCTTATCGAGCGAACGAGTTACAGCTTTTCTATGTGACGCTAAAGTTTTACATCCCGACTGGGTGAAAAAAGATCGCCTGTTAGCAATTGTTGAGTTTGGTGACGAAAAGGCTGTATTCTGCCTTTATACGTCATGTTACCCGCCGAAATCTTTTACAGATTTATCTGTAGAGATAGTGTTGCCTATAGATAAGAGTTTTAAATGTGAAATTGACAACAAACCTTCCGATCCTGAAGCCATACTGTACCTGAACCTCCAGTCTCGTAACAATAAGTATAAATTTGAAATTCAAATGACTCCGCGCGTTGACAATTTTGTTGACGATTTATTTAGAGGAATAGAAGCAGTTAACAAGGTGCCAACACAGCCAGAGTTTGTGTGGCTGAAAAAATATAACGGTAAAGCTGAAAATGACATGTTGATTCACACTATGGTGCTGCCTGGAGGAGTCCCACACACCCAGAGCTCAGCACCGGTTGCTATAAGAGAAAGTTTAATCAAACATAAGATGTCCGATAAAGAATATGAGTATACTTTTACAAAAAGGTTTTCAATTTTTTGTGGTACATGGAATGTGAATGATAAATCTCCTGTAATCCCTCTCAAGGGATGGTTAAGCATTGACAAGGAACCACCTGATATATATGCGGTTGGTTTTCAAGAACTGGATCTATCGAAAGAAACATTCTTATTTGACCAAACTATGAGAGAAGACGAGTGGTACAATGCTGTAATAAACTATGTTGACAAAAGAGCAAAATATGTTAAAGTAGAGAAAGTAAGATTAGTTGGTATGATGCTAATTGTCCTCATCAAGGAAAAACATTTCTCCCATGTGCGTAATGTTGTATGTGATACTGTCGGAACAGGCATTATGGGCAAGATGGGTAATAAAGGTGGAGTCTCAATAAGGTTTGATCTTCATAGCACCTCACTATGCTTTGTCAACTCACATTTAGCTGCTCATGTTGAAGAATTTGAACGAAGAAATCAAGATTTCAGGGATATTTGTAACAGGACAAGATTTATTCAGCCTAATCAACTCCCAAAAGGCATAAAAGACCACGATCACATATACTGGTTGGGAGATCTGAACTATCGTATTACAGAATTAGATCCTACAACTGTAAAAAAGCTCGTAAAGAATAATGATTTTGCACCTGTCCTAGAGTGGGATCAGCTGAAACAACAGCATAAGAGCAATAACGTCTTTGCAGGATATATAGAGGGTGATATTACATTCAAACCAACATACAAGTATGATCCTGGGACAGATAACTGGGATTCTAGTGAAAAAAATAGAGCTCCAGCTTGGTGTGACAGAATATTCTGGAAAGGTGACAAAATTGTTCAACTCGCTTACAGGAGCCATCCATCACTGAACATAAGTGACCACAAACCGGTATCGGCCATATTCAACTCGGCTATAAAAATAATAGATGAAGAAAAATACAGGAAAGTATATGAAGAAGTTATCAAGCAACTAGATAAAATGGAAAATGAACTGATACCACAGGTCAAAGTAGACAGGACGGAAATAGACTTTGGTACAGTACGTTATTTAGAATTACAAGTACGTACTATCACAATTACAAACATTGGTAAACTACCTGTTGAGTTTGAATTCATCAAGAAATTGGATGAGGCAAGTTTTTGTAAGGAGTGGCTTATAGTTGAACCGTATAAGAAATGTATTTGTGCTGAAGAGACATGCGAAATTCAACTCAAAGTGCTTATAAATAAGACATCAGCTTGCAAGATGAATGCTGGTACTGATAAGCTTTATGACATTTTAGTATTACACCTGTATGGAGGGAAAGACATATTTATAACTATAAATGGCACATACCAAAGAAGCAGTTTCGGATGCTCTATAGAGGTATTAGTTAATCTTAATATGCCAATAAAAGAAGTACCTGCAGGAAAACTGATAGAATTGGAGAATAAGAGAGATCAGTGTGTTTCTAACCAGTCCACTTACTCCATACCAAAAGAAATTTGGTTCCTAGTGGACCATATCTACCTTCATGGGTTGAAAGAACCCAATCTGTTTGAGCAACCAGGGTTTCATTCAGAAATACTTCAAATTCGAGATTGGCTCGACAGTGGGTCTATAGATCCTATCCCTGGCAGTATTCATTCTGTTGCTGAAGCATTGCTATTGCTTCTAGAGAGCACTGCAGACCCCATTATTCCCTACAACCTTCAGTCAGTATGTTTAAGAGCATCTGCAAACTATTTACAATGCAAACAGATTGTTATGGAGTTGCCAGAATTTAGGAAAAATGTATTTTTGTACTTATGTGAGTTTTTACAAGAAGCACTCCAACACAGTGCTGAAAATGGATTAGATTCGAAAACATTGTCAACATTATTTGGGGCCATTTTCCTCAGGGATAATCCCAATCAAATGCAGGAACCACAATCACGGATAAATAAGCAGGTCATAGACAAAAAGAAGGCCCAGTTTGTATACCATTTTTTAGTAAATGACCACAGTGATTTAATATTTTCTAGATAAGTATACCATTAATGACAAACTTTACTGGATAAAAAAGATGCATAATGTTAAAAAGGGCCCCAATTAATGCTTTCTTTTTCTAATGAAGTTGTTTAGTACTTATTTGGTACATATACGATTATAATAATATTAAATACTCAAAAATTTCCATTAGAATTTGTAGGAAATATTTTTACTTTTATAAATACATTATTTACCGTTAAATAGTGAAATGCAACTTTGTACCTTCTTAAATTTGTTACTCTCAAGAAATCTCATTCTATTTATACTCTTCGTACCTTATTCTTACACGTTTGCAATTATTGCATTAATGAATTTTGCTCTCGTATTATAACACGAAAATTAATTATATGTAAAAGTAGTTTGCTATAGTATTTATTGCCTTTTTACACAGGCTGCATCGCTTGGATCGATCTTAGTTTTCGTTATTTTGTTATGATACTAATTAAAAAATTACCTACTTTTATTTGAATTTTAAGAATATTGTTAAACAGTTAATAATTGGTTTGGATTACATAAGGTGTATCCAGCTTTTACCTCTGTGGAGAGAGTAATGTCACAAGGTCTAATTTAATTGCCTTCTTGAATTGGACTAACTAAATCCATCCAGCACAGGGAAAGACATGCAAGCATCTCTATAAGATTTAAAAAAAACATTCTACACGATAGAATCACAAATTCCCAAACCTCAAATTTAATTTTAACGTGTCAACATATGTTCGATTAATCGAATAAACTGCTCGAATGATTAAATTCTTAATTCTTCAGTATTGAGAAAGTTTCTATCAGGCGATGGATATCGGTAATTTGAGTCACTAAAAAAGAAAATTTGTTAGGAATTAAAATGTAATCTAAACTAATTGAAGGCCAATTGCGCAGTTTTTTCACAATTAGTGATGTTCGCTACCTGGCGCCGGGCTCTCTCGCTCTTCTTCAAGGTCGGTACTGATATTTCCTTTCATTCACTTGGACTTAGATCATTTATGTTTGGATAGAGTGTCAGTACGACTAAAAGAAACGGGAAAACAAAGACACAAAAAATTTGGTGTGCGTGAAATGTTATTCCGGTGTTCGTCCTTCAAATGTCGTGTATTGTGACATGCTGAAAAGAACTTAGTGGCCAACGGTTAGACACTATTTTATCGAAAGCTTTGACAGTCTATGTGGACATATGAATGATCTTAGTACATTACAAGTACTTATGTCTATGTCTAGTTTTTAGTAAGGATTTTACCGAAACATAAATTAATTGTTGTTAACTATATTAAGTTGTTAAGCAGTATTGTAAATAGTTTTTTTTTTGCTTTAGGTTCGGTATGACAACCAGTATCATTGTCTAATTGTTAAAAAATGTCAAACTTTTTAACCAAGTGTCATAGAAAATGTATTATTATTTTTAACTCATGATATATCAACAAATTATTATTATAATTAATATATTTAAATTGTATTTAACGTATTTTATTGCAATTCTACCTGAGAAAAGTAAATGACCAAATAATTTCTTCAGTTTTGCCGCATATGTGATAGGACCTACTTTTTTTTATTTAGGCATATTTTTATAAAGAACTGACTGCAGAAACCTGTAGGAGCTTGGAACAACACTGTATTTATAAATAACCATCTGACCCACGCAACCTCGTTTGCGTCTTCTATTGCCCGCGGCGTGAAAATTTTTCTCCCGTTTTTTAAACATTATTCATTGGTGCTCCACTCCTATTAGTATTAGCGTGATGATATATAGCCTATAGCCTTTCTTATTAAATATAAAATAAATAAAACAACAATAAAATATCAAATATAAAATATATAAAAAAAGTGATGTCCCACGTGGGATTTGAACCACGGCGCATAGCAAGCGGCGTAGTTACCGCTTAAACCACTAGGCCAACCGTGCAGTCAAAATCTCTCAAAGCCTTTTTTTAACCGTAGTAACGTGTACATATGCAAAATTTTAATATTAGTTTTTTTTGTAATAACGATTACCGCCGCCCATGGACACTTGCAACACCAGAGGTCACAAGTGCGTAGCCGGCCCTTGGAGGATGGGGAGAGGGATGTGGGGATTGGATCTTTGACTATCCAACACTAAAATAATTTTTCAAATCGGACCAGCGGTTCCCGAAATTAGCGCGTTCAAACAAACTCTTCAGATTTATAATATTAGTATAGATAATAAAATCATAATGAGACAATGTTATTTCGCGCGGGAAAAGTAGCTTTATCTAATAACGTAAAAAAAAACACCAATTTTCGACTTTAGTGGTGTTTCCAGATAATCGACATAATATTTACGTGTGGAACAGGAAAAGTTTTAATTAAACATTTGTCTCTACAAAGTACATTGAGTATCATGATATATCTGTAACCAAAATACATTAAAATTATATACAACACGTACATATCCTCATATCTTTCCTCACGTAATTGTCCGTACAATTATGCAGAGTACACCAACGCTGATTAATTGTACTATTAGATGCAAATTAGTTTGTATTTTTCTTTCTTAGATTCAAAGTAAAATAGGTTAATGTTACAGATAAATCCATACTAATAAACTTACACCGTACACAATAATACTCGTATACACCACTGCACCGATTTGAACGATTTGATCTGAAATAGAAACTATTATTAACTAACAATTTACCGCCAATAACCGAGAGACTAGTAGTATAAAGCTAGTATTTTCAAAAAGCAAATAAAGAAATTAGTGTTCTATAAGTAGTATAACCGATTCTTTTTCTGTTCAAATATGTTTTGAATTACAAGTTTTTTATATCGTATTTTAATCGGTACGTGTCTTACGCAAGTAATACCAATGATGTCAGTGGTAGGTAATGCAACAAATAATAAATGACTGCCTCGGTGGCGCAGTGGTAGTGAATGCGACTGCTGTGCTTGAGGTCTCGGTTTCAAATCTTGGGTCGGACCAAGTGTTTGTGTGATCCACAAATATTTGTTTCGGAGTTTGGGTGTTTTCTATGTATCACATGTATGCATTTACAAAAAATTAAAGTATGTATAATATGTATTCATATCAGTTGTCTAGTACCCATAACACAAGCTTTGCTTAGCTTGGGACTAGATGGCGTTGTGTGTTAGATGTCCGAAATATTTATTATTATTATTTTAAATTAAGAACTTATGTACAAATAAAAATCTAAAATAATTCATGCTGCAAAACTGTAGATACCTGTAAAATAAATGTGTGAGTTTTATTTCATGGTCAAGTAAGGATCTTTGCACTAATTCAGCCCTTGCTGTAAAGGTAGTAATTACATACATGAATATTATGTTTAGAACCTATTTCTTTTTAAATATTAAATATAAAATAGTTCTTTCATTAGATAACCCATTCAGACTTCCAATACTGCATACTGCATATTGGAAGTCTGAATTGGTTTTTTAGTTCTAATTAAAATTTTATACACTCGATGTTGCAGCACCATACCATGGAGTCTATAGCGAGCTCTATTCTATTTTTTATTTTAATACTGTTATATTGATATAATTTATCAAAACAGTAGAAAATAATTTGAAACGTCAACAGAATAACAAATATTTTTTTAGTCTTTACTGCAGTAAGTACTTTAGCTTATAAGAAGTGCTATTTCACATTTGTGAGCTTCTGGTAATGTGTTACAAGTTGTAAAAATGCTCAGTGTCTTTTGGATTTTCAGTGACAGATTCAGACAAATGTTATTGTTTTTTTTTTATTGGGCTCTATGTATCTTACTTTTTATCTAAATATCAGATTATACCGAGAAGCCATGGGGCGTCGCACTCTTTGTAAAATAGCAACACTAAACTATAGTACCAGGGCTGCACCGACACCGAGTGATACTTTGATTGAAGTTCTTCATTGAACTGTATCCAAAAAGAAATAGGCACGAACCGCGTTATACATCTCACAAAACTGAAGTCAGAAAATATTTAGAGTACCACGAGTAACATTCTGTCTTAAATTGCGTGTCTCCAATTCTTAAATTTGTCGCAACACTTTTTTATATACACTAAATACGCCTTTAAGTTGTTAATTTTAAAGAATCTTTTTGTAAATTTCAATCTTACTATAGGAAGGTACAGTTTTCAAGTGGTAATTGGTCTATACCCAAAAATATTACAAATGGAACATTGTTGTTTTTGATCCATTTTAAGTATCATAAGCATCTTAAGCCTAAGAATTCATCGTCGGTAGATACAAATTTCAAGCGCCATATTTTATAATTATGTTAATTATAACAGTGATAGTTTTCTATATAACATATATTCATACAAATATGTTGTGTAATTCTGACGCTATTTAACATAATTGAGATCTAGTAACAAATGTACCTGTACCTATTAAAGTACTAAATAAAATATTCTAATATATATTATTAGGTATTTATTCGGTCATGTAATTTAATGTAAATTGTTAATTTATTAAAGTTGTATGTTGAAAAGTATTTTATTTCATTAAAATTTTACTAGGTAAGTATAGGGCTTACATCTTATAGATGTCAGCCCTATAACCCATCTTAACGAATAAATCACTGGTCTCTTCTGCCCTGAGAGTGTTGTCAGGTTAAGTAATAATCATCTCTTGACAACTGCCGTCTGATCCTAAATTAACCACAACCAAACCAAACATACTTACCTAAAATTTTCCAAACATACACTTTATAAATGAACTACACCCAGACAGAAAAAGCCATGCTCAACCCACTATTTTTGTCCTCGGCGGGAATCGCACACACGACCTAAGACTTAGCAATCAAACTGTCGAACCAGTAATTACCTAGTATTATTCTTTCATAAAAATCGTATTAAAATGTACCTACATTTTGGTTGTCACGAAACTGATAGGCAAATCCAGGTTATTAGTTCATTTTGTGTGCTGCAAAGTGTTAGTACTCAACCCCCTACCCCTGACATGATTTAACAAGGTAATACAATGCTAGAAATCTTACATCACCCCGCTAGCATCAGATTTGCTTTATAATTCACCTAATAACTCAAGATATCGCTGCTTGAAGGAAATTCATTCTATTTGCAACTGATTTAAAATCTGAGAAGGTTTTCGATTAACCATTATTTTGTTGTTCATTCTGTGACCAATTTGTATTTATTTATTTTTTGTTTCCGTCATTTAAACAGATTTCACAAGTTTAAAAAATACACTGATTAGTTACTTTATTGTAAAATCTTAGTTTTCAGTTTACTGGTAAATGAATTAAAATATTTTACATTACTTTTTAAAGCCCTGCAATGTTTAATATAATAATGAAAAAATAACTATTTTATTCCTGGCCTGCAATATGAATACATTTTTACATGCCGTTATAGTTCTAGAACTGCGCGTTAGATGGCGTTATTCGTCTGTAGACCTTGATTACTATATTTAGAATTTAATTTACTTTTTATTATTTTTATATGTTGTTCATAAATATCTGGAATGTGATCATGCAGGTTGACAAATTCGTAAAATCTATTTTTACGTTCTTGTAACATTATAATTTACGTCACCGCGGCTTCCTAGATCACTGGTCGAATAATCGAACGTGAAAGCGGTACATTTGATTCAGCCAATCAGCGTGTTGCATTTATCGTTTCTGTCAGTTATCGTATGAATGAAAGGAGAACCACAAAATAAACAACACTTACGAACGAAACGTCTACCATTGTCTCATATCCTGTCTTTCTTTACTTTAAATTTAATTCAAAATAACTGTTTCAACGGCTTTCAGGTGTTATATAGTATTAGTTTCGGAGTTGTATTTAAGTAAAACGTGTTCACTCTTTGTGTTCAACGGACGTCTTATAAGGCATCCTTTGTTACTTTTCGAGTTCAACTAAGCCAAGTCATGGAAGTCCAAGGAGCTAAACGTAAGTAATTTGAATTTTTAAAAATATTAAAATTGTTCCATAGCAAATTAACGTGACTGTAGGATTTAAAACACATTTTTGCATTTATAGAAGAAACCTGCGAACTTTAATTTTTATTGTATTACGAAATTACATTATTATCTTGCTAAAGTAAAACCAAATTAATTAAAAAGGATTCACAAAGCTATAAATCAATTTGTTATTATGATTTTTTATTATAATGAATACGAACAAACCGATAAAAATAACGAAAGATATTTCCTTTGTACCTGCTTAATATAAACCATTTTCATCGTCTAGAATCACAGAGTACATTGTTAATACAGAAATGTCTAGAATGGAATCTTTTTAAACTTTGAAAAACATTTTGATTTTGACTTATTTTTTATAAATACAACATTAGTAAGAACAAAACATAAAGCAAAAGGTAAGTACAGTATTCAATATCTAGGCATTTATTTTTAACCCCTGACGCAAAAAGAGAGGTGTTATAAGTTTGACGTCGATGTCTGTATGTCTGTCTGTGGAATCGTAGCTCTCAAACGAATGGACCGATTTCGATGCGGTTTTTTATATTTGAAAGCCAGCTTCCTTGCGGTTCTTAGATATGTTAGGTTAATCATTTATTAATAATATAAAAAGTTTGTCAGCTCTTTTCTAAAATGATGTAAGGCATTCTTGCGTAGGGAGTTTTAAAATTTTTAATATAGTGATACACTTTGTGTTGTGTGTATTTTTTATTTATATTAGAGTAAAAAGCAGTTTAAAAACTGTTGTACAATAAAAACATAAGTTTTTATCTTTAGACCTTTCAATATATAACTACAAACGTTATTGGTAAATGATCTAGATACTTATAACGTTTTTCGTCGTTACATCTGCTGGGTATTGTATTGCATACAAAACTTTGCTATTAAACAATAATTCCGTGAAAGGATTGTGACGATTGTGTTAGAAATACATCTTTGTTTTAGCATAGGCTTTGTTTGCCTTCATACGTAAAAAACTAACGATTTAGCCATTGGGTTTGTAACTTTGTTTTTGAATAAATTCACTGCACCTACCTTAAATTTTATTATTGTGATAATTTTTTTCAACCGAATGAAAAATTTCTAGTTGCGCCCCGCGTTATTACTCGTGAGTTTATTATAATATCCGATAAAAAACCACCCAAGCTTTTATATCGGATATTGTTCACTATTTCTTTGGTTTTAATTTTTATTTTCGCGTAACCCTATTTTTTTAATTAAATAATCGTAAGGTACACCCGTCAAAATCGGTCCAGACGTTTTAGAAATTGGTCGGAACAGAAAGACAAAAAAAAATTTTTCTAAAGGTTTTCAATGTAAGTGCCGTGCCGTTAAAGCTTTTAATTTGAAATTACAAAAACACTTCCGTTTTATTTCTTAATCGTAATTTTAATACCTACTTGTTATCAAACAGCTGATTGTAAACGTTCAAAATAAAAAACCGGTTTTACGATTTTATTATTATTATTATTTATTGAATAGCGGGTAAACCAACAGACGTATCCCCTGATGGTAAGCGGTTACCGCCTACCATGGATACTCGCAACACCAAAGGCGTCACAAGTGCGTTGCCGGCCTTTTGGGGGATGGGGATGGGGGAAGGGGTTGGGCCTCCGGTATCCTCACTCACTCGATGAAACACAGCGCAGGCGCTGTTTCACAACGGTTTTCTGTGAGGCCGTGGTATCACTCCGGTCGAGCGGGCCCATTCATGCCGAAGCGTGGCTCTCCCACAGTAACACATCAGAATCAATATGAAAGGGACTATAAAATAATATAAATAAAGATTTTCGTCAGGTTGACGATAGATCTATTTATAGACAACTGATTTATACACATTTGTGGCAACTTCATTATTTTTTAACCCATAGATTATGTACCGGCTTGGATCGAAACTTATTAAAAATACAAAGCTAATTTATGGTTGCAGCAGGAGAAGTAGTTTATTGGTAGTCCTTTACATTTACCATCTTATTCACATAAAACAGTCAAATATATGACTGCAGTACTATGTAATATTTTTTTTGGCCCAATATACTCTTCAATATCAACACAGGGATATTAGCAGTAATCACAAGTACGCCTGTAGATGCTGTGCAAAAAACTAATGATTCGTAATACAACAGCGAAGACCTCGCGATCTAAAACTTAACAGGATTACATTTTTGGTAACAGTAGACCAGGATAATTGGCTTGCGAAAGGCCTTCGTTCAGTGATGAGTAGGTAGATCCTCACGGGTCACCATCATATCATCAACACAGGCAATGACTTAAAATGGAGATGGTCTCGTGTTAGGTACATTGGTCTCTGAGGTATTGTCCATTCTAGTTAGTTGTATATCGTTCCTGTTGAGACACGTTGTAGCTTCCTGCTAATAGTGATAAGATCAACAATTGCCTGAACACGTTGTATTAAAGATTGACCGCACTGCAGATATACTCGTAATTTCTACAGAACTCAATACAAAATAAATTCACACATCTCACACACGGCAGTCTATACTGCCGTTTTATATAAATTATGACCGGACTTAACAATTGTCCTGAGTGGGAAAAAGTGGGAATCCACGACCCCCGGCTTAGCAGGCAGAATACCAAACTACCAGACTAACAGGTCTGTCAAAAGGCTTGGTATATTGATGAGTTTTATAAGTAGTTACAGGTATACCACAAGCGGACGTATATCCTTGTTTAAGATATCGACGGTTTTCGTGACTAAGCCCGCATTAAATAAATAAAGAAAAAAATATATATATTGACGGTTAACCGCCAAGACCTATCTGACAAGGGTCATTAGGAAGATCTTGGCGGTGACCTTCTATGTTTAGAAGCTTATTTTCGTTTTAATGTGTGATGGCAAACTGGACAGACGGGACGAGCCTTCATGAACCTTCCTATAGAATATACTCATTAACATAAATTACCTGTGTAAACTCAGAGACAAGCAATTAATGTGGAATTGGGCATCTACCTGTTAGTTACATACTGCTTACATCTATACTAATATTATAAACCTGAAGAGTTTCTTTGTTTGTTTGAACGCGCTAATATCAGGAACCGCTGGTCCGCTTTGAAAAATTAATTCAGTATTGGATAGTCCATGTATCGAGGAAGGCTATAGGATAGCCTATGATGATATATATGTTATATATACATATGATATATGATGATATATACTCGTAGATATCATCACGCTCATGCTGAAAGAAGCGGGACACCAATGAAGAATTTCACGCTACGTGCAATAGACGCAAACAAGGTTGCGTGGGTTAGTTAGTATCCTATAGTTACGAAATTAATTGAAATACGAGTACAACAGAAAAAAACAGCAATACGCTGGAAGTGGCCTCCCCTGGCACCTGAATAAGAACATCGATATTGTGTAGTGCCAATGCAGTAAGTACTGATGTCAATAAATTGTGTAAAGAGCTAGAGGGGGCAGTAGTAGGATCGGGTCGGCACGACACTGCCTCGTTAAAAAACCTACCTATAGCTGTCTGACCTGAATTCTTCTATTACCAAGTGGAATGACCTGTGAAATCATTTCAAATTGTTAATTGCAGTTTGGTAACAATTACGACCTTTAGTAATTTGCGCGCCTTGCTACAAATTAGTAATTTGTCATCATTGCGACCGTTAAACCAGTTTCAATTTACCAACTGTCAACCAATAAGAAAGTTTGCGTGTGTGTGTGTCATCCTCTAAACGCAGAACGTCGGTTAGCAAGGACACCAACCGTCACAGTGACTCATTTGTATCTGCCGAAAACATAACGACTTTATGCCATATTTTGAACTCTGAATACCTAACCTTTTAGGGAGTGTAACACGCAAAAGACCGGCGCCGTATGTAAATTTCTTCCTCGTTGACATGTAAAGAAACTTGTTCAGAGTTCCGGCGTGGCTACGTACGAATGCATACTCCTTTGTTTATATCTTTTGTTGAACTTTTTTTATTGTTACTATGGATGAAGGTACTATGGATTCTCACGACAACCTGTTTTTAGAAATATACCTACATGGAAATATAAATGTACTACGCAACTATACAATGTATTCGGAGGAATATATATTATTATATATATATACGAGTACTATACTGGATTTCTAGCTACTGATATCAATATTACGATTGCTAAGTTAATTGTCTATTTTTTTAACATTAGATGTGTATTTTCTTTCAAAGTAGGTAAATTTAAAGATGAATGAATAACTGAATACGTGTATTCAAATACATAATAGGTATCACAAAAGCCAACAAATGTAGATCAATTTGAGAAAATCATATTTTTTAAGATGATTAAGATCTAAAAGAAACCGTTATCTAAGCATCCATACAAAACTGCAGCAGTAATGACAGCGTTCATTGGACTAAGACGATTTCCATTGTTCTCACATAATATTCGTGGCCGCAATATGGCCGATGTAAACAAACCGTAAACTAATTAATCTGCCGAAAAAACAATCCGAGAATACACTTTATTAAATTGCTTACTGTCTACACGCCTCAATGTTTCGGAACGATAACCTCATGTTTAAATTTTAAGCTCAATTGAAAACGTTATTAAATTGACATTAAGAGGTCCCAAATCTCGGAGGGTGGCGTTGATTAAAAGCCCAAGAATTGGGTCGAGGAAAGCTATATTCCCTCGGTGTCGGAGGTAAATTTCAATACAGTACAATAGGCTAATATCTGTTGCCGAACCGCCTAATGGGCCGTTTCGCTTCAGAACTTTGTTCATTTTGTAAAAGTGATGTGTATTCGACCCTCGTTTT
This sequence comes from Spilarctia lutea, assembly GCA_916048165.1. NCBI lineage: Eukaryota > Metazoa > Arthropoda > Insecta > Lepidoptera > Erebidae > Spilarctia > Spilarctia lutea. The sequence goes on along the minus strand of OU696473.1, from coordinate 2,073,585 downwards.
GCTCGTATTCGACACATTAATATGACAATGATAGGAATCCTCTGTTGAGTGTGTTCGTACATAAAGCAAATATTGACCATTGTCCACAGCGGAACGTAAACAATCACTATATATCACTACACAGATATCGACAGATAGGGGACGAAAATATACCGTCGGTGTTGTATTGTCGCGCACCTATTTTATTACCTAACTACCGGTTCAACGCTATTTATACTAATATTATAAAGCTGAAGAGTTTGTTTGTTTGTTTTGTCAGACACCGCTGGTCCGATTTAAAAAAATATTTCAGTGTTAGGCAGCCCATTTGTCGAGGAAGGCTATAGGCTATATTTTATCACGCTAAAGGAGCGGAGCACCAATGAAGAATCATTTCAAAAACGGGGGAAAATTTTCACGTTACGGGCAATATAAGACGCAAACGAGGTTGCGTGGGTCAGCTAGTTGTTAATAAAAAGGAGTCTAAGTAATACCTCGACCAGATCAAGGTCTCATAAATATAACCACAGAACTTATAATATATTGCCAATAATAATAATAATTACACACGAGTATTTAGGCGTTAGAGTTGCAACCGATTGCAGAAAGAAAAACGCTTGCAACTTGGCTAGCGGCTAGTTCTAAAATCTTTACCTGCAACTCGTACCAGCTGTTGCCGGAAATTCCAAGCCTTCGAATGTAAATCTTTAAAATTAGCCATTTAATTTGTGAACTGAACTAGTACGGAGCTTGGATATATTGATTTTGAAGTTGTAGCGAAGTCGAAAATTTCGTAGACTAACTTCTAATATAATTTTCAGATCCGGCAATATATGTTTATTGTTAAGAAATACATGAGATATTTCATAGTCAATATAAACCAGTGCGTAAACTGCGTAACAAGTCCTTTTAGGTAAACTTCTCATGCCAATATACTCTTTGTCACACTCACAATTACGAAAATTCATCAAATTCTTTACACTTTAGAGCTTACTAAAAATAAAACAGAAATAAAAGTAAAAAAAAGAAATAAAATAAAAGTAAGGAAAGCAAAAACTCTGTATGGGGTAAACTGTAGGGGTAACCCCTTTTATGAAGATTATGCATAGGAGAAGTGTAAAATTTTGCAAATATTTGTTTCGGAGTTTGGGTGTTTTCTATGTACAATATGTATGTATTTACAAAAAAAAGTGTATAAGTATTTATCAGTTGTCTAGTACCCATAACATAAGCTCTGCTTAGCTTGGGACTAGATGGCGTTGTGTGTTAGATGTCCGGAATATTTATTTATTTATTATTTATTATTATGTAGAAAACTAAAAATGATAATAAAAAAGGTGTGTGCGATTCACACACGATAGAAGTGAAACTTCAGTAAATCGACAAAATAATGAGACCGACATTTGCTCTCTCGCTCTGGCTCACTAATTACAGGCGACTTTTTTATTTGTCTCTTACCTGTCGTTTTTTCCGTTGCATACGGTTTGAAATCACAACGATTCTGAAGAAAAGAAGAAATTTCACTTCAATAAATCAGAAAAGTCGAATTTCGGCCACTGGGCGACTACTAGTATATATATACTTGAAAAACATAACGCTCCTTCTACCGAAGTGGCATAAAACCATTGTCTTATTTTCACTGACTCATTTCGACATTGTTCTCTACACCTACATTAAATACTCAACTTTTTATTCCAACATTTAATATGACTACATGTTATTATTTTAAAACTTTCTAGAGTTACTCATTCTAATTAGAATAACAGATGTTAGTTATTTCAACATACGTGCTGTACGCGATCAGAAATAACAGCACACGTCCACCTACATAAGCTTCTATGGTCCCAAATGCAACGACCGGGTTGTTTCGTTGTCTTATTGGTACGATGAAAGCTGTTCTTGCGTATGCCCACAAAAGGCAAGACATCTGTGGGTGCCACTTGCCTACCCACGCCTTCCACACTTACCCACTACTCCGAAATTCCATTTAGATTATACATTATTCATGCAAAGATCTGTTCTCATGATTAATAGATGTATTGCATCTAGGTCAACGAACTTGTGATTTTTTACCGTTTCCTATTATTTAGACATTAGGGGTCGCAAATTCAATTTTTGCTTAGTACACTGGGTATTGACTAAGTCTGGGTATATTCAATCGTCCTTTGGTATAAAACAAGTTGTGGGTAGAACATAGAACTGTGTAGTATGTTTGAGAATTTTTTTTATCTAAAAGTTATCGATTCCTGTAACTAGAGTATAAATCTTCGTGGCTCTGTACCGTCGAAAAAAATCCTTTCACAATATCTCCTACTACAAGCAAATTTGAATTTAAACCATCTAACAACTGTAGAAATGTGTAAATATATTATATGTATAGATGGTTTGCTAGTCCGCTATTTATCACAAGTAATATACAGGCAATCAAGAACTTAAAAATTGTTCAAAGACAATTATAATATGACACAAATATGTACAACTTTGTGTTGTGGGTATTGCAGTTTGTCCACGTCAGTTATAATTACAGCAAAAGACGATACCCTGCACATACCTAAGTTCTAATAATAATAACTTAGAAATGTGAAACTTCTGAACACAATGTTTGTTCCCTTGTAAGTTTAGTCGTAACTTAATTACGACATTCCCAGTTCGAAGACATACTTAATGGAATTAAGTCATTTTATGTTTTCGGTAAACAATATGCCGTAGAAGTTTCTGATATTTAATGTTTATAATTAGTTGTCTTCGTAGTTCGCGATAAGAGTTGTTCCAACTATTGTTGTCCGTTCGTACACGGAATGAATGAATGAATGAACTAAATATAATAAGCTATTATTTTGCATGGAAAAACCGTAGGTGGGGTAAAAGAAATCGATTAAAAATTGTGTTTACATTGAAGCAGTTCATTTTTGTTAACAGAACTATCATACTACTCGTATAATATTATAAACGCGAAAGTTTGTAAGTATGGATGGATGGATGGATGTTTGTTACTCTTTCACGTAAAAACTACTGAATGCTTTTTAATAAAATTTTGCAATAATATAGCTCATACATGAGAACACATAGGCTACAATTTATAAAGATACTAGCATCGCCTCGCGGGTAGCAACTCGGGGTTCAGCTAGTAAGGTTTAAAGTTTTTATTAGAACAAGTTGTAAGATACTACGAAATCTTACACTGTTCGCTTTGTAACATAGGCTTGGCCGTTTTTTCTATATTTATTTAAACATTCTGTGCCTAAACGTATTGCATCTATTAAAATTCTCGACTCAGTGTCCCACAAAACAGGGTTTGATCATTAATTTTAACTTTATGGGTATTATAAATCCAGCCTGGTTGCGAAGTTTTACTAGCCGTTTTATTGTTTTCATGAGTGACTAGCAGTCTGACCTTCTGTAAGGTCATGCAGCCCTCAACTACGCAATTTCTTATTATATCCAAATTTATTTAATACTAGCTGAGTCGCAGGACTGCGGTTCTACCCATGGTTATTGTTGTACCTTTACAACCGCGGATAACACAGCGGGGCAAATCTTATCCTAAAAAATATAGCCTAAGTTACTCCTTATTACTGGTAGATAGCTAATATCTGCCAGTGATTGGTCCAGCCGTCTAGAGATTAGCTGGAACAAACAAACAGACAGACAAAAATTGTAAAAAATATTGTTTTGGTATATGTACCGTGTATACATATTATATATTCATTTAGCAAAAATCGTTTATTTTAATATTACCAACAGGCACTCCAATTTTATATATTTGTATAGGTTTGTTTAATTCTCTACGAAATTGCTGTAGAAATCGTATTTTGCCGGTCTCACGCTGTAACAAAGGCTTTGATTCTATTATTTGGAAAACTTTCTATGGTTTATTTGTAATTTCTTATTCCTATCCTATTCAAGCAAACTGACTGTCATTTTTCCTAATTTAAAGTAGCTTAGAATCTGGTGTTTTAATATATCTATCTAATATCTCTAAGTATTACTTCAAGTGTTATCCTGGTGTATAAAGCTATATGCCTATAAAGTTTCATCTAAATCTATTCAGTAGTTTTGGCGTGAAAGAGTAACAAATATCCATACATCCTCACAAAGTTTACATTTATAATATTAGTGGGAAGTAGAATAGGAGTATTATAAACGTGGATCGACAATACTGTTCGTTGCCACAGAAACTTTAGTATATATATACTTGGTATATATGTACCAAGTGTTTCAAATCCCATTTCACTAAAAGCCTTAGTGCCTGCCACGATTACATAAAGTAAATTTCGAGATCTTCTAAGAGGTTCTCGAGTAAAGTGTTTACCAACAGACGTATGTTTCTCCGTGTAGTGATACATAAGGAATACTGTAGAGCTGACTATACAAGCAAACTATACAGGACAACAGCACCGCAAAGAAAAGGAAAACTTTAAACAAACTATACCAACCCCAGACAGCGTAGTATAGTAGTACAAACCCCTTTCTTAGATTTTTTTATGGTATAGTGGGCCTTTGTGGGATCCAAGGGGGATTTTCACCGGTTTTAAGCAAAACTGTGGAATGAGTTGTCGCCTGCGGTATTCCCGGACCAATACGACCTTCAAACCTTCAAGAAAAGACCGTACTCCTTCCTAAAAGGCCGACAAAGCACTTGTGACGCCTCTGGTGTTGCGGATGTCCATGGGCGGCGGTAATCGCTTACCATCAGGCGATACGTCTGCTCGTTTGCCCCTTTTTTTTTTTTTTTCTTCATGCGGAAATCCCCTCGGATACCACCTCCTGGTGGCATGTCGGACTCGAACCGACTAAAACCGCACGCCGTCTTGGGTACTAGATGCCGGGGAACCAGGTACACCCTAGAAAGGAAAACCCTGGAACCCCGACGTACGTCGGGCCACCTACGCTTTGTAGATGGCCCCCTACCGTGTGGGAACCCCGGTGTTCCCATTATTGTCCCCCGGGGCGCGCACGCTCCACAGCGTCCGCGCCTCCACCAGAGCCTGCTTCTGCCGGGGTGACGGATGGCCTCATCTGTCACCCCCAGGCTTGCGCCTATGGAGGACGGAGATCATTCTGAGATCTCCGTCGCCCGAGTCGCCTGCGGTACCTGACCCGTTCCCGGGCCTGGCGGGCCGGCAGAGTTCTGAACCTCTCCCGGTCCCGCTCCGCCGTCTCCTTAGCAAGCATTACTTGCTCGCAGAAGGAAGCGGCGGAGTTTCACGCGCTCTCGCTCCGCAACATGGCCGCAATCATGTTACCGAGCGAGAGAACCCCCACCCCGATGGCCGCCACGAGATCACGCCTCGGCTCTCCCCACGCCGGACATTCTGCCAGCGTGTGGAGCGCCGAGTCCACGGTCTGGCCATCGCAGTGGTGGCACTCAGGCGTTGGCTCCTTGCGGATCAGACACAGGTGATCTGCGAAGCATCCCTTCCCAGTGACCACCTGAGTCAGCCGGTATGAGAGGGTCCCGTGACGCCTCTCGAGCCAAACCTCCATAACGGGTCTTACCGCCGCAATAACGGCGTGCCCAGCGCTCGGTTGCCCAAGTCGCTCCTTCCATTCCTCCACAAGGACCTGGCGGAGTTGGGATTTCTGGTCTTCGATTTCTCGAGTCTCAGGACTCCTACCCAACTCCAGCGCCTCCTTGCGCCATTGATAAAGAGCCGCAAGGGCTCTCGCCTCCAGGTCCCATGGTGGAGTTCCAGCCAGGAGACTTGCGGCCTCAAAAGAGATCGTGCGGTACCCCCTTATGATCCTGATGGCCAGCACCCGTTGCGGTCGTCGCAAAAGCGCGATAGTGCTGGCCCTCAGGTTTGCCCCTATATTTAAAAAAAAAACACTCCGGTCGAGCCGGCCCATTATGTTCCGTCCGTTACCCATTAAAGACGATTAATGTGATCAGGTTTTTTGTTTCTTTTTGTGATTTAAAGAATAGGCTGAAATCCAACTCGCATGTAGAAAAATCTGTATAACATAGAACTTGGATACTGCCCAAAACATTTAATCAGGTTCATTGCGCATGACCTAAGCGAGCGGCTCCGAGGTGAATAATCTATAGTGTAAAGAGCCTATTGCGATTGGCTAGCGGTGCAGTACAACGGTACTTCGTAATTCGCACGCAGCAGATTGTAATAACACTACTGTGCTCGTGCAAAGACATGACGAATTTAGGACGAGTTGTTTCTCAAATGGCTGTCTTTTACGAATAAATTGTGCTAATAGTTCACAATGTTCGTATTTATACGCAAATAGTTATTTATAAATATGATGTTATGGCCTTTATTAGTTCTCATTGACATCCTCAGTCAGAATGAATACTTCATATTTATACAAAAACTAGCTGACCCGACAAACGTTGCGTCAATAAAAATCGCGATGGAAAAATAGGGGTTGATCGTAGAGGGTTGAAAATTCAGGGTTTTATGTACCTATTTTCTAATGATGTAGGTATAATAAAAAAAAAAAAAATTAAAAAAAAAATTAGGGCTAGGTCACCCTTATCATTTAGGGGTATGAAAAATAGATGTTGGCCGATTCTCAGACCTACCCGATATGCACATAAAATTTAATAAAAATCGGTCCAGCCGTTTCGGAGGAGTATGGTAAATAACATTGTGACACGAGAATTTTATATATAAGATTAAATCTGACGTAAATATTTATCATAAGAATTAAATGTCTTTGAAGATGATAATGAATGACTATGTTTTGGAAATGAACCTTGCCTTAGAAATAAGGTTTTGGCCTACTTCACCACGCGCAGGCCGGGTTGGTACATGATTTGTGTCCAGTTTTCATTATCTTTGTACTGTTGTTCTCCTGCGTAATTTGCTCCCTTAGCTGGCTCTAATAACACTTTCGTCATATTTTAATCCGTCACCACACGACCGTGAGATGTCCATCTATACTAATATTATAAAGCTGAAGAATTTGTTTGTTTATCGAGGAAGGCTAAGACCAATAGAAGCGGAGCCCCCAATGAACAATGTTTAAAAAACGGGGGAAAATTATTACGCTACGAGCAATAGTAGACGTAAACGAGGTTGCGAGGGTCAGCTAGTATAGATACATAATGTTTTAAATGAAGTAAAATTTTTAATAGCATTCATTTTTTTAATCGAATTCTTAGAATCGATTCGTCTTTTTTTTTTTATTGAGTAGTGGGCAAACGAGCAGACGTATCACCTGATGGTAAGCGATTACCGCCGCCCATGGACACCTGCAACACCAAAGGCGTCATAAGTGCGTTGCCGACCGTTGGGGGATGGAAAAGGGGATGGGAAGAAAAAAAAAAAAAAAAAAAGAGGTTTTCTGTGAAGCCGTGGTATCACTAATCTAACATGTCTAATCTTATCCGTTATTTATTTTATTAATGTATTCCACTAACAGAAGTAGCGGAGTAATCATATAAAGAAAATTAGTCACAGTTATATAGGGTGTTTTTTTAAGCTAGATAGAACTTTAAATTGTAAAAAGTAACACAAAAAATTAAATTTTGATGAAACTTTTTTTTTTATTTGTTTCAGTATACTCTGACAAATCATCATGAATAGACTCACGCTTGAACAACGCTACGAAATTATCCAAATTTACTTTGAAAATCAGCTCATTTTTGAAGAAATAAGGTCCGATGATGCCACCAGCGTGAAAACCGCACCATACGGTGCATTTTTCTGGATGTAATGGAGTCTGTAGGGTCTGTTGTGGATTGGTCTCACTCCATATGCGGCAATTTTGCTTATTAACAAACCCGTTAAGCCAAAAATGCGCCTCATCGCTGAACACAATTTTGCGATAAAACAGTCGTCTATAAGTTGCGCGAATCGACGACTGATTTTCAAAGTAAATTAGGATAATTTCGTAGCGTTGTTCAAGCGTGAGTCTATTCATGATGATTTGTCAGAGTATACTGAAACAAATAAAAAAAAAAGTTTCATCAAAATTTAATTTTTTGTGTTACTTTTTACAATTTAAAGTTCTATCTAGCTTAAAAAAACACCCGTTAGATAGGATACTTAAATCGCAAGATATGACTTTTATAATCCTCGTATTCGAAACATCATCCTGGGTGACGGGGTCATAAAATCGCGTTATTCATGACTCATACCGGCACGGTTCAGTCCTAGACATCGCAAAATAAAACTGGTTTTCACAACGCATGAACATGTCCTCAGCTTTATCAGGTAGCCTTGAATCCATGACAAGAAAATAATGTCCCATTTCAATTTGGTCCAATTCTTGAAGTCGGTTTTTTTTGGTGTTAAAATTTGTGATTATTTTGAAGTCCGTTAAAAGGGAACACTAGAATAGTGTGTTATAGGATATTGGAATAGGAACCTATATTTTCATCCAGATAAAATAATTGTGTGATGAGCATGATTACTTGTTCCGGGTCCGGTTGTTACATTTAAACATGTATTTTACTCCGTATCATAGTTGCAACAAACAACTACACTATAAATGTTTGGACGACACGACAGAACCATATGTCGACTATCGACCAGCATTACGACAGTACATCAGCTAGACGTACCATATATGCACTTAGCACAGGCTCTGCCTAGTTTAGGAGTACCTAGTATGAATTAGGTTAATCGGTTGTAAATTACGTATATTATAATATATATTATGCTTTTAGTGATTCGCCTGAGTTCCGCACATATATTTAGACTCGACATTATTTTTCATATTGTATTTCTACCGTACCGTATTCTACCGTGGGAGAGCCACGCTTTGGCATGCATGGGCCGGCTCGAACGGAGTAATACCACGGCCTCACAGAAAACTGGTGTGAAATAGCGCTTGCGCTGTGTTTCACCAAGTAAGTAAGGATACCGGAGGCCCATATAACAACCCCTCTCCTTATCCCCCAAAGGCGGGCAAAGCACCTGTGACTCCCCCGGGGTTGCGGGTGTCAATGGGCGGCGGTAATCGCTTACTATCAGGCTATACGTATGCTCATTTGCCACCTATACCATAACAAAAAAAAATGTTTTTATCAGGAATAGTTCCATACTTTCATACATTTTTATTTGTTCACGGGACGTTACGACAGTAAACGCCTCAGACGGCATGAGTTTATTAACATCTTTGTTCATATAATAGCAATCTTTTATATACAATTTTATCATATCATACATCTAAACCTTCCTCAAGAATCGCTCATTGTAGAAAATTGTCTGAAAATGGCTTCAGTACATTCGAAGTTTATCGTGTTTCAAAAGACGAAATGCTAAAGTTTAAATACAATACGATGTCCGTGATAGTTTTAAACGTGTATGTGTGTAGAATATACATATGTGTGAGATTAGTATATTTGAGGAACAACCCTGTTTCACTGGTGGTCTGGAACAACACGCCACTGTTTCCTTATCTTGACAAAGAAATGTGCTGTCTCTGTCTACATTCCTTTTGACGTTTGCAACACTGAAATATACCTACCTTAATACACCAATTCTGCAAAGCAACAAGCTTAATGTTAAAATTTTCCTAAAACATAACTTGTTAATTATATTATTTGCATATTACACAGCGTTATCCAGACCCAAACGGATAACAAAATAACACGGATAATGTTACTTAGATATTTTTTTATTGTAAACATATGTATTAATACGTGAAAATACACTTTGTGAATCTTGTTATATGTGGAATATTATTTTTTTTATAACCAGTGATCAATATTTTTTATATAATTTGTTATAGAAAAAATCGTATGTAAAAAAATTCTCATAAAGCCATAAAATATATTTTAAGGGTTAGGCAATCAAAAATATCCATAAATGAAACTCTACACCTACAATGAGCGTTGCATATCTATACAAATAAATAAAATTGGAGTGTCTGTTTGTAATATTAAAATAACCGCTTTCTACTACATGCATATGAACGTATATATGGTACACATACCAAAATATATATATTTTTAAAATTTTTGTCTGTCTGTCTGTCTGTTTGTTCCGGCTAACCTCTGGAACGGCAGAACCGATTTGGACGGGACTTTCACTGGTAGGTAGCTGATGGTACAAGGAGTAACTTACGCTTACATTTTTTAGACTAGCTTCGCCCCGCGGCGTTACCCATGATACGACAATAAACCAACACCAACTAGCTGAACACCGGGTAACACCGCGGGGTTCAGCTAGTTGGTACATAAAATAAGACATTTAAAAATCAATCTCTAGTATGTGTCTTGGACATTTTGCATTATTCGGGAATAAAACCCGTAACCTCTAACTTAACAGTGGAATGTTTTACCGCCGCGCCGCGCCAAATACACAGGTCGTCGCCTTCGTCTTATTGATCTAGGCCAGAGATATACCTACTTATGAATGTACGGTTTATTTGGGCTGTGTTTTGCAGAAATATCTAATCAAGACTGGCCAAATATGTAACCAATGATACTAAACTAATATAACTTACATGTAATAATTAATCTTTCCAGATAAGTACACTTTTAACACGCTTCCGTAACCGACTTTTGTAAGCGTATTATTAAAGATTTTTTTTAAACTGTATTAGGAGAGAGGAGGAAAGTAGGAGGTTATCAATTCGATGTATTTTATTAGTTGAGAATAGTCGTGTATTAATGCATTTTACATCTAGAAAGTTATTTGCATTTTGTTCCATTTTAAACACTTTTAAGGCTGGGAAATTAAGAAACTTAGAGTACAATTCATTACTATATAGGCTATTACTATATTGAAGTGGAGTATGTATGCTTTTATAAGAGTTAGCTAACAGATCACAACACTGTAAAAGTCCAATGCTTTGCACAATTGGACCGGAGTGTCACACAGCACGGCTTCACCTAAGACCTGTGTTAGAAAATCTCTCAAATTAAATGAGGTTACTTCTCCATTACTCGGGGACACTGAAAAGTGGTAGCCATGAATGCCCATGGGTGACAGGTTGGTAAATTACCAGGAAGTGACTCATTTATTAATATACCATATATGGTATAAGACCATAAAAAGTACTATTAAACTTCTTTTTCCTCAATTTGAAACAATTTAGAAAAGTTTATTATTAATAGTAAATAATTTTAGCAGTTATGTGTAAATAATTTCTACAACGACAATTATCTCCACAATTTATTAATACATTCAATGTATTGGAAAGTTACAACAATAAGCCAAGTTGAAGAACCTCTAATTATCACCACTAGGTAGTTCATTTACTTCTTGATTCATTTCTTTATCAATAAAGGTCAGCTTCTTCAGGTTATCGGTCAAAGAACTTTATTTTTCCTGGATTATAACCTTTTATTATAACTTATGGCATAGGGGTCAAGCCGCAGACAGGTAGACCTGATAATAAGTGGCATTCGTTTCTCATGTATCCTGCAACTCGAAAAGTTACCTTCACACAACTGCCTTGACGCTTTATGAATACCTCCCCTCTTTATTTGGGCAGGTAGGGTTGGGTTTACGAAGAACGAATACGAAATAGTTCTGCGAGACCGGCGGGTAATACTTCGATCGGGTTTTTGTGTGACTTTGGACACACATTAACCCGATCCTTTGTGAATAGGACCATAAAGTTCTCAAGTGGGGACCGTGTACAGGAAATTGCAACGTTGATAGGTCCCCTACGAGGTGGTCCGATACCTGATAAAGGTCGTGGGAAGCTGTTGGATGCGGACTGGACAAGACTGACTGTTGTGGAGAACCTTGGGGTATGCCTATGTTCAGCAGTGAACGTCTTTTGGCTGAGATGCTGATGTTATGTATCGACATTCTCACAGTCTTTTCCCCAAACTAGTTCTGGTCGGCTGTAAGTCTACTACAATACGGCTACACTTACATTTTTGACGTATTTTTTCTGTTATGTATCGCAGCGCAGCTTATTATTACACAAAGACAAAGTGCATTATTTATGTAACATAGTAATTCATGCATCAGGCATTCACCCTCTATCTATGACTATCACAATTTACTTCAAAGTAAAACGTAGCCTGTATTTATTTATTAAATGGAAGCGTAGTGCAATCAACTAGCATTTATAGTTCGTAGGACTGTGAGTCACCGGTATAAATTAGTAGAATACAGTACAGGCTTTTACTTTTACATAAATAATAAGTTGTTTGTTTGTTTTAAACGTTCTAATCTGTATATTGAATAGAGGATTGATAGAGACTATGTACGTGAGGTTACGAACATTAAGAGCAGAGCAGAAGGCAATTCTCAAATACCATTAAGTGGTTCACTAGTGGGTGATATTTTTACATCATCATTACTCCAATATACAGCGGAAAGAAACTATACCATAAAAGAGACAAACTGAATTTATGTAAAATTGTCTCGCATCTAAACTTACTAAAATTATGAATTGAAAAATTTTAAGGGCCAGAGTCTGTTCCTGATAAAGTTTCAGATAGCTAAAATTACATGTAACTGTAACTAAGATATCTATTCAAGACGTGTGAAATTGAAATTGGTAGTTATATGACATATAGGTATGTGTATCAGGCACTTTATCAGCAAGCGGTGATACTGACCCCAAGACAACATTTTCTTTATAACTGAAGTCAAGATACGTTAACTATGTTTTTACTTTTTAATACTTAGAACATAAGTAAATTTTAATTGTTGTCTAACTAATAAAAATAACGGTATGTCTAAAACATTTTGCTGCCCTCTTTACATACGAAATATGTAATCTTCTTTGTCTTATTAATAAATATATGGCCACACTCTTGCGTTAGTCACAACTTCGCATTATTTTCTTTTGAATGGAGCCCATTTTTTTATTGTGCCTATCAAAAGATCATCGAGTCTCTCTCTCTCTCTCATGATTAGCATATTGTGGCGCAATAACAGGGTCGCAATATTGCAACGCTGCGGTTACAATAGAGGCCTCATCTGCAAACGCTTGATTGCGGTACATTATCATAACTCTCTCATCCAATATCGAAAATGTGAAAACAGAATCTGCGCAATAATTAGTCATAATAATAAGTAACTAGCGTAATATATTTGACCACCTTATATAAGGAGAATTTTAACTTTTTCCTGATGAAATGACACGTAACTTTATAGTCGTCATTAAGGATTTACCGCATCGCATCAGCACCATCTATTAGTTGCCCTTACGAACTAAAAGTTATATAACTTGTACATTAAAATATTATTACTTTTAGCAAAATTTGCCACATATTGACTTACAAAGTTTAGCGTATATTTATGCTGCCAATCCAGCCAACTTGTGGCAGCTGTACACAATATCTTTTGCGATGACTCGACGTCCTGGAACCAATAAATATCACTCGATATTAAAACCGTGCCGTCTGGCTATTCTAATGTATATTATCCTTTGATCTTGTGTGATATTAGAATTAAATAAGGGGTGTCTGACACCGATGTGTACTATAGCCTATCTAAATAACTATTTGCTTTTAAAATATGAAACTGATTTCGCTTAATAGTCAACACAATAAAAAATAATTTCATTAAATTTAAGATATAAAAGGGGTCCAGACTGACAAATATCAATTTGCTTGTAAGCATAACATTTTCTCTGTTTAGTCTACTAATTACAATGGCAGTTGTTTTAGTAGATCACTAGGTGACCCGGCGTACTTTGTACCGCCACTTTTTTTCGTCGATATTTTCGAAATTTCAGAGAAACGTTTTATTTTTAGAATTTTTTTTTCCAATCCTTTTTATGATTATCCAATTTAATGCAGTCTATCGAAAGTTATGCGCTTACAGACATTACGGTCTGATATATCAGATATTTTTACTTGTCGCATTTTACAGCTAGGAGAGGTCAGCATTTCCTAATACTCATTTTGGGAAGAAATGCCGAAACAATCACAGAGGTGTTTCTTTTTATTTAAGTCCGTCAACATTGATTAAATAACAAAAGAAACTCTGCGAGTACAGTATAGGACCTTGGTTGGCCTTTTCGGCATGTCCATACAGACGGCATAGGAGCCCCAGCCAAATCTATCTAATATGTTTAATCTATCACCAAGTTCACTACCAAACAAAGAACGGGCCTTGGTAAATATCCTCGACCCAACCCGGCTTTGTTCTAACGTTTCATTATCAGACATTGCGGTTTCTGGTTTCATTTTAACCGCCGTGCTCCACTTTACGCGGCCCTGAATTCGCAATCAATCTTTATATCTCATCATTAAGATCCTTCTTTGTCCTTATTGATTTTCCGTGTATCCTTGAAGTACAGAACGCAGGTACACGAATAGTTCTCACCTTGAAACGGCTACTCGTAAAAAGACTCGATGCTTGCCCAGACATAACTTATACATTTGGTAGAGCAAAAGGGCTTCAAATAACGCACACATGTAGGAAAACGACTTAATCTTTACAAGTAGACGTCTGGCCTTGATCGATCTGGTCTAGATGTGCGTATGTGTATGTCATTCTTTTTACTGATTTTGACGAAGAAGCATGCGCTTTTAGCATGTTTAAAAACTGTTATAGAAGTCTATCTAGTGTCTATATAAGAATAAACAGAAATTTAAGAAGAAAAATTAACGTTAATAAATTAAACTTAAGAAAGAAATTTGTTAAAAAGTATGTAACTACTTGTATATTGTACAACTACATAATTTCTGATATAATTCTAAAATGACTAACATCATACTCGTCTTGATATCAACTGACATTGTAAAATGATAAATTCTCTCAATAAAAAAGTAAATAACCCATGAAAATAAATCAACAGAAACCATGGGGGTGCCGGTGAACATAATGACGTTGTTTATATATGAGGGGTCATTACCGGACCCCCAGTACAACCCCCTGAGCATTGATAATGTATAGAAATGCGATTGATGTACTACACATGAATGTTTTTCAGACTTTGTGAATATTGATTGGGCGGTTGGGTAGTGTATTAGTTTGTGTGACTGATTATTACGTCAACGGTCGCGGGATCGATCGATCGATCGCTCACGTCAAATATTTGTGTTGATTACTTGATATTCCTATGTATAATTTAAACTATATATATATTTATATCGACTATTTCCTACCCATATTACAAGCTCTGATTAGTTTGTGACTAGATGGCGTTTAGGCGAGTGTCACATCGATAGCCGATCATAGTCCAATGCTGGACATAGACATATCCTCTCCTTTCCCCTCCTCCCTCAAAAGGAGAGGATATGTCTATTTCACGCCATGGGCAATAGGAGACGCAAACGAGGTTTCGTGGGTCAGCTAGTTCATATAATAAAATTGTAAAATGTCTGTACATTGAAGACATTGAACAAATATAAAAGCTTTATTTTTCTAAAAAATAATGTTAGGTATACAAAGTTCTATATAACTCGATCCTTTAGGAACACTTCAGATGGGGGTATTAATATTTCTCAAAGCAAAGATCTTTAATAATTCTCAACAAGAAATTACCCTTTTCGAACTCGCACAAACTTTGTTCGGAGCAGATGGTGTGAACTTGGGATCTTGCCACGTGTATAGTAAGCCATATGGTGTACGAATATTTGAGCAAATGTTAAACTAAATCTGTATAATCACACCCAATCATCTCTTCATCATCAGCTTTCGAAGTCTGGATATAGACCTCTTCTTGGAAAGAAGGATTTAGCCTAATATATCACGCTGGTCAGACGGCTAAGTATAGGGTTTATTGCAAGTTTTCCTTCTCTTTATAATTCTTGCAGAGCTAGCTCCTGAAACAGTAAAAGGCTCATATTTTACCAACTATAATTTTATTTTCACTTACGTAATAAGGGGGACAAGTCTATCGTCTTCAACCGAGCACATATATTCTAAAAAGCATACTTAATACATATATAAATATACTACAAATAGACAGAAGAAATCAAATCTTGTATGAGAATCAAACCCTCGATCTCTGACTTCAAAGTCAAGACAAACAATACAAGTATCAGGCCAGTCAGTAAGATGCTGTGTAAACATATTTCCCTTTACAAATTTTGTTGAGATGAGAGGGAATACGGCCGCATCGTGAATAATTTATGACTTCTAGTCAATATTAATGACATAACTTCTCAGCCGTGATTACTTTCTTTTCCAAACGTGAATTCCATAATTAATATCGAAATTAAGATACTTTTCATTTTATCCTTAATGTGATGCTTGAGTTGTAGGATGAAAATAGTCATACCATCAGGTGAGCCGGGGCCCGTCTATAGGTTATGCTCGCCTGGGGCATACATCATACAACTGTAGAACTCTTTTATAATATTCATAAGCAACTATTCGTAATTATATTCCCATTACCTACCAAGTAATCTTCTATTTATCTCTTACATTATACAATATTTATTCCATTATACAATACTCGTATCAGCATAGGGAATAAAATAATTTATTACGTTATAATTTACTTGTGTACTCCTTACACGTGCGCAGTAAGACACTACAGATACCTATACGTACACGAGAACATCGAATTCATTTGTAACAATGTCTGAAATCTCCAGTGGGATAATGTTCGTTTCAAGTTCGTATTAGTCTGTGTCTATGTCGAAATACCGGCTCGGTGATGTCTAAGCAATGCTTGAAACAAGGCAAAATCGATACGGTTGCCGTCGCAGGCGGACGCGCGCCGCTGGCTCCGAATTATATTCTCAGCCAAATCCAGTCGGCACGTGACTCAACTTGTTGCCGCTATAGATAGAGACAAGGCTACATTATTGTAGGCTGCAATATGCTCGTGGCGAGACTGTGGCCACTGATAGCGGATTATTATCCATTATCTTAAGAGTACCATTGAAATTGTTTGAAACATCTTGACACCGTTATTAGCGTTCTAATTATTAAAAAAGTATTTGATGTCCTACTTGGGGAGAAAATTTTACACTTTTGATATATCTAAACATATTTCAAGTTCGACTAGGACACAAAACATAGTTTTAGTTCATATTACTTACACTAGTTTCCCCAGACTAATAGGAGCTGTTTAACTGCCACCATTTACTAACCAGTATATACTATGTGTATTAGTGTAAATTTTAAATATCAAGTCCAGCTTATGGATCACAGGAATCATCCTTGTTACCGCTACCGCATCGCTTATTAACATGAATGCAGTCGTACCTTGCACGTATAATAAGGAATTATTAATCATGTTGCCCCATGTTGGGCGCCACCCTGTCGTCTGAACAAAATTATTTTAAAACATCGTTTCTCAACATTAGCAATATTAAGTAGATAATGTGTACGTAGAATTTAACTATATAAATAATTTATTTTTAGATGAGAAACTCTATAAAAAGTTATGTTAGTCACCCCTCAGTTAAAAGCCGACGACAAACTTTTATTGGGGAAACTAATTTATCACTGCGGTGATATGATCTATGGAACGCAGTCGTCGGGAGGGTAGACAGACAACCGTCATTATCTCGAAGTTTCATGCTCTTTTGATAAAGTGCTTGCAAATTGTCTCAGATTTAATGTCATCCCAACGGCCTAACGCACTTTTTGTTTATTAGTCATTTCTATTTATGTATGGTATGAAACCATGTCCTATAATTGATAATGTGATAATGTATTGGGAAGTTTAAATTAGCATGAAGAATTACATGTATTACTGATTCACGTTAGCTTTCGCTTCGTAACTTCCGTCCGTCAGCCAGACGGACGCCACCGAGCGACGGTATTTCCGTGCGTATGCATCGGCTCAGTAAGGCTAACTCCTGGTATTCCCAGCTATTACCGCAGAGGGACGCGGTCTAGGGGTTGTTGGCCTGAATCGATCCACCGCCTCATCGCTGGTGTTATCGGTGGTGCACGAGGTTACGAGGAAGCCATCACCACTGCAGTTTTTCTATTCAATAGCTCTTGCACCGGGCAAGGTAATCCGCTTAACGTTACCTTTTAAGATGGTTTTCTGAACCACAGTTTACTTTTCCCTGCAATACTTTTACCCATTGTGTTTCAGCATATTAACTGAGACCCATGGTATCACAATTATAAGAACGGTAAGTAAATATATCGGAAGTATTTTGAGTGACGAAACAAATTCAGCGCGGTGTTGCCGACTGTTAATTGGTTGCGGGTGGCGGCGCCGAGACGGCGGCGGAACCTCCGCATGGTGCCCCCTCGCATGCCCTTTCCACGCACCCTCCTGTTCGACCCTCCACAGCTCGCCGTTTTTATGAGCGAGAAGTCCACTGAGACCCGCACGAGTCTGGGCGATATGATATTAGTTTGTCTTCTTTGACCTTAGACTTTACTTATTGAATGCGAAGTTGCATCCCATCACATTACAATTTGCTTCTTCTTTTTTATCGAGACTAAGATCACATTTATCATTTTTTGTCAGGAAATGTCGGTACAGATAATCGTAAATCGGATTTCCGTAATGCAAGAAACCCTACAAAAAGGAAATAAGGCTTTTGTAAAGAATCTCATATCCTCGCATGAAGGGAACTTGACGCAACGTAATAGATGTCGTGGGTGACATTATTTTTCCATTTGGTAGGCTTATTTTCTTGTACGGGTTATCAAGTTAGGGATGGTAGAGCGCTAGGGGTGACTGCGGGGTGGGTCCGCAGGGCGGGGGTTGCGGGACGAGGGGTGAAGCTATCGACCGGCTGCCCTCCCCCCGGCGTGGCTCAGTTTCCGGGCGAGAGTCGCGCAGTCCGCCAGCGCCGCGCCGCGACTCCGTCACACGCTAGATAGTCAATTTTGGTCATCACCATGCTGATAGGACTTGTTCGGGACTCGGTAATGCAGTGCTTCTGCCACTCATGCCGCGCACCCGTTTTACCTGCAGGTTGGAATCGCCGTTGCTCTGGACACCTAATTTTTGTAATGTTTAAAAACCGGCAACGCTGAAACTACTTAAGTTGCGGAGACAAACGCCCTTCGCGTTGACAGATAAAAATTATTTGTAAAACTATGCTCTGTCTAATTTTCAAAGAATGTAGTCATAGCACGGAATTTGCAAGGTAATGTTTTTACTGTAATTTACTTTGTTTTAAGTTGTCGCCTTTCTTAAATAGTCAAATTAAAGTTGGTTAACATGCTACATTTCTTCAGCCACTACATTCTGGTTACATCTTAAGGATCTATTTAATGTTTTGTCTGTTATGGAATCTGCCGGCCGGCGGGGGGTGGGGCACCGGCCGGCTAGCTGAAGTGGAATTTGACGTTAATCACGTGATGCGCTCTAACGTCATAGGGCTGATAGATAGATGACGACCGATTTAAGCATGAATGAACGAATAAATGTCAACGTCTTGTCCCGGCCTTGTATGGCAGACTATTTGCAAATGTTTACCGTTATGTAAGGTTTTTTTTGAGAAATTACTCATCTATTCCTATGGCAGCAATCTAAGATCTGTTTCTTTTGTTGGATTACTTTGAAATTTTAGTTTAACGTGTACCGTAATCACTTTTTTCTTCATTCTGCAGAACCGACGCACTTCGTGTCAGCTCTCGTGTCTGCTCGGTCGAGTCTAGCATTTCAAGGTTTACTGAATACCTGTCAGTCTGTGCCGGCCCCACTACAGCTATTGATTAAACATTACTGCATAATGTCCACCATTTTGTACCGGCTACGAATCGCGGTATCATGGCATGCGTCCACAATTCTGCGCACAAAGCATAACCCGTATGCTACTGTCTGGCAAATCACGAGCGTGTACTTATTTTAACCCTTCGGCGGAATTATTTCTTTCAAATTACATAATGAAATACTTGTATGTCATAACATTTAGCCAGTTGAAATATACTTGTTAGGGGTTTATGTGAGGGTATTTTGGATAACTAGCTGTTTTCACGTAATATTGTGCTTCAGATGAAGTTTTGTCACGCAACGTTACTGATTATTTCAGTGGATTATAGAGTTTATGCGAGTCATATACAAAGCTCATATTGCCTTGCATTTAGAAAACTTTTTATACCTTTAAAATACTTTTTTTTACTAAAAATGGTTTTATGTCTCAAAAATGATACCCATCTTTGGGTGGTTCTATCTTTAAACTTTATTAATCTTCAAGCCGACAGGCCTTGATATTCATTTCTTCATAAAACGCTTCACAGATTACGTCTTTGGCCTTGGAAGTGTAATATACCGTGAATTTTTTCTCTACAGAATCCCAGAAATTGCGCATTTCAACCAATAAACATTTTTAGGGAAATTGTATGCAAAATGTAACAAGACTTGAATAACTTTATGAATACCGTATTACTGGTAAAGTTATTACTCACAGTACCCCTAATAATGACGATGATAACATTTGTCACAACATTTCAAGTGTGTTCGCATCAGCAAACACGCCATTGTGAAGTGACAACGGGGGAGGTAGCATAATTGTTTAGGAGACGATTATAACAGTAGGGTTTAATTGGCTTAACAAGTCTGGCACCCTTTGCGGAGGGTGTGGCACGAGATTACAGATTTGATCATGCTTATTATCATGTCGTTTTGTTCAATAAACTTATTACATTTACATTTTGATGCAA
Source organism: Spilarctia lutea (assembly GCA_916048165.1). Classification (NCBI taxonomy): domain Eukaryota; kingdom Metazoa; phylum Arthropoda; class Insecta; order Lepidoptera; family Erebidae; genus Spilarctia; species Spilarctia lutea. Next base: position 2,053,186 of record OU696473.1, on the reverse strand, counting down.
TGCTACTCTGAAAATAGATGTTTTTGAAGTCGGTAGCTTGTTGCGAGTACTTTATACAGAACTTGGACTTTAGATATTCTGAATCTTAGCGTATTTCTGAAATATTAAGTCAGATTTAGAAATATAAGCGCTCTTTGAAGTATGGTTATGCATTTGCAGCGGTGAACACAGTTGTGTATTAAGCAGTTACGCTGGTTCCTGATAACAAACTTGAGAATTTCCAAAGACAATTTCCATCTCGTATTTCATACTTTCCACCCTAGGCCCTATTTAATCATTTCTAACTCTTACCTCGCTATGTAGGTTTTAAAGTAAGCATTAAGCAAACACTCGTAATAAACACCATGAAACAGGTTTCCAAGCAGAGTCGCGCTCATTTTCCTAATGAGCGTTACTTGTATGAGGAATGTCTGTGGGGCGCCGCTATTCTGGAAAATTCTAAATGTTGCATTGAATGTGTCTCTTGTTTCTGCATCACCTAGACGGGTTTATAGCATTCGTTCGTGCCAACGCTCATATTCCCAGCGGTAGTAAATTTACTTTCAGCTCACCCTTAGTGTATTTTAAAGCTTGAGTTTAAATATTTTATCAGGCTTTCCACGTATCGTGTGGCGCCGAAGGGGTCTGCCTGAAGTACTTCTATTTGTAACTCTCCGCTTTTATTCAATTACAATACGTGTTTCTAGTTTATTGTTTTTGTACCCCTCTATTAGTTTATGAATTATAGGAGTTGCGTTGTTCAAGATTTAAAAGATAATAAAGGTATTGATTGAAAAACTTTGTTGAAAAAAGAAGGTACAGTAGTAGTTTATTTAAGTTAGAAATAAAATTGGATTTCAATAACTTGGATCGATCATGAAATAGTCAGGGAAAGGTTGGCAACATTTAAGTATTTAAGGTTTTTTCTTCCGTTTGAATTCAAGTTATAAAGATGTTGAATAAAATTGTTTATTGATTAAAATTGTTAACTCAACCCCTTTTCTGTATAATTGTAAATTTAAAAATATAATTCAAAACTAAACAATTTAATGTCTTGATTAATTTGAATTGACATTAACGAGATAGCATCTTAGTGGTCTTGGTGGTTTACTAAATCATTGTTTTTATCTCGGAAACCCAATCGATAACATCGTGCTTAGGTGCCTTTTTTGTCATAAAACTAGCTGTCAGTATAATAATTACAAAGTTTTTGCCTTTCTGCTTGATTCTTGTAGACTACGACATCATCAAAAAGCCCCTTTGTAACATGAACGCAAAAACACGCCTAACCTTGTTTTAACTTTAGTCATGAATTGGTCGAAAATTAAAGTTTTAAGTTGACTTAAAAGTTGGTGTCCGCATCGTCTGTGGTGTAAACGGGGACTTAGCTCTGCCGTGAGGGATTATCCGCATTTGCGGCGAATAACGTCGACGCTTCGTCATTCCCCTCACGTAGCGGACTCTCCTCTTGCCACGTCGTGTCGCCTTTATTACCTCGATACTATTACCGAGGTCCCCAACAACATAAGTTGCGCCCCCAAATATCTAATAAATTACTTTTCATTCGTTTCTAACTTGTACGGTATCTGAACTTTTAGCATTTCATCTATATAGCTGTTGTCTATATGATTTTAACGGTATATAGTAACAAAAGCTGTTCTTTCATAATATACTAAAATAATGAAATACGTATCATTGTTTGCATCGTAATCATTGTCAAACAGACTGTAACATTCACTGTGACAAGCCTACTTCAATCTACTTTGCTTTTGACGTATTTAGAAAGGCCTTACCTTAATAGATTAGTCAGGCGACTTTCATGTCTGCTATAAAAAGTACTTCAGGAAACACGTATAGCGGTATCGTTAAACCTGTTTTATGTATGTCTGTTATGATACGTGTCATCGACTCATTAAATTCTCATTTAACTATTTATGAGGGTTTTTAGCTGTAAAAACTGTAGATAGACACACATAGATATTGCAGGAACATTCTTGTCCAGCTATCGTTTTTGGACGTTTGGACGATCCATTAAAACGTGGGTCCGAATACTCTTCAAATATACATTAGTCGGTACGAATCTGCCGACCGTAATCGTTTTTCGATTGTCCTTCTATGATGTTTGGGGGAATGTTGACTCGACTCTAGGGCTTGACTGGTGGTAATTGTATTCGATATTTTGTGGTCTAATCTAATTGAGTTTGGAATTTAGAGAAACACTGTTTGTTTATTCTTCATGTTTGTTTTTTTTTATAGATACATTTATAGATTTAAATAGGAGCAATGTTTTGAATAAAAATTAAAGGGTCAGTTTGTCTCTGAGTGAGTAGTTGGCGTCTGTCGGAGGACGAAACTCCGCTGATGTCCACTGTTTTTTTTTCCTATAGCTCACCGAAGGTCGGTGCCTGTGAAGAAACCGCTCGGCAAACCTAGAACCAAGCAGCCGAAGAAGGTCAAGTTTATAAGTAAGTGATATCAGAATGTCATTTGTTCTTAGTGTTATTTTAGTTTCAGATGCAAGAACTAAAACTACAACAATTTTTTACAGCATAAGTGAATAGAACATCAATTCAAAAGCATGCAAGTTAATTTTTTACAAAAAAATATCGACTTCAATAACTGGACCAAATTGATATGAGACCACATGGGAAGCACCAGCTTTCAAATAAAAAAAATGTTTGCGTACAAAGTACTCATGTCAGAAGTGAAACTTCTTTGGCAAACTTAACCTTTTCTCACTCTCTCTCAATCGCTCTTATCCTGTTCTTGGAAAAAACGTCCCACAACTTTGTGTCACTTTTATTGCGTTTCATCCGTAAAAAAATATCCTCATGCGGTCAAACAAGTTTTACTTCAAAGCAATTATCAAAATTGATTCACCCTGTCGAAAATAAAAAAGTATAGTTGAATTAAGAACCTCCTCCTTTTTTTAAATCGGTTAAAAACTACCAGACTTTGTCTTTAAAATCTTACAAATTGCTACTAAACAGAAAGCTGGTGGTTGTTGGTAAGTGCTACTAAGTTTTTTTCTTTTCAAAAAAAGCCAAATTGCAACTGCCTGTAGCTGGCTTTTTGTCCTAAAGTGTTTACACTGCGTCCTAAGACCCCTTTCTTACATAGACACACTCTGGAGTGCCCCTTAAGGTAGTCTCTTTTGTGTGTTAGGTCAAGGGTTTCCACACTTTTTAACCGAGTTATTGTTGCGAGTATACATTGTTTTCTTTTTTTGATTTTATTTTCTTGGCGCTTTACTAAAATGAAGCTTTTATAATTTTAATACCGGTGTGGGAAAATACCAGTTGACTTTAAACTTAAGGTAACTTAAAATGCATAAATGATTATCTTCAAATGTAGTTAAAGTAGGTACTAAATGAAAAAAGGTTTGTTACGTCACAATTTATAACAAATGATTGACTTATTTTGAACGATTGAATGAAAACGATCATACAGAAAGGAAAATCAACAATAAAGTTGAACACGTGAACTAAATTTAGAATTTTATAACTTGCACATTTACATTTTAGGAACTTAAGCACTTTTACCTTGGGTTTTCATTGTAACTTTACTCCATGCGTGTTCAGCCTGTACTAAATCTAGAATAATAAATAAAAAACGTTATCTATAACTACTACCAACAAGCTTATAAAAAATATATTTCAGCATTAATACACAAACGTTATTAGTCACGTATTTTCCGTCTGCCATAGTTTACAGACAGCCATCGAACACCAACGCAATTGTAATGCAGCGCGGTGAGTCGGTGACTCACGGGGGTGGGTGGCAGGCGACAGTCTCCTAGAATGCCTTACCCTCCCTCACACGGCCCCAGCTCCAGATAATTAAACAATACAAAATTCCTGTTCTCGTGCCATTGAGTTTACCCGACCTTGAAAATAACGCTAATTTACTAAAACGCGTTTCGTTTTAAGAATGCCACCCCTAAACGTTCGGGAATGTAATTTAATGAGTTTGGTTAGTGTATTCAAACGGTATGTTAATTAACGCCTGTAAATTTATGGGTAATTGTAAAGTATTATAGGGAATTTTGTGGGATTTTGTGAATTTCGTAGCTGTGATGACAGCTTATAGTTTTGTTGTGTTGTGATTAATTACTTTACAGGTAAAATAGATTTAGCTAATGATGTTAAAATGACAGAAGTGCCTTCATTTGGACGAATATTTGTTTAAGCACAATTTTGTGCATCTACTATTCAGTTTTCATGGGAGTTCGTTTTTTGTTTTTTCGAAACACGGTCCCCATTTCATGTCATCCACATGTTATATATTTTTTATCATTAATTTCATCACGACGACGACCCGAAGACTTATAATTGAAGACTATAAATACTTTACATTGTACACATGCAGAAATAGCTGATCCGAGTGATCCGGCTAGTTGCCATTTCATCAAACAAACTAACAAAGCTTTCATATGAATGCGTAATATCTATATTATCTTTTAACTCATAGCGAATAGTACTGATGTTGTCTCAAAGATTAATATCAAAGAATGAAACGATCTACCGCATTTGCAGCAGATACATTTATTTGTTTAAGCCTAGCCTAGTACCTATATCTTTTAGACGGACTTAATGCTATAGGGTATTCTCTGCCAGTCAAATTTAAGTGATGTAAAAATGTGGTACTGTATTTGCAAAAATAGAATTTAACTAAATACATAAAAACTAAATATTATGGATACAAATATAGAAGTCATAATACATAAATACTACACACAATACATATACATCTAAATTAATTTAATATGTATTATATAAAATAATTTACTCCTTAAACAAGGGCCTGGATCTCAGGTCTGTATCCACACGTGAATGTGTTATTACGGGCTACTAAACCAACAGGCCAGAGTCAATACATAAATCGTAAATGAAGGTTATATTGAAACCTTAATCTTGAATAGTTTCATTTAATATTAGATTTTTAACAGACTCAAAAAATTGAGGTTTCTCAATTCGACGCTATGTTTTTATGTGTGTTCGCGGATAACTTCCTCGTTTTGAACCGATTTTGATGATTCTTTTTTCTGTATATTAAACATTAATTGAATGATCAGTTACGTATATAAAAAAAATAAAGCGGCGAGCAAAATGTACGTTTCTATTCGGAAAAAGAAGTTGCATCTCAAAATTAATTTAATGTACATGAACTGTATTACATATACAGTTCATGTACATTAAATTAATTTTGATATGATTTTGATATGTATCTACAAAGATTAACATAATATAATATCGCCTCTGTCGGCACTCTTGCGTTATTGTCTAAAAGTACAAACACTAATATACACTATCTCCCCGAAGGATCAAAGCTACTTAGTGTTAAACCTTCTACGGCAGAACCCTTTGTGCACGAGTCAGATTCGCACTTGCTTTGTTTTATTTCATCACTCAAGTGCGGAGCGATAATGCAAGTCCAGTTAATCTTCAGAGTGACTCATGTGTGTATATTTACGATAGGGTTGCAATTCATAGTCCTGAATCCGTATTTTATGTAATAACTTTTTTTATGAGCCTGTTGTGTCCTACTGCTGGGCGAAGGCCTCCGCTGCAACAAGCCACTTTTCTCTATCCAAGCTCAGTTCCAGCCAGTCAGTCAAGATCGTGGTGCTATCTTTTACGGGGTCTGCCTCGACGTCGACGACCACCCTGAGGCACCCAGTGTTCGACGACCTTGGCTCACCGGTCCGAATTCATACAGCATACGTGTCCGGCCCAATCTTTTTCAATTCTAATAATTTTAATCTGGCAGTCTTGTTTCCCACATCCGCGACTTTAATAACTAGTAAAAACAAAAATGAGACCCTTCGGCTCGTAGGACCATACCAGTTGCGGAAAAACTATCTCAAACTTTGTCTCGGTATACCCAACCAAAATGTGGAATAGCGAAACTTGGCAGAATACAGCTAGTATTACATACATATACACCCACACTCAAATCTCCGAAGGTGTGGGCAGATGTTTAATACAGCCAAAAGTCGAATGTTTCCAAATTCCTTAAATAATTCAAAGGTGATGAAAATGAAATGTAGTAAGAAACTCCGTCTTCACCAACAGTACCTCATTAGTAAACGGTCATTAGAGACCGTGGACTGGTGCTAATCATGATCCTCAGACATGAGAAACTATCTTCAGAGACAGAGAGAGAGAGAGAGATATGTAATCATGTTGAAAGGAACGATAGACAAGAAGCGGAAAAATAGAAATTACTTTTCTATTTTTTTTTATTTTTCACACGGATAGATAGATGTACATAATTATAAGAAATACCTCGAACTTGTTAGAGTTACAATTACTTATTCTGAAAACTCCAAGCTGTTATCTATTTAAAACTAGCTTTTTGCCAGCGGCTCTGCCCACGTGTATGGTATCGCGGTAAATAATAGGTAGTCTATGTCCTTACTCAAGAATCAAAGGATCTCCATTATAAATATCTTGAAAAAGGTTCAGCTGTTTAGCCGTGAAAGCATAATATATTAGTATGGATATAGATAATTGGCAACCGGTTATATTAATGGCAACCCTATATATAAATACAGTAGTACAATTAACTTTTACTGTTTGACGGAAAGTTCTACGGGTGATTGAACTTTATTTATAAGCAACAAAGGTATGATCGTGAATCATCTTTGTTATTGTAATGACGATACGATATTTATAACAGTACATTCAGCGCCTTAGTAACCTTTCAGCTAGTAATTCTTATTGTAGTCCATCATTCTATTAGTTAATGTGCCTACTGAATGATAGGTAGGTAAATTTACAGATTAGATTTATTTTTAACTCAACTTAATTATGAATGCTCCTTTGTCATGTATCTACATTTGATTGGTTTTTGTTCAGGTTATTACTTCTCATCAGTTTCCCTGTTACTATAAAAAATTCAGACTATTTCTGCAAGAACGGATAATTATATCGCTGTGCTTCTGAGAATAATAAGGCTCATATATCTTTACACTAGCTGACCCACGCAACCTCGTTTACGTCTCTTATTGCCCGTAGTGTAATATTTTTCCCCGGATTTTGTAATATTCTTTATTATTTTCCTGAGATTAGCGCGTTCAAACAAACAAACAAACTCTTCAGCTTTATATTAGTATAGATAGTATAAAATGAAGTCGCTTCAGCTCTCTGATCGCTTAAACCTTTTAAACTACTCAACGAATTTTATTATACTTTTTAGCAATATAGGGTGATTTAGGAGAATAGTTTATATGTGTAATACATATTTATAGTAGAGGAAATACGAAAATTTCAAAGACTTCCGTGCGAAGCCGGGCCGGGTAGCTAGTAGCCTTTAAATATATGTAAATTAATTCACGGCATTACATACATTTTAGACTTAACCGCATTCAAATTATGTCTTATTAAAGATTGCTTTGTGTACTGGTGTAACAGATGGGTTCATATTGAAATTTGTAATTGAATACTGTCTTGTATGGGCACAGGGAGGGCTTTAGAATAAACCTTACGTACGTTACATAATTTTTGTCTTTAGCTAATATGTCTCTTTATATTATATAGTATAATTTTTATTCTTATTTTAAACGTGCATTTATAACGTATCAATACTTCAACTAATATTGACTTACTAAATTGAGATACTAAATATGACCTTTCCGAAAATAAATAGCGACCCTCGAACAAGACATGGCGGGTAATTTGTTTGTACACACATACGTGTACTCATTCAAAGGACCTTTAACAGTATTTGTTCATTAAATTAGTTCCTCCAACAAAAGATATTGACAATTATAAACAGTAATTGACTGAAGAGGTTATTTAATTGGGGTATTCCTTCAGTTTCAGGAGACCACGGCAAGTGCAATAAATAAATATAGAATTAAAACAGTATACCGACTATAATGTTAGTTCCAATAACATGATTTTATGTATAACTAGCGTTTGTTTGCGTTATGTTAGTTATCACGTTGAGGGTAGCCTATATCTTTCCTCAAGAATCAAAATATGTATCTGAGTTTACAAGTTGGTGGAACCGCACTGATTTCAGCACGAATGGCCTCGACCGGGGCGGTACTACCTAAGCACAGAAAATCATCGTAAAATGACATCATTTTACATTGTCTGCATTCGCAATGAGTATGGTGACCACCACTCTTGGATTCTGCTTATGCTTTCCATCAGGCAGAGTTGTTATTTTGGAAGGGCCATACTTATAAAAAAAACATCAAAAGCTGTGCGGTGGCTTAGCCGTGAAAGCGTTATCTATGGATGTTATTATTTTAGAATCGTACACATCCCTATACAATATTTATAACACTACAAAAGTTGAATGATTTTTAGACAGTGTTATAAATTCAACTACATCAAATTATGGTCATATTATTTATAACAGAAGTTTAATTTGTACAATTCTTCCACAGCTACTGAAATCCGCTGCCAAGAGATGGCGAGGGGCGGTCTGGCGTATGAGGTGATCTTGGCGGAGCCTGTGGGCGTACCGGTGCCCCGACGTGCTGACTCTCCTGAAAAGACACCTTCAGTGGAAGAGATCCAGGAGAAATTGAAGGCAGCTGAAGAGAGAAGACGTGTAAGTACTCAATTCTTTTCTAAAGCATCATTTCTACTCACATTTAGGATTTGTGTAACAATTATTATATTTTTTAAACAAACCAAAGATCGTAAATTTACTTCAAATTCTAAGTTTCCGTTAGTGTGCTCTGACATTCCAAAGAGAATACTTCTTAGCTATGAATCCAAACCTCCATAAATAACAGGATTCTAACTCATCGGGGGACATTTAGTCTCTCGTGGGAACACACAAACAAAAGAATCACGTCACTCTTTCAAACGGGATTAATTTGTCTATTGCCTACAGAAGAAGTGATACATCACAGATATACATTTCAGAAGCAATTGAATTGTCTTCTTTTTAACTACGTTAGCATAGAAAGCATTTGAATCACCGTTACAAATTTATAATTAAACTTACCGTGGGAGAGCCACGCTTCGGCATGAATAGGCCGGCTCGACCGAAAACCTGTGTGAAACAGCGCTTGGCGCTATGTTTCACCGAGTGATGATAGCGGAGGCCCATATCCCAACCCCTCCCCCATTCCCCGAAGGTCCACAACGCACTTGTGATGCTTCTGGTGTTGCGGGTGTCCAAGGGCGGCGGTAATCGCTTGCCATCAGGCGATAATTCTGCTAATTTGCCTTGTACGTACTTGACACAAACACTATACATAAAATATAAATTGTTATAGAGCTTGGAGGCAAGCCGAATGGCTGCTATCGCGCAGAAGATGGCAAAAATCGAAGAAGCATCTCGGATTCGCAGCGAACAGACGAACAACTTCATCGTCACCACGAAGGAAGCACTCGACGCCAAGATGGAGACGCATGAGGAGAAGCGTGAGGCGTACATCAACGAGCTGCGAGCGCGTCTGAAGGACCACTTGGAAGCTGTCGAAAAGACCAGGTAATTACACGACTGGTGCTCAAGCAAAAAAGAATTACCCAATGTATGTTCCTTCTCCGAATATCGTCCCATTTCCATATTGCGTTTCCTATCGAAAGTCCTAGAACGTCTCGTGCATACTCAATTAAACTCATTCCTTAATAGAAACCAACTCCTGAATCCTTTCCAATCAGGTTTTCGAGCAGGTCATAGTACAGTAAGTGCGTTGATCAACGTTACGGATGACATCAGGCTGGGTATGGAGAGTGGAAATCTCACAGTTCTTTCTTTACTGGACTTTAGCAATGCTTTTAACAGTGTAGATTTCCATATACTGCTGGGCATACTGCGCTCTATCAACATATCTCCGACTGTAATTGATTGGTTTCAAAGTTACCTGTTTGGACAAAGGCAGCGTGTGCGCTTGGAGGAATCTTTATCTTCTTGGTGTAACACGACTGCTGGGGTTCCGCAGGGTGGCGTTTTATCTCCTTTACTTTTCACCGTATTTATCAATTCTATCTCTAAGTCATTAGCCTCCTCCTACCACCTTTATGCAGATGATTTTCAAATATATACTCAAGCACCATTACATAGATTGTCTGAAGCCTTTGCGACTATTAGCCAAGATCTGAAACGCGTATGTGATTGGAGTGAGCAATATGGAGTTGTGGTTAATCCAATTAAGACACAACTTATTGTTGTGGGCAGTGCCAGAATGGTATCGAGTATAGACTGGACCCAACTACCTAGCATTACGTTTAACGGTACTCCATTACCAGTAAGTACCTCTGTCAAAAATCTAGGAATCTATATTGATAACACTTTAACTTGGGCCCCTCAATTGCGAGAGGTCAGTCGAAAATTGTTTGCATCGGCGGGGTCCTTACGAAGACTACGCAATTTTCTTCCAACAACTACTAAAATTGCACTTGCACAATCCCTCCTTCTTCCTATACTCGACTATGCTGATGTCAGTTATCTCGACATCACGGAGGAGCAACTCAATAAACTTGAGCGCCTTCAAAATTTCTGTATCAGATTTATATTTGGACTACGCAAATATGATCATGTTTCTGAATATCGCAATCAGCTTAAGTGGCTCCCAATTCGCCTTCGACGGAATGCTCATATTCTTTCCATACTTTATGGTGTTCTATTTCATCCGTTTACTCCACCTTACTTAAAGGAACGCTTTGTTTTCCTCAGTGACACACATTCGAGATCCCTGAGGTCATCTGAATCTCTGGAACTGGCAGTACCAACTCACAATACTAGTTACTACGATAAGTCGTTCACTGTGCAGGCTGTCCGTCTATGGAATGCTTTGCCAATTTCTATTAGACGTGCCAAATCGTTGCCTATTTTTAAAAAAATGGTCAATGATCATTATCTGTCATTGTAATTTATTGTCTGGAGAATTTTTTAACTATTTATTTATTTTTATTTTTTATTTATTTATTATATTCTTTTTAATAAAATGTAGATATTGTATTTGTGTATATGTATTTATTTATATTACTATGTATAATAATCAATATTTCTTGTGTAAATTATTTTTTTTATAATTCACTTAAATTCTTTTGCATTATGTTTATTCTTGCACCAAACTGCCCATGAATTCGTTTGTTTTCTTTTCTTTCTGTGCTTTTTTCTATCCCAAGGTTGCCTGGAAGAAATTGCTTTTTAGCAATAAGGCCGCCATTTGTACATGGTCAGTCATTTGATGTATTATTTTTATGCAAACTATTTATGTAATGTACAATAAAGATTATTCTATTCTATGTTCCATCGTAGCGCCTAAACTACTGAACCGATTTTAATAAATAAGGTTTCAATACCTACATTCGTATAAATGGCTCGATTGAAATAGGCTACATAAATATGTATTTAACAAAAACGCAGTCGGGTTATAGTTTTTTAAATTTTATTTTTGTTCTAAAAACTTTTGGTCTTCGACGTCGTTTTATTCAGTACAGAGTTGTCCTTCAATTTTAAGATTCGTTTAAAAAAGTGAGTCAATTAAATTAGCTTAATAAATATATTTTAGTTTATTCTAAAGCAAGAAATTTGTAAACGAGATGAGAATATCTCATCTCGTTTACAAAAATAATGACATTTCATCAAATATTAAATAAATATTTAGGACATCTTACACAACGCCATCTAGTCCCAAGTTAAGCAGAGCTTGTGTTATGTATACTAGACAACTGATCTAAATACACATATACTTTTTTTTATATACCTACATACACACATACATATTACACATAGAAAACACCCAGCAGATCATTCAAACATTTGGTCCGACCTGGAAATCGAACCCGAGAGGTCCGACCTGGGAATTGAACCCGAGACCTCAATCACAACAGTGTTATTGCCTACGTAAAGTCATTTGTTGTCATTAATATTATTAACAATTAAATGGCTTTTGAAATTACTCTTATAATTTAATGCTGGCATTGTCCGTGTGTATGGTGGCAGGAGCTGGATGCGAAAAGCCGAGAGTCGAACCAAGTGGTGTGCAATTGTAGAGGCCACGGCGGACTACGATAGGCTGACGATGATGATGAAAATTGTCCATATGACAACGATGATGATCGTTGATGATGATGTTTGAGAGTTTACACTATCCAACAACAGCACCTGTATTTTAATCAAAAAAATTCTAAATAAAACTATTCACACAAATCTATCATTTATTCTCAAATCTCAAATAAGTAACCGTAACACTCGTCGAGGAAGTTTAATTGTATTGCCAAAAAAAATAAGAACCAATTATGGAAAAAAAAACATTACTTTTGAAGGTGTTCAACATTATAACAGTCTACCCTCACATATAAGACATGTTAGCATATTAAGCCTATTTAAATCAAGACTAACACATTATTTAATAAGCAATCACTCGCTATTCACATAAATATTTATTGCAACATATTTTAGTATTAAGATGTCCTTACACGACCATTGTATAAAAATATTATCTTTAAGTTAAAATAAGTTCTCATGTAAGTGACTTATGTGTCTTTATGAGAATAAATTCTTTAAACCTAACAACTACATAATAGTGGCTAAATCAGCTGATCAAGTAAGAAATTGAAAGTACCGGTAACTGACAGGCGACTGTCTAAACGGTCAACCATCTTGTCTGATCCATTGTCCTTGTCTCCCACCAGGTTGACGCTGGAGCAGCAGACAGCCGAAGTGTACAAGGCGATCGAGGAGAAGATGAACACGGCCGCTGACAAACGTGATGAGAACATCAAAAAGATGCTGGAGCGACTTCGTGAACATGTAACTATTATTTAACATTAATAATTCTAACTACGTACTTCGGAGAGGTCGTTAAGCCGTCGGTCTCGTTTGTTATGAACATCCATGGCAATCGTTATTGGGAAGTCAGTGCCTGTATATACAGTTTACCCTTAGGGTTGCGAGGGTCCGATGCCAGTTCGTGGAAAAACTGATATTTAGGTAAAACCAGTTGAACTAGTTGCGGATCCCAATTAATCTTGGGATTGATAATGGTAATTACTCACACATCCCACCTGTTTGCAATCCAATTAGAGAGATAGATAACTAATGCCCTGACACAGCACATATGATTGTGCTCGTTCCACAGTTATTACTCGTAGTCCTAGGTAAATTATACTTCACGATTTCTGGATTAGCAGTCTGGTCAGCCAAATACCGTACTCGGCGACGCGGACCTAGCCAGATTTTAGTTTCAGGTTGAGGGTTTAAGATAAGAAAATAATTATGTCCTTTTAACCGTGATATTATCATTAAAAACTATGTGAGGTGTGAACAATATCTATAGTGTAGAAACAGACACGTGAGACTCGCCCATGCTGGCGGCATGCTGACAGTCTCACGTGTCATTGACATTGCTATTCTCACTTGAGAATCCCAAGTCTCTCTCTGTACATTGCTCATTATTTTTGCTATTCCGTTATTACTCTTTTTATGTCAGACCAGTCACTTATGTGAAAATAGGCCTAGAAATTATGACAACGTCTCCCACTTTCCATCATAAGTTTGTCAATTTCGATTGATTGTTTGGTGTTTGTATTAGGAGGAACAGGTGAAGAAGGTGCGTGCTGGCAACCATGAGCGCTTCCAGCAGCTCGAGAGCGCCATCCAGGACAAGCTGCAGCAGGCCGCCGACCGCCGCCTGCTCATCGAGGCCGAACAGAAGGAGAAACTACGCAACCACGTGAGTACACCACCCAGCTATCTTCTGTTTGTCTTCTGTTGTCTGATGTCTAGATACTCTCGTTTGTGTGAACCAGTTTAAAACGGTCATTGGAATTGATAAACTATGCCAGTTTAAAAATATTCAAAAATTGTAAGAAAATGTTGCTTTTTCTCACGCATCGGTTGAAACCTTTTGTATTCAAATAAAAATATTTCAAGTAAAAAAAATAGGATAAAAGAAATGCAGTTCCAAAAACCATTTCAAGTTTCAAACTGGTTTCCAGCTCAAAAATCTACAGCTTAATCATAAATTCATCTCATTATTTATGTCATTAGCATGAGATGTGTGCATGTTTGTTTTCATTTTATTTTTATTTTTTTGTTAATTCATAAATGCAGAATATTAAGCTAGCCGAGGTTCGTTCGGCCGCAACGGCGAAAGTCGAAGTAATCACTAAGGACATCGAAACTAAACTGACAACCGCTGAACAAAATAGGGAGAAGGAAATACAGAAGAAACTAGATTTCGTCAAAAAGGAGGTTTGTGTGACATCCTTTCGTAATTATATTAAGTTCTAGCAGAAGAAGCATATTCATATATTTCAAATTAGGGTGTAAAATAAAATGGCTTAGAAACAATCTCGTGACGTGATAATAATTGTAAGTCAACATTGGGGAGGAAGCAAAAAGAAGGTCCTATACCGATATGTGACGTTTTATAAATTTTCTTTAATTTTTCAAACTACAATATGGAAAAATATTTAAAATTGATCTGTATGTTACATTTTGAAGGTTTTATAATCCACGCAAATTATAACATACAAATATTAAAAAACTTTTGGATACCTATGATAAAAATTATGAGGCTGGTTCTCGATTTTGCGATGTTTTTCCAAAACTTAGTGCACAGAGTCTATAGTATGGAAGTGTGTCAGAGCAATGCTTAAACCTGTATGTGTGTGTTCAGGAGCGGCGTGCGGAGCTGGTGCGGCAGAACAAGAGCGCGCGCGTCGACGTGGCCGCGCCCGCCACCTCGGGCTAAGCGCCACCACCACCACCCCCACCACCCCCCACAGCAACACCGCTAACTGCATACACGGACGAGCGCCCGTTTCAACCCCTGGAACTCCTCCCACGACTTCTCGTGATACCGCCCTCTGATCGCGATCACCCGGGTAGCGTTGCTAGACGACTGTATTATACCATCCAGTCCTCTATTTCAAACTGACGTATTTTTAACCTGGCAACATTTTACTCTGATCGTCGTCGGTGCGATCGTTCATGATGTGGAATAAAATTCCTGGTGATTTCTCGCGAATACCCTCTAGCGAACGAATCGATATACTAGAGTAAAAAGTTGCCAGCTTAAAAAAAAAAGGTTAGTGTATGAGTTAGTGTTGCCACGTGTTACTATACTGTTAGGGTTGTCACGTCGTCGGTAATTGCACGTCGCGTTAGACGGTCGCTTAGCGAGCGTGTACAGTACGCTCTTTGCATTTATGTAGTGTTATAACTTTGTTGATGTTCAGTTTCGAGGTTTTCGGAGAGGATGAGGACCCGGATGGGCTGGTACCGACGCTACTAGTGTTTCGAGGCTCAAGGGATGAGAGAGAACGTCATAAATTACTACTCGATTGTAAAAACTAGTCGTTGATTTCTTGCCAGTGTCGCTTATTTGGATGCAAATGTGTCTAATTGTTACAATAATAGTAATTTATGAGGATAGTTTTAAGGTCTTTTGGCTGGTCCAGTAGCAAATTTGTACCTCGGTGTTAAACGTGGAGGCGGCATTTAGACGGCCGGAACAGCGTCGGTGTTGTAACATGTTTAAATATTGTGATAAAAAATTATATTAAAAAAAGATATTTGTCTAAAAATATTCCACAGGGGACGGCATCCTCACAATATTTGTGTTACACCCCAGACGCGCTTACTTTGTGACACCACAATGTCCCTCGATCATGCTTACGCATCTTGATTCGAAATTTTGATATATTTTTTTAATGGCAACATCGCTGAACACTTTAAATACCAATAATTATGGCCTACTTCGTATAACTTAATTAGAGTCTTAGACGTGATTTCATTGTAAACCAATTGTTAGTATTCCAATGGATAATTTTGTCCCTAGTTCAATATTTTCACATTTCAAATTGGCGTACTAAAAGTTGGACAATTGCACACAGGGTTCTGTAGCTAAACAACCGCAATAATAACAAATGTTTTCAGACACTTGAACTTTTTGATACACTTAGTGGTGCAGAGGCTAGCTCGTTGTTTTTTGTACGGAACCCACGGCAAATGTACGAATGAGTTACGTAAGCAAGCGGAGGAGGGAGACGGTGAAGCGATCATTAACCCTAATCGTTAGTTATAGACTTATATCATTATTTTTAACGTTTATCATACGCAACAGTATTTTTAGGATGGTATAATCTAAATTTAAGTTTAATTCACGTGTGATCGCCGTAACGCCGTAACGCTATTAATTGTCCATTACTAACGTTCATGTGTTGTGTTGGGAATGTGTCGCGATCGTTTGCTTGCGCCGGCGCACAACACTGAGTAGGGTTGGCGCGTGTCACTTTCGTTTATGATCTCAATCGGACACAATAGGAAACGGTAGTTTATTAGTTAACAGCGAAAGTGCCTCAATGTATTCGGTGATCGGCTCTCGGATAATATCAATAATGTAACGTGTAAAACTGCCTTTCATAGCGTTTTATATTTTTTTAATGGTAGAGGGCGGGGACGCCGGACGCGAGCTAGGACACGCGGGCCGTCGCGACCCTTCAGTGAGAGTATCCTTGTATGTATAGTATATATTTGGCATTCATTAGCGTCGGTCTGGATACGATAGTAATTGTATATAATATTAAGAGATGATGTATCGTCGCTTGGCGGGGCTGCTTGCCTGCTTCTGTTCTATGTTACTGACGCTGGTACGAGTAAGGAACTAGGTGTAAGTTAATAGCTTGTTTCTCGGTGAAGAAGTTTAAACCTCTGACCAATTTGCCTTGGGTATTGTATAGCCTTTTAGTAATCTCACGATCGAGACGAATCATGTAAGCGATGCAACAATATAGCTTTTCCGATAATTATATTGTTTTTCGTAATTTTTGCGTAATGTTAGTCACTCTCCTATCTCTCATTATGGTGTTATTATCGTTAATTTTTATATTTTATGTGTTAAATTATATTAATGTGCTTCAGTTTGTGAGGTATATGAAAATTGCTGTTTGAAGTGCAGGCAACTTTTGTAGTTTCATTGTCGTATTAAATAAAGTCATAAATACTAATAAACTATGTGCTGTTTTATTTACCTCTTCCCTGAATGAAGTGCTATCAAAATAAATGTGTGTAATTGGACATGTTTCTTGTAACAAGACCTAAACTTGTGGCGCCTCTGGTGTTCGGGTGTCCGTGGGCTGTGGTATTCGCTTACCATCAGGCGATACGTCTGCTCGTTTGCCTCCTATTCCATAAAAAAAACACCCAACGGTAAGATTACGTAGCCACAACGTTCTTTTGCCAGTCTCCAACCCGCACTCGGCCAGCGCGGGGAGGTATGGACTTAAGCCTCTCTTGAGAGGAGACCCGAGCCCAGCAGTGGGATATTATGGGTTATTGATGATCATTATTTAACATATTTATGTCTTTGTGGCATTTGGCATAAAACTATTTCTTGGGTTCATAAAAAAACATGAAAGACCGAATTAGGTGTTGGTACCTGGTCACTGAAGAGTTCCGTGATCCACCTCATGGCGGCTGGCTCTGAGATACTAAATTATTGTATTGTACAGATTTTATTCTGAAATCCAAAACGTTATTAAACTAGAAATAATTGAGAATTGAACTCGTATGATTTTTTAAGCACAAAAAGTTTTCATTGCATCAGTACTATCGACCAAATTGAAAGGTGACCCACTTTGACAATTATTCCTTTGTAATCATAAATGTCGTTAGGTTTTCTTCGCTATTTGCACATAGTACGTTTTAGATATAAACATAAATGCGTCATTACGGGTTAAATGTCAATGCAATTTAAACCTTTGTCACCACTGAACAAGATATATTTTTGATACAGCAGTCTTATTTGAATTTCAAATAATATAATCGTTTATAATCCAAACTCTTTTCATTGCGAAGAAAAAGTATTATAATTTGTAAAATGAAATGACATTATGTGTAAGATGTCAAGTAGTAGTCAATCTGAAAATATTAAAATAAAAATCTAAGAATATATTTATATCTATAAACGAATCGTATAATGGCCAATTTGGTAGAACAAAGAGCTCGGATTGTAGTGCTCAGTGAGCAAGGTTGCGGCGTTAGAGAAATATCACGTGAGTTAAATATAAGTCGTAACACGGTCAGAACCTGGATCAGACGGCACGCTGAAGAGTGTATCCTTGAAGACCGACGACGACATAATCATGGGGTTCGTCGAATCACAAACCAACAGAGAACGGAAATGCAACACCATTACGAAGAACATCCTTTTACTCGTACCCGCTATTTTGCAGCACGTTACGACGTTTGTCTAGAAACAATTAGAAATAATTTGCACCGCACTGGGCTGCATTACAGACATCATGCTAAGAAAGTTCATTTAACGGATGCACACAGAACTGTGAGATTGAATTTTGCACGTAATTATTTAGATTTCGACTGGACAAACACCATCTTTACAGACGAAAAATCATTTCGCTCTTCTCAACATGGTCGCTTAACTTTGTGGCGTTACGATAACACGCGATACACAGAAGACCACGTAGTGCCTAACCAATCATCTGGCCGTATTTCAGCTAACATGTGGGCATGGATGGATGCTGGAAACATAGGCGAACTTGTTCCTATTTCTCCTCGTCATAACGCTATCAACTATGTCGATTTATTGGAAGAATCAATGATACCGACTTTGCGAACAGTTTACCCCCGTGAAGATGTGCCAGTATTCTCCTATGTTCATGATAACTGTCGAGTGCATACTGCCAGAATTGTCTCAAATTGGTTTACGGAGCATGAAGATGAATTTACTCTCATTCCATGGCCGTCTAGGTCACCAGATCTTAACCCAATAGAAAATTTATGGGGTTTGATGGTTCAAATGTGGGATAACAGGAACGAGAGAACTAAAGAAGCAATCGAGCTGCATTGTAACGAAATCTGGGATTTCATGAGGGGAAGTGACATTTGCAGTCGTCTAATCGGGTCTATGCGTAATCGATTATTAGACGTTATTGAAAACCATGGCGCTTACACTCGGTTTTAGGTTTAACTAGTAATCCTACAGACCCAAACAATTGGAACCATTATAACCCAAAAATTAACTATTGAGAAGTTTTCTTTTTTATTCGCTTTACGAAGTGAATGCCATTATTTTTAATTTAATAATATGAAATAAACAAAGGTCTCTAATTTTACTGTTTTATTTTACTAAAATATGTATGACTAGCTATCTCGACAGACTTCGTTCTGTTAAATAAATGCTTATCTATTTTTGTTCTACAGTACCCTATGCTACCTTTACGGTACCTCTACCCTCCTACCTCAAGTCTACCCATTATCTACACTATCTACACTAATATTATAAAGAGGAAAGATTTGTATTTTTGTATGTAACGAATAAACTCAAAAAGTACTGGACCGATTTTATTTTTACCGACCGATTAAATAGGGTTCCGTAAGATATTTGCGTTTTTCGTTTATATAATAGGAGCGGAGCACCAATGAAGAATGTTTAAAAAACGGGGGAAATTTTTTACGCTACGGGCAATAGAAGACGCAAACGAGGTTGCGGGGGTCAGCTAGTTCGAAATAAAGTCAATCCTATGTCTCAAACAAATATACAATTAAATCTTTCCTAATATACCTATAGATAAGGACGTTCACTGGCTAACAAACTTTTTCGTGCAATACTTATCATAGGCCTTTGTCGACAGACAAGCTGTTTCACATAAACCGGTTGCCGAGAATATAAACTCAAACCAAGTTAAAATTTAGAAATTAAGCATGTTTGTATATGTTAATAAGAGGAACAGCAATAAAGGCTATTTTTATTTTATTTTATTTTTTATTTTATTTATTTTTACTTATCATAGTATACGTCTATGTCTATGTCATGGCTTTGTCAGTGTCTAGTAGAATGATAATGGTTCGTCACTTATGAAATGTATGTTCAAGCTAATTTCAACCTAACGGTATAGAATAATTGTAGGAAAATGACTCTAAGGGGGGTCAGGAATCAATTTGGTCCACTGTACATAAAAATATCAAATTGTTTCAAAAGGGTAATGCTACTGCTCCACCTGCGTCATATGGCGCTAATTAGCTCGTTAAATTAGGCGTTGCGTTGGTGTGACCAATATTTTATTTTGATAAATTCAAATGGCATTATTAATGGCGTTAAACGGTAACTCGTGTGGGTTATTTTATGGACACATCAAATGGTTTTAGCGCATAATTTAGAGCGCTAATTGTTATTGGCTACATTGACGCTGTCTCATTCTACCGGACGCGCGCGCATAGCAGGTATAACTGTGGGAGAGCCACGCTTCGGCATGCATGGACCGGCTCGACCGGAGTGTTACCACGGCCTCACAGAAAACCGGTGTGAAAAAGTGCTTGCGCTGTGTTTCATCGAGTGACTGAGGATACCGGAAGCCCATATCCAAACCCCTCCCTCCATCCCTCGCCTCATCCCCCAAAGACCGGCAACGCACCCGGTGTTGCGGGTGTCCATGGGTGGCGATTGCTTTCTTTCAGCTTCCTTTCGGATGCATTCCATCAAAATATGATAAACGTCTTCAACTTTGTTACAAATTGAGCAGTTGGGGGAACTAGCTTTACAAATTAAACATGCAAAGCCGTTTAGTGGGATATGTCCAGATCGAAGTCTGAGAGTCATGACTAGGTCTGACCTACTCATATTAGCTTGATCGATCCAAAGATGTTTCATAATGGTAGGCTGAATGGTCTGGTACCAAATACCTATAGTCAGCAATCTTTTATCAAAATTTTCTGACCATAGTTGGAAACATCGATCTTGTATGTAGTTAATACAATAAATCGAATATGAATAAAATAATATGGCACGCACTCAAAATTTAAACCATCAACAAGAGATTCTTTAGCTAGTCTATCGACAGTCTCATTCTCAGTTAATCCAATATGTGCAGGTAGCCACTGTAATGTTACTTATTAATAATTTCTAGATTTTGTATAGAACTCATTATATTATAGGCTATTGGAGTACCTCGAATTTTCGAGGAACATCGAGCTAGATATTGGAGAGCGCTCTTCGAATCTGAGAAAATAACATACTTGTCGCCATTAAATGATTCAATATATGCTAAGGCTTCACTTATTGCAATAAGTTCAGCATACATTATGTTCATATTACAGCTTACATTGAGTTTCATAAAAGTGTTGTTTTGTGGATCGGAAAAGGCCGATCCAACTCTACTACCTTCCTTCGACCCGTCAGTGAAAATGTTATAATGCCGATTAATGTATTGACTACAAACTTTTCTTAGTTTAGTCGATGTGTAAAATCGTTTTGCAGTATGAACATCTTTTTTTTTATTGAATAGGGGGGCAAACGAGCAGACGTATCGTATCGCCTGATGGTAAACGCCAGAGGCGTCACAAGTGCGTTGCCGGCCTTTTAGGAAGAAGTACGCTCTTTTCTTAAAGGTTTGAAGGTTATATTGGTCCGGGAACACCGCAGGCGACAGCTCATTCCACAGTTTTGCTGTGCGTGGCAGAAAATTTCGGGAAAATCGCACAGTTATAATCAAAGAAATTGGATTAGTTTTACAAGACCAGACCATGAATAAATATGTATATGAATTAAAATATTTTTTTTATCAAAATAACATTTTCTAATGTTCATTTACGTTACAATGCCATCAAGACTTAATTCCTCATGAATTAACGCGTTAACACATAATACACACTATGGTGCTTGAAGCAGCGACAATGAGCGTCCTAAATTATTTTATGCAATATAAAAAAGAGAGAAAAAATTAAGATGGCACTCTCGGCTCTGATTGTAATAGTTCTACAGCTTTCTCATTTGACCACTTCATTGTCGTTCTCGTAAATGCAGTTCCCTACAGAAGATGAGTCCTAACTATTTTCGCCAATTTGGTGAGGTTTAATTTTTTAGAATATAAAAACATTACATGTCAAATACCTTCACGTTTCCCTCTATAATATACAGATTGTACTCTGTGCTCTGTGCGTTTCTCTATGGTAATCGAAGATGGACGTCTGTCGCGCCATCAATTTATACGTTTTAGCAGATGGTGTTGTTTTGCGTTAATTTTTTGTGAATTTATTACTTAGTACTATAGGTTGTTTATTTTGTAGTGTTATAAAAGTAATTGCTTGTGTTATATATCAGTTCCTTAGTGGAAGGTAGAACAAAATGAATTCCAGTAAGGAAAGTAAACGTAGAAAAGATAAACACAGCGACGATGAGGGAGAGCAACGTAGAGAAAAGAAGTCAAAAAGAGCGCGAACCAGATCTAGATCTCCTGCTCAAAATCGTGAAAAGGATTCTCGGCGTAAGCGTAAACATTCCAGGTCCAAATCACCGCAAGTTTCATCAAAACAAGACAGATTTGAAAAAGAACCTGAAGTGAAAAAAGAAGCACCGGTGCGTCGCGCAAAGGAAACAGACATGTTAAACACACGAACTGGTGGAGCTTATATACCGCCCGCCAGGCTTAAGATGATGCAAGCTCAAATTACTGACAAAACCTCTGCGGCATATCAGAGACTGGCCTGGGAAGCTCTAAAGAAGTCAATACATGGTCACATCAATAAGATCAACGTAGGCAACATTGGAATTATAATCAAAGAGCTTCTCAAAGAAAATATTGTTCGTGGTAGAGGTTTGTTATGCAGGTCAATCATACAGGCTCAAGCTGCATCTCCCACATTCACTAATGTTTATGCTGCTCTGGTAGCAGCAGTTAACTCCCGTTTTCCCAATATTGGAGAACTTCTTCTTAAGAGGTTAGTTATCCAGTTTAAAAGAGGTTTTAAACGCAATGATAAACCTACGTGTATATCATCTGCTTCTTTCATAGCTCATCTTGTGAACCAAAGAGTTGCACATGAAATTCTAGCATTAGAACTACTTACATTACTTGTTGAGACACCAACAGATGATTCTGTTGAAGTGGCTATAGCATTTCTTAAGGAATGTGGACAAAAACTTACGGAGGTATCTTCTAAAGGTGTAAATGCTATATTTGAGATGTTGAGGAACATTCTTCATGAAGGTCAACTGGACAAGAGAGTGCAGTATATGATAGAAGTGATGTTCCAAATTTGGAAGGATGGGTTCAAAGACCATCCGGCACTGATTGAAGAGCTAGAGTTAGTGCCTGAAGAGGAACAGTTCACACATCTATTGATGTTGGATGACGCTACAGATCCACAAGACATTCTGAGTAAGCATGTTTCTTTATTAACTTAATGTACTTCTCCAATAAACCTCTGTATCATAGAAATTGGTGTAGTGGTTTAGCCATATTGTGCAACAGACAGACACAAGTTACTTTTTAATTTATAATGTTAGTAGAAATAGTTTGATATTAATTATAAAGACTGACTACAATATTCATGCAGAATATAATTTTATTTCAATATACTGGTTGCAAATAATAATAATTATGTATTTCAAAGAAATTTTGCTAAAATATTTAGTTATAAGCAGAGATAGTATAATTACTGCACTTAATTAATTTAGTGTTTTACATATTTTAAAAATGATCCATACATATGAAATGATAAATTTAAAAACATAAGTATATATCAGAAACCATCCATGGGACTAACTTACATACCCTTGACCACTCATCTTATTGTTCAATATATTAATAATGATTTACATGTATGCCCAAAACCTTAATACATATAAAACTAAACTTGGAGATAAATAATAAATATTCCGGACGTTGTTTTCCTTGGGAAAAAATGGATCTAATGTTGTCCACTCATTAAGACAATATAACACAAACGCCATTAAAAACATCAAATCACTTACTAACACATGGTATCAAATATGAAGTAAATTGTTTGGTTCATTCTAAGAGGATCGATTGCCCAGATCCATAATGTATCATTATCAGAATTCGCAATAGATCTATGTCTTGAAATTAGGATCTAATGAGAAAAAATATTCTCATTTATCTATGGATCTGGCCAATTGATCTACTAAGAATAAACCAATTCAATTTTTTTAAGATAAATTTAATATAAGCAGAAAAATATATAACATATTTGTGAAATTCTTTTTTAAATATAGCTTATAAGAGAATATTTTAAAATTTAGTTTGTCCAGTGTTGTCTGTGCACGTCATAAGAATGAGTATGGAACAAGTATTTAATACAAAATGTTAGAAGGATCACCATTTTAGAAAATCATTCTGTATTGCGTTGAAAAAAAAATGAAAATCTATTGTCTATTTATTCCAGATGTTTTCAAACTTGACGACAAGTATGAGGAGAATGAACAGAAGTACAAAACCTTAAGTAGAGAAATATTAGGGTCTGACGCCGAATCAGGCGAAGAAGGAAGTAGTGGAGAAAGCGGCAGTGAGGAGGAAGACGAAGAAGATGAAGAATCTGAACAAAAAGAAGTTACAATAATTGACAATACAGAGACAAATCTTGTAGCGTTACGTAGAACGATATACTTGACTATTAACTCTAGTTTAGACTTTGAAGAATGTGCTCATAAACTTATGAAGATGCAGTTAAAACCTGGCCAGGAAGTGGAACTGTGCCACATGTTCTTAGACTGCTGTGCTGAACAGAGGACATACGAGAAGTTTTACGGATTACTTGCTCAGCGGTTCTGTAATATAAACCGTATCTACATCGGACCCTTTGAGGAAATATTCAAGGATTCTTATGCTACTGCACATAGGCTAGATACTAATAGACTGAGAAATGTCAGCAAGTTCTTCGCACATTTGTTGTTTACGGACTCAATAAGTTGGGAAGCACTCGAGTGTGTGAAGTTGAATGAAGAGGACACAACAAGTTCCAGTCGAATTTATATAAAAATATTGTTCCAAGAGCTTGCAGAATACATGGGGTTGAAGAAGTTGAATGACCGTCTGAAAGATCCGTGAGTCAACTGTCGTTTGATTTTTAACTATACTTGTTTATTTAGGAGAATTATAGGCTTTTATTTTTTAGGATGCCAGACTAGATGATAACCCAACAGATAAGATAATACCCTTCTTCTTAGTATTTTTTTTAGAACAAATTCCTAAAGTGCTTGGAAGTATTGAGACACAGACCCACGAACGTTCTGAGTCTGACTGTTCTTTGTGTCTCTTTCATGCATATACAGACCTGTTATATTTTAGAATCCTAGTGCAAGATTCAAGTAAACAAAATTGATATTAGGCTACCCTTTGTTATTAGGAATCCCCTCTTTCTGTTTCAGGACCCTGCAGGAGGCTTTCTCCGGATTATTCCCTAGAGACAATCCGAAAAACACTCGCTTTTCAATCAATTTCTTCACCTCTATTGGTTTGGGAGGCCTTACAGATGAACTAAGAGAGCATTTGAAACAAATGCCTAAGGTAATTTATTATAATTTTTCATATTATAAACACATAATCATAACTGATGGTTGAAATAGTAATAAAAATAATCAAACTTTTTGATTAGGGTTTTTAGCTGCAGATAGTTGCGTTCTGCGTCATCATACGACTGATCCGTAGGTAACGGAGGGTCTGATAACTTACCATATTTACAAAGTAGTTTTCTACACTGATTAAAAGCGATACAGGTCTTGTCTGTTCTGGTCTCATAACGTATGAAATTAAATTTGTTATTTCAGAATGTACCACCGCAATTAACCGAGATCCAGATAGATAGTGAGTCCAGTTCAGATTCTAGCTCAGACTCCAGCAGTTCCAGTTCAGACTCTTCATCTTCAGGCGATTCCAGCTCTAGTGGTAAATATCATAAAATGTATTTACAACTACACCATTAACTTACGATACAGTCTATAAAAAATACCTAAATATGTCATGCATCCACACATATGTATAAGTAAAATTGGAGTGTGTTTGTAATATTAAAATAACCGTTTTTACTAAATGCACATATATATATATACACGGTCATGTACCAAAAATATAATTTTTTAAGGTTTTGTCTGTCTGTTTGTTCCGGATACTCTCTGAATCGGCTGGACTGATTTTGACAGGACTTGGACACGTAGCGGTAGCGTAGGCGACTGTTGTGCATGAGATCTCGGGTTCGATTCCCGGATCGCACCAATTGTTTGTATGATCTGTAAATATTTAGTGTTTTCTATGTGTAATATATAAAAGTATAAATGTATTCATGTCAGTTGTCTAGTACCTTATGAAACATCTCTACTTAGTTTGGGACCAGATGACATTGTGTGTAAGATGTCCAAAGAAAATATATTAATATTAGATATCTCAATTTTCAGATTCAAGTGATAATTCTAAAAAGAAGAAAGATAAATCTAAAAAGAAAAAAAAGGAAAAGGAACAGTCAACACTCGCAGAAAACGTTGCTAAAGAGAAGGATGAAAGGTGGGGTCACGATGGTTTCTATGACACATACGGGAAAGACGCTAGAAGAACTGAGTCTAGACCTGAGAGACGATATAGAGAGGATCCGCGATCTCGAGACAGAAAGAATGACGAAAGGAATGGTGATCACGCTAGAGACCGGAGAAGCGAGTATCTGGAAAAAGATAATGATGATCATAGACGTAACAAAAATAGAGATGACTATAGACAGCGACAGGACAGGAATGATGATAGACAAAAGAGAGATGGTGGGCGGGATCGTCATGATGAGGATAAAGAGCGAAGAGGGCGATACGAAGAAGACAGAATACGCAAGGACGATGAAAGTGGCCGCAAAAGTGATAAGAAAAGCCGTTATAATGAAAGAGAACGTAGGGAATCTCATGAAGATGTTCGAAACCATAATGATGATGATAGATTGGATAAAGAAGAAGTTATTTATACCAGTTACTACGGTGAAAGGATACCAAAAGATGATGACAGAGACAGTTTAAGAAAGGAAGACAGAGAAAGAAATATTGATAAAACATACAGAGATGATTCAAAACGTACCGCAAAAAATAAAAAAGATGATATTGATGACGATAGAAGTAGGCAAAAGCGACTAGAGAAAGAAGTAAGAGATGATAGAGCCTATAGACGAGAAGATAAGGAAAAAAGAAAGGATGATAAAGCCTATAGACGAGAAGATAAAGGAACGAGAGAAGAAGACAAAGTACAGAGACGAGATGAAAGAGAAACAAGAGAAGATGATAGAGTCTATAGACGAGAAGATAAAGGTATGAGAGAAGATGACAGAGTACAGAGACGAGAAGAAAGAGAAACAAGAGAAGATGATAGAGTCTATAGACGAGAAGATAAAGGTATGAGAGAAGATGACAGAGTACAGAGACGAGAAGATAAAGGTACGAGAGATGACAGAGTACAGAGACGAGAAGAAAGAGAAACAAGAGAAGATGATAGAACATATAGAGCTGATAATAAAGACGACAGGATTCGAAAAGATGTACAGAAAAATAGTAGAGAAATCAAGGATGACAAAAGGCAAAAAGATGAAAGAGAGGCCAGAAGTCTGGGTATCAGAAAAAGAGAAGAAACCGAAGACGATAGAGAGGCTAAGAAATCTACGAAAGATAAAAGTGTGCGTGATAGCAGTCGTAGGAACTGTAAAGATAATGAAAAACTGCGTTACAATCTTAACGAGAATAATTCTAAATCTAGAAGTAAAGAGAGCGTTGAAGAGATTGATAGATCCCAAAACGGCAAAGATAGAAAATATGAAGACCAAAGTGATAGTGAAGACGAACAGTACGATGATGAAAAACAGAAATCTAAGAAATCACATAAAAGTAAAAGCAAGAAAGACAACAAAGTAAAAAAAGAAAAGAAGAGAATTAAAAATAAATAAGGAAAGAAAAAAAGACTTGGGAATGAATGTAGAAATATTGTTAAAATGTAAATAAATGAATGAAATATGTAAATATTTTGTTTCATTTGTTATGTTGAAATTTTACTACAAGAAATGTTATCCAAGTTAGAATAATATTGTAGGTAGTAGTAAAACAATGTATCAAAAGATAAGCGATTTTTTTATCATTGGAAGATTTAATAAAGAGAAACGGATTTGATTTGATATTTAACTGTTGTTTTATTGACTACTTTTGTCCCACGACTTTTATCCTCTCGAAATAGTTTTTATCTTCATGTAAGATACTTCTCTATATTTTTTACGTGCCCCTAACAGGGGCATAATTCATAACCTAACATACAGGTTGTATGTAAAATTTGACTGAAATTTTAAGTTCGGAAATATGTATGATAACAGTGCCAAATTATCCAACAAAATTAAGACATTCAAGATTGTCGACATGAAAACACTAGGCAATCTCCGATAATAATAACACTATGCAACAAATTTAAAAAAAAAATATTTCACTGGGTTCACAGTATGTAATTATGTTTTGCCACCTTAAAACTATGTGAAAAATCGAAATAAAAATTTTCTATCACATCAAGTTTAATAGTGAAATGGATTTATTAATTTTACTTAAAATCATCTACATAAATTTGTTATTCTACATTATTTTTTTATTTTTCTGACCGACGAGCTTTTCTCTTATAGTCAGTAGTGGCAGTATCCCTCTGGAGGCTCCAACAGTAGTCTGCAACCTTTGCTGGCTCCCATCTTCCCTGGTAACGGTTTCGTATTCTGCAATTTCTTAATGAAATCTTTCACCGTGTTCATCACTTACCGAAACCATGTTATCAGGAAAGTAACTTAAAAGAGAGTGTAAAAATTAATTTTTAACGACATATTGCATCCTAGTTTCTGATACGCATCCAGCATCCGATTAATTTTTTCATGGAAATCCGGTGATTTGTGATTGCCAAGAATTTTTTTGTAACATCGATAAAAGCCAACCATGCATTTTTTTCAAAAGGTCTGAGGCTCGATAAAAAAGCAGGATCATTGACCAATGTTCTTATGTCAGGACCGTTGAAAATACCTTCTTTAATTTTGCCCCACTTAGCATAGGAAATTTTGTTTTAAGAAATAAAAATCCAGGTCGGTCCGTCCAGCTTGAAGAACTACAAAATCTTTTCGGTACTGGAATATCTGGAGAATGTGGTAGCGGCATTGACACTGATGACACAGTAGCATACTTCACCGAATGTTTTGACTTTTTGAAAACCCTTTCACAGTTGTTAAACAAAAGTAACAGTCATCTACGTGATTTTTGGGTTCACGCCACTGCATTGGTACATCAAAAGGCATCTGTTTAATATTACCCTTGTACAACCCGTCAAATATTTATAACATTTTAAACAACGCATTTTCTATGATTTATCTTGATGTTTAATGGCAATTTTAAAATAAGCTTCATAACACTTCTCAAGCAGAGGCGAAATTGGCTTTTTTTCACTTTTAGGTGTAAATTGACCACAAAAATTAACAAAATAAGCTAAGAGAATTAACACAGACACGCGGCATTTTGTAGATATGAATAACATAAATGTTCTGATGTCTTTTGTACACATCAATGATATTAATTTATAACTTCACTCAACTAAGTGTAACAGAAAGTAAATTCAGTAAGATTAAAATCTTACGTTACGAATATTACCGTTATTTTTGTTCTGGGACGTGATATCTAAATATAAATTTGTTTTCTGTTGTTTACTAAGCATACCTAATACAAATCATCACCCTAGATATCAGTGATTTTTTCGATGTTGCATAGTGTAATTAGGATCTTCAAAACAACAAAATGTTTAAGTCTGTTTTATTGTTATTGACAATACAGGCAAACCGTTACGAATTATCCAAGAAAATAAGATGGCATACTTTCACCTCAATGCTGCACTGACTTCTGTGTTGCATTGAGGTGAGTCACACCATATGTTGATTACTAGCGTCTTGGGTAGACAACAGTTGTATTTGAAATATATCATAAAATTACAATTAGTAGCGAAATTATAGATTTATGTGGAGGAACGGGTATCATGTCCCTGCAACACAAAGGGATGATCCTCCGGCCAGGCGAGGTGATCATGCCTGGCGGGCTACTGCCCAACAGTTGATGTTGGGATGTTGTATATATGATAATCGGCGCGAGAACTATTTATTTCGCGATTCAGGATTTGTAGTGACACCGTGTAGTGTGTTACTTCGTAGTTCAGTGTATCTTCGGTAGATGGCGCTGTAGTAAGTTATTGTTGTGTTATATGTGGAAGTCGCCACACCGGGTTCAAACCGCTTCGTGCGGTGTGAACATCCTGGGGGCCCTTGAAGATGAAAGTATCTAGTAGTAGTAGTCCTAGAGGGTCACCTGAGAGGAATGCTTTATTAATCGACATTGGGGTATGCAAACCAGATTCGAACTATCCTTGTTGAGACGCACATAATTGAATAATGCTGGATTTGCTATGTGAATGAGTGTATGCTGATGTTTCTAGACTCTTTTATAACTTTTTTTTTAAAAATAACTACCCTGGTTTTGACATGGCCTATACCTACTAATGTGTAAAATAAATCGTTATTAATAAAACCTCTATGACCTTGTTAACATTGAAAACACTTTCGTGAAAAGATCCATTTGATTGACGTGAAAACGCTTTGTCAAATATTTCTGATTGAAGTAAAATTACTATTTCTTTCAATTTAATTTCTTCGGTTTCTCTCGAATTTAACAAAAACTTTATACTATTAAGGTGAAAGTTTATATTTTTTCCACAATGAACACTATTATGGACCGACAATCGGACTCGTCAACGAGTACTCAATTATCGGAAACTGCTGATAAACAGGTGAAAATAAAAGCAGCATCAGCCCCAATTGCGCCTATTATTTCGGACGCAGCACTCAAACAGCAAATATCTGCTCCGTCATACTTTCACTCTTTGAAAGAGAACGATGCACCCCCTTTCTTGCTCCCAGGACTTGAAAGCCACCCTATGCTACTGATAAGGGAAATATTCAATGAAGAAGACGTTGTAGAAATGATAGCGAATGCTGATGCTGATACGGAATATGGACTTAAGAAGTTCTTGGGTAATTTTAAGCATATAAATATATGCTTTAAGTAAATGCGTACAAGTAGGGTGTAGAGTTGATGTATTTGTTATGAGCTATCTGCTTTTTCGAGTTTTTTGGACATGCTCTTGAGAATCATTAGTTTAGAGAGAGGAGAGGATTAACCTTATAAGTATATCTTAAGAAAACTATGCATTTACTATCTCCTATCACTCTCGAATTTTTTTTTCGACTGACAAAGCTTAACCACAGCTTTCCGCTATGCATTGGTAACTAGTTGTACACTAGTCTAAAATATATTCATCAATCAAAGAAAAGGAAGGAAGTCAATAGGAATCGTGTGCAATTTCCCCGTAACTGAAACACCTGGATACTTCATATTAAATATTTTTTTCCTAGGTCAAATTTTAGTTCAAAAGGAAATTATATCAAACTTCGCGTTATCTGAAAGGAATTTTCTAGTCAGTTTATTAGCGGAGGTTATCGACTACGCAGCGCAACGGGACTTCAACCCATTCAAACTGTCAGTAATGCTGACTTTATACGTAGACTCCCATCGGTATTTCAAGTGGTACTATTGGCTACCACCCATTGCTTTATGGAACTATTTCAAAGAGATGATGATCAGACACACGATTGAGGTACATGACTTTTATACTTTACTAGATGTTACCCGCGACTCCATCCGCGTAAAATAGCCTAAGTTACTCGTTATAACATCAGCTATCTGCCAGGGAAAGTCCGCAACAAACAAACAGACAAACATTTTGTAAATTGATTTTTCGATACTCGTATACTTTCATATGCATTAAGTGAAAAGTTGTTAATTTGAAGTACAAACAGAGTACAGACAGATAAATTTTATAGATGTGTGTAGATAAATACAGACGTAAAAAAAGATTTTCTTTATAGAAAGCGGCAGCGGTAGCTGCCCAGGGACACAATGTCTACAAACAACTCAAAGTCTGATGGTAGTCATAACCCGTAAAAAAATTAAGTTGTATCGTAGTAGACAACAACCTAGTTTGGGAACAATGCTCTGAGAAAGAGTAGAGGATTGCAGAATAATAAACAATCTTTGTTTAGGATTCTCCAACCGGCCAAGAAGTATTTAAACCAGAGGAGTGCTACGACATTCTCACACACTTCCACACAGTGTACCTGTCGAATTTGCCTCTAATACACATTCATACGTTCGGCGCATACCGACTTAAGTTTGTGTGGCCTTTCCGTGGTAAATAAAACATGCATTAGATATTTTAATGTGTTTTATTTCTAACCGAACGAGGTCCAAAATAAGTACGTGTAGATTTGTATGTTCCACCATAGCGCCTGAACTAATAAATCGATTTTAATTAAAAAAGTGTCAGTAGATTCGTAATAATGGCTAGGGAGACATAGGCTATACAAATTTTATCAGAAGTTCAAAGGTAGTAGAGCCACGTCTATTTCAGCACGAACGGGCAGATCGTACATTTGTGCTGTTGTGTTTTGTTGGTGAGTGCGAGCACTAGGCCGCCATGGTGTGAGTCACCTCACCATGCTGCATTGTTTGCATTCGCAATGACCACCATTTTTGGATTCTGCTTTTGCTTTCCATCAGGCAGAGTAGTCACTTTGGCAGGTCCATACATAAAAAAAAGTAGTTGGGATATAGTTTTTTAAACACATTTTTATTTTAGAATGTTTATTTTTACAATACAGCAAAGTGCATCTGACTGCATCTGCTTTCTTAAGTTTGTTTCCAACCACAAGGTTGAATTTGTTAGCTCAAATTTGAATGGAACCAATTATAAAAAATACTTCTTCTTTAACACTATGAGAATAAAAGAGTATTCCAAATCGATTTTGGTATCCTGGAATATAGAAGTGATTCACGCCCGTGACTGGCAAAACATGGTAAGTGTAAACATCTTTGGCAATCATTATTGGGATGTCGGTGTCATATACTGACAATTAGTTCTACTTTCGAATTCAGTTCCCCTCAGGGTTGCAGAGGTCCTATGCCAGTTGCTTTATGAAAAAACTGATAGTTAGGTACTGGTCGATGAAGCCAACACCAATAATCTTGTGAATAATAAAGGCTAGGAAGAACTAAGAAAATGAAAGTTATTCAATTAAAGCATTACTTATATTAACCATTATTAACAGCACTCTTCAACTGCTCTTTCACATGCTGAGGCAGTTTCCTTTTCCGTCTCTTTTTAACTTTACCTTCACTGACATTATCTTTCTGCACTTTATTATTATTATTCTTATTGCCAGCTTTCTTCTTCTTTTTACAAGACAGAGGATTAGGAAGATGTGATTTCTTTTTTTTAATAGGAGCTTTTGGTTCTTCTACTTTCTCTTCTATGCCTAAAACTTTTTTCATAGACTCCAAAGCTTCTTTCTGTGTTTCGGTTATAAAAACGTCTTGTAAACTCTGTCCAGCTTTAGCGTAACTGGCTGTAGAAGGTTTTTCTAATGTTGGCGACTTATTGTGCAAATATAATAATGGAACACCAGCCTTTTCTCTAAAGTTATTCTGCAAATCCCTGTCTTGAGTGGCCAGTATGTAATGTTTATCGTTTCTTTTACCGATCATAGACAAAATGCAATTAGAACCTCCTATTGGTTCTTTATGGTTGCATTCATGTATTCCAAATTGTTTCAGAATAGTGAGGGCTCCATGAGTCTTCTTTGCTAGTTTTTCTGTTTCTATTATAATGCATCTTGTTGTTAATAATTTTGTTTGAGAGTTTAAATATTTAGGGATCTGTTCTCTTATATTAATTTGTTCCTGGAATATAAAAATGATATAATTAGTAACAAATTATGCTTACTTCCTTCAATAGTGTTTTGTTGATCATATTCAAAGATCATTAGGATGTTATCACCATCAAGTTTATTCAACTTTTAATACAAGTGAAGGTCCCCAGTGACCACAATGTAACATGTTGGTCACAGGTTCACCTTCATCTACCTGTAGATAGCCCACAAAATTACATTATGACCAAAATGTTATCAACACTAAACCATGACCTCGCCAGGATTGGGAAGACCCTTAAAGAATTACTTTAGTAAAGATTTACTTATTGCCTTTAAGTGGAAGTAATATCAAAGAAATTTATTCTATATTTTTTTTACTTTTAATCCCACACATTGGGGATGATCTATGTTTACTGAATAACATTGACTGTGAATATGTACAACCCTTACACACCATGCCAGCGATCCTGGTCAATGGACATACTGCCAGCATGGTGTGTACAAGGCCTTATTCTACTTCTATGTCAACTGTTCAACAACAAAGGTAATGAATAGAGTACTTAGTTTTAATTACTGCTAGCTGGCTCAGGGAAATTCTCTTGCCAACGCATGCTTTGCTCTTTGAGCGTGAGATGAGAGTCAGCACTGTCAGCCTCGGGATCTGGCAGCTCCTCTAGGGGGACTTGGATGTCCTCGTGAGGAAGTTGCTCCGCCCGCCACTCATCATCCACTATGTCGATCAAGCGACCGTTGCGACGATATTTACTGTCCATCCTAGAGACATTTTACGATTAAAGGCACAGAATATTACCACAGACCGACATGGGGCAAGGAAGATATTCCCTTCGCAGTAATTAAAACTAAGTCTTCTCCACAGTCTTTTTAAATATCTATATTGGCACATATTAATTACTTTGGTATGTATAGAAAGGAGAAAACTTACTTTAAATGCTGCAAAACAAAAAGTACCATCGAGCAAAACTTGGTACGGCTGATGGAAACCGTAATTATTGTAATAGAATTTTAAATATTTCTGCACTTTTTTATACCGAGTAATCTTCATTTTTCAAAATGACTGTACCAACCTTAGTATTGGTATGGCGCTTTATTTATTAATACCGCGTGCACAACACAAAAATACAAGTTCAGTTCTGACGAGTGACAGTGACATTAATGATTTCGACTTTCAGTTCATAGACAATACCTCTCAACCCCGAAAATACATATAGTCTGTGCTCACGAGGGAAAAAAATAATATTTCTTCCATCTGTAAATAAAGAATGTACAATAATCATTCACTACAAACCACGCAAATTGTGTCACAAAAGTGACGACCAGGTGCATTAGCAATTTGTGGGGATTAGGATTATCTATACTTACCTTAAAAAACTAGCAAACTAGTAATAAACTCAAACAGTAGGTAGATTTTAGACTGTGTTAAAATACTATATGTGGGCAGCTTTACCGCGTGTTTACGTATCTCGTAACCATTGGTAATTATCTATAATATATACATTTAACTCTGTGGTATTTATTGTCGAAACATGGACGAGTTTCAATTATAAATAAATAATAATACCAATTCCCAGGCCTACGTCCAGCAGTGAATTGAGACAGTCTAATGATGATGATCAAATAAAACTATTCAGTCACACTCTTTTTATCACAAACAGTGCTTTCCTAAATTTAAAATTAATGGTACTTCAGGTTCTGAGAGGTCTCCAGGTCTCCATGACTTTCTAAGGTCAGTCTGTCTTGATCTTGACTCTTGATTGACAGATTGGCCAAAACAATTTATAAAATTTATTAAAAAGTGAAGCTAGTGCTTATACCTATTCTAAGGCTTTAAATAAATTGACTAGAAAAAATAAGTCATAAAATCTACGATTTAAACTGCTGCGCCTTTCATAAACAATGAAGTGCGCTTTTTAATAATGACGTATACCCAAACCATAGACAGGTTTTCTGAAATGAAACGTCTTGCTCGCTCTCTCGCTTCCATGTTTGTTCGTGGTCGTTTTGCATTTCTGTGCTAGATTTTCCAGTTTAGCATTTAAAATTAGTGATTTTATTCGTAAGAGAGTGTAATTAATGATATTTTCGGTGTCACGGCGGCCTTGTGAGGATTTGTCGCCAAAGAAAAAGTGCATAACAGCGGTATAATAACAGGGAGGGTACGTCTTTCATATCCTTTTAATCAAGTAAATGCGTCATTTTAACGAATACTGTTGAAAGTGCTCATGAAAAGAGAAGAATATATGTATTATTTGGCACGGTAGTCAAATGGACAAGTAGGCAATCGCGGGGAGGCCTACATGTAGTGCTTTTATGACGTACAGCTGATTCCGATGAGGGCGTCTATAGGTAATTTTTAATCGTCCGAGGCGAAGGAAACGAAGTGATACGGGCATAAGCGGTTAGTCATCATCATAATAGACACGTTTTAGTGTCCGACGAATAAATTGATTGAGAAATTAAATTATATAGGTCCGTGGAACTGCGTCGAAGGGTGACTGATAAAGTGTCATTGTAATACCTTTTGTTTCTTTGTGATTTCGCGACGATAATACGGCCGTGTAGATAACAATTTCTTGTATACTGAATTCGACGATACTTTATTGCAGTCCATTTTATAGTTCGCAAGGCTCAAGGCCTGATAGAAAAACAACAACAAATCGTTTTTTTATGTGCATGGGTGATTAAATTTTACTAGTACTTACAATATTGTCAATGGTGTCTAATTGTGTTTTTGTTGGACTTTTAAGTGGTGAGTTTTATTATATGAAGTTGTACATACATAAATAGTAAAGTTTTCAATAAATAGTTTTTTAAACAAGGGAGTTGAATACAGCAATGTAGATTTCAGAAACTCATAATTTTGTTCAAAATTCTATGAGTAAAACTTTAAAAACCATAGACCATGGACCATGCAATAGTACTTATTTAATTCATTGAATGAATGCTAAAACCAGTTTTACTGAGTTAATATCAGTTTTTGTGACTTTTGTAAAAAGCTATATATTTCGATTTCATTGTTGACTAATATTGTCTTATTAATTTCAAAAGGATTACAAACTGTAATAAATAACAATTCTAATGTTATAAGGGGTAAATAAACAGATCATTATTGGGATATAGGTTGATCCAATTGCAATCCACTTAGTTCAATCTTATGCCTATAGACACTCAATGTCCAAGCACTCTGTTGTTTTAAGTCCCCTTCCCCACAGAAATAGGCACAAAGTACCTAGTACTTTCACCTGTATAGGGCAAAACTAAAAGGAAGAGTTATTTTTTGTCAGTCTGTATGTCCATTGTGCCTAACCTATAGCACTAGAATATATTCACAATAACAGCCTGGGTGACATAGCCTATATTTTAATTAAGTAAAACTTTTAATGTGTTGGGTTATAGTTTTTTAACTTTTTCAAGCAACTTTATAGTAGTACTTAATAAGTTACTACTTAATATTAATTTAAATGATTCAATTCAGTTATCAATTGGTACATCCTTGAATTTCAACGCTTGATAATTTGATTGCATTGAAGATTATAATTGTTATTATCATAAAAATATATCTATTATATATATATGAGGGCTTGCACTGAATAACAGAGCTGTGATGGGGTCTATGCTGCAGTATGACTTGCTGAGTGTAAGGATTGCAACATGGTATATATAAATTTGAAAGTAATATTGTCTGTCTGTTACACATAGCTAAACCAATGCACTAATTTCAATGAAATTCAGCATGGAGATAGTTTGATTCTTCTCTCATAGATATATTTGTTTTACTAGAGATCATAAATCAAAATAATAAATCCATATGCCATTTAAAATAATAAAGAATCTAAATGACATTTTTTGCCTGTAAGAGCTTTACAGACATTTTTACTCATCGGAAAGGCCCTGCCTGTGGGTATTGTTGTACTTTTGAAACAACAACCAGGGTTAAGCTAGTTTTATACATATTTGCCATTATTTGGCCATATCTGTTTATTTATGATAGTCATAGAGGTTGATTGGTATAACACAAATGAGGCAGGATCTCGTCATACCTAATATGTGTTAATTAATGCATATGGCTTCTTTAAATACTTCTATTATAATTGTAAGAAATATGAACTTGTGACAAAAAAGTAACTGTATCGTTCTCCAATCTATCTGTACACCGAAATTAATCCAAATCGGTTTACCAGCTTAAGCCTAAAATAAATAAATATTCCGGACATGTAACACACAACGCCATCTAGTCCCAAGCTAAGCAAAAGCTTGTGTTATGGGTACTGGACAACTGATATAAATACTTATATACTTTTTTTTTGTAAATACATACATATTATACATAGAAAACACCCAAACTCCAAAACAAATATTTGCAGATCATACAAACTTTTGGTCCGACCCGGGAATCGAACCCGAGACCTCAAGCTTAGTAGTTGTATATGCTACCACTATGCTACCGAGGCAATCTGAAAAAAGACAAAGTTACTTTCGAATTCATAATATTAGTAGATATGAGTTAGTTACTTGCATGTAGAAAATGAAAAAAAAAAGCTAAGGTTTCATTCACACACTTGATTTTTTATTTTGTATAAGTATGCCCTTTATTGGACTTATCACAAATGCCAAACTATTGTATGCTCATATTAGTTAGTATTGTTTACATAAGAGTTCTAGGAAGGCTTATAAGTGTGGGTAGGTAATTGGTAATTCCGCTTACAAGATTTATGAAAATGTTTGTAGTTTGTTTCTGAGATTATTAGAGTATAGAGGATAGAAAAAAATTCAATGTACTATGTATGTCTGTAAGAAAGTAAGCTTGCTTGCCTGTTAATTATAATTCAATACCTATTTCCATAGCAGTCATCCTACTAATATTATGAATGCGAAAATTTGTGAGTATGTAAGTGAATATGTTTGTTGCTCTTTCACGCAAAAACTATGGAATGGATTTTGATGAATCTTTACAATAATATACCTTATTCATCAGAATAACACATTGGCTACAATTTATAAAGATACTAGCTTTGCCTCGCGGTATTGCCCGCGGTTTTTGTCGTACCGCGGGGTTCAGCTAGTATTCTTATAAGTCTTTTCTTAATTCATTAACTTTATTTTAAACACTAGCGACCCGCCCCGGCTTCGCACGGGTGCAATGCTGATACTAAATACACGTTGTATATAAAACATAGCTGACCCACGCAACCTCGTTTGCGCCTTATATAGCCCGTAGCATGAAAATTTTCGCAAAATAAGTAACTTTTCTGGTTGATTTTTACACCTTGTGTCCGAAAAACCCAAATATCTTACGGAACCCTATTTTTTTCCAAAATAAAATAAAGCCTATGTTACTCGTGGATAATGTAGCTTTCGAATGGTGAAAGAATTTTTAAAATCGGTCCAGTAGTTTTTGAGCCTATTCATTACAAACATACAAAAATAGGTACAAATCTTTCCTCTTTATAATATTAGTATAGATTGGGTCTGTGCTATTTTTAACTTTAAGGTTATAAGTTTAAAACTTAAAGTTGAAAAACAAAGAATCACTATGGGGAATAAAACTTATAAAGAAGGGAAGGTGACGATATGTATGTATATTTAGTTCAACCTGAGTGTTTCTTAGTTCTTAGAATCAAAAGCGAAACAAACTATGTTTGGAATAGTCATCCTTTAAATGCAGAGGTAGAACAGAAAACTAAGATTTTAGGCAAATAGTAAAGTTACGTATTTTAAGATACTTATAAAAATACTAAAGACTTGAATTGGCTCTGATAGTATATGAATGTATATACATATAAAAACCCCCCTGTTGAATTACTCTATCTATTGCTGAAAACTGCATTTACATATGTTGAGTAGTTTAAAAGAAAGTGAACAGACAGACTTTGGAAGTGTATTATTTTTTTACCATATAAAAATATATTGAAATAAATAAAGTTAAAATAATTCTTAGACTTTTAACAGACTGCAGTAGATATGTCACTTTTTAGGGTTCCGTACCGTTCATAGGGTAAAACAGAACCCTATTACTAAGACTTTGCTGTCCGCTTATCACCAGGCTGTATCTAATGAACTGTGATAGTTGACAGTTTCATTTTCAAAGATGAAATGTATTTATTGTATAATGTAGTTATTGATGTATTTCTGTTGCCGCTATAACAATTAATACGAAAATCAGAATAAAATAAATATTTAAGAGGCTCTCATACAAGAAACATGATTTTATTTGCTCATTTTTTTCGATACTGATAAAGGCAACAGGTAGACGCTAGAAATATTCACACAATGTTTCGATATATATTCACTTAAAAATAAATAATTAAATAATATAAATATTTAATGGTTGCTCCTTTTTGTTAGTTAGATAATGGTAAGGAATCCTGACTCATACTTGTCTGGTTTTTGTTATAATCGTGTCTTTATTTTATTTAGTGTCAGTGGGCCAACAATGATAAAATAATGTTAATTTAATAAAATTCGCCGAGATAGTGAGACAAAGTAATTGTTTTGTGAGAATGAGGACGCCATTAAGTGCTATTCCTATCTCCTTTCTTTGTGTCCTTCAACTTTTACTTAACTGTTTAAAAAAGAGTGGGAAATGATCACACACTAATTTATGTAAACAATAGTATACCTGGTTTTGTTGCCTTTAGAAAATAACTTTACTGTCTTTTTTTTTGTTTTAATGTTAATGGGCACCTAAAAACTGAGTGCAGAACTCAAAGAATGAAAAAGAGGTTTTTAGGATTCAATAACTTTACTATAAAGTGACTACGGAATTTCTTAACACCTGTTTTTAGAGTGGCACTGTTATCACTCAGCTTGAAAAAGCCCATTTGTGCCTATATATAGCTCCCTAAGTTGCTTTGTCGAATAAGTAGTTCAAGTTGGTAGAGCCACGTTGATTTCAGCACGATTGGGCCGGCTCTACCCTCACACAGAAATTCAACGTAAAATGACAGCGTTCGTGCTGCCGTGTTGAGTTGGTGAGTGCTAGACCGGAGCCCCAATGTTGCAGAAGCATCACTAGGCCGCCATGGTGTGGGTCACCACGCTGCATTGTCTGCATTTGCAATGAGTATGGTGACCACCACTCTTGGATTCTGCTTAAGCTTTCCATCAGGCAGAGTAGAATAATTTTAGTAGGGCCATACATAATAAAAAAACAAGTCTATCCACGTAGGTACATACGTAAAATTAAACTGCTTTAAGCACGCAAAGTTTAATGTTTTGTTACAATTAAGAAACAGAAAAAAACTATAATAAACTCTTTTGTTTACTTTAGAATAATAGCCCGCGTAGAAACTAAAATTAATTAGGTGTATAATCCTAGGACAATGTGATATTATCTTCTAATCTTCTCGTGAATAAACATATACATAATGGCCTTTCTCTAAAATCTTGTGTAGTATGAAAGACAATGCAACATATTAATATCGAAACCACACGTCATAACCTCTGTGTCCATAGATTAGAGCGCAAAGGCAATGATGGCACTGGCTTTCGGCCTTTGCAGCACCTTAATTTTTTTATTTACCTGTCATAACATAAGGTTAGACTCTGTTCAGACAGTCTGTTGTTAATTAAAATATATTTTGCTTTACAGATATCTGGTTTAGATAAAACAGTGACCATAATTTACGAAGGTTTAATATAATTTGTTCGTTCGCGATTGGTTATCCAACAGTTGACGCCCCTTTAAAAATAGTTTACAGTTTTATCGTCGAGGATAAATGGATTTCCCTAGATTTATTGTATACAAGTCCGAGTATTTTGAAATGTTCATTTAATAAGTTTAGTTATCAGAGGATGCATATGCAAATTTTATTGATTTGGGTGAAAAGGACAAGGTTGTGCCACCTGATGAAGGTCGCGAGAAACATGTTGCCTGCAAACATAAGAACACAATAAATAAGAATTATACCGGTTATACCAATACATGAATGAATCAGTCATTTTGTAAGGAATTAAAAATCTCCTCAATTCAACTTAATTCTTTGTTAAGCTGTAAATCGATTGATAAAAAAACTGTTTTTAATACATCGTATACATACATCTAGACACGCGGTAGAGTGTCAAGCCAAGTTCAAGCTAACATAACTGGTGAACAGCCGCCGTGTGTTATTAACACGAACCATTTGGAACCACTTTTGATACATTCATAACTGAGAAACTATTTCACATGGACATGTCGAATTTGGCTCATATATTTAGGCTTAACGGCTATTTAGATATTAACGTCCAGAAATCCTCATTTTATCAATGACACACCTATAGATCAAAATTCTATGACTTAAAAAGTTCAAATTTGACAACCAAATAGGAAGTTTGGTGAATATATGGGAATAAATCAGAAACTAGTATTTTTTTATCATTTGATTATTTTTTCAATAAATTGGCAATTCTCTCAATACCACTCTTAATTTATCAGTTTTAATACTTATAACCATGTACATAGACAATAAGTACATAGACTATACTAGACGTACATATACTGTACTAAGACTAAAGTCGAGTTTCGTATTTTTACGATATTAACTGGGATTTAATATTAATTATTATTTCAATATAAAATAACATTAAAAATAGGTATTTCGGACCACGGCGCGCACTTGCACAAATCACAAGGCACATTTATGTTTTGCATGGGATTACTGCTACATAAATATAATTGATATCATCAATCAATCCAGCACTTGTCAACCCACTTTTCTTATTTTTAAATGGCTGCCCCGGCACGCTTCGTTCTTTCAAAAGTTAATATATTATATTAGTTGAATAATTAGCTGACTCTCGCAACTTCGTTTACGTCTACTATTGCCCGTAGCGTAATAATTTTCCCCTGTTTTTAAACATTATTCATTGGGGCTCCGCTCCTATTGGTCTTAGCGTGATGATATATAGCCTAAAGCCGTCCTCGATAAATGTACTATCCAATATTTAAAGCATTTTCAAATCGGACCAGTGGTTCCTGAGATTAGCGCGTTCAAGCAAACAAACAAACACTTCAGCTTTATAATATTAGAATAGATTGTCACTACCTAGTACCCATTTCGATCTTTAGATTTAGATGCCTATTGCGCACCCAATTCGTCAGTGTTAGTATCGATTTCAACAATCGATTCTTCCAAGATATAATAGTCTGAAAAATAGAATAATGTTTTGTTCATCAGTTTTGATACAAAGAAATATATTACGTATGCTACTTTCAGTCTACAATCTATGTTTATGGCAAATGTTATTAAGATCCTTTTAGCCATTCAGTCATTATAGAGTTACATCTTAATATATAAATCTCGTGTCACAATGTTTGTCCTCAATTGACTCCTAAACCACTTAACCGATTATAATAAAATTCGCACACCATGTGCAGTTCGATCCAACTTGAGAGATAGGATAGTTTAAATCTCAAATTATAGTCGCAATTTTAATTTATTGCTAATTATTTGTCTGTTATTATTTGACAGTCACAATTATCTGTTAACTCCAAATGATTCTAACAGATGTCGATACCTTTCGACTGGGTTGAGTAAGTAATCAATAGATGGCGCTGCTATGGTAAATCTATAGGCTATATTTTATTTTAGAAAAAAATAGGGTTCCGTAAGATATTGGGATTTTTCGGACACAAGGTGTAAAAAATCAACCCTATACGGGGGAAAATTTTTCGCTACGGGCAATAAAAGACGCAAACGAGGTTGCGTCGGTCAGCTAGTTAATAATAAGTATGATAACAGTAAGATTAATCGTAACTATGCTTTATTATAATTAATCGATATATCGATATTATACTTATCTATATATATATTATATTGGGAATAATAAAGGCTAGGAAGATGATGATCGATATTATACTTATCTGATAATCACTAAAATATGTTGATACGATTATCAAAGAATCTTTTTGAATTGACATAGTTTTTGTCTGTTCGCGTATTTGTGGATGACTTTGCATGTCCTCCGAAGCACGGAGGGACGTTCTCTTGTTATCAGCCAGTCATCTCTAAATATTTGTAATTTAGTTTACTTATTCGCTTAAAGGTGTTTCATCAGGTAGACCTCATTTCTGAATAAGTGTTTGCCCTCTCCAAAAGATAGAGTTAGACTAGACCTGGTTACTTAAATGACCCTACGTCATCTCATCGATCATCATAAATCAGTGACTCAATAGATTTATATTGGTCTAAATTGACCTGTAAATTTGTATGTACTTTACATATAAAAATTATATCTTTATTTAGCACTCTCGTGTATGCAGTGAAAAGTATGCTTAGTTTAGTGTAATTAGTCAAATATATATATTATTGTCTAGTATTTTTTACCTAAAACCAGTTTTGTTTGATGCAGGCGATGGCGACAAACAGGACCGGTGCTGCTCAACGGCCGAACGGCGCTCCTCAAACGAAAGTATGCCAGTTCAAGCTAGTGCTTCTAGGCGAGTCGGCGGTAGGGAAGTCTTCGCTGGTGCTCCGGTTCGTCAAGGGCCAGTTCCACGAGTACCAGGAGAGCACGATCGGCGCAGCCTTCCTAACGCAGACCGTATGTCTCGATGATACTACTGTTAAGTTCGAGATTTGGGACACGGCGGGGCAGGAGAGGTAAGGATCATGTTTATAACTTGAATTGCCTACTGATTACTTAGTGTGAGTTGATTGTCGCGGTCTGCACTGAACTCTTTCTCAATAGTAACGCCGAACGCGATAAGCAAGTCTAAGATGTGGAATAAACTCACACTAGACTTACTCAATTTTATATATTTTTTAATTCCAATATATAAAATCTCTAACCTCAGGACTCCCACTTTGAATTCAAAATAAGTTTAGTGTTGCATCTCTTGTATTTACGATAGATGGAGTAAATTTTTCTATCACGTGATGTTACACTAAACGTCGCACCAATCAAATGTTTTGAAATCATTAAACTTTAATATTCACTTCAAAGTTATAAAAAACATTCAATTGGTTTAAAATAAACTATTCATACTGTAATTTTAAGATGAATATCATAGGTGGTATAATTTTTTTATTGTTAGCGTTCAAAAGTGGTTAAATCTAAGTACCTACACAGTTGTATAATGACGTCATAGTAAACAAGGCCGCGAGGAAAAACATGAGTCAGATATATTTTCTTTAGATGGTCGGCAACCTTCGCTTCGCTTTTGTCTCTTAATTGTTTGTAACGTACTTTCGACGTATCTTTGCGAATCCGAACTTCGCGCAGAAGGTTGCGCGATAACTTGTTTTATAGTTTTCCATATTTATTTAATTTGTACACATTGGTCACTGTATTAGGGACATTTTATTCGTACATTGGTATATAAAAAAAATTACAATAACAGATTTCTTCACGAGTATACACGCGCTAAAGTTCACAGAGCCTATGTTCAAACTCGCCAAGATACGTCGGCCGTATAGTACGGTAGATA
Organism: Spilarctia lutea; assembly: GCA_916048165.1. NCBI lineage: Eukaryota > Metazoa > Arthropoda > Insecta > Lepidoptera > Erebidae > Spilarctia > Spilarctia lutea. Next base: position 2,008,254 of record OU696473.1, on the reverse strand, counting down.
GTTCTTCAATGCCAATGACGCTACGTTATATAATTGCACACATTTAATAAATACTCCACCGATCAGCAATGAAATCAGTTATACAGCCTCTATTTTATTGTGTTTAACGGTCATTCTGTTTATAAACTGATTTGTCAATATATTTTTGAAATGTCATCTGTCAAACGACCACAGTTTTTTTGTTTGTCGAACTGTCAATCTGTTTGGCACTTGTACTGAAACCAAACTGCATAGGCCAATGTCTGTATCGACAGACGATACAGACATGAGTACGAAATTTTATCTGTAAAATGTAAACTTACATGTTTTTGTTTAGAACTGTAAATATTTTTACCGAACTCAGCTTCGTTCTCCATCGAATTCTGAAATGTTATCAATCAAATGTATACCATTTTCATCATCTAACTGTCCATTTATTGGGCACGGGTACTGAGCAAAACTGCATTGTCCATTGTCCGTCAATGTCTGAATTATTATCAGTCAAATGACCTTCTTTTTTGTGTCGAACTGTCGGTCTTATCGTAAGTACTAATATTTAACATAAGTCCATCGACCGCCGATGTTATCTGTCAAACGATCACATTTTTGAGACGAATTATCATTACAATCTTTTCCTCATTACTACTTATCCAAAACCAAACCATAGACCGATATCGACCGTGTCGGACGACATCGAGGGAAGTATGGACAGTGCTTTCGTCGCCGACTGCGGCTGCTTACGTAAAAGCAGCACCAAAGACAACATGCGTTAAATGTTGCCTCAACGGAATCCTTCTTGCAAATGTAGCGATCGCCGGTACTTTCGTGCCGTTACTGAGTCACGTTTGTAGAGCGACAGAAGCTCAACAGTATCGCGTTAGCATCGCGACTGAATCGTTGTTACGTGGGCAAGGGCACACAGCTAGCGACCGCATCGCAACTGTATCGATGCGAACGCGCGACACCATCGCTACTGCACCACTGCAAGAAGTCGCCGTGGGTGATCACCCTTAAATCCTCTAAACTACTCAACGGATTTAGATGCAGTTTTTAACAATGAATAGAACAATAGACTGATTAAAGAGGAAAGTTTATATACTTACACACTATATTAGAGGCAATCCGAAAACTCTAGACTTCCGTGCGAAACCAGGCCGGGTCGGGTCGCTAGTTTATTATAATTGAGAAGCAAAGACCTGAGTTTTATTTTCCTATGGAACGTTGCTATTAGCTTTTCAAGTCTTTTAATTGTCAGTATGGCAGTAGTTCACTAAGGTTTGAATATTAAATATACCTAAGGAATTTAATGTAATACAATAACAAGGAAGTAGATTCCAGTGTATTATAAAGTTTGACATTACTTTATAATTGTTTAACTAAACATAAAAAGTAAATGATTCCATAATAACATTGTATGTTATTATAAACAATTCATTCAAATGTCCTACAGAATTAATCCCTTTGACATTTAACAAAGAGAAACTGATTTATCTTGTTTACTGACATATTTAACGCCTCTTTTTTGTCGTTGAACCTAAAAAGACAATGACCCAATAGGCACAAAAAACAAAATGTCAAAACAAAATAACTGATTCCTCTTTGAAATTGTTATTTTTGAAGTAAAAACTTCTGTAGCCGATGTTTGATGTTGATAATTTTAATTTAAATATTATGAAATAATGAACATTAGTTTTACAAATAACATTCTAAGTTATAGGTTTACACTTCTATCGGCGGTCCTTATGACTGCACATTTTTATTTGATTTATCCGTTAAGTGCCATATGATTGAATAACATGACATAACGCCTTGAACATTTTCTCCACAGGTATCACAGCTTAGCGCCTATGTACTACAGGGGTGCGCAAGCAGCGATCGTCGTATATGATATTACTAATCAGGTAAATTCTTTGTTTTGCGATGTTATTGTTGACCCGCGTTACGACATCTTATTGAGAATTAATCAGCCTTTATACCTCTTTTGTTCATATCGCTCTAACTAAAAGAATGACAACGATTTTGAAGTGAAACTTCTTAGGCGCATGAGGGTAAAATTTTTACGGATGAAACGCAATAATAATAATATTAGCGTCACGAAGATCTGCAGCGTTTTTGTCGAAGAAGAGGGCGAGAGCGATTGAGAGAGAGTGAGAAAGGGCGAATTTGAATTTAATATTCATCACCTGAGATTTTACTATATTATTTTTTAATCAATATTTATTGAATGTAATTTAATGATTCTCTTTAATTATTTTATTAATAATTAGTTTCCAAAGAAGTTTCACTTTTGACACGTGTACTTTGTACAACGCACTTTTTTTTTTATTAGAAAAGTGGCTGTAACTGAAGATTATTAACATTTTTTTATCTACATTAAAAAAAATACTCATCCTATGGGTGGATAATTACTCAAGGAAGAATACGGTTTATAACAATTAATCAAAATGTAGGCACATAGAACTCTTACACACTCAAACACTTTGATACTTTTTACTAAAAATAAACTCTTAAAATGGTTATTCCCGCCACAACGTCGCGTGAAAGCCTGTTTCAGTGCGCAGTATTATTTATGTTGTTGAGCACGGTAATGTTTTATGGCGATAAAAAAAACGCGGAATTCTGAATTTTTTTGTGTCGTGTGGTCAACCTTGACCTTTTTGGTCACGGGTACATAGATCGTCACCTGTAGTGTGACATCTTGTTTGCTTAGCTGTTCTATACAAGATGCAAATTCTGGCATATACCTAATATAACTCGTGTTATAGGTTTAGAGAATATAGCTATTAAATGCAAAGACAATTTAGTAACGAGTTGGGGTCGGCTTTAAGTCTAACAAATATTGCTGCTGCACTTCAATTTTTTGCGTGAAGCAACTTTCTTTAGAACTACACACCTGAAGTACAAGGTACGAAATCGAAGTTCTGTTGATTAGAAATACTGTTGTAGGACGCCAACTACCCTACGGTTGATAAAATTGCGGGGACCGACTGTCATTACGTGCTCTCCGCGACACCGATGGGCTCAGTGTGTTGAATGGTCACCCATCATAGACTGCTTTGGCTAGGATTGGTCATTTTTGCAATGCATTAAGCTACTCGATTACTACGATGCGATTACGCTTTAACTATAACAAAACAATCTCTTAAATTTATGTTTATAGATTACAGATAGTTATAAAAATGTGTGTCAATACAACAAAAAGTAGTTGAACTACAAAGGAAATGTTGTTTCTCCTTGAGTAAGGTCGTGTCTGTTTGCATTCTGTTTAGTGCTAGCGTAACGTTATTTTAGCAAGTGTTGGAGGCGCGTGGACACGGCGCCCTACTAATTTTTGTTTCCTTGAAAACTTAGCATAGGTCACATCACATGTGAAATGATAAATCTCTACAATAGCCAATGTCAAAATAGTTAACTACCTTTTTTGGGTTCCATAGCGCCTGTAGTGAACCTTTGTATCTTCATTTATTCTTCCTACGATTGGATATATGGACGTTATTAACTCTTTCACGCAAAATTACTGAACGTGGGAGGGAATTAAGGGAGAAAACTACGCGAATGAATCACTGTACCGATTTTGTGTGTGGTGACGGATTAAGAACACGGGAGTGTCACCTGTTTTTTTTTACGTATGGAAACCCTCTCGGGCCGTTACCCCACCGGGGTTTGCGGCGGGGCGGTGTGTCCAAATCGAACCGACTAAAACCACACGGTGTGCCACTTTGCACCTGAGCAGGGAGGGGTCCGGGAACCCCTGTTATTAACACGACCGGACCACGGGAGTGTCACCTACCCTATCCATCCTATGGGTGTCGTAAGAGGCGACTTATGGATCAAACTACCCAAGACCACAAAACTGCAAAGAGAAGGGAATCTTAAAACACCCTGTGCCAATCCGTCTGGCCATTGTGGTATAGTAGGCCTAAAGCTCCTTTCTAAGGTGAGGCCTATGTCCAGCTGTGGACTGATAAAAGCTGTTGGTGACTATGAAAACGTTTATACCATTTGGAGCTGAAAAGCTATAGTTTTTTTTATCCGATATCGCTACGATCAAATCGAGATATAAAACTTATATTTTAGCTAGACTATTTTTTTTCTGTAAAGCGTGCTCTAGACTATAAAATAAAATTGAAATAAAGTTATCAACACTGTTCACGCCAGGAGCGTCGACCTGTAGGACTTACCGGCCGATGGCCTCCATAGATACGCTCGTTTTAACTATGAATAATTATATTGTACTAGAATAACAAAATGAAATACGGAACCGAGTGAAATATCAACCTGTCGACACGGTGTGCAAATATTATGTACTTTTTTCAGCTTGTTTTTGAGAATTTCGTGCCCGTAACTGATATTAAATGTAATACGAGCAATTCATAAATATTTTTATATATAATCTGAATCTCTGAAAAGGCTCCAACGATTTTCATGAAATTCAGTATGCAGGGAGTTTCGAGGGCGATAAATCGATCTAACTAGGATTCGCTTTTAGAAAATTTACTAAAAAATATGCTATTCAGGCCTTTTTTTTTCTGAGTGGAAATCCCCTCGCATACCACCTCTTGGTGGCATATCGGACTCGAACTGACTAAAACCGCACGCTGTCTCGGGTACTAGAAATCAAAGACCCAGGTGCACCCTAGAAGGGAAAACCTTGGAACCCCGACGTACTTCGTACCACCCATGTTCTGTTGCTGGCCCCCTCCTGTGTGGGAATTCTGATCTTCCCGATATTGTACCTGTACGTTCACGACGCTATCCAGCGTTCACGACGCTACCCAGACCTGCTTCTGCTAGGGTGACAGATGGCCTCATGTGCCGGGAGAGTTTCAAACTTCTCCCGCTCCCGCACCGCCCTCTACTTCGCAAGCTTAACTTGCTCTCAAAAAGAAACGGCGGAATTTCACGCGCTCTCGTTCCGCAACGTGGCCGGAATCATGTTACCGAGCGAGAGAATCCCCCCCCCCCCACTCACCCCGATGGCCGCTCCGAGATCACGCCCCGGCCTCCCCCACGCCGGACATTCTGCCAGCGTGTGGAGCGTCGTGTCCACGGTCTGGCCATCGCTTCTTCGCTCAATCGCTTAGGCTTTGGCTCCTTGCGGTTACACTGAGACTAATATATTCAAAACGATCGAACGGGCCGGCTCGACCAGGGCGGGGTACTTACACGGGGTACCCTCGTACAGAAGATCAACGTAAAATGAAAGCGTTCGTGCTGTCGTGGCATCACTATACTATGCCGCCATGGAGTGGGTCACCATGCTGCGTACTACATCGCAATGAGTATGGTGACCATATCTTGAATTTTGCTTATGATTTCCATCAGGCAGAGTAGAGTCATTTTGGCAGGGCCATACATAAAAATAAGACAACATATGATACGCTTTTACGTTCTGAGTGGTAATCGAACCTTGAGGAAGATTAACCATTAGATAACGACAACGACAATACCCAGGCCAAAATTCATCTAAACACTTTGACTACTGACCATGCCATTCTGTTAGAATCGGTAAAAATAATTATTATTATTATGTACACTTATGCCCAGTTCTTATATTTGAAAAACGATCCGTTCTAGGTACGAATAGTAGTATATTATACGGGCCGTAAGCTAAAATCGTTCCTATATAAAATAAATTGAGGAACGGTATTTACGACTCGTAGTCGGTTGTAGAAAATTTTTACACGATGACGATTCGTTAAATATAGGTACCGGGCATTAATCAGTACCACTAATCGGGGGTATATGTAAAAAGGGATTGTCAAAAATGTAGCCTGCCTTGAAGTTATTTGTAAACTCATAATTGCAGTGGCATACGGAAAGCGATGCTGCATTTATCGGCGGATATAACTGGAGCTCATTTCCCGTGAGTCTAGATCGTTTCCCGTGCGTGTGGCAGCCTTGTTCTCTTACCTAAAACCGAACTACTATTGAGAGTCTTGAGCAGCTAGAGAACACTAGTTAGTGTTTGCACTTACTTTTAGAACGTAATTTCCAGGTACCGAAACGCTTTAGGGGTCATCCACAAACTATGCCACACGAATTTTGTACATAACTACCTGACCCACGCAACCTCGTTTGCGTCTTCTATTGCCCATAGCGTGAAAATTTTCCCCCGTTTTTGAAATATTTTTTATTGGTGATCCGCTCCTATTAGTATTAGCGTGATGATATATATATACGGTCGAGGAAGGCTTTATAGCCTATAGCCTTCCTCGTTAAATGGACTAAACAACACTAAAATCAATCAAATCGGACCAGCGGTTCCTGAGACCGCACTCTGTCCCTGTCGCAGCTGAGCTGACGCCCACTCCTAAATGTGACGTCACATTTTTGCAATTTTGCTTTCAGAAATTTTGAAAAGAAAACGGCAGAATCGTAAGTGACATTACAAAAAATAAGACCCCTCCTCCAAAACTATGTCCAATACTTTCCATCTGACTTTTGTATGTCAAGGTACCAAAAAAGCAACTGTTTCAACTATGTTGTAGTTAAAACATTTTCTACTTTATATGCTAGATTCTCCAGTAGTCAAAGAAGTAGGTACATACATATATCACAGTACGTTATCATGAAAACGATACGATAGAACAATTATCAGATAACATAATTATAATATGAACGATATACCATTATGTGCTTTTATTGCTCTATCTCAATATATTCGTTCTAGAACGTTCTTAATGACGCTCAGTCCATAAACAAGGCCTGTGTCTATTATATTGGGCTTTATGAACGCAATAGAAACCAAAACAATTATATTTAAATTTTTGTCGCTGTATGTTTGTACGTTTGTGCACGCAAATCTCAGAAGTGGCTTAACTGATTTGGATGCGGTTTTCACTAATACGTTACGGTTTGTTTCACTTAACATTCAGTGTTAGTTTTATTGCAATATGTTTATAATTATAAAAGAAATCACCAAGGTAACCGACCTTTACGCGGCAAAAGCCTAGTACAATACAGAACCTAGTACAATATTGTTGTATTCTATATTTTACATTATTGTTGTTACTTTTAGTGCAATATACTTTGTATTTTATGGGCTAAAATGATATTTTAAAACAATAGAAATGTTACGTACGTAATAACTCGTGCCGAAACCTGTGCCGTGTGGTCTAAAACTACTTCATGCATTGACAAATTTTACTGATGAGTAGTACGAAAGATACGAAGCAGTTCGTAAGAGAAAAAGACAGGTAGCTATCTTTAATTATCACACTTGAAATGTTTACTTAAATCTCAAATGTTTGTATAGAATAATATTTATAGTCGTAGATTGACACTCGATTGAAAAGTTTAAGAGGTTGCTTAAGTAGTGTAAAAGATATATGTTGCGTGAAATTTATTACTGACAGGGCCAATTCCACACCTATATTGTGGCGACTACAGCGCCATCTACCACAGATACACTGAATTACGGAGCAACGTACAACACGAAAAAACTACCAATCCTGAATCGCGCAGTAGAAATTCTCGCACCGGATTATCATACGTACAACATCCCAACATACATCAACTGTTGGGCAGGCGTGATCACCTCGCCCGGCCGGAGGATCCTCCCTTTGTGTTGGAGGGACATAGCGCCCGTTCCCCCACAACATTATAATATGCGAAAGTAACTCTGTCTGTCATACTTTAATGGCTAAATCGCTGCACCAATTTTAATTAAATTTGGTATGTAGATACTTTGATACTCTAGGAAGGACAGAGTAGCCCTCTTTCTTCGATAACCGACAAACACGGGGGCGGAGCCGTGCGCAATAGCTATTAATTAAATAAAAGTATTCACGTGTTGACTCCAACTCTGTTAACGGCAGGCACAAAGGCCTCGGAACACAAATAATCTGTTAACATTAAAACTTAAGCTTAAGATAAGGAAGGAAAGTGAGTGGGTAAAACACTATTACACTCTTTAAAAAATATACACATTTATTTCTGAAATAATAGAATGATTTATAAAGAAAATACCATAAGCACTCATAACTAAAGTAGACACAACATAACAAACTTTATCTCAAGTTCCAAACCAACAAAAAAATAATTCTCTATTGATAAGAAATACGTCTACGTTAAAACTCAAAGCTAATAAATCTCTCATAAGTACATATTAAGTATAATAATTGTTTTTACTCGAAACGGACAAGCGTATTTTTTCTAATCTTTGAGTGGTAATTTAGTACGAAAACTAACACTTTGCTTTCTTTGTTAGACCTTTTGTGTTAGATCTTTTTTCAAAATATATTTATCAGTAGTTTTCAAATGATTACTACAGATCCTGCTGCTTTTTGATGATACCCATCCAGTCTGATTCGCTTCTTTGCTCACGGGAGAGACACACTTTGGCATGAATCGGCCGGAGTGATGCCTCGGCCTTACCGAAAACCAATGTTAAATAGTGCCTGTGCTGTGTTTTACCGAGTGAGTGAGGATACCGCAGGCCCATCCCCCAACCTAAATGCCTATTTTAATGTTTATTCATTCGTAAAATAAATAAAAAATCAATAATAAATACTAACTTAAACTAAAATAAAATAATTTCAGTGGCAAGCATTAAAGTCACTATTGATATTCGCTTCTGTACCTACAACTAATCTTTGCCCCCAGTCCAAGCATCCTTGTCGCTCTGGCGTCATAATTACTACTCTCCCTTTTTTTACCTACGTCGAAAGTGTCATTTATTAGAATGTTTGGAAAAATTATTGAAATATACTTAACTAACTGACCCACGCAACCTCGTTTGCGTCTTCTATTACCCGTAGCCTTTTCCCCCGTTTTTGAAACATTCTTCATTGGTGCTCCATTCCTATTAGTATTAGCGTGATGATATATAGCCTTCCTCGATAACTGAATTATCCAACACTGAAATATTTTTTCAAATTGGACCAGTTCCTGAGATTAGCGCGTTCAAACAAACAAACTCTTCAGCTATTAATATAGATAATCAAAATATTTTTGTATACTCATATGTGGTATGTTATATTTTGACATGATAATTGGTACACTTGGGAAACGACACACGATGGCATTTTTTAATAAATACATATTGGTATACACATAGATATTACGGAACGACACACTTGTGACTGCGTTCTATGCAGACTAATTAGAAGTTATTACAATTGGAACGCATTCGAGGCTTTACAATTCACTCGCTAAGATCTGCTTTTTTATATGATGTCATTGATGGGCTGTGAATAAATCAGTATCTTTTATTTCGTTCAATGAGTTTTTTTTTGCAATAACTGAGATGAGACGCAGACGATATTGCACGGGTCGTCTAGTCATATAAATGTGACTTGTATCTGAAGCATACATCGATAATATTGTTTTGACTTCAGTCAATACACAGCATGTAACAAATAGTATTATAAAAGTAAGTCTTCGCGAGTTCAAGGGCGTAGCGCAGACACCGCTACTGATAGCGTGTACCACACGACATATCATATTTATACATGTACCATACGCAGTATTTGTACTGCAAATATACTTGGTACTTATGTATCAGAGTAGATAACGTATCTGATATGCAGCATTTAACGGAGGAAAGTATTTTTATATGTATGGTGGATCCTGATATCGTCATTCTGTACGGTATATGTCGAAAAATATAGCAGTTACAGTAATATAATTTCAAACGTTTGACTCAAGTCTGATCCCACAAAGTAGGCAGATCCTGTATTATATATAATATTTGCACAAATCTCACACAAGCCGTCTGAGCTCAAAATATGCAGAGCCTTGTACTATAGTAACCAGAGTACTGATGAACATAACTATACTATACTATACTATACTATACTATACTACTTATAAATAATAAGTAAATATTTCAGACATCTTACACACAACGCCATCTAGTCCCAAGCTAAGCAGAGCTTGTGTTACTGGGTGGGTATTAGACAACTGTTACTAATGTAATACTATACTTTTTTTTTGTAAATACATACATATTATGCATAGAAAACACCCAAACTCCGAAAAAAATCTTTGTAGATCATACAAACATTTAGTCCGACCCGGGAATCGAACCCGAGACCTCAAGAACAGCAGTCGCATACGTTACTACTGCGCCGCAGAGGCAGTCAGTCACTTTATACAATGATATTATATAAAAGATACGATGATATTTAAGTTTAAAAATATGTTATTTAAAATATCATTGTACAGCCACTTAGATAGGCCCTGCGAGGTCTTCGTGGTGCAATTTTCATCACTATGTCTATAAATGTACGTGTATTAGCAAGAAAAAAAAGAGAAAAAAAATTGCTTATATATTTTTAAATAGATGCATGTTAAAAATAAATCACACCCAGATAAAACTGTGCGTAAAATCTGTTCCGATGCCAGCCTTTCAGTGGTAACCCAATAGTGTACACTGCTTGCGTCTTCGACTACTTTAGTGTATTTCGTATTACGTGTATGTCTGTCTATAAACACATATTTGATTTAGTTATCATAGATGACCCGTCTGCTCCTCTGCCCTCATTACCGTAATACAAAATATGCCAGTTCAATAAGCCACAACGCAAATGTGACTCATTTTGTATCACTAACATACTTTAATAAGACTAAATTCAAAACAAATCACTTGGATTATGACTAACATATTTGTTTTTTTATACAAGCAAGCATCAGTCACTTTGTTCTAGTGTTTGGCCACGTGGATTATTATTTTGATGTCCGATACACACGCGGACGACATATTTACTTTACAAATATGTATGAAACGAACTCATACACCACACAGAACAATGATTGCACGGTTGGCCTACTGGTTTAAGCCTTCGCCACGCTGCTCTCTACTGCACCAAGTGTTGTGGGTTCTAATCCCACACGGGACAACACTTTATGTGATCCGCAAATTGTTGTTCTGAGTCTGTGTGTTCTTTGTGACCGTTTCATGTACGTTTTTAACATCTCTGCGACACTGCTGTATATTCTTTTTAATAAATAATAAAAAAAAAACAAGCAGATCACATAAAATGTTGTGTAACATGTCCAATCGAACCCACAACACCCAGTGAGTAGGAAGAATCGAGGTTACCGTTTACACCACTACGCCATGCGTGCAGTAATTTTGTTGTTAACATAACTGGGATACAATATGAAACATAAATGTGGTATCTATACAGCTATTCACGATACACTTTGAGATCAACCTGTTTACGTTATTTTCTTAGCATAAATAAGTAGCATTATACTGTCACGCAATATTATAATTGCTAATGTCTACTCTACAGATTGTATATAATTCTGAACTGCTCGCAAGGTGGTTTTATACAAGTACCTAGATAAAAGCATTGCTCGGTGTTTTTTTTTTTGGTAAATTTTCTAAAAACGAATAATAATAATCAAATAGATCGATTTATCATCCCCGAAACCCCCTGAATACTAATTTCATGAAAGTCGTTGGAGCCGTTTATGAGATTCATATAATATATATATATTCAAGAATTGCTCGTTTAAATATATTAGATAACTCCATCTTTATTAGGGTTCCGTAGTTCTAACAAGGAAGCCTTATAGTATCGCTGCCAATACGTCTGGCCGCGGCTTAGCTTATAGATTTATTTCAAGAAAAATATATGTTTGTGTGTTCACGGTGACACAGAAGTAAAAATATCAATGTGCCTATACGTAATGCGAGGCTAATATTTTTTACTTTTAATATAGTTGGCAATTCTGGTGCCTATCGTTTAAAACATTTATCTAAAATATGCCAAATTACGCTCATAATTAATCCTTAAAATATTTAACCTAGACAAGTATGTTGCCCACCTTTCTTAGAATCTACTTATGCTTGCCATTAGGCAGAATAGAGTGACTTTTACAGGATATGTTTAAAAACGAAGTCAGTGAACCCTCTAAAGCGCGTTGTCGACCTCGCACTTGACCATTTTTTTTGATAACAAATGACGCGTCATAGCATAGCAGTCTTGTAGACGTATTCTAAGAAGGGCATTATCCTACAATATGAAAAGATAGCCAGCAATAAATTCTTAATCGTCTACCCTATAATGGTTTACTTCTTGTGTATCTTTTATTTGCCAGATAAGATATAACAAGTGTCTGCAACACGTTTATTATTCAACTATGCCACATGTTATTATATCTTCATGTGAATTTGATTAGGTGTATGTCTTTATGATTAATTTGTTGAACGTTTATATTTTAGTGTAGTTTCATATGGTACGTAAAGATCCATTTAATCCATCTAACCTACCCTTATTGAAATTAACCAACCACATCACCGTACACGGAGAGACCCACAACGCACGGGCCCTATCGTAATACCAGCGCGCTGCAGTCACTCGGGCTGCAGCAATATGCTGAGGAGGCAATATAATTGCTTGTGTTCCGTCACCTTAATTAATATGTTGTCCTGTGTATCAGAAGAACCGATATTTCTTTCTTTCAATTCTGGTTCACTGCCCGGTTTTAAAGAGTCGACTTCTGTATTTTGCAGCCTAGTTATTATAAGCTTCTTATCTTTCTCAAATTCCAACCTCACTGCTGTTTCCAGAGAATTTCTTGTAGCTGGAAACTGCAATATTGTTTGCTTATCTCTCCTTCATCCAATGAAAAATAAAATGTTGAGGATTTTTTGTATCACAAAGACTAACCTCTTAAGGTTCAAAGTTGTAGTAATATAGTAATGCAATGCACCTATGTATAGACGGCAATCGATATACGTCTGTTTATTTTTAAGTCTTCCATATAATTCTCGTTACAGTCGCTCTAAGACAATTAACGATATTATACGTGGGATGATGTGATGTTGTAGGGAGGGCACTTAATTTTTCTTAACGACATCACAATTTACGAGGATGGAGAAAACTATTCTGTTGGAAGTAGGAATCGGACTTTTCTGAGAATAGTTAATGTGATTTACCGGCGCTGGACCATGACTCACTGCATCCGTATAACCAATTTCCTTTTCCTTAAGTCCCTAAGTGCCTCTCCCGAAAGTGCACGATTAACAGTAATAGGTTTCTATGACGAAAATGAACAAAAAAGTAAGGTTAGCAAAACGTTGGGATTCAATCCGCTTCTGTCTACCCAAGGGTGATCGTCCATCACTCGTCTTCGAATAAGTGATTTTGTCTTTCGTCACGAATTATTGACGTGACATGGAAACAAACAAATACAGAATATGATTTTATTGGTTAACTGCGGAGTTCCCGGACCAATACGACCTTCAAACCTTCAAGAAAAGAGCGTAATCCTTCCTAAAAGGCCAGCAACGCACGGGTGCCGGCAACGGGTGTCCATAGGCGGCGGTAATCGCTTACCATCGGGCGATACATGTGCTCGTTTGCTCCCTATATAATAATAATAAAAAAACTTAATGTACAATTGGAATACGTTTTAGTTATATTTATTTAAAAAGGAATCAACAGCCTTTAATGGGCCACTGGCTGGACGTATACCTCTCCTTACAAATAAGATTTTGGCCTTGTATGCCATGTTTAAAGTTTTCCTTTTCTTTGCAGTGCTGTTGTTTTGGGTGATGTGACTTATTCTGTCACATCACGAATAACAACTAATGGGGTTGAATTAAAATACACAGTTTCTTAAAAAGAACTGATATAGGTACACATGTGTTAATCAGTTTAATTTTGACGTTCCAGGACACATTCGGGCGCGCCAAAAACTGGGTCAAAGAACTGCAACGGCAAGCGTCTCCTTCCATAGTGATAGCCCTGGCCGGCAACAAGAGTGACTTGGCCGCTAAACGCATGGTGGAGTTCGAAGAGGCGCAGGCGTACGCGGACGAGAACGGCCTCTTGTTTATGGAGACGAGCGCCAAGACAGCCATGAACGTTAACGATATATTCTTAGCTATCGGTAAGTGATGTTTATTATCGTTCGGGTTATAGGTACACTAGGTTATAGGTTCTTCTATACAAATTTAAGATTTTCTGGTAAAGACCTCTTCAGGATCTGAAGACTGGTATTGTTAGGATATGCAATTCAAGAGTCATTAATATTTCACGAGCTAATAGTCTTATAACCACTCTCTGTTTATTCTGTCATAATCCGATGGGACGGTTGTTAATAACAGCTCGGAGTTTAGAAGTTGGGGACTGAACCCCGTGTCTCGTGGAGCACGTAAAGCTGTCGGTCCTGAGCGTAATTTGATCAGCTCTTGTGCTAATGTGCCGAAGCCAGCTTTTGACTGGTTATTAGTGTTCGCTAGTGTTGTATTAAGTGGTGGTGTTGTGCCGTTGCAGCGAACAAGTTACCAAAGAGCGAGGGAGCGGGCGCGGGCGCGGCGGCCGGCGCGCGGCGGCTGGGCGACGCCGAGCAGCAGCGCTCCTCGTCCTGCTGCAAGTGATACCCCTCGCGCCACATGGTACGTACCCACCTCTCCTTCCTGCAGCCTGTAGCCGGCGCGCGGCGGCTGGGCGACGCCGAGCAGCAGCGCTCCTCGTCCTGCTGCAAGTGATACCCCTCGCGCCACATGGTACGTACCCACCTCTCCTTCCTGCAGCCTGTAGCCGGCGCGCGGCGGCTGGGCGACGCCGAGCAGCAGCGCTCCTCGTCCTGCTGCAAGTGATACCCCTCGCGCCACATGGTACGTACCCACCTCTCCTTCCTGCAGCCTGTAGCCGGCGCGCGGCGGCTGGGCGACGCCGAGCAGCAGCGCTCCTCGTCCTGCTGCAAGTGATACCCCTCGCGCCACATGGTACGTACCCACCTCTCCTTCCTGCAGCCTGTAGCCGGCGCGCGGCGGCTGGGCGACGCCGAGCAGCAGCGCTCCTCGTCCTGCTGCAAGTGATACCCCTCGCGCCACATGGTACGTACCCACCTCTCCTTCCTGCAGCCTGTAGCCGGCGCGCGGCGGCTGGGCGACGCCGAGCAGCAGCGCTCCTCGTCCTGCTGCAAGTGATACCCCTCGCGCCACATGGTACGTACCCACCTCTCCTTCCTGCAGCCTGTAGCCGGCGCGCGGCGGCTGGGCGACGCCGAGCAGCAGCGCTCCTCGTCCTGCTGCAAGTGATACCCCTCGCGCCACATGGTACGTACCCACCTCTCCTTCCTGCAGCCTGTAGCCGGCGCGCGGCGGCTGGGCGACGCCGAGCAGCAGCGCTCCTCGTCCTGCTGCAAGTGATACCCCTCGCGCCACATGGTACGTACCCACCTCTCCTTCCTGCAGCCTGTAGCCGGCGCGCGGCGGCTGGGCGACGCCGAGCAGCAGCGCTCCTCGTCCTGCTGCAAGTGATACCCCTCGCGCCACATGGTACGTACCCACCTCTCCTTCCTGCAGCCTGTAGCCGGCGCGCGGCGGCTGGGCGACGCCGAGCAGCAGCGCTCCTCGTCCTGCTGCAAGTGATACCCCTCGCGCCACATGGTACGTACCCACCTCTCCTTCCTGCAGCCTGTAGCCGGCGCGCGGCGGCTGGGCGACGCCGAGCAGCAGCGCTCCTCGTCCTGCTGCAAGTGATACCCCTCGCGCCACATGGTACGTACCCACCTCTCCTTCCTGCAGCCTGTAGCCGGCGCGCGGCGGCTGGGCGACGCCGAGCAGCAGCGCTCCTCGTCCTGCTGCAAGTGATACCCCTCGCGCCACATGGTACGTACCCACCTCTCCTTCCTGCAGCCTGTAGCCGGCGCGCGGCGGCTGGGCGACGCCGAGCAGCAGCGCTCCTCGTCCTGCTGCAAGTGATACCTCTCGCGCCACATGGTACGTACCCACCTCTCCTTCCTGCAGCTCCACTCCTGGCTGTAAACCTAATTTTAGGGTTTCGTACTTCAAACCGAAAAAGCGGCACCCTTTTGTTGTCCGTCTGTCAAAAACCTGTTTCTCAGGAACGCATAGAGGTATCAACTTGAAATTCATATCAAATACTGAGGTCTACTGTCCCTTAGAGCTGTGAAAAAAATGAAATTTCTAAGCCGACGCAATCAAAAGATGGAATGATGGAATCAAGGGAATCAAAACCTACAAGGTACTACCCGTGAACTCAGAATCTTGAAAATTAGTACGAAGCAACGTCTTAAATTCTATCACCGATACAGGAAAAATTACGAAAAGCATATTTTTTTAGTTAAATCATATAATATACCTATAGGTTTGTACGGACCCCCCGGTGCGCGAGTCCGACTCGCGCTTGGCCGATGTATAACAGCCTATGAACCAAAATGACCATACTCTGCCTGATGGAAAGCATTAATAGAATCCAAGATTGGGGGTTGAACACATTTCAAATGCAAACAATACAGCATGACGGTCTAGGGAGATGCTTTTTCACGCTCCGCTTAAATGATCCGGGATCATATTGGGAGAAAACATACACTGGTAGTAAGTTTCAAGTTTTGACTGCACGGCCCAGGAAGGAATAGCAGAAACATTTAGTTCAGCGTATTTTTACCACCCTGGAACGGTGACTTCCGAGGTCAGCACGTGTTGCTCCGTAGAGGGACACCCTCCAAAAACCAAACCTCCCAGTCTTGATCCAGTCCAGATCAAATCCATCTGCTGCCAGCCATTTTCCTTTAAGTCTATACTGATCTTAATCTTAATCGAGATCTAGACTCTTACACATGTACGTACTCACTTGTCTTGAACGGGACTAATCCCTCTCAAACACCCACCACTGTAACTCCTGTATACCAGGATCAACAGCAGTAACCCAATAATCAAACCGGGTCATGTCACTGAAATATTAAAAAAAATTAAACAATCTTGGAGTCCGTAACGAAATTAATAAAAAAAAATAATTAATTCACTTGATATAAACACATCCATAGTGAAACTGGATGTAACATCCAGTTTCGTCCATGCATGGATTAACAAATTATTCCTACTAACGCCATCTATTGTGTGTATTGTAAAAACTAATGTACCAAGGTCAATAAAGTCAGTAGTAAACCACGAGAGCACGTTTTAATAGGTTATGAGCCCAGCACGCTTCCACTGCGCGTTTTAATATAACTTTAAACAGGGAAGCATTTTGCTGCGACTGCCTCGGTAGCGTAGTCTCGGTGCTAAGCTTGAGGTCTCGGGTTCGATTCCCGGGTCGGACCAAATGTTTGTATGATCTGCAAATATTTGTTTCGGAGTTTGGGTGTTTTCCATGCATAATATGTACGTATTTACAAAAAAAGTATAAAAGTATTTATATCAGTTGTCTAGTACCCATAACACAAGCTCTGCTTAGCTTGGGACTAGATGGCGTTGTGTTAGATGTCCGATTTTTTTTTCTTTTTTTAACATTCTCCTGCTGCTAGTGATACACCACGTTCCACATGGTCATGGTCACTAGTGTTATACTGTGGTATCCTCGTCCCCAGTTTATAACCGACGTCAAAAAAGGAGGAGGTTATTAATTCAACTCTATTTTTTTTTTCTTTGTTACCTCATAACTTTCCATGGATGAACCGATTTTGATAATTATTTTTATTTGAAATCTGGTATTTTTTAACATTCTCCTGCTGCTAGTGATACACCACGTTCCACATGGTCATGGTCACTAGTGTTATACTGTGGTATCCTCGTCCCCAGTTTATAACCGACGTCAAAAAAGGAGGAGGTTATTAATTCAACTCTATTTTTTTTTTCTTTGTTACCTCATAACTTTCCATGGATGAACCGATTTTGATAATTATTTTTATTTGAAATCTGGTATTTCCCGTGTGGTCCCATTTCAATTTGGTCCAGTTCTTGGAGTCGATTTTTTTTTTTATTAAAATTTTTGATTATAAAACCAATAATCTTATATTTTCACAGACAAAATCGCCAGATGGTGAGGGCGTGCGCGCGGGTTGAGGTATGTAGTAGGTAACTCGTAGCGGACTCGCCTCGGACCCGTCTCGGACCCGCGCTTGGCCTGCACTACCGACGCTCAGCCCACTCGACACACACACGAGCCACGCTTTATTATAACGTACATTAATGACTAAACGAGGCTATACACATGCCTCGTTGACAGTTCCGCCTCGAGTCATTTACAATTGTTAAACAGCACGAGGCGTAACTGAGATATCGCCTCGTTTAGTTTCCAAGTCTTCTGTCGTATACACAACATGTATATACATGTTGTGTATGTACTTTGCTCTTCGAATTAGCTAATTGTTATATAGAGAGTCTCGCGGGGTCTATATATATCTGCATATTGATCTTGCAATGTTAAATATTAAATAAAAAATAATAATGAAACACCTCGCGGGCCTCGCCTTATTTATACATACAACGGGTCGTGTGTGCGTCGCAGTGGTCATAAAAAAAACATTATATAATATTAAAACAAGCTAATGATAAAAAAATGATAACTAGTTTTAAAACTTATTTGTAATTGTAATGAAATGTAATAAAAAATATTATATTTACTTTTTGTTTGTATCATGTTAGAGCACTGTGCCGTAGCGATACTTAACAGCTTTTGTTATATAAATGTACAATATAATATGACTTAGTTGGGGAACTGACAATTACACATATATATTATATTATATATATATATTTTTCATCGTATCGTAAGTATTTCTCCAACTAAACTGTATTATGTTGTCAATAGGAGCGTATGTAGGCGAAATTCATCGGTGAAGGTGCATTTACACACGTGTACTTGTTACATATAATTTTATATTTTGTTTTACGATTGTAGCGATATTTAGACACACCATTTATCAACAAATGAAATTCATTAGACTGTATGACGATGTGGGCTTTATTTTTCAATATTAGAACTTTTTATAATTTATCTGCAACGAAGTCGTCTAGATAAATATATTTGCAATAATAATATTTTTTATTTAGAACAACGTTTTACAGGTAAGGGAATCGTTTAGATTTCGTCGTATAAGGGTTTCCATGTTGAAACCTTCGTCGCCCTGTTAACGTTCGCTCGCCGGCTCTCTGACGGTCAGCTCCCGCCAGGTACTGGCCGTCAGAGGCTCGTATCTGATAAGAACCCAAATGGTATCTAATAAAATTGTGATTGAATTCTCCGTAGAGCGTTTATGTAACATTCATACAATCATTATTTTAGTTCAAAATAATATAATATGGCATAGTTATTGAATGAAAGCATAGATTTACACTTCTCACTTAGGAAGTTATAGATAGTTATTTTTAAAACCACTAATTATTCGATGGATAAATTGTTCTATACATATTATTAATTATTATGTATAATGTCTTGTATAATTTATATTTTATAAGTGAAATGTAAACGGTGGGGTCGTAGTTTCGTATCCTTTTTTTATCGCATTCCATACAGGGAGGAGCCACTACGGCCCGCGGAAACGATCGATAACTTTGGGCTGTAGATTGTGTCGATACATTGCTAAGTAAGTTTTGCTTTACAACACTTTAATTCAACTTTGTATCGGCTTGTATTTATTACAAAAATTATTACAATAAAATGCTGTGTGGACGCGTTCAGTTTTCGCTTGTTATAATCACGTTAATTTCCTAAAGGCTTGCGTCACTCTTGAGTAGTTTATTTTTGTACTTGTAAGAAGGGTAGGCAACGTGCAACATCTGAGCGAGAGTGGGACGGGGGACGGGGGACACGGGACAGAGGGACAGTTGTACCCGGGGCTCGCGGGCGGGAATTGTTTCTAAACTTTCGTTCAACTGTTACAAAAGCATTTTGAAATCAAGCCGTTTAATGGTGGCACCTTGTTCTGTATTGTTCAACATTATTACACTTTTAATTTCGACGCTAAGGTGTGCTATTAAACGGGCTAACATGTTAAAGCAATATAATGTACCTTTTAAATTAATGAGATATTAGTAAATTATATTTAATTGGCGTTATATTACGGTAGGTTTTCTATCACAGTTAGGTGGTACATTCAATAATGAACTTAAAACAAATGCAATAGAGATGGATGTTGAACAGTTCCCCATAAAGTGTTTTAAATAGTCACCACTCTGGCCGAACTCTGGCTGGCGACAGTCGCTGATCATGGTCGTATTGTATGTTTTTGTATTGTGTAAATATTTTGGATTTATTAAGAATATTATTATATTGATTAAAAAACATTGTAAATGGATATTTTGAGTGTTTTATTTCTAATTTCCCGGCCAACCCACTTAATATAACTACTGTAGTACAAAGGGAGATAGTACCTTATATACTATACTATACTGTCTTGCCTTCTTATTATATTTATTATATTCTTATTATAAGTATTATATTAAAGATTTATTTTCCTTCTCTTTTCACTTGCCGTGTCCGTTATTGAACATACTCAAGGTTGACTGGTAGATAATGCCATGTGGCATTAAGTCCGCCTTGTGCAATTGTAATGAAAGTAGTATTAAATAAATAAATATCGAACCCCACAATCTGTAGGCCATTTTGACAAAAAGTTACAATCACAAACCAGAAACTAAAATAGAAGAACTAGATTCAGAAACTAAAATCATCTTTTTAGATTACTTTTTTATGTTAGGCCCTGTTAAAATGACTATTGTGCCTGATGGAAAGCAGAATCCAAGAGTGGTTGGTCCACATACTCATTGTGAATGTAGACTGCAACAATGCACCATGGCGGCTTAGTGATGCTTCTGCATCATTGGGCCTCCGGTCTCGCACTCACCAACAAAACACGACAGCACTGCTGCTGTCATTTTACGTTGATTTTCTGTGTGCGAGGGTAGTACCGCCCCGGTCGAGTCGGCCCAACCGTGCTTGCTCACGTGGCTCTACTATCTTCAGAATATAAAGGACTAGCGACCCGCCCCGGCTTCGCACGGGTGCAATGCTGATACTAAATTAAATACACTACAGAAAAACTATGAACGTTGTATATAAAAACATAGCGGCCCGCTCCGACTTTGCACGGGCATAAAATAGAAACCTCTAAAATTAGCAATGTTGCCTTAGTATATGATGCATGTATTATACATATAAACCTTCCTATTGAATCACTCTATCTATTGGAAAAAACCGCATCAAAATCCGTTGCGTAGTTTTAAAGATTTAAGCGCACATAGGGATATAGGGACAGAAAGGGCGACTTTGTTTTATACTATGTAGTGATGACAAAGTAAAAGAGCGCAATAGTTAGTAAAATTGTTTATTTAGTTTGACATTTATGCGTTAATGTTCATCAACACCGCCAGAAAACAGCTATACAGTTGTCTTAAAATATATTTAACCCTTAACAACCCACAAGTGTCTTGCGGACACAATTTTGCGTTTATGTTTTCATAAAAACTAAAGTATTTATTTTCCTGAATCGGCCTTTTATCTAATTTATCGCCAATGTTTTACGAATCTAAATGTGCAATGAAAATATTTGTAACATGAATAATTTATTATTTTTGGTTAATAAACGAAAATAGTACTTCATCAATCCAGAAGTGTCCAACAGACACAATAACATTTTGTTTGTTTCGAGTGTGAAGGTAGATTGTTTTTATTTACATTTACTTATAATCTTATGGTATCGGGAGGGCAATAGCGGCTGCTAGACCTTTGTTTGTGTTATAATCGTAGTCTTTGTAATCGTATCACGTATCAGTGAAAAACGATGATGAACAATTATGGAGTGAGAGTGATGATGTACCATTACAAGAATACGTCTCAATTGACAATTATAAAGAAAAAGATGGAACAACTTGGAAATCAGAACCTGACAGGCAAAGCCGAACGCCTCGACACTACATAATTCGCGGTGGTATTCATAAGGTGATTCTTCCTCCAGGGCAAGCTATAATAGATCCGAGAGACAGTTTCAACCTTTTTTTTCGACGATCAAGTATTAGAAATAATAGTAAAATATACCAATACTGAAGGGCTTAGAGTTTTACAAAATCGATGGAAATCAATAGACAAAATCGAAATGCAAGCATTTCTAGGTCTTTTATTGACTATAGGCGTCAATAAACAGGGCGGTGTGGATTTTAGAGAATACTGGGACACTATCTTTGGCAATCCAATATATCGAGCTACAATGGAAAAAATAGATTTGCTTCTTTATTACGATTCTTAAGATACGATGATAAAAATACTAGGTTCCTGAGAAAGTCAAAAGATAAACTTGCACCTATTAGAGAATTATGGGAATACGTAAACCAAAACCTGAAAAAGTTTTATTTGCCTGGAGAAAATCTCACTATTGACGAGCAACTTGTACCTTTTCGAGGACGCGTATCATTCAAACAGTACCTACCCAGCAAACCTGATAAGTATGGTATGAAAATTTGGTGGATCTGTGACAGCAAAACTAGTTACCCCCTATTTGGTATACCATATCTCGGAAAAGAAGGACAAAACCGGGCGGAAAATTTAGCGTACAATGTAGTCAACTAGTTATGTGAACCATACTTCCGAAGTAACAGAAATGTTACTTTTGATAATTATTTCATGAGTATTGATGTCGCAAAATCTTTGGCACAAAATGGTATTACAATAGTTGGAACATTGAGAAAAAACAAGACGTGTATACCTCCTAATTTTCAACCCAAGAAAACCAGCGATATTGAGTCTAATGTATTTGGATTTTATAAAAATATGACATTGGTCTCTTATGTACCAAAAAAGAATTGTGCTGTAATTTTTTTGTCTACGATGCATCATGGAAAGGAAGAAGATGTGAACAAAAACAACAAATCTGAAATAAACTTGTACTACAACTCCACCAAGGGAGGTGTCGATATGCTGGACCAGATGGTTCATGAGTATACAGTTCGGCGTAAAACAAATAGGTCGCCAATTGCATTTCTTCAAAATATTATAGATGTTGTTAGCATTGCATCGCTTATTATATGGAAAAATATACATCCTGATTGGAACTCACGTAAAAAAAATACACTTAGAAAACTATTTTTACGTGAAATCGCAACCGAGTTGGTAACACCTCATATACGGAGACGAAGCACGAAAGGACTAACAGGTTACCAGCAAGTAAGCAGCCATGCAAGACGTGGCAGGGTCAAATCAGGAAGCTACTCAATCATCTAAACCTGCTCGAAAAGGAAGAAGCGTTGTTATATTTGCCCTTCGAAATTATCAAGGGCTTCTAAACAGTGTTGTGATAAATGCAATTGCAATGTCTGCTCTGAACATTCTGAAAAAAAGGTATTTGTAATATCTGCAAGTAAATAGGTGTAAATATACTGAAAACATTATACTGTCTTTTTCATTCAAAATATCTTTCTTTTCTTTCATCATACCTTACATTTATAAAATGAGTCTGTTGGACACTACTGGTCAGTTACGTCACAAAAGCATTCTGGATAGTTAAGGGTTAAGTTAACAATCTGACTAGTCTATGTAATGCATTACAAAATCGAAATAATTAATGTAAATTCAATAATAGAACACATCATTTTAGTATTTTTAAACTTTTTTATATGACAACACTGAATTATTTGCTAGTGGAGTTTTTAGTGTTATTACTACTTAGTCGAACATATATATTATTTTAATTTACTAGAATAACAAATAAAATAAAGATGTAAATAAGATGAATGGACTTAATTAAATAGGACTTACTTAACAATGACACTGTTAGGTTAGTTGCCGTTCAGTACATTGTTCCATTCAAATTTACTTATAAATATAGATTTTAAAAAGCAGTTTTTTCCACACTAATGCTAAATAAGATCATAGTTTAACATATTAGTCAATCAGACTTTAAATCATTCGAATCAAGCACTTAAAATAACCTAGAATTCTAAACTTCAGGGTTGCAACAGCAATAAAATGCAGTAGGAACTATCCCAACTTATCTTGCATGACTGCATGACTGAGTGTTTTCCATACATATCTAGATTAAAATAACTATCTAATGCAGATATAAATAGTCAGTTCGGTATTTTAGTAGTTATTATATATATATTTAGTATATTAAGTAAGTACTTTATTAGTAAGATCTGGCAAGAATAATTGCCGTACCTTAAAAAAATAAGGTACATAGATCTCACAACTCAATCATAAACGGAGCCGATCGCCCGCGGCGTTTTCCACTACAAGTCAAGGTCAGACAAGTCAAAACCAGGTCAAACAAGACAAGTCAAGGTCAGACAAGTCAAATCCAGGTCATACAAGACAAGAAGTCAAGGTCAGTTAAGTGTAATGCGTGACTTGGTAAAATAGATTTTAACCAATGTGTTTACGACTTAATATTGTTTAACGGTCATGACATACGTGCCGTTCTGATGATGTTAGCTGTTCCGTGGACATTATCCTTAAGATTCAGCCGCTAAATCATGCGATGGCATCAAAAGGAACTAGGAGACCAGAGATTTGACCACGGTCTAATAAGTTTATTACCTTTACTCTTCTGTTTGTCAAATATTCACCGTGGGAGAGCTATGCTTCGGCATGAATGGGTCAGCTCGACCGGAGTGATACCACGGCCTCACAGAAAACCGGTGTGAAATAGCGTTTGCGCTGTGTTTCACCGAGTGAGTGAGGATACCGGAGGCCCATACCCCAACCCCTCCCCCCATCCCCTTTCCCATCCCCCAAAGGTCGGCAACGCACTTGTGACGCCTTTGATGTTGCGAGTGTCCATGGGCGGCGGTAATCGCTTACCATCAGGTGATACGTCTGCTCGTTTGCCAACTATTCAATAAAAAAAAAAAAAAATATTTTTTCTAATCTTCGTTTTGTGCTATTTGACAGAGTCATAGTAAAGCTAGTAATCGCCCTGTGGTCAGAGACTCGACCATAACTAATTATTGTTTTTAAGGTTACTGCAATCCTCATTAAAAACTGTAACTGTGCAAAATTTCGTATTCCTTCGCATAATTTTTGGTAAATAGGGGTAAAAAAAATTTTGATTCACGTATAAAGTAGATATATATAATACTAGCTGACCCACGCAACCTCGTTTTTGTTTTATATTGCCCGTAGCGTGATGATATATAGCCTATAGCTTTCCTCGATAAATATACTATCCAACACTGAAAGAATTTTTCAAATCGGACGGCGGTTCCTGAGATTAACGCGTTCAAACAAACAAACAAACAAACTCTTCAGCTTTATTATTAGTATAGATAGAACTAAGTACATTATGAAAAGCAAAGATCTTTAATTTCAAAAGAACACTTAACTAATATTATTGTAAAATTAAATATTTGAAAGAATTTTGTATTCGATTCCGTGCATGCACTATTTTATATATTTTAGCCATGTATAGGGTAGATTGTTGACAATAATTTATTTCACTTGATTCGTTAATTGAAACATCTTAAAAGCCAACATTAATTGGTTTTTCATAATTTCACGATTTGATTAACTTACTTATATATCTTCAAATCGAAATATAAAAAGTAAAAACAATTGAAGTAACTAGTTACGACGTCATGCATTAGTATTGCCCACATAAAAAACCGCATGCAAATCGGTCCATCCTTTTAGGAGGTCTTTCTTATGACACTGCCCTTATGCGTTGTAAGTAAAATGTACCGAAGTTATGGTTTTGATGTAATTTGTATGAATTCAAATTGTCTATTTATTTTAACAGTCATGTACCCACGTATTATTATAAAGTATCAGTTCAATGTGTATGAAAGACCTAGCACCTGAGTGTAGATTTACTTAATTAGTACTTATTTGCCTCATTTACTACAATCTGAAGTATTGTAGTCATATACGTTCATGTATTAAAAATAAATAAGTAAATACTATCGTCGACACGTTATGTTACCAACTGTAGATGTCTCATTCGTTCCTGGAAGGGGAACCCCCGTTAGAGTCAAATTCATTTAAGGGTCTTAAGTTTAGCTTATATTCTATCTTTGACATTTTGTGTGTTATATACGTATAATAAAGACACATTTACGTATAAAAATGCGTATAAATATTTGAACGTATATCTTTACGACCCTCACAAGCCGTTGGACCACCTTGTAACAGTATTAAAAGCTTGTCTCGGGAAGCCGTTGGATGTGCGCAACACTGGACCAGTTATTGTTGCGAATCTTGTAAGAGGACTATATCCAGCAGTCGGCATCTTTTAGCTGAGATGATGATGAGATTCAATGCTGAAGGATATCTACTATTGGTAACACAACGCGTGCCTCACTCCATATGTACAGTAGGTATAAAAGAAGGTAGTTACACAGCGAGGTTACGGGTTCATAGCTCGTCGTCGAAGTGTTCGCCGTACATGTCGGAGGCCGAGGAGCCGGAGCTGCCGACGAACATCTCGGTGTGGTCTAGGACTTCGTTGAAAGACAATATGTCGTCGTGGTTGTCGTCCACTGATGCGAACAGGTGGTCTACCTCCTCCTGTGCTATTTCGCTGTAAGAGAATATATGCATTACTTTTTAAATGTTCTGTCAACCTATATTCCTTCTGTTCGTGTTGGAAGAGTCGACTAATGCCCAGTTCCTATATTTGAAAAACGATCCGTTCTAGGTACGAATAGTAGTATATTATACGGGGCGTAAGTTAAAATCGTTCCTATAAAAAATAAATTGAGGAACGGTATTTACGACTCGTAGTCGGTTGTAGAAAATTTTTACACTATGAAGATTCGTTAAATATAGGAACCGGGCATAAGGGAACAAATAACTCAAGACACGAACACAGCTAAGATAAGAAATACTTGAAACAGACCTTATGCCAAAAACAGAAGTGTCTATAAAATCAAATGAGTGTGTAAAATATGGAGGGTTAAATATGTTCTGTGTATGCAAGTGTGGGTGTGAATATACTCACTCGTTGTCGGGTATGATCCAGGTGTGTATCTCTTTCAGGTCGATGATCCCGTCAAGGTTCAAATCTAAATCGTGGTCGAATTTGTCCTTTTCTGCTACCAGCCATTCTTTATCCTGTTGTTGACCTGTGTATTTTATTAAACACATTATATGCCAATGTATAATTGAAAACGGATCTCTTGGTATAGTGGTTAGGTTATCCATCATGGACTGCTAGACCATAGGTCACGGGTTCATTTCCACTAATTGTGTGATGACTACGATCATTTGCTTTACGTCTCTGTCTAATTTAAGTATAGTATGTAGGTATGTATTTAGAAATATATAAGCTAGTACAGCTTTTATTCGCTCTACCGCCCAAATTTGTATCGGTTATCACAGTTAAAAGTAGTCAATATCCATTTATCATAAACAAAGTATCACCATGCAAATTGCATTATAATCAGATTAGCGATATTTTTATGGAATAGGTGGCAAACGAAGAGACATATCGCCCGATGGTAAGCGATTACCACCGCCCATGGACACCCGCAACACCAGAGGCGTCACTAGTGCGCTGCCGGCCTTTAGGGGAAGGGGAGTTGGGGTATGGGCTTCCGGTATCCTCACTCACTCGGTGAAACACACCGGTTTTTTTTAGGTCGTGGTATCATTCCCGTTGAGCCGGACGATGCATGTCGAAGCGTGGCTCTCCCACGGTAATTTTAAACCGCGCGGTTCACCAACGAAACACGACAGCACGAATACTGTCAGTTTTAGGTTTTTCCTTTTTTTCTGTGGGGAATGCATTTACGCACTTCGCTAGACCACCGCGGTGGGTTCGCCTCGTGTGGGACTCCTGGCCTCCAAGAGAGGAGGCCAGGCTACCCACTAAACCCCACGTTGTTCCTCATCACCTAAGACCGAGCCACGGGATAGAATGCTCACTGCGACTCGGCTAGGGACGCCCTTTCGGGCTCGCCTCGGGGGGAGCTCGGCCTCGGGGGGTGTCATTTTAGGTTGGTTTTCTGTAAGCGGTAGTAGTCTTTTCACATAGGTACTAAATTATGTTTTAAACGATTTTGATTTTTCAGTCGCTTTAATTGTTATTTTTTTAATTGACCAATACGTTTGATATTTTATTAACATATGTGTGGGCGGACAAGTGTCTAACGATTTATTATTGATTTAACTGTCACCACATGATGTATCAGGGACATTTGACCCGGCAGAAAGTGGGCGGTGAAGTAATCAACTGTCGGGTAATTAACGCCTAGGTGATAAAAATTATGTTTCCTGTAATAATAATTCTTTATTGTTACAAAAAAGGATTAGGTACATAACTCTTTATATCCCTGACTCCCAAAATAGCGTTAGCTGTGTGTTGGGAGTCAGTTACCCTCCAAAGACAAGAAATACAATTGTTACAATGCAATGGTGTGTATAAGGTGTGTGTGTGTCCATTTCTTCACTATTTCTAAAAGACTTTCAACATCATCAAATTCCAGTCCCTTAAGCCACAACTTAATAATTTGTTTTATTTTCAAATTAGTTAAGGTTTTAGTTTTATTGTAAAGTTTGTTTGTTGAGTTTGTTGTAAAGTAATTATTACATATTATAAATATGTATATGTGTTTCTAACTAGCTACTTAAAAAAACACAGAGCAGTCATAAGCACTGCCGACAGGAGTGAAAACTCATAACTATAAACGGTTGTTTTAACTTACCTGAAATGAACACCTATGCTTTTTTTAATAGTATGCAATAAAAAGAGTGATTGTAATTTATTCACAGAATACATTTTGTAAATAGATCAAGGAATATTTTATTATATATATTTTCATGACTAGCCAAGTCAAAATTCTTAATAATATTATGAATATTAGTTTATTTCGTTTTTCCCTATATTTTAAGGCCCTAAACCACTAAACAGATTTTTAAAAGTCATTTGCCAATAGAAAGTTACACTATAAGTATACATTATTAGTTATTTTATTATTTTACATTATTAGTTACACTATACTTTAAAGTACACAGCGCCGCTAAAGAAGTTTTCACTTCAATAAAGTACCAATTATTATGATTGTAAGTAGTAAATAGAAGTAAAGCTTTGATACTCCAATAGATGTCGCTGTTTTCAAAAAAATTGTAATCAATCTTTTTGATTTACAAAAGGTTTTGTGTAAGTAGAAAATCGTTATTTTCATTTATTGTAATTAACTTTAAGATACTGAAATATTAACTTTAAGTATATAAAATCATATTGAGAAAGGACCACTATCTAGAAAAACGAATGCTACCAAAGTATATCGGTAGATGGCGCTGTTAACAATAAACATCCGTCTTACGAATTTTTTCGATCAGGACACGTGACCCTGACGCGAGTTTATGGTCACGTGACCTGACGCGAGTTTATACATTTTTACCCATTCCAAAAAAGTACACAGCGCCGCTAAAGAAGTTTTCACTTCAAAAATAGAAAATGATTTTCTATAATTTAAAGAAAGTTATAATTAATGTTTATTGATGTTATTATTGAAGTGAAACTTCTTTAGAATCGTTGTGATTTCAAACCGGATGCAACGGAAAAAACGACAGGTAAGAGACACAAATACAAAAAGTCGCCTGTAACTAGTGAGCCAGAGCGAGAGAGCAAATATCGAATTTGTCGATTTACTGAAGTTTCACTTCTATGGTATTCGAAACGCACACACACCTTTTTACACACAATACTAGCTTTATCTCGTCTCTCCGCCCGTGTATCACGGTCACAAAAGGTAGACTATGTCCTTCTCCATGGTCCATTGTATATCTATATCGAAATTAATCCAAATCGGTTCAGTGATTTATTCGAGAAAGCGTAACAGATATACATACAGATTTTCTTCCGAATTTATAATGTGGATTTAAGTTGAATTAGTTTTTATTAAATTTCTTAAATAAATAATCTCTAATATTCTTGGTGTTTCCCAAGAATTTGTGCAAAACTTCCAGAATTCTTTTTGAATCTTTATTGGTACATGAATCGCACTTCGTAAGTAATAATGTTTCAAACATTATGTCTATCCGTATATTAAATATAGAATCTCAAAACCCTACAAGGGTCTAGGGTCTACAATCCTCCTATTAAGGGTGAAGATGTGCTGTAATGTGACCTGGTGGCTTACCTCTCTCACCGATGTACTCCATGAAATCGATGACGCCATCTTTATTTGTGTCTTTTTCAGCGAGGGTCTGGTTGATGAGGAACGGATGCATCTCTACGTGTTCTTCGGGATTCGTAAATACCTGTTTAAAATAAAAAATATAAATAGCAGCTATGCGTATATAGCTTATCAGACGGGTAGACAGTGACAATTGATCTCCACTTAATAAGGTCCTGAAACAACTCTGTTGGTTCGTCCACATACATCAATAACTTAATAAGAATTATTTTATTTTTAACCGATTCAAAAAAAAGAGGTGGTTCTTAATTCGACTGTATTTTTTATGTTTGTTACATCAGAACTATCGGTGAACCGATTTTGATGATTCTTTTTTATTTGAAGGCTGGTGCTTCCCGTGTGGTCCCATTTCATATTGTTTCGTTTTTTTTTGTTATTAAATTGTAAGCTGACAGGAGTAAATGTATATATAATTTTTTGTAACATTTTTTATAGATGAGATGCCTCCAATACGTCCTAGCGTTATAGTATTCCCCGTTGACAGACTATCCAACACTAAAATATTATGTAAATTCGAACGAGTACCATATTCAACTAAATAACTGAACTATTCAGCTTTATAACCCCCGCGCGTTGACATTGGGATTGAACCTTGTCATAATAAGAGCCGCGTGACGTCGCAAAATAGTAACGCTAGTAACACAATCTAAAAGTTTATTTTTAAGAAATTTAATTTGATAGTTTGATTGATTGATTTCAGTTGATAATTCTTGTAAATTTCACATGTACTAAAGCAATACTTATATTACTTCTGGTACTGTAAAAAGTAAATTGAGTCGATTTAGTCAAAAGATGAGAAAAACTGTTTAAATATTTAATTTATAAAAAAAAACATTTACAGTAGGTATGTAGTATGTAATTTTAAATGTTTATCGGTGGATTTTAAAGTGATCTGGTATATTCAAGCATTGTTAATGAGCCGGTTCGATCAGGTAAGAACCACCCTCTCACAGGTTATCAAACAAGTTGCATTTCGTTCGGTGGGTGAGAGTTGCACATAACAATAGCAAAACTTAACAACAACAATAAAGCAGAACAACGAAAAAAAAACAATAACAATCTTTTTAAGTACTCGACACATGTGCGGCGCTGGCGAGCGTTGCGAACTGTACTGACGGTTCACTGACGTCACCGCTCTTAGCTGTCAATCCCAATATCAACGCGCGGGGGTAATAAAACACTTGTATGGATAATATTTTGTGAATTAAAGGATTTTTATTTTTATATTGTCCATGCAATTGTTGCCTAAAAGATTTACAAAATTTAATGGAATGTAAATTGAAAATGTAACTGACCTGGAATTCGTCCAGCTCCAGTTTCCCGTCGCTATTGGCGTCTGCAACCGCCCACATCGCCTTCTCCTCTTGAAGACTCTACAAACAAAATTAGTACAACACAGTAAATAATCACGCTGATAAAAATGGTGTAACATACGAACCCTGGTGTTAAATAAAGGAAAATAGGCACTATTTCGGATTTTTATTAAAGAGAGAAAAATAGGAAAAAAGTAAATATTTGCCGCCACAGAATAAAAATGTCACCGACGCACTTTAAATGAAGTAGTTTATATATATCAAACCGTTAAGTGGGCTACACAGTGCGAAGTACTATAAGATTTACATTTGACTGCCTCAGTGGTGCAGTAGTAGCTTAAGCGACTGCTGTGCTTGAGATCTCGGGTTCGATTCCCGGATCGGACCAAATGTTTGTATGATCTGCAAATATTTGTGTCGAAGTTTGGATGTTTTCTATGTATTTCCAAAAAGAAGTATTTGTGTCAGTTGTCTAGTACCCATAATACAGGCTTCGCTTAGTTTGGGACTGATAAAGTTGTATGTTAGATGTCCGAAAATTTACGTAACCAATGCAATAGAATGTACTCACAATGTTGCATTCCAAATCAAAAGTACGCATAGCTTGTCATAAGTTTAACTTTTAAGCCTGTATGTCAAGACAACTCGGTACTTTAGGGTCAAGACTAGAGACTTCTATGGTCTATGTAAGGTATGGTCTCTAATATAAAGTTTCCCACAAAATAACTACTATACCACTAAAAGAATATGAAGCACCAATCATATCTGTAGTCGAAACGTACCATCCTAGGTTAAAAGGAATCTCCTTCTCGAATCAATCGCTGTGAAGGTAATTTCTTATTAAGGAATTTGATCGAATTCCCCTAGAAATAGACTAGTGTCAGGTTTATATAGGTTGGCTCCTTGACTATATCATAATTTATTCCGATAACTAACTGCTGTCTGCGTTTATATATGTTACCGCGTTAAATAATAACCTATGTTTTTCCTCAAGAATCAAACAATCTCCTTTGTGAATTTCTTCTCACATCGGTTCAGCTTTTGGCAAACCAATTTAGTATGTTAGGACAGTAGTTTTTAAGTCAAAATATGTAAGTAACATATTTTGAAAAAACCCGACACCAGTCACCGCGGGTAACGCTACGGGGCGAAGCTGATCTAAAAGAGGAGCATATGTTACTTCTCATATCATCAGCTATCTGCCAATGAAAATTCCATCACATTGGTTGAGTCGTTCCAGAGATAACTCGGAACAAACAGAAGGACATAGCCAAAAATTTAAAGAAATTGATTTAATGATGTTTTTTTTTCATTGTTTTTTTCGTTTGCCCACTATACAATAAAAAAAAAGAACCGAATTTACTTTCGTATGCAGTAAAAAGCTGATAATTTAAAATTACACACAGACGCCTCAATTTTATTTATTTGTATTAACTCCTCACCATGCCAGAGTCTCCAGTATCTTCGGGGCCAGCCTCATCATCACTGTCTACGCCTAATAAGTGCAAATACTCCAACCATGACACAGATCCATCCTGGTCCTCATCAGCTTCTTGAAGGCGTTCTTCTGTTTCTTCACGAGATAAGTTTCTATTGAGTTAAATATTTAAAATTAGATATTTATTACATGTGACAAGACTCTCTGTGATCAACAAATCGTTGTACAGAGACTGGATGTTCTTTGAGTCTGTTTCATGCGTGTTTGTTAAATTTCCTGCGACACATACATACATATGTATAACCAGTGACAAGGATTGAAAAGGGCATATTGGTTTGGGCTCTTAGAAAGGATGGATGATAGGAGACTCACAAAATGAATGTATAGAGTGAATATTTGTGGTAGTGTAGAAAGAGATTGTTTTTTTTTTGTTTTTATTGAATAGGGAGCAAACGAGCAGGCGCATTACCTGATGGTAAGCTATTACTGCCGCCCATGGACACCCGCAACACAAAAAGCGTCACAAGTGCGTTGCCGACCTTTGGGGAATGGGGAGGGGATGGTGTATGGGCCTCCGGTATCCTCACTCATTCTCGATTGTATATGGAAACCATTTTTTTTTTGTAAATGCCACACTTATTCAGTAGGACAAGACTTATGAATAATTTTACTTTGCCTTATTAATTAAAACAACACAATAAAAATATTGTAACACTTTTCTTATTGTCTCTAGTTATTGAAGACTCTCTGTTCGTGTGTTCTTTTAACATACTGCTTATATGGAAGTATTTTGTACACTTCACAAACATTTAACAACCAAATTGGTGACATTCTGAAGATGGGCTGCATGAAAAATACTAGGCACTGATGAGCATGCGTGTAGCAATTGTTGAATGTGGACTAAGTAAAAGTCAGGTCTGTAGTAAATGGAGATTAATTGTCACTACCTACGGCTCTGAAAAATGGGTATGATTCTATGTATGTACGTAAACACGGAAAAATAGTTTATGACAGCGATAAAATACATTTAATTATTTGCAATATTTTACTAAATAATAATGTTTTATTATGGTTATAATTTTATGCATTCATTATGTTTCATGGAAATATTTTTTATTGTTACGTATATACACATCATGTTAATGTCAAAGTATAAATTCTTCTTTTTTAAAATTTTTCTTTTTTAACAACCTACCCAATAATATTTGATTTCTGAGAAGAGGCATGTGTATTGTGTACTAAACTCTTATTAGATTGCTATTGGAAACTGTTTACAACACTTGTGTGCTGGATCATAATTAATCTTAAACTTTAATTTATAACTAGCTGAACCTCATGGTACGACAATAACTGCGGACAACGCAGCGAGGATAGAAGAAGAAGATATATCATTATAAATTGTAGCCTATGTGTTATTCTGAGGTATAAGCTATATTATTGTAAAGTTTCATCAAAATCCATTCAGTAGTTTTCGCATGAAAGAGTAACAAACATTCATATATCCATACTTACAAACTTTCGCGTTTATAATATTAATAGGATTATTTGACACTAGCTGAACCCCGCGCTGCTACCCGCGGTACGATGATAACTGCGGGCAACGCCGCGAGGCGAAGCTATATCTTTATAAATAGTAGCCTATGTGTTATTCTGATGTATAAGCTATATTGTGGTAAAGTTTCATTCAAATCCATTCAGTAGTTTTTACGTGAAAGAGTAACAAACATCCATACATACATACATCCATACTTACAAACTTTCGCCTTTATAATAGTAGTAGGATAAAATATGGTTTAATTGGATAGTACTAATTAATATTTACTATTACAAAATAAGTTATGACACTTACATGAATGATTTCAGTATCCACTTCTTAAGTTCTATTCGGTCTATTAGTTTATCTCCATTTAAGTCCATCTTTTCCAGCAGTTCCGCCAGTTTCGCCTTGGCTTCTTCTGGGGACAGACTGTCGAACATCTCTGCCTCCTTCACGCTCCCTATAGTATAATAATATGTTACAACCAACGCAAGAGGAACCAACACAAATAATGCGTTGCTAACCGACATCGTAAGCGGCGTGCTATCGCATACCTTATCAACTGAGCAATTGCAAAACTTAACCGGCGGCCGACGTCACAAAACGCAGTAAAACAAACTGTATACCTAAGATAGCTTCGTGGTCGAACTCAGAGTTGTGGCCGGAGTCGCCGTAGTGATCATAATCTCGCGCGCGGAAGCTCCCATCGGACTCGCGCTCCACATTATCCATGCTGTGGTCGTGCACCGCTGCCGAGGCACAGTACACCAGCATATTGTGAGTTAATAGTATACTCAGGATATATTTCAAAGCCATATTGCTACACAATGTCTGCACTTTTTATTTATAACCTAGTCTGTTCGTTTTATAGTGAAAATTCATAAATTGTTTATTTTCAAAAATAACATTGACGGCACAGCTTTTTCGCAAAGCACTATCGGAGTATTCGGAGTTATCCGACGCATCTGACAGCACGTAATTTTGTGTTGCCAATTAAAATGAGTATAGATAGACATTAGACAGATGAGAAACTGAAATTCTTTGCGTTTGCAAAATCAACCTTATGTCAAGAGCACTACACTCAAGCAACGTAGTTATAGTTGTTAATTTCAAATTTTATTGCTCATTACACGGTTATTTTACATTGAATTATAATCAACTATATAGAACCAACCTTCTTATTAAGGCTCACTGTTTAATGAATATCGAGTTACAGTTTGAAGAGCGGCTTCCCGGGCTTTGTTCGGGCATAAGCGGATTACTAACAATAATGTTTTCAAATCGTATGCATAAACAAACATTGTAGATAGCTAAGCATATGAGGTCATCAAAATAACACGTTCTGACATTTTC
The DNA here is from genome assembly GCA_916048165.1 of Spilarctia lutea. Taxonomy (NCBI): domain Eukaryota; kingdom Metazoa; phylum Arthropoda; class Insecta; order Lepidoptera; family Erebidae; genus Spilarctia; species Spilarctia lutea. Next base: position 1,972,792 of record OU696473.1, on the reverse strand, counting down.
ATAATCTCACGTTGGGATGATTGATCACGATAGTATGTCAGATTATTAACAGATATTGTTCAGAGTATGTCGTTCTCTTGTCTTTCTATGAAAACTATGGTACCTACATTACGTCTTAACAATATCTATATTATGTAGTTAGGTATGTATTCTTAATTGATTTTTTAAACTTTTTTAATCCAAATATAATACCAAGTTTCCAATGAATGAAGAGATAAATAAAAATTTCACGACAACATCCAAGACTAATATTAAAATAATATTACATTTTATCTCGGGAGAAAACCAACCAACTCTTAAACGTGGGTGAGCCATGCTTCGGCATGCATGGGCCGGCTCGACCGGAATGATACCACGGCCTCACAGAAAGCCAGTGAGAGCGCCTGCGCTGTGTTTCACTGAGTGAGTGAGGATACCGGAGGCCCATACCCCAACCCCTTCCCCCATCCCTCAATGGCCGGCAACGCACTAGTGACGCCTCTGGTGTTGCCATGGGTGTCGATGGGCGGTGGTAATCGCTTACCGTCAGGCAATACGTCTACTCATTCGCCCATTATTACATATAAAAAAAACAGTGTTGTACACGAGTCCCTTTTCAAGTAGACTGATTGAAACTACCAAGACATAAGAAACGTGATTTCTTTTGTCATCATTTACGACATTTACCAAGATTGCTTGTAACGAAATTGCTTTTAGCGATAAGGCCACAATTTACAGCTGCACACCTATTTATCAAATTTGTTACTGTTTAAGTAAATTTTTATTGCTGAACGATACACTTATTCATTCAATTTACTTTTACATTTTAATATGGAAAACTTAACGTCGCCGTCGTTTTAAATGTACCGTGTATCATAGTTAAAAATGGCATTGTTTAGAAAATACTTACAGTAAAATAGAGAATGTTTACCTTTTTCTTCCTCTTACTTAAACCGTGAGGGTTTCTCTCACGCTACAGTTAGGTACATCCTGTGTAAACTCCCAGTTAGCGTTAGTTCTTGATGTAAGTATGTGATGCTTTTTAAAATTCATGAGTAGCTTTTCGGTTTTTTCTGCTTCATCTACTTCACCTCGTGATATTCAAGGGCCGCCCTAATTGTTTGCCAGGAGAGGGTGCCAAAAGCATTAATGATTTCAAGGCTAATTACCAACCCCCCCGCACACTCGATCGGACTACTGATTCCGACAGGTAGGTACAATTTCTTTTCACCAACTCGGAATACCGTAAATTAGGATTTGTTTCAATAATTAAACTGTAATTGTATCGAATCATGTTTAATTACTATAATGTTAACGGCTTAAATAAAAGTCTTCTGGCCACACGGCGTTTTGAAAGCGCCAACGTTATGAAGATAATGTTAGTTAACGTACTTCATTAAACTTTCATACAGGTAGGTACAGGCTACAAACATAAATTTAATAATTTTGTGGCGCTCTAAATGAGCATTCTTAATTTAAATATATTTGCTTTTTCACCTGATTATTTAACCGTAGTAGTAGTAAAATGTATTAAGTCTATAAAATACTGCGTCTGCTGGCTTTATTACTAATTAAAACAAAGTAAATACAAAAAATAAGCTACTCCATTTGTATGACCAACATTTAACACTGCTATCCGATGTCATATTTGTCTTTTCGAGAATTTATTTTGATCCTAAAACTTGATAAAATGTTACATGATGATAAAGATGCGATAACCTGTCTGCTCCACTATCGGTGTTAAACAGTCAATCGTCGTTGTCGTTGGCTCGAAAGTACGCCGTGTGCATAGGCTCTTAATTCTTAACATTCATCATCTTTAATCTTAAATCTTACAATCAAGTAAAAGTGTTACGAGTATTTATTTAAGCAAGTTATTAGCGGCCATAATTATCAAAGTGATTCTTCTATTTGCTATATGGTGGGGGTACTCGGCGAGGAATTTTGACAGATGTTTGCGAACTTCTCCGACAACCAGTGGCAGATGCGCACGAGTGTCCGGGTCTGCTGTGTTTAAATGTATTATAGCCTCTTCTAAATATCTGAGGAAAAATATATATTTTAGTAGGTACATATACTTATGTGAAAAAAATTAGCAGTTTTTGTAACGAATTAAATATTACTTTTGAGTTTTGTTCTAGTATGCAGTCAGAAGTACGTGTTATCAGTTATTACCTCCTTGGAGATAATAGTACAATGGAATCGAACCGACTGACTTGTTAAGTCTCCAAGTTGATTTACTGCAGAAAAATCTTTGATCATCGTTTTGAGGTACCGCGTACGGTAAGGAGACATTAATGTGTGCGGTGCAGGCCGGTGTAGGTAAGATAGTGTATTATCTCCGCGCGTTGATATTGGGATTGACAGCTAAGAGCGGTGACGTCAGTGAACCGTCAGTACAGTTCGCAACGCTCGCCAGCGCCGCACATGTGTCGAGTACTTAAAAAGATTGTTATTGTTTTTTTTTTCGTTGTTCTGCTTTATTGTTGTTGTTAAGTTTTGCTATTGTTATCGTATTTTTTTTAAAATGAGTAAAAAAGTTATGAACAGCCGTGCTCGCGAAATGGTTATTAAAGTAGACAATTACTTTGTAAAAGAGAAAGAGGACGCTAAGTCGTTAATTCAGCAGTTATCATCGCAATTTCTCATTAACAACGCTTGAATATACCAGATCACTTTAAAATCCACCGATAAACATTTAAAATTACATACTACATACCTACTGTAAATGTTTTTTTTTTTATAAATTAAATATTTAAACAGTTTTTCTCATCTTTTGACTAAATCGACTCAATTTACTTTTTACAGTACCAGAAGTAATATAAGTATTGCTTTAGTACATGTGAAATTTACAAGAATTATCAACTGAAATCAATCAATCAAACTATCAAATTAAATTTCTTAAAAATAAACTTTTAGATTGTGTTACTAGCGTTACTATTTTGCGATGGATGACGTCACGCGGCTCTTATTATGACAAGGTTCAATCCCAATGTCAACGCGCGGGGGTTATACGTTTGGCTCTGCCCAGACGCTCAAGGTTATTGAGGCAACTATAGGTATGCCTTAATCCACTACGAAAAACAAACAATATATATAACAATATATCAAATATAAACAATATATAATGTACTCGTAATTTTACATTACATTATACATATATTGTTCATACGGAACGGAACAGACAAGAACAGCCTTATTGCCGAAAGCAATCTCTTCCACTAAAAGTATCTGAGAGACAGTAGCAGTTGACTGTGCAATTATTTAAAAATAAATAAATAAACTGTTATGAATATAATCGGGCACATTTATATATATCCATTTATATACACATAGATATATACATATACATACACATACACACAAAACACATGTACATAAATACACTAATTACCATAATTATTTAATTATATCACATATGAAAATGAAAAACCTTCATATCATACACTCATTCGTGACTAACCTTTAAAATTCTTAAACCATTGTCTTAACACTATTAACAGTTTTCGCTTTCCTGATATTTATCGGCAATGCCCCAGTAAGTAGGTACAATAAATACATAATTGTACTAAGGTGCTACTACATATATTATGAGGAACTGAATCTATGCCGTAGTTGTGAACTAACCTGCATTTTAGCTGAGTCTCATGTAGCATATCAGTCGCCAACTGCTGGATCAACGACATCAGTACGTACTGTTCTAGCTTGCAGGGAACTGCAAATACTTGGTCAGGGTCAGCCGCTCTGCAGGCGGCCATTACCAGAGACAAGTCAGCCGCCGAGAGAGCGCGCTCGAACGAGCCGTTTATATCACCAGCTTGAATCTGCTTGTTTATTAGAGCTGTCTGCATCTGGTAGGTATAAAATAAGGCATAACTTGGAAGTGATAGAACAGAATATCTTGGAATTCTTCAGGATGTCTATGGTGAGGTTTGAAGTAATTTACCGTATCATCATCAACAGCCTTTGAGTGTCCACTTCTCGACATAGGCATTGGACCTTTATCTTTTATCTTTACCGTGGGAGAGCTACGCTTCGGGATAAATGGGCTGGTTCAACCGGAGTGATACCACAGCCTCACAAAAAACCGGTGCGTAACAGCGCTTGCGCTGTGTTTCACACCCATCCCTCTCCCCATCCCCCAAAGGCCGTCAAGGCACTTGTGACGCCTCTGGTGTAGGGTGTCCATGGGCGGTGGTAATCGCTTACCATCAGGTGATATGTCTGCTCGTTTGCCCCATACTCCGTAAAAATAAATACAAATAGGTATCTCCTAAGAAAAGAGGTTTTGAGCTACCATATTAAGAACCAGATTAAGAATACCAGGTGGTGACACCTGGTATTCTTAATCCGATGATAAAAAGCCAAATAAAGTGCAGAGTTTCAGGAGCGTTACTCACCAGCTGATCAATGGGCGACACGTCAGGGTCAGCAGGCTGTGGTGTGCTCACAGGAATGTAGTCAATTGGCGGGACCATCTCTTGTTCTGGCAGGGATTCAGTATGGACTTGAGTTGAGAATATGTCCAAGACTTTCTGACGCCAGTCTTTGAGCTCATCTTGCAGGAGTCTTTGAAACGTAATAATAATTATATATTAAAATAATCACTAACTTTTACAAAGAAAATTCGACTTTAAGAACTGGTTCAATTGAAATGGGACCACACCGGAATCACTAGCTTTCAAATAAAGAAATAATCATCAAAATCAGTGCACCCAGTGGAAAGATGTGAAATAACAAACATTAAAAAAAAACAGTGGAATTAATAACCTCCTCCTTTTTTGAAGTCGATTATATATTAATTGTCTTTACCATTAGAGATAGATGATGAAAAAAATTACGGGATTCATAAACTGTATGTACCTGACACAAATAAAATATTAGAGCGAAGCGTTATATTTTATTTAAAATTTCCTTAGTACACGAAAATTAATAGTACTAAGTTTTTTACAGATCATGAATACATCTAGGTATACACTAAATTCATATATGATGCAGAAAAAAAATGTATTTTGTACTAACTCTTCAACGGTACACTGCAATGTAACGATATTCTTGTCAGGATCGGAGGCAGCCTCCACTAGGCACTGATGACGCTCCAGGGCACGGCGGAGAGCTCCTGACGTTTTGTGCACGGACTTGATCAAGTACGACGACTTGCCTTCCACTGTGGTCATAGAACATGAAATGTAATAATCTATACAAATAAATAAAATTGGAGTGTCTGTTTGTAATATTAAAATAACCGCTTTCTACTACATGCATATGAATGTATATACGGTACACATACCAAAATATATATTTTTAAAATGTTTGTCTGTCTGTCTGTTTGTTCCGGCTAATCTCAGGAACCACTGGTCCGATTTGAAAAATTCTTTCGGTGTTGGATAGTCCATTTATCGAGGAAGGCTATAGACTATATATCATCACGCTACTACTAATAGGAGCGGAGCACCAATGAAGAATGTTTTAAAAACGGGGGAAAATTTTCACGCCACGGGCAATATAAGACGCAAACGAGGTTGCGTGGGTCAGCTAGTAATAAATAAATAAATATTTCGGACATCTAACACACAACGCCATCTAGTCCCAAGCTAAGCAGAGCTTGTGTTATGTGTACTAGACAATAATAATAATGGAAGAAGTATGTTTGGGACTGTTAAATGAGAAAAAATTGAACAGCAGTAACAGTCAATCTGAAATTGGCGGGTAGATTAATCCTCCGCGACGGTAAGAGACTGCTAGCGCAAAAGGACTTTGCAATTCATGAGACACAACTTTCCTCTCTTCGAGATAGGGGAGAGGGGAGGGATTTGTGAAATTCTATCCACTAGCTAAAATCTACGAAAAAAATTTTAAAAACATGTGCCGAAGTTTGACTCTCTCACGGTAGATATCGTTTATCTTACAGCTTTTTTATGAATTTGATTAGGATATTTAGCCATTTAGCATTTTAGTGTTGTTATTTCAGCTACAAATTTCCAGTACTGGATGTCTTTCAAGATGATCGGTTCGAACCAACCTGCATTCACCGTCGCTACTGACCATTCGACCCGTTTTAAGTGTGGTAATACACTCTCCTGTTTTGTTTCCTGTTAATCTATTCTATACAAATAAATTAAATTGGAGTGTCTGTTTGTAATATTAAAATAACCGCTTTCTACTACATGCATATGAATGTATATAATATACGGTACACATACCAAAATAACAGGTTTTTCAACTTTTGTCTGTCTGTTTGTTTGTTCCGGGTAATCTCTAGAACGGCTGGACCGATTTTGATGTAACTTTCACTGATATGTAGCTGATGATATAAGGAGTAACTAAGAGTACTTTAGGGCCGCGGTACGACAATAACCACAGGTAACACCGCGGAGCTCAGCTAGTTATTAACTTAACGTGGGAGAGCTATGCTTCGGCATGAATGGGTCGGCTCGACCGGAGTGATACCACGGCCTCACAGAAAACCGGTGTGAAATAGCGTTTGCGCTATTTCACACCGGCGCGAGGATACCGGAGGCCCATACCCCAACCCCTCCCCCCATCCCCTTTCCCATCCCCCAAAGGTCGGCAACGCACTTGTGACGCCTTTGGTGTTGCGGGTGTCCATGGGCGGCGGTAATCGCTTACCATCAGGTGATACGTCTGCTCGTTTGCCCACTATTCAATAAGAAAAAAAAAAAAGAAAAGTTATTTCCTATAAAGCTTTTCAAGTAACTTATTTTATGTAGTAATTTTATTTTATGTTACTTAAAAAGCTTAAGAGCTGTCAATAAATAATGCACCTTTTTCCTACGATCACAATATTTGTACAACAAAATAATTATAAAGAGTCTGTTTGTAATTTAAAATCAAAAGTTTTCGCTAAATACATACGAAAGTAACTATATACAGTTCTTACGTCAAAAAAATCATTAATCTGTCTGTGTGTTAGTTTCGGCTAGAATTAGCTGCACTGGCTTTAACTAAACTTGCACTGGCAGAGCTGATGACATAAGGAGTAACTTACGTTACTTTCATTTTAGACTATTTGTTTTAAAATTTAAAAAACAAAAGCAGATAACATCGTGGGGCGCTGCTAGTGTTATTAATAAGACGGTATTATTTAGCTTACGTTCAAAAAAAGCCTGTTCAATGATGTTGTGTATGTGTGATACAAGCCGTCGATGTGAGCGGTCCAGGATGGGCAAGTACAGCGTTGACATGTCACGGCTGAGGCACCCACCGATCATGCCGCGAACTGACTCTGCCGTTGCGCGTACCATTTGGTCTTTCAGCTCCTGGCAATTAAGCAATCCGAGGAAAACATCTTTCAAAGTATCTTAGCTAGCAGATTACTTCTATAAAATCAGCCCCCTTAGCCAGGAAGCCAGTTTATCGCGTCGTTTCTCTTTCTATAATCTCCAACACCTTTATTCTCTTGTATTATTTTTATCGGTTAATTTATTTTGATGAGTGATGATTTGCGCAAGACGGCTGGCAGGTGCTGGATGAGAGAAGCCGAGGATCGAACTATGTGGAGTGCAATTGAAGAGGATAATGTCCAGCAGTGGACTGCGATAGGCTGATGATGGTGATGATGATTTATTAGTTTTCTAATAACGTTTACCTTTGTAGAATGTGAGCTTGGGTAGAGGAGCACACCAGAACAGAGGTATGTGTAGTGACGTTACGTGTAAAGCAAAGCCAAACGATTGCAAATTTTAATTTTTACTCCATTGAATTTTATTCAAGTGAAATCGTAATACTCATACCTCGCTTTGCAAGAAATTAATTAGGTTCTCCCTGATCTCATTGTCTAGAGATGTTGTTTTGCGTGTTTCGATGGCGTTCAGAAGAATCCTAGCGCGGCTATTCGTTACTTCATTATCTTCTTCGGTTGATCTTTCCGAAAAGGCGAAGTTGTTGACCCTGGATTTTGAAACAAGAACTGTGAAATGTACTGAGGAATTTTATTATCTTAATTGATCACTACAAACCTTTGAGACAAAACTTTCTTCATCGCAACAGAATTGTGAACGTTTTCGGTCTTTCGAATAAGCATTTTAGAGCTGCGAATTTCGTCTTTCATAGTGTTTAGTAGTCGGCACTGGTCTAGGAACATATCTGTAACGCATAGTTGACCACTTACAAGAATTTAGGTAAATATTTTCTTGTTTTTACCTACATTCTTCAAGTTTAATACAATAAGAAGAACGAGCGGGCCTTATAGTGGTCGTTTGACAACAAAATCTAGCACTGTTTGTCTCGGTTCATATTGTTACACTTCCTTAACAGAAATTTCTTCCAAAAATTATTAGAAAAAAAGAATTTGCAAGAAACAAACAGTGTTACATGTATGACATAAATCAGGTGCGCTATTCTCGTGGCTTAAAGCTCAAAACTGAATGATTATTCTAACTATACTACCCTTGTATGATAATAAGAAATATTTACAACGTTTTACTCACAACTCAATCTAGTCCCAAGCTAAGCAGAGCTTGTGTTATGGGTACTAGACAACTGATATAATTACATATATTCTTATTTTTGTAAATACAAAGAAAACACCCAAACTTCAAAACAAATATTTGCAAATCATACAAACATTTGGTCCGACCCGGTAATCGAACCCGAGACCTCAATCAAAGGAGTCGCATACGTTACCACTGAGCCACAGAGGCAGTCACATATTTACAGACAATTTTATGTTAACAAACACTAAGATTTAAACTATTATATTTAAATGACAGATTATTTATTGTGCTGATCAGTGTTGTGTCGGATTAAGAACACGTAGTGCCATCATCCCTATACATTCCGTGGGTGTCGTAAGAAGCCGACTTAGGCAGCATACTACGTAGCACAACAGAATTACAGAGCGATATTATAAAAATTCCCTTTCTAAGGCCAGGTATTTGTCGGGAGGTTTGTTTTCTTTCTTTGTTGACTTTCTGCCGCGCACAGCAAAACTGTGAATATAACCTTCTGAATGAGATGTCGCCTGCGGTGTTCCCGGACCAATACGACCTTCAAACTTTCAAGAAAAGAGCGTAATCCTTCCTAAAAGGCCGGCAACGCACTTGTAACGCCTCAGGTGTTGCGGGTGTCCATGGGCGGCGGTAATCGCTTACCCTCAGGCGATACGTCTGCTCGTTTGCCCCCTATATAATAAAAAAAAAAAAAAAATAAAGGTCTATATCTAGCAGTGGCTGCTAAATGCTGTTAATGAAATAACAACCTTCAGTCATGAGGAATAGGTAAAATAATAACTATTTCGCTTACCGCTAAGTTGATCTATCTTCTGTTCCAATACAGCGAACATATCGGAATCGGACATACGATCACAAATGCCACTGTCGGGAGGTTTGTTTTCTTCATAGTCGGATTGCATACAGAACTCTATAGAAGAATCACTATATGTTCGGTGCAGATACGGCTTTTTGTATAACTTCATATCTAAGGTGTTGTCTTCACTTTGTACAGAACATAGAGAATATGACCGCTGTCTTGCGGTTTTCTCGACATATTCTTGTTTTAAAAGATCCATTAGTATTGTTTTTTGTAATGATGTCGGTTAAAAATATGTACGAACTTGTCTTGCATACTATTAAATAGTTTAATTTATGCAGGTAGAACGCAAATTCTGTTATATTTCGATTCTTAAGAGACGATATTTTAGCTACTTACCCTACTTTTATAACTTTTATTAAATAAGTGAGTAAATATCAAGCTAGGTTTAACCAAACCAAGTATTCCAACATTGGCTGAGGCAGATAAGGAAGTGTATTCAAAACGAGGACATACGAGTCACGGCAGTTTTTTAGTGGTGAACGCAAATTTGTGGGGTGTCTTTATGGTGTTGAATTGGGCTAAATTCAGTAATAAGAAGTTTCAAATACCTACTTTTGATTGCACTAAGCTAAATTACTTCGTATAGTAACGGATTAAGAATACGGAGTGTCACTACCCCTATTCATGTAATGGGTGAAGTAAGAAGCGACTAAGGGTCAATTCATACTAGAGCAGAGTCAAAGCACATCGAATCGTCAATCTGAAAATTAACATACTCGTAGCTAATACCCCTTATCTCTACAACATAATATATTTACTTATTACTTTTAGATAAAAAAAGACGCGCGAATACACGCGCATTGGACAGAATTTGCGCGTCAAAGCGCAACCACCGCTGATTGGTACGCATTTGCGCGAACCTATGTGCCTACTATCTTTTTTGTTTTTTTTTTTGTTCGGAAATCCCCTCAGTTGCCACCGACTACTGGCATCGGAGGGGATGTCAAACTGGAACCGACTAAAATCCGCACACTGTCTCAGGTACTAGAAGCCGGGGAATCAGGTGCACACTCGAAAAGAAATCCCTGGAACTCCGACGTACCTCGGGCCATCTACGTTTTGTAGATGTCCCCCTCCTGTGTAGGAACCCTGTTACTTCTTTTTTATTTAGAAAAGGGACACTTTAGTGCCTGTGCCAACACCCCAGCCTGCTTCTGCTAGGGTGACTTGTGGGCTCACCTGTCACCCTCAGGCTTGCGCTTATGGAAGACAGAGATTATTTAGCGATCTCTGACGGCCGAGTCGTCTGCGGTACCTGGCCCTTCTAAACCTCTCTGTCCTGCTCCGCCATCTTTTTCGCAAGCATAACTTGCTCACAGAAAGAGACAGCAGAGTTCCACGCACTCTCGCTTCGTAACATGACCGCAAATATGTTACCGAGCCAGAGAAACCCCACCCTGATGACCGCCACGAAATCACGCCTCGGCTCGCCCCACGCCGGACATTCTGCCAGCATGTGGAATGCCGATCTGGCCAATTGCCTACTACCCTACTACGCGAAGCGTCGTGTCACTTGTCAGTCTAAATCAGAGTTTGACCCGTGTCGGAGTTGATTACTAAAGCGGTAGGTATTACATATTAAAATGGATACGGACGAAAAAAATGTTTTTGGTTAGTGTGAACGCCTATTTAATTCGAAGGCCAAAAATAATACCGATGAAAATGCAAAAAGTAATGCGTTTCAACTACTAGAATCAACTGGCAACTACATACAATATACATCACTATAAAAAGCGCGCCAATACTCTCGAATGCGCGCGAACTACTATTTACATATAAAGAATTTGACGTTTCGATTATGCTCTAGTGTGAATTAACCTTAGGGAAAATTACGCAGGATAACATCCCTGCAAAGAAAAGGAAAACTTGACACAAACCCGTCTAGCCAGTGTGGTATGGAGGCCTGAACCTCCATCTTGAGAGGCCAATGTTTAGCAGTTGACTGTTATACGCTGTTGTTGAATAAACTAAATTTGAGGGACAAGTCGGTGAAAAATAACACAATATTTTCATTTTTAGTAATTTATTTCTTATATCAATACTATCAATAAGTTGTATGTCAATCCCTAGTCAAGATTGGACACAATATAAATTTAGAAAAATACTTAATATTAATAAAGGGCTCCTCATACAATGTAATACATATATTTTTTATAACAGAACCGTCATCAACGTCTTTAAAGTTACCATAATTATATAGTGACTTAGCATTTGTTTTATATTTAGTTATAATATAACCTACTTATGTTTGTTTGGCATTGTACCAAATGTCATACTTCTGTGGTTATATTCATAGAAAATTAAAACTTATAATAAGTACTTAATAGTCTATGGTTACTAAAATACTTAACACAAAAAAAAAAAAAAAAACATCGTAATACAAAACGATACAGATAAATAATTTGGCATAAGAGTCGTCGTTGGCGTAAGAGTATAACGTCACATCCCATTATGTCATACAAGTTGTTTTTTGAAGTTTCAGATGACATTTATGTTGATTACAGAACGAAACGAGATTTCAAAAAAAGAATGTGTATTTATAAGTATATACATAAGGGTAGTCCTACTGTAACTTCTGTATTTGTAAGCTAGTTCTGTGTCTTTTTGTGTATGATGTTTCAAGGCACACATGTGTTATAACCAGAATTAGGACTTGTGTGCATTGAGACATCACTGGCATGATTGACACTAACATCACTGTGTGCATTGGAACATATGGCACAAGATTGGCATGGAAATATGAACATAACGATAGGACTACAATTATGAACTCTTGTACTGTTTACAATAGTATTATGTTGACTGAGGGCCCAGTGTGAGTCTTAAAAACAAGCGCGTTGTTCGGCTTTCCAATCGAATTGTAATAACTAGGCCCTCTGACTCTCTTATTACTTATCATTTGAACTTTTACCCTAGGTTTTTCAATTTGAGGTTTTAGACAAAGTTTGCACCAAACCAGAATATTCAGACATTTTGAATGAGGTCATCTTCATTCTAAGAGTGCTTGATGTATTACATAAATTAGAATTAAAACTGTTTATAACACTGAATCTAATCAATTCAATTAAGGACCATGTCTTATAAAATAAACTAATATTAATCACTTATAATTACTTTTTAGAACAAATAAGTTCAACGAAAGAACCCACTATAAACGGACGCCTCACCGCTTTGTACTGCGTCGAGTCAGTGAGCACTTTGATTAAAAAAAAAATACCAAAAGTAATTTAAGGAGGAGCCCTTTTAAACAGACGTTTGAACTATAAAAGCCTAATAATAACAATATTTATAAGCATTAAACATAAACTCAGTTTAGGTACTGCTAACAATTGTGTAAGGAAATAAAAACATAATTAAACAATCAAAACACTACTGAATAAGGTTTCTTTTAACAAATTTTAAAGAAACAAAGAACTAATTAGTGATTGACTCTTAAATAGTAATTTAGACTTCTTTAGCTTTTGTACTACTAACACGTTATAACGCAGATTACCCCCTAAGGGAGGTTACCTGATAGTAAAAAATAATATATATTTATTGATCCATTGAATCTAATTGCAACATTTTGAACTTTTAACAAACCGAATTTTACCTTTTTTTTATATATATTTTGTATTGTTTTTATATAATCAAATAATTTATTTATATTTATTTAATATATTTAGCATGAATCAACAATTAAATCGAATCAAATATCGACTTAATGTTTAACTATTCAAGGTCACGTTTTTAATTTGAAAAGGTATATTTAACCTTGTGCACAGTTAACCGTTCATATACGATTGAAAATTTATTAGTAAGCACCAAGGTTAAATCATATTATTTAACCAAAAATAAGAATGGAATTAACATTACGTTGAAACAATAATTATATTATACAAGTACATACCTAATATATGCAACTTCTAAAGTGATAAACTCAGAAAATTAAGTACGAATTCAAGTTATATTACTGTAAAAGACACTAGTGTGTAGATGTCAATCAGTGGAATAAGAGTCACTACTTTCAGTGACTTGCAATCACTATGTTTCAGTGTTTGATTTTCATTATTGTTGTTATAGTAACTGAAACTATCACAATACGGTAAATTAATATAACTGTTAAGTATTTTCATGGAATACGGCTTTACATACAACTCGAAGGGACTAAATAGAAACGTTGGCACTAAAACATACTCTAGTTCTATGACATAAAGTTCAATTTCGTTAACACATTAATTTTCCAGCTTATTTTCATACGCATTTGAATTTACAAATTATGTTTTGTATCTCTTTATAGTTCTAACTTCTAAATACCTTACATATCTATATATAACTAAGGTGTTTATCATTTTGTACACAATATTACTAATTAACAGGCATATGGCCGTACAATGATGGCCTCCAGTCTTTATCGTAAATTAGTAATTTTTATAGCGTTATTTTGCTGTATTGAAGAGAAAGGACATTTTTAATATAAATGTACATATATATACTCTGTTCGAGTGTGAGTTTAATTTACATCAACACGATCGCTTGACGGTAACTGCATTCAGTGTTGCTATTAGTCAATAAATCAGTAAGAAACAATGATACCGTCAAACGCTGTCGTTATCGATGATCGCCCTAATCTATTTATGTATATAAACAAGTTGAGTTAGTCTGTGTACATTAAAAAACTCAGATTTCTCACCGATTGAGTTAAAATTTCGACACGATATGTTCGTTTCTAAGATTTTTTTAATCCAATTGTAATGTCAAGTTTGTTCTTTTTTTTGTCAATGTGACACAGATAAGCTTGTCGGGGTAAGTGTCAAATAGACTCAAGTATTCGACTAACACTAGACCCTCAGAGTATAATTAAAATTAAAAAGCTTGGTCCGAATATAGTCGGTCAAAAGTAGATGCTTTATAAATATAGCAGTCAAAAAGCATTAGAGAACAGCGCCAACGCACGGAGTGGCGGCGAAGAGACTAATTTGTTAACAATTTAAATTCAACCTAAATTTGTGCATATAATGGCGAGCGATGGTCGGTTTATGTCGTTACATCAAATGCAGTTGTATTCTGTAAAACTAAAGGTTGAATTTCTATTGTCACTATATTAGTATCTTCACCGTCACTCCGTCTGACCGCTGACAACTTTTCCAACACATTCTTGACATACTACTCTATCAACATGTCCCTTCAACACAGCACACTATTTAACATACAACATACAAAATGTCTAACAAATATATTATAATAATATTTAAATCTAGAAAGCATTTACCAACAAACACATGGACAAATAAGCACAACACTAGGCTCTCATATTTGCGAGAGGTACACAAAACAGAAACATGTATTGAGACGCTTTAACCTAAATATCATGATATTAACTAATAAACCTTCTGAAAAATAATGACGAGAAATAAAATATGAAATATAAAAGGCTGTATTTAAGAGTATGGAGACGAACCACGGTTAAAAAAGCCATTAAAAAAGTTTAGGGTACAAGAAACGGAAAAACTGTACGATGAAAGTAATTTATGTAATAATTACATTTTGGAATTTGTAATTTAAAGACAGAACTGTTAAGTTCCATTTACAAAATCATATTTCAACGCTACAAATGAGAGCTTCGGTCCCTAATGTTGTAGGGGACAAATGAGATGGGTCATTTTATGGTAAGCGAGTATCATCGCCCGCGGACGTGTGCTACTGAAGATTCAACGTTACCTTTTCAATCGACTTAATTATTTTGTACCCTAAGCAATCGTTTAGCTGTCTAATATTTTTTTAATAATAATGACCTAAGTCTCCATACATTTTAAAAGGCCTTATATATTCTGTTAGATTTTAATACAATCTAGATAACTCTTTACAGATATTTAGAACCATTTATTTCTAGAAATTTTTCAAAAGGAAAACTACTTGTGCTTCCTTGGTTATTTAGCTTACTCATCAAATTCTGCACCAAAATATAAACGACTATTTGTCACATTCTTTCGATTTTACAAATTCACTCACTTTTTCGTCTATAAATTTTAATTGATTGTCGAATATTGAGAACCAAGTTTTTTGTTTTATAAGATATTTACTTAATAAAAAAAACGTTGAAAAGCAGTCTTTATAGTTAGATCTTTTGTAATTTCAGTAGTATAGACAACAATCTGTTGTCCTTGTCAATCGCTTAATAGATCTATCACAATACAGAAATATATTAGAAAAGTAAATTGTTTTCAAGTTATTGGTTGTCACTGATCAACATGGTAATATTAGCATCTTAATAATTTACCTTGGCCAGGGCAAGAACTGTAAACGTAAACTAACATAGGATGATAATATTTATAGAATTAAGACGCTGAACTTAGAATAATGTATTTTTAATTCTTCCAAGTTCCAAAATCAGACAAACAATAGCTTTAATTTCCTATCTGTATAATCTCGTAACAGATCTCTAAACCTGTCCCTTTCTTTATGAAGAATATGAAAGAGACGACGTGACGCTCACTATAAATTTTCATTTCTGCCGTTTCAATTCGTCAACTTATATCTAGGTAATGGCGCTGATTCTGTTGTTAACGTCTAAAATTAAATTATTTATTTTTAAAAATCACCTTATTGTGATAGTGGTTAAATTTGTGTAGGATATTTAATTAAAATTAGTTTATTGAGGCCATAGACCTCCTTTCCCAAGAGATGCTTATGTCTAGCAAACTATTATAATCTGTTTATGTGATGTACGGCAAAACGTATCTGCATTAGGTATTATATTTTTTCATTATACTTTATTTGAAACGTCGAAAATTTATCTTTCTGGAGTCAATACTGTCTATACGAATCAGCGCCATTATTAACTTAACTATACAACTACCCATTCAAAGTCAACTACGTTTTATTCCCGTGGGAGGCTCTCACTTAGTATCATATCTTTTTACAGTGTGCGCCCTCATATTTATCAAAAATCCTAACATTAGAAATAGTTTTATCTCTTTCACTCTTAACTGAATAAGAGAGGAGTGAATGAGATAACAACTTACTTTACATAAGTCAGTAAGTTGTCAATAGTATCGTCAAATCGTCGGTATACAGACATGTCTCATTATATAACCTGACAAATGAATTAGACGGGCACTAATAAATATCAGTTTTAACACTACATCACATTTAGTTCAAACACCGCTGGTGTTCGAGTGACGTCGAACATCTCTGCCTACCCTCGGCCGCGAAGCAATACTATATCACTACATATTGGATATGCAGTTCACATATGTACGAGAAACCTGTAGTTATATTATTATTATTGTGGTGGTTTATTGAATGCATGCGATTGCGCATGTGCTCGTGTACTTACGTACGTATACGTTTGTCTCTGTATGCGGATGGTCTTTTAAAAGTCACACACAATATTTACAATTAATATTTTTTATATTCGTCACATATAACTGCAGGTTTCTGTATAGAAATAGGCAAAGCAAAAATGATATATATAAAATATAATGATATATATGAAAATGATATGATATAATAAATAAAAATAATAAAAATGCCACTAATGTGAGAACTGAACGCTAATGAATAACTTGTCTTTTTAATTTTGGAACAATAATCGAACGTTAATTTTGGAAAAAGTTCAAACGATTAAAATTATCACAGAATTAAATTAATAAAATATAAAAAACAAAAATGAGAAACGAAAAAAATTGAAGAAATAAAAATTAAAAACAAAATAAAGCGAACAAAAAATCATAAGTTATGTATCTGGTGGGTGGTGGGTGGAGGAGTTAGCAGCATGGCGCGAGGCAATGATCGCAATGGCGGCAGTGGCGGCAGTGCTGCGGTCAGGGCTGGCCCCTGAGCAGCGCGTCGCTGGCCAGCAGCAGCATGCGCAGCTGGCGGGCCAGCGCGTGGCCGGGAGCGACGTTGAGGAAGCTCGTCAGCTGCTTCTGCAGCTCGCGCACCACGCCGGGCAGGTGCTCGCGCGTCACGGCGTTGCTCGTGTCCAGGTTCATCACGGCCTCTTCCAAGTAGCGGTGCTTGAGGTGCGTGTCGCGGTGCATGTCGGCGGCCAGCTGCTGCACCAGCGACAGCAGCACGTGCTGCTTGAGCTTGCAGGGCGGGCCGAACACCACGCCGGGCTCGGCCGCTCGGCACGCGCACATCACCAGCGCCAGGTCGGAGGCCGACAGCGCCTGCTGGAACGCGCCGTTCACGTCCCCGGCTGCGATCAGCGCTTGAATCTGCGCCACTTGCATCTGGACACGACACGGACACGGTTTACAACACATGCTTCACCAGTTCTTTCAACTTGCGATTACTATCACTTAAATGATCAAACACTACTATATTTACTTTTGAATAATGAGTAAACGAAAAGCACCTATGAACTGTGTGAAATATGTATATTCTAACGGTTATAGTAACTGTCTATTTGTAGACTAGAGGTGTAGGTATGTCTATTTAACTGTATGTGTGATTCTATCGTACAGTATAATAACAGTGAATTTACTAATTTCAATAAAAAGACTACTGTAGTAAAGGAGCAGAGATACTTGTAAGAGAAAAGGTAACGACTCTTGAACACAATTCCTTGTGACATTTCGATGTGGTCTCTGTAAGAAAGTTGACATCATAAAATTTATACACCTATATTTACTTCTGTGATATGTTTATTTATGGCTTAGGGCCAAGCAAAAAGTTCATTTGATGGTAAATAACTTCTCCTTCGACACTTCTAAGTCGGTTACTCGTACGTGACCACTTTTTATTCTCCACATTAATCAGACGGAAATGAGTACCACCGAACCGAAGAACAAACCGGGTTGGTTTGAGATCCGGTCTCACGCACGTCAAATGTTCAGAAAAATCTTTAAAACCTTCAGCTAAATACTGCCGTAACATCTTTATTTCCGGCTTCTTTACACTTTCATAATTATGTATGATTAAACTTATGAACGCAAAATTGGCCCTCAGGTGGTAGAAGAGATGTTAGATATTGGAGTAAATAATAATAATAAATAAATATTTCTGACATCTAACACACAACGCTATCTAGTACCAAACTAAGCAGAGCTTGTGTTATGGGTACTAGACAACTGATATGAATACTTTTTTTTTGTAAATACTTACATATTACCTATACATAGAAAACATGCAAACTCCGAAACAAATATTTGTAGATCACTCAAACACTTGGTCCGATCTAGGATTTGAACCCGTAACCTCAAACACAGCAGTCGCATCCACTGCCACTGCACCACCGAGGCAGTCAAAGGGTAAGAGAGGTAAGGACGAACGAGGTTAATTTATTAATTTCAAATAAGGAGTGGATTTCTCAATTCGAATGTAGTTTTTGAAGTGAAACTTCTTTAGAATCGTTGTGATATCGAACCGGATGCAACGGAAAAAACGACAGGTAAAAGAAGAGATACAAATAAAAAAAGCGAGAGAGCAAATGTCGGTCTCATTCTTTTGTCGATTTATTCAATTTTTTTTTATATATTGAAACATTAACACGACTAAAATATTTGCTTGACATATTAAGTTTAATATTTCCTAATTCTCGTTTGAGTTAGGAGCAAGATATTGTGAAATTGAGGGATCCAAAGGAAAGTGAATTTTGGTAAGTTGGGCAAGGTATGGTGTAACGGTTCCACTGTTCTTGCTATGGGTTTTGTAAGAGGCGACTAAGGGATCAAACAACGCAGGACAACAGCACTGCAAAGATAAGGAAATCTCGAAATAAAGTCTGTACCAACCCGTCTGGCCAACGTGGTAGGTAAAAACCTTCTTGCTAAAGAGAACCTTATGCTCAGCAATGGCCTGTTAGATAATGATGTTAATAACGCAGTTTATACTTATATAGGACATACTAGATTATTCACAAACTTTTTTTTTGTTTTTTTTTTTTAACACACAACGCCATCTTGTCCCAAGCTAAGCAGAGCTTGTGTTATGAGTACTAGACAACTGATATAAATACTTATATACCTTTTTTTGTAAATACATACATATTATGCATAGAAAACACTCAAACTCCGAAACAAATATTTGCAGATCATACAAACATTCGATCCGACCCGGGAATCGAACCCGAGACCTCAAGCTTAGCAGTCGCATACGCTACCACTACGAAATCGAGGCAGGCAATTAATGATTGCGTGAAGGTGTTGTGGTGTAATCGGGCGATTTAGAGTGAGATATGGTGAACTCTGGCAAGTTAGGGCAAGGTACGGTAAAGCAGGAGGCAAAGGAAAGACGAAAGTACCTGGCGGTCCATAGCGTTGTTGGTGTGGGGGGTGGAGGGGGAGTGCGCTCGCGAGGCGCTCACGGCCGCGGCCCGCGCCTGCTCGCGCCACCACGACAGCTCCTTCTCCAGCACTCTGCAACACACATTGGACTTAGCACCGCTGGACTTACTAGCTATTTAGATTATACATATTTTCATTTCATATGGGCTTATTCATTTTATTTTGTCTAATTAAAATTTAATGAAATGTATTGTTCGAGCTTGTACATGATTTGAAGCACTTAATATATATATATAATATCAATACGGTTGAACTAACAACACGTCGCGTAGTATTATAAAATCGTTGATTGAGCAAACTTGTAACAATCATTTTATTAGTACAAATAAATCTTTCTTTCTTTCTTTTCTTTTTCTTTCGGGTCGGGTCAACGTTAACTATAGCACACTCCGGTGTGAAATAGCGCTTGCGCTGTGTTTCACCGAACGAGTGAGGATACCGGAGGCCCATACCCCAACCCCTCCCTTCATCCTTCTTCCCATCCCTCAAAGGTCGGCAACGCACTTGTGACGCCTCTGATGTTGCGGGTGTCCATGGACGACAGTAATCGCTTACCATCAGGTGATACGTCTGTTCGTTTGCCCACTATTCAATAAAAAAAAAGACAAAGACTCCTATTTTATCTGAACACTACCACCAACGAAGAAATCTTCATTGTTCCACCAGCTATTTGATGTCAATGTACATGTATAGTAGTTTTATAGATTAAGAATACAGAATGTTATCGTCTGTCATCACAACTGAAGGAGTGAAGTACGTATGACAATGGTACTGCCAATAGAAGGCAAACTCGACACAAATTTTGAAACGGTGAGCACGGTATACTCAGTAGATTGCTTTTTTAAATACAACTTCTCGCATTTGGTTGTTCTTTGTGTGATAATTTCCAAATCTGGATTCAGAAAAACAATGTGTGGATCACACTAAGATCCTGTTTCACCGGTTACAAAGTTTTTGATAATCGATCTTATAGATGGTTTGATAGAATTTTTAAAGAAGATACGTCTTTTTTTGAAACCGATGATACTGAGCGCAAGTGCTGTCTTTTGTAGAATCGAACTCACAACACTCAGAGCAGTAAATCACTATGACATTATCTAATTTTTATTATTTAAGTAGAGGTTCGTGTCCAACAGTGGACTGTAGTAGGTCGTAGACACTGTGAGCGATGTTCAAAGTGTTCATGATGGCTAATATGAAGGTAGTGAGTGAGTGAGTGAGTGAGTGAGTGAGAGTGAGAGAGAGAGAGAGAGAGGGAGTAGTTACGAGTGCGTGGTCTCCCGCAGCACGCTGGCGAGGTGCTGCGGTTGCGGCTGTGCGGCGCTGAGCGCCTCGGCGTGGCGCTCCAGGGCCGAGCGCAGGGAGGCCGTGGCGGCCGCCCCGCCGCGCTCCGCTGCCGCGCGGGCCGCCACCGCCGTGTTCGCCACAACTGTACACAAAGCAATCGATAAATAATAATAAATACTTCAGACATCTAACACCAACGCCATCTAGTCTCAAACTAAGCAGAGCTCGTATTATAGGTACTGCAACTGATACAAATACTTATATACTTTTTTTTTATAAATACATACATATTATACATAGAAAACGCCCAAACTTCGAAATAAATATTTGCAAACCATACAATCATCTGGTCCCACCCAGGAATCGAACCCGAAACCGCAAGCACGGCAGTCGCATACGCTACCACTGCGCCTACGAGGCAGTCGATAACTATAAACATGCCGAACATCTCACAATTCAGACCTTGTACAATTGGTACTAGACTTTCTTTTGTAAATACATACCAATATTATACATAGATAACACCCGAACCCCGAAACAAATATATATGTGTTCTCAACAAAGTATCATATATATTTTTATCGGTTGTCTAGTACCCATAGTACAGTCAGGATCATAATTATTTGTGCTCTCAGGGCGCTCAAAACAGAATAACATCAATTCAATATTATATTTGCAGACATGGTACTCAAATTCTTGTACAGACCCGGGAATCGAACCCGAGACCTCAAGCACGGCAACCGCCTACGCTTTCACTACACCACCGAGGCAATTACCCAATAAAAAAAAAATGGAATGTTCTATGTATGTGTTCATATAATGAAATTTCTCTTTCTATTTCCCAAAGATTGTCTGAAAGAGCAAGCCCTGGACATTAAGTCCGCCAATATACATACTTATAAAGTTTATAAATAGATTAGTTACTAGGAACTTTTTTTTTTTAAAAAAAGCACTGCACTAGGAGTAATTCCTGTGTCGCGGAGAACTTTACAAACATACATAAAACGGACATAAAAAATATCCAGACTCAGAACAACAATTTGTGGATCACACAAAATGTTATTCCATGTGAGATTTGAACCCACTAAACTTAGCAAAGTAAAGAACGGCGTGACGAACGGTTAACCACTAGACTAAACTTGCAGTCAAAATTCATGCTATAATATATATTAGAGGTGTACTTACACTCCTTGGTGCCGTTCTGGAAGGCCTGGTTGATCTGGCGAAAGATCTGAGCGTGCGCCTTCTCCATCATGGGCAACGCGCTATCGAACAGCGCCTCCCGGAACTGTTCTTGCACCATGTCCGACAAGGACTTGGCTATGGACGTGCTCAAGCTTTCCATCAGCATCTAAATATTATATTTCATTTTATATTGTAACAATTTCATTTAATGAACTACAAGAATAAAACATAATTCAAATTGTTCTAATATCCAAAAAAATATTTCACTAAATGACTAAGAAATAAATCTCTAGTAATAATAATATTTTGAATATGAAAGTAAATATATTTCTCTGCGTGATCAAATCAGGAATGAGGAGATCCGCAGACGAACAAAGGTCACCGACATTGCCCGTAGAATTGCCAGGCTTAAGTGGCAGTGGGCAGGGCACATTGCTGGCAGACAAGACGGCCGATGGGGCAAAAAAGTTCTGGAGTGGCGACCACGTACTGGAAAACGGAGCGTGGGTAGGCCCCCTGCAAGATGGTCCGACGACCTGGTTAAGGTCGCAGGAGTCTGTTGGATGTGAGCAGCACCAGACCGGTTGTTGTGGGAAGCCTTGGGGGAGGCCTATGTCCAGCAGTGGACGTCTTTCGGCTGACATGATGATGATGATGATATTTCCTTTTACAGATTTTGATGAAATTTTGCCACAGGGATATTTTTATAGTGGGGAAAGAATATGAATTATTTTTTACTGTGATAATGGAGTTATATGCAGGCGGCAAGTAAAAAATTGGTACAATAAATTAATTACTAGCTTTTTGTGTGTGGTGCCGTCTGTGTGTATGTCAGTCATAGTAGTCTATGTACTTCTTCCAAGAATTAAATTATTTAAATGTCAAATTTCATTGAAATCAGTGCATTGACTTAGCCGTTAAAGCTAAACAGAGGTATATTAAAATTTATAATTTTAGTATGACAATAATTTAAGTAACATTATATTCAGAACTAACTTTCGCTCGCTGCTTCGCTCGAATTTAATAAAAGTATCCTATGTTACTTCTAATACCTCCAAGAATATGTGTACAAAGTTTCATGATGATCGGTTGAGTAGTATTCGCGTGAAAGCGTAACAAACAAAACATTCATATTTATAATAGGAATATAAGGAAAGGATCAAAATGTGATTCAATAAATATGATTATGATGAAATTACAATAACTTATTGTAAAAAAAATGTATCCGAGACAGCA
Source organism: Spilarctia lutea (assembly GCA_916048165.1). NCBI lineage: Eukaryota > Metazoa > Arthropoda > Insecta > Lepidoptera > Erebidae > Spilarctia > Spilarctia lutea. The sequence continues at coordinate 1,949,498 of OU696473.1, read as the reverse complement.
CAGCTAGGTGAGTGCAGAGTGCAGAGTGGGCTTGGCTTACCTTGCTGTTGGCGAGCTTCTCAATATTATCCCGGAGCAGCAGGTCGGTGGCCGTGAGCTTGGCGGCCAGCTCGTGCTGCAGCGCCTGCGCCAGCGGCTCCAGCGCGCGCGCCGCGCCCAGCCCGGCCGCCTGCGCCGCGCGCGTGGCCGCCGCCTCGCCCGCCGCGCCCGCGCGCTCCCACCTGCGCACGTGTGTGTGCTTCATGATAGCTCTCTATCCGCTTGCTTGGCGACTGGCAACACCACGCTGGTCGCTGTAGCTACGTTACCTTGCCGTTGGATGTTTTTAAGCTTTTTTTTACGTGTGGAAACCGGGCCGTCACTCCACCGAGGTTTACGGCGGGGTGGTGTGTCGGAATCGAACCGATTAAAACCAGACGATGTGCCAACTCTGCGCCTGAAAAGGGAGGGGTCCGGGAACTGCTGATATTAACCCGACCGGACCCCTCCCAGCGCTGGATGTTTTTAAGCTGCCCGAAGGCCTCCAACTAAGCTTCACGACTGTTCGTGATCCTATGATAACAACCGGGACCGACGTAAACGCTAGTGGTAACGTGCCACCAGCGGTCACCCATCCAGATAACGACCGCGCCGTCGTTGCTTACCCTCGACAATTATTTCTAATCACCGAATGCAACTGGGCTACGAGTGCCTACTCTTATAATAACTAATAACTCTTTATTGGACACCATATAACTAAAAGTACAATTGACGGCCTTATGTAATCTCTTGCAGACAACCGTGGGATTTCTGAAACAGCTAACTTATTGCTATCATCAAGATATCCTGTGTCATAACAACCATAATATCATCTAGAGGAGTGTTACAATACTACTGTGTGAACTAAACACAGTGACAGCTGAGATGTGAAATATTGAAAAATGGACTGTAAACGGATAAGATCAAAATATATAATCAAGCAATAAGTTTTAATGAATTTTAGTTTAGTGATGACAAGAACAAAATCATCACCAATTTTATACTAAATTTCATAGTAAAACTCCTTTTTCAAAAAAAGAACATTGTCAGGCACGCGCCTTAGTTCACACAGTTCTTTTTTTAAATACGACGCTGTGGATTACCACAGCGTCGTATTTAAAAAAAGAACTTCGAATTCACGTCGTATCCCGCCATTTTTGTTCGATATTATTATTGCGTATGTGTCAATTGAATTTAATTAAGTGACGTTTTTTTCCTAAATTATTTTTTAAATCTTTTATTATAGTTGTATCATAAAAAAATACTAACTATAGATCTCATTTCTCTATTTAAGTTTGTAAAATTGTTTTTAAGAGTGTCAATGGGGGGATAATAATAACGTTATGTACTCTGTTTACACTTTTATTATTTTTTTAATTTTATTGTATTCTTATTTTCACATTTGTGTGAACTTTCTTGTGCATAAGAGCCCCCTTAGACTACAGACTTTTAATCGGTCGACAGTTTAATCGGATTGTTGTAATCAGTATAAACATGTATGACAGTGCGCACACTACACCGTTCGGTATCGGCCGACTAACGGAACAGAAGCGAACCTGATTAAATTATTAGCCGATTAAAAAGTTTTTAGTCTGCGGAGGCTCTAAGTGCCTAAGTGTTACTAATCTGTCTGCTGAGAAGCACAAACAGAGTCCAATCCAAGGGTGGTGGTCATCATACTCATTGCTCGTGCAGACAATGCAACAATATAGCATGGTGACCCACCTCATGGAGGTCTAGTGATGGTTCTGCATCGTTGGGCCTCCAGTCTCGCACTCGCCAACGAAACACGACAGTACGAACGCTGTCATTTTACATTGATCTTCTGTTATTTATTTGAGTGCATTCCTCGTAGTGAGATCGTCAAATAATTGAAGGATGTCCATACCCGTCGGCCAAGGCGCTCTGCAGGGCGGCGGCGGTCCTGGCGGCGTGGGCGTGCAGCGCCTCGTCCAGCAGCTCGCGCGGGCTGGCCACGCTGCCGCGCAGCGCTCGCAGCTCGCGGCTCTGCGCCTGCAGCAGCTCTGCGCACGCCACCACAACCACATCTTACTTACTCGACAATACTCATGTGCATTCCGACTAACATTTTACTTTTTTAGATTTCCGTACTCTTCCTCCATATAAACTTTAACAATACCAAACTATATAGGCCTCGGTTCACTTCGTAAAAAGGGGTACAAAGGTTTTGTTTCACGTATTAATATATAGATAACTTCCTTCATAAAATAACAGTCGACCCTGAAGATCAGCAAACCGATGTAATATTACGGTACTTATCTCCTTAACTGAATCGTCATGGTTTTGTTACTCATACAAAAGTTAAAATAGTAAATTTTAATAATCTAATTATAATCAATCACAACCAGATACCACCAGATAATAAGTTATGTCTAGCAATACCCGTCGCAACCTAGCGGATACGGATACTCTGGCAGAAACTCGTCACCTTGGCAACTTGGATACATATAGAATTAGTGCACACCACAAGCAGTGGCAGTGGCAGTACCTGTGAGCTTGTCCAGCTTGTGCTCGAGCGCCTCGAAGCGCGACTTGTCGTGCGGCGAGGGGCAGGAGCGCTCCACGCCCGACATGTTGAGCGAGTTGTTGAGCGACTGGCAGCTCGACTTGTCGCTCGACGCCTTGCGCTGGTTGGCCTCCGTGATCTGGGCCATGGAGATCTGCGGCCACGACGTCTCGTTGGCTGCAACACGATGCCGTCTCACTGAATACAGATTCGTTTTTATCAATCGCTAGTCGGGACAGCTCGACAGACTTCGTTCTATCGGCCTTTCGCAGGTCGCAAAACTGTACAAATTGAATTCGGACCACACGGTAAGCACCAGCTTTCAAATGAAAAAAGAAACATCAAAATCGGTTCACTCAGTCGATAGTTCTGAGGTAACAAACAGAAAATACAGTCGAATTGAGAACATCCTTCTTTTTTTAAGTCGGTTAAAAATAAATAAGTGTAGATTTTACGTTTAAAAACGTTCCCAAATGAAAATAGAAATTTATGGATCCCTGATGTTCCCGAATATTGAGCTTAGCAACACATTTAGCACACACACATTTTATGTATTATTTTGTACTTTTTGTAGTATGTACGCAATAAAGATAAATAAATAAAATTAACTGTCTGTATCTTTAGAAAGCATATTTTGTTACAAACAAAGCATTGTACGAGGCATTCACTCCTTCAGAATGTTCAATTTAATTCAGATTAAAAGATGTATGCCAAATTTAAAGGAATTTAGTACTTATAAAGTAAAAAATTTAAAAAATGATCGGTTGAGTAGTATTAGCGTGAAAGTGTTACAGACAAACTTACATTTACATTTATAATATTAGTATGAAGTATGATGTCACCCAGGTCATTATCATAAATCTATTGACACCTCATTCGATAAGTTGGTTCAGTAGTTTAGGCACTACAGTGTAACACACAAACATGTCTTCGCGGTAGTCAGGTAAAAATAGGTAAATATAAATATAGTACTCACTGTTAATTAACAGGTCGTGTGTGACAGGTGGTGGGGGAGGGGAGGGCAGGCCGGACGGGGGAGGCTGCACGTCGGAGGCTGGGTACATTTCCTCAGCTTCGAACACATCTTCGTCCCCGTTGGACATGGAGGCCACGGGCTCTGGCTCCGGTGACAAAGGAGTTCCCTCTTCCTGTACAAATGAAAGTAAAACTTAACAGAATTCAATAATACACACACACAATAGTCAGGTGAAATAAATAAATATTTCGGACATCTAACACACAACGCCATCTAGTCCCAAGCTAAGCAGAGATTGTGTTATGAGTACTAGACAACTGATATGAATACATATATACTTTTTTTTTGTAAATACATACACATTATACATAGAAAACACCCAAACTCCGAAACAAATATTTGTAGATTACACAAACATTTGGTCCGATCCAGGATTTGAACCCGAGACCTCAAGCACCGCAGTCGCATTCACTACCACTGCGACACCGAGGCAGTCAATAACATTGGACATAGGTGGATTCGACCTATTACACCACGTCGGCCTGACTGTTCGGTTCAAGGTTTGTTTAAAATTTTCCCTTCACTGTGTAGTGATGGTGTTCTGCATACTTTGCTCTCTTAGTCGCCTCTTACTGATGAGATGAATTTTGGTTACAGCACCAGTGTTGTTAATCCATCACTAAAGAAACAGTCTTAGAATTTAATAATGGCAGAAGCTTGGCTATAATATCTGCACGATTGGCCTAGTGGGTTCAGCGGTTGCCACGCCGCTATCTACGGCTCTGAGTATTGTAGGTTCAAACCGCACATCGGACAACACTTTGTATGATCCATCAATATTGTTATTCCCAGTTTGGGTATTCTTTGTGTCTGTTTATGTATGTTTGTAAAGTCAGTATAGGATGTATATTCCTAATGCGTGAGTTCTCTTTTTGACGTGATAGCTTCTTATAAATCGATTAACGCAGGCTGAACGCACGAAAAAGTATGGCTTGTTGTCACGTTCCACCTGCGCCGAGCGAGGAAGCGAGAACGCGGATAGAGAGTTCGATTTGTATATTTTTCATCCATATCTTCTTATGCCATTATCAAGTAAAATTATAGTCAGTAAACAGACTTAACAGACAACCAATTTTTAAAAGAATTAAAGTAAATGTAGTGACTTACCATATCCTTGTAGAATGAATGATCGTTATGGCCCATTATCTCTTGCACCTCTCGACTGGGGCTAGAGCCAGTGGAAGGTGGCATTCCGCCGCCCACCTCCCCGGGCTCCTCCTCGTCATCACCTGCATACAACATTAAATATTCTTGTATTAAAAATACAAGAAGATATGGATTTTTAGTATTTTTCTACTGTTGCATTATACGATAAATACATCACACTATCATTATGATTATAAGAAATGTTAGGAGAAAGGAAAGGATGAGAGACATGGTAGAGGAATGAAGAAATACAGAAAGAAATACAATATAACGAGTGTAAAAATAAGGCAAAGAAAGCGGTAGCAATGGTCAGACCTGAAGCTCAAAAGAAACTGCACAAACATCTGCAAGATCCCAAAGCAAAAAAAGATCTCTACCGCATTGCAAAAAGTAGGAAAGAAAGAGTGAAAAAGATTTAAGGCATGTAAGATGCATAAAATATGAAGTAGGGAAAGTGTTAATAAAAGACGAGGAGGTGCAGACGGAGAACTTACTTCGAAAAGCTGATGAATGAGGAAAATGAATGAACCGGAATGCTGAATGATGTGCATGTGAATACGGGATTAGAAAATGGAACAAGTGGTGGGCCCGATGGTATCCCAGTTGAAGTACGGAAGATACTGAAAGAGGAAGGACAACAGTGGTTGACTTTATTCTTCAGTAAGTTGCTACAGAATGAATAGTGTTAAGTTCACTTGTACATGAATATGGCAGTTATAGATGAATAAAGCTCATTGCATATAGTATGAAAGTTTGGGAAAAAGTTATTGAGAGAAGAGTGAGAATAAGTCGAAACCAATTTGGATTTATGCCGAGCCGCTGATCAACAGATGCCATATTTTAATTGTGCGATTTGTGATTGTGGCTTTGATTTGAGCTAAGTACAGGGGATATAGCACCTAAGTAAGATCGGCTGCGGGAAACGCCGACCAATTCAGTGTCTATGTTGGTTTGCACCAGGAATCGGCTCTTAGCCCATACCTCTTACTGTTGATAATGGATGCTCTGACATCGCACGTACAGGAGGAGGGACGCCCTCGATATAGGGATAGGCATGATGTATGCCTTTTGCACACGACATTGTATTGTCCGTAAACACGTGTCCAAGGTCCAGCACAGACTAGAGGCATGGCAGAAAAGAATAGAAAATGTTGGTTTGAAAATCAGCAGAACTAAAACCGACTTCAGAATCGAATGGAACTGCGATTTCGGGTCTGCACAGATTTCAAGTACCTCGTTTCGCTGTTACAAAATAATGTGCGAAATAGACAGGTCTGTTCAGCATCGAATCATTGCAGGATGGATGAAGTGACAGCAGGTAACAGGGACTATTTGCGATCCCAAGTTCCCTTCAACGTTAAAGAGACAAATATATAAAACGATCATCAGACCTGAAGTCCTGCATGGATCTGAGTGTTGGCCAATAAAGAAAACGGATGAGAGACGCCTCCATGTACCTGAAATGCGAATGTTGATTGTGTGGACATCAGAGGAAGCCTGAAAGCAGCACCAGTAGTTGAGAAATTGAGAAGCAACAGAAGTTGAGATAAGAAATATGTAGTTAATAAAGTTTTAAGTATGAAAGACAACGAATATAAGAGTTGGACGACCAAAGAAAAAATGGATGGATAAAAGAGGATACAGACAATGGAGGAGGAGAACTCATTGCACCGACTCCAAATAAAGTTGTGAAATGGGTAGGGAGGTGTTGATGATGACATCACAGTATCATTATGTCAATAAGCTTTAGTAGTGTACTGCTGGACATAGGCCTCTCATGAGAAGTGAGGTTTTGGCCTGCTGTACCACGCTGATTAGGCTACGTTGGTTGGTATATAATTTGTGACAAGTTTTCCTTTAGTGTTATTGTAAAGTTTAGTTTGCTTTCTTAGTCGGCTCTTATGACACCCACAGGATCAGGTGTGTTGACACTCTGTTCCTAATCCCCATTCATGGACAGTGAATTCAAATAATATCATACAATGAGAAATTTTAAGATTAACTTGAAATAAATACAATCAAATTGAGCTCGTCCTTTCTTTGATATATATAATATATAATTTGGAATATAAAACCTAAAATTATATTTTGAGAAAATCAGTTTCAATTACAGAACAAAAACAGCAAAAAAAAATATATGCTATAATTTATCATGGTTTAGTCACATTAAATACACCTATAACCTTTTGCACTTAGCATTTTTGTGATGTTTATCGCAGAGAATTTGTTTTGAAAATGACTAAATAAAGATGATAATTAATTATGAAATATATAAAGCTGATATATAGAGAAAGGCTTATATAGACATTACACTAACCTGCAGCAGTGACCCGCACCTTAACTACAACTTCAGGAGTCGCCGACAGGGGTGGGTCGTCCTCTTCCCTCTTTCCCGGAGAGCTAGGATAAGACCACCATCTTTATGTAAACATATATATTGTACATGATTAAACATACATATCTGTTGAATTTTAAACTAGGTATATACATACATACTTATATATTTCTATATCCTTATATTATCATTAACATAAATGGTCTTTTCTATTAAAGGCTACACTCCTTGAAAGGAGGTTTGGTCCTGCCATACCACGCCGGACAGACAGACGGGTTGTTATAAAGTTTGTTTAAGGTTTCCTAGTGCTGGGTGGGTTCTTCGACAGCCACAGAATGAATAAAGGGGTAATCAGACCCAGAACCAATGGTCGTGCTAGTCATGGTTGCTTGCACTGTCAATATTTTACTTGTTTTTTTAATTTTTAAAGTTAATACCTATTTTGTTAGAAATTAACTAATATAGTGGTTCACATCTCACTGTAATAGTTGTGAAGATACAATGTGGTGCGGGAACTTGGTATCGCAGTGGAATTTACCAATCAATTTCACTGTCTTACAACAGACACAGCGTTCATGTGTCTCTGCTATTATCAGCAGCCGTCTACCGTTGACATAGACCATAAACATCTTAAATTCTTAGAAATGATAGGTCTCATTCCTCACTATAATTTTAATTAAGTTAAAGAATTTATATTTTAAGTTTATTGCAATATTTTGTAAAGTTTGGGGTGTTACACTTTATTAATAAATTATTTCTCTATTGTGTATATTGTAAAAATTAATGTACCAATGTATCAAGGTCAATAAAGTCAGTTGTAAACCATAAGAGCATGTTTTAATATTCACATCAGCAGTCGTTGCTAGTCTGTTGCCGGACAGAGATATATTTTTAGAATCTTTTGAAAAGAAGTTTTAGATCTCACAATTTTATCAACAGCATTTAAATATTATTTATTTATAAATTTGTAAAGCCTATCCTTAGACGAGAAGAGTTTAGGCTATAGAATGAGTTTTCTTAAAAGTTTAGGTTACTTTGGGATTCTTAAGTTACGGGTAAATTTTTTCAAAGCCTTATTAATAATATTTGGTAACATTATTCATAGTATTCATTATGCATAATTATTAAATTTATATATATTTTATTATATTTCAAACACAATGTTAAAAAAATTGTTGCTGAATTAAATTTAATCGTTATTTCTGAATATAACGAAGGGAAAGAAAAGACCGCCAATCATGCATCCTTACATACTTTGTAACTCATTTTGTTACACTGTTTTTTTTTTGTGTATACAACAAAAATAAATATTATAAAATAAGAACGTTTTATCTAACAATATACCGACCGACAGATTACATTAAGATTACAAAAAAATTCAGTTACAATTGCCACGTTATTTTGTCTCATCACTACAAAAATAACACAGTTGACATAACCTTGAAACAGCACAGTTTGACATCGTTAGACTTTTAAAAATTATTGTTCTTAAATTAATGAATTAATTGTTATAACTTTAGCCTAAAACAAAACGTTTATTGTACGTTGACATGATTATTAAATTTTTATATGTTATTACTTACTATTAAGGTTAATAAAAGATATTCAAAATTTTGCAATAAATTGTACGGCAGTTCAAAGTTACATCGCCCATTCGATCACGACCTGTCAGAAACGCAATCTCTCAGCGGCCAGACAATAAGTTAAAGAATTTATATTTTAAGTTTAATGAAAAATTTTGTCAAGCGGGGATGTTATATTTTATTAATAAATTATTCCTCTGTAAAAACTAATGTACCTATGTATCAAGGTCAATACAGTCAGTTGTAAACCATAAGAGCATGTTTTAATATTCACATCAGCAGTCGTTGCTAGTCTGTTGCCGGACAGAATTTTTTTTTTTAAAAGAAGTTTTAGATCTCTTAATTTTATCAACAGCATTTAGTTATATACTCCTATATTAAAGCCTATTCTTAGACGAGAAGAGTTTAGGCTATAGAATGGGTTATCTTAAAAGTTACGGTTACTTTGGAATTCTTACGTTACGGGTAAATTTTTTCAAAGCCTTATAAAAGGTCTGTATATATGTAGTAATATCAGTTAGACCAAGGCTATTTAGTAGAGTTTAAGTTAATTTTAAATTTATTACAGTTTTTAAAAGCATTTTACCTGTAATTTTTTGTTTATAAAAACATGGTAGTTTTCATTAAATATTCCCCATATTTAAGAAATTATTGAGCATTTTATTTGAAAAAATATTACTTAAATAATTTGAAAACTTGTTATATTTTTAAACTTCAAAAAAAAAAGAAAAAGAAAATGGCCGAACTGCTGCGAAAATATTTTTAGGAATTACTTAAATAATTTGAAAATTTGTTTTATTTTTAAACTTAAAAAAAATTAAAAAGAAAATGGCCGAACTGCTGTGAAAATATTTTAGGGTGTATCAGCCGTATACGATCGTTTTGCGTACCGTATACGATCATGTGTTGTTATATATACCTGAAGGCGTCCGGCGTCATGAGGTTGAGTTGCGGCGCGGGCGTGGGAGACTCCGGCCGCTGCCCGATGAGACTACCGGGCTGCGTCTGCGGATCATACTCGTCCATTACTTCCCTCTAAAATTATATAAATAACAATATTAAAATCAAATAAATTATTAACAAATAATCAGCATCATAATTTTATTTACCTCTATATAACGCATTTGCATTAAATTAAAATCCATGTTGAACATTCGAGACAATTCAAAGCGAGTTAAATTGTCTAAAATACAATCAATTGTTTGGCAACAACGATTCGTACAAAGTATTCCGAAGAACGCAAGTAACCAACGCGCACGAAGACGGCAAAGGCAACTATGACGACACTGTATTGTAGCAAAATTAACGAAGTAAATTTTTCGCTCATGTTGGCCATACTTTATTTCAATGTTGCCATTTCAATATCGATTATTTCTACCATGCGAAATCCGTCTAGTCTCGAATTCTTTTGGTGTATATTTTTAATCGATACAATGCAAAACAGTATTATATTATACTAGCTGACCCGTGCCCACTTCGTTGGGCATAATGTTAGATAATAAATATCCTTTTATAGAACAGAGTGTTATGTTTTAATTTCTAACTGCCAAAAGGAGGGTTATAAGTAGGTATAGTTTGTATGTGCATGCTAATACAAAATTCGAAAGTAACTCTGTCCGAAAGAAAAAAACATTTTCTGCGGGATTTGCGATAAACGAATTCCATGAGGACCAAGTTGCGGGAAAAATTAGTTTGGTTATGGTAATTTTAATTGTTTAAATAGGCATTTTCAAGCTCCACATCTTTTCTCTAGAACTGAAATATATATCTTTCATAGTTAAGGCAGCGTTCGTAGGAAACGCTTTCATTCGACCGTTTTTTCTCCGATTCACTTTGCAAAACCGATTACCACGTAAAAGCCTTTTTATTTTTCGGTCTTTTATATAACCCATGACACTCAGCAAGAATGTGGCTTTCTATTGGTGAAAGAATTTTTAAAATCGGTTTAGTAGATCGCGAGATTACCCCTTACAATTTAACAAATATACAAACACACAAACTTTACTTCTTTATAATATTAGTATAGATATTAGTACCTGAGATCGCATGAGTAAGTTCTTAAGTTGTTGACTCTGTTGTTGCAAGATACTCGATGCGATGGCAGTCGGCGCTGTTTCCGAGGCAGTCTCTTCCAAATTGAGATCCGATAGATCTGTAAGAACAGAGTGACATAAGCGTACTCTCGCCTTCAAAGTAAATATCAGTTTTAAACTTGTAATATGTGCTGAAAAACTAACATATATTTAAATCTCATTCCTCATATCCATATTCTTGTATACCAGAACCTGATAACTAATGAATACAGGTCTTTGGAATATACTGTCATGCAATAACAGATCCATCTATCTATAACTGAAAGGGGTAAGGGATGGAGTATTTTTTTTTGTAGTTAGTATTTACAACAAGTTCCAATTTAAGTACCCATATAAAATATGACGTAACTAGTCAAAAATAATAGTAGAAGTGTCAAAATCGTTTAAGCCGATTTTTTTTCGTATGTATATAGTGAAAAGCTGTCAATTTGAAATGACAAATAATTACAAATTTTAACAACGAACAAACCGATTTCAAGAACGGGACCACACGGTAAGCACCAGCTTTCAAATAAAAAAGATTCGTCAAAATCGGTTCACCCAGTCGAAAGTTATGAGGTAACAAACATACATTTAAAAGAAATACAGTAGAATTGAGAACCTCCTCCTTTTTTGAAGTCGGTTAAAAAGCCTTAATTTTTTTTTATTTTTAGATTAGACCAAGCCACATGTCACGACCAACATAATCTGTCCCAGTGTTGGGTAAATTTTTACTACTTGTTAGTTTTTATAGTGTCCTTTCACGATTAATCAATTGTTAGTCATTAATTTTAATTGCAATTAAAATTTGCCCAACACTGATCTGTCCTCTTACGTACATAAGAGGACAAATAAATAGTCCACTCTAAATTATTTAAAATGCTACAATACCTTCTCGATCAGAGACGGTACCGTACAAACATAGGCTTTTTAATATATTGTTGTCAATAACAAAGCAAAATAATACTAAAATCTTAAGAAAACCGTAGTTTAAAATTTTTAGAAGAAAATAATCTACACCTACATCATTTTCTTCTAAAAATAATGTTGGTAACCCAATATTCCAAAGATATGTACCAACTTCATGTACCACCACGCCCACGCTAATGAAAAGCTAATCAACAATGACTTCCGGTTACCACGTGCAAGTTACATTACGCGCCGCCATGTTTACTAAAAAAAAAACCCGACAAAAATAAAATCTTTTACAAACAAGCTTTACATTTAGAACATTTATGAACTTTAGGTAAATTATTTTTACTGAGTTAGCAGTTTGTAAAGTAAACATTTTAACGGTATAAAATAAATTTTTTTATAGGCATCATGGCATAGATCTAGTCTTTTTAAAATAGGAAAGCTCACCATCTATTTACAGCCGATTGCCTGTTTGTAGTTAGCTCTTGACATGATAAGAGAGCTTCAGTTCTAATATGCTCAATCATATTCATAAAGGTTAATTAGGTAACCACATAGCGGTTTCATGTTATTTTTAACTCTAAAGCTGTAAGTTTAAAGTTGAAAATAACACAGATCCGTTGCTTGAAGTTAAATAATCATTAATAAAAATTACTAATTATAGTGAATAAGGCCGGTATATATTAAATATAAAGAAATTATATATATATATATATATATTAATCATAATGATGAATGCTGCATGCAGCACATGCTGTTGTCATATTTGTAGGCCATGAGGTAAAATAAACGTGGGGGTTAAATGGTGAAATCTAAATGAAATAGCTTTTACTTCAAGTATTGCTTTCCAGGCACTTTCGAAACGTTTCAGTACTGACTCTAGTTGTTCAGTTACAAAATGTAATTCCTATGGAAATGAACTGGTAACAAAATCCATGTAACCAAATGATATGTCAGACTCGAGTCTTTACAGCAAAGGCCTTAAATATGAAACCCTTATATTTTACATAAACTCAGATTTCAAATCGTCCAAAATAAAATTGTGATACTAACAAATCTAGGCACCTGTTGTACAAAAGGGGACATCATTGTGTCCACCTTGGTTCTACGGTTCTATCCGTGGTGAGTCAACGGGCAGAGCAAGAGTTCATACTCAAAGTGGTGATAACAATTTATATCTAACTATACAGCACATATGTATATAGATATGGATTGTATTCCACTATCTATTTGCGTATATAAAAAAAAAGCTCTGTAAAAATATACTGAAATCATGAAAATAAATTTTAAATGGCAGAGAAATCGACAAATATCAATTGATAATAATCATACTTGTTTACAAATGTTTATAATATGATTTGTTTTTACTTATACGTGTCGTATAGTGAAAAGCTTTACAAAAAAAAAGGTTTCACAAATGACAGCGAGCAGAGCACACATAATATTTTTAGGTTAGGTAGTTATTATTATTATTTTTGATCTTTTATTTGAACAAATACATAATAGGACATTGTTAAGTATATTTCTTCCTAGTTTCTTAGCTTTGGCTTTCATCTGTATACATGAGACCAAAAGTTTTCTCTAACAGAAAGGTATATATTTTTCTATAACCCTAAAGATTTTTTTGTAACATTTTGATGTAATTGGTCCAGTAGTTCTTCAACTCATCAATAACCTTTTGTAGTTCTCTGCTAGACATAAGTCCCTCCTGTGAAAGGCAAGAAGTGCTGTTTTGGTCTACTATACCACACTAGCCCTGACGGGTTGTGTTATGTTTTGTTGCTGGTTTTTCTTCCGCGTGTAGTGATATCTTCTTGTGTGGTTAGCTTCCTTAGTCAGCTCTTATGATACGCACGGTACCTTTAGTCAGTCAGTTTTAATCCTTTAAAAACATTGACTTCGCATGAAAACCTACAAATTCTAAGATTGCCTTTACATATGTATGACATGTATGTATGTATGTATAATATCTACATGGGCTGAAAAGGCCCGGGCCTAACACATATATGACGCTAGTTTTATTGCAGTCACCTATTTTTCAGTTAATACTAACCTTCAAAAGGCAGCTGTTAAAATTTCATTATATTCTATTCATTAGTTTGTGAGTTATTGCGCCAAGAGTGACGCTACTTTTGTTATTTTCAAAACAATGGATCAAAAACAATTTCGTGTTTTAATTTTACACTGCTTCTTGATGGGAAAAAATACCGTTCAAGCGAAGCGATGGCTTGTAAAGTGTTATGGGGACTCCGCTCCATCAGAAACAACAATAAAACGTTGGATTGCTGACTTCAAACGTGGTCTTAGAGACACCGATGATGGAGAACGCAGTGGACGTCCAAATGAGGCGGTAACACCAGAAAACATAAAACAAATTCACAAAATCGTTTTAAATGATCGAAAAGTGAAGTTGCGTGAGTTAGCTGACATCATAAAGATATTAAAAGAACGTGTTGGCTTCATAATGCATGAGTATTTGACTAGTAGAAAGCTCTGTTCAAAGTGGGTGCCGCGTTTGCTCACTGTTGACCAAAACGTGTTGATGATTCTGAGCAGTGTTTGGCCACGTTTAAACGTAACAAATCGGAATTTTTGCGTCGATATTTGACAATGGATGAAACATGGATCCATCACCTCACTCCGGAATCAAAACGATCGTCATCTGAGTGGACAGCAACTGGTGAACCTCGTCTAAAGCGCCCGAAAGCACAACAATCGGCTGGAAAGGTTTTGGTCTCGCTATTTTGGGATGTGCGTGGAGTAATATTCATCGACTATCTTGAGAAAAGAAATACCATTAACAGTGAATATTATATAGCGTTATTGGAGCGTTTGAAGGCCGAAATTTCAAAGAAACGATCGCATATGGCAAAGAAAAAAAATTTGTTTCATTAAGACAACGCACCGTGTCACGAGTCAATCAAAACAATGGCAAAACTACATGAATTGAACTTCGAATTGCTCCCACATCCACCGTATTCGCCTGATTTGGCTCCCAGCGACTACTGGCTGTTCGTAGACCTGAAAAAAATGCTCGCCGGTAAGAAATTTCGCACAAATGAAGAGGTTATCGCTGAAACTGGAGCCTATTTTGAGGCAAAAGATAAATCGTTCTACAGAAGTGGTATTGAAATGTTAGAGCGGCGCTGGAATGATTGCGTTGCTCTTGATGGAGATTATGTTGATGAATAAAGCTAATTTTGAACCAAACAAACTGTGTTTTCTTTGTTAGGCCCGGGACTTTTCAGCCCATGTGTTACATATACCTAAACTTTCCTTTTGAATGACAGTCTATATTGAAGCAAAAAAGCAAGAAACAGCATTAAGGTTCTTTGTGTAGTTTGAAAATCTAAGTCAGTCAGTTCTGACTGACTTATATTTTCAAACTACACAAAGGAATTTAATGCTGAGTCAGTTAGTTTATTGCTAAGTCAGTCAGAACTTCTGACTGACTTATATTTTCAACCTACACAAAGGAATTTAATTCTGAGTCAGTTAGTTATGAAGTTAGTTTAATGCTAAGTCAGTCAGAACTGACTGACTTATATTTTTAACCTACACAAAGGAATTTAATGCTGAGTCAGTTAGTTATGAAGTTAGTTTAATGCTAAGTCAGTCAGAACTGACTGACTTATATTTTTAACCTACACAAAGGAATTTAATGCTGAGTCAGTTAGTTATGAAGTTAGTTTAATGCTAAGTCAGTCAGAACTGACTGACTTATATTTTTAACCTACACAAAGGAATTTAATGCTGAGTCAGTTAGTTATGAAGTTAGTTTAATGCTAAGTCAGTCAGAACTGACTGACTTATATTTTTAACCTACACAAAGGAATTTAATGCTGAGTCAGTTAGTTATGAAGTTAGTTTAATGCTAAGTCAGTCAGAACTGACTGACTTATATTTTTAACCTACACAAAGGAATTTAATGCTGAGTCAGTTAGTTATGAAGTTAGTTTAATGCTAAGTCAGTCAGAACTGACTGACTTATATTTTTAACCTACACAAAGGAATTTAATGCTGAGTCAGTTAGTTATGAAGTTAGTTTAATGCTAAGTCAGTCAGAACTTCTGACTGACTTATATTTTCAACCTACACAAAGGAATTTAATTCTGAGTCAGTTAGTTATGAAGTTAGTTTAATGCTAAGTCAGTCAGAACTGACTGACTTATATTTTTAACCTACACAAAGGAATTTAATGCTGAGTCAGTTAGTTATGAAGTTAGTTTAATGCTAAGTCAGTCAGAACTGACTGACTTATATTTTTAACCTACACAAAGGAATTTAATGCTGAGTCAGTTAGTTATGAAGTTAGTTTAATGCTAAGTCAGTCAGAACTGACTGACTTATATTTTTAACCTACACAAAGGAATTTAATGCTGAGTCAGTTAGTTATGAAGTTAGTTTAATGCTAAGTCAGTACCGATTTTTATGTTACTTTTTTTATTTGAAAGCTGGTGCTTTCCATGTGTCCCATTTCAATTTCGTCCAGTTCTTGAATTCGGCTTTTTGTTAAAATTTTACTATGTAGGATTTAAATAGGGTACTACCATACCTTGCATGAGGTCAGTCTGCAGCTGGATGGCGGGCGGGGAGTAGACCAGGCGGCCTTCCTGCAGGCCCTTGGGCTGCACGATGTACAGGCGCACCACCACGCGGCCGCAGCCCGAGCCGCACGACCCGCCCGAACCGGCCTCCTGTCCAACAACCTACGGTATTAGGTTTCCATTTCCATATTTCAATGGCTATTCGCGACCAAGTATTGTGTCACTAACAGGCTTTAGCACTCCACTGGATGGACAAAGGAGGTTGTGTGTAAGAATTGTATGTCAAAATAATGTGACTTACATCGTGATGTAACTCAAAGTCATCGGGCGAATCGCCTGCGTCACCGCTGGACCCGTTGCGATGGAACAGGTCGTCGCAGTTGGGTTCGCATTTGGCCTGCTGCTCTTCTGTACGGCAAAAAAGATAAATGTTTCAACAACCGTGGGATAGCCACTAATCGTTGTGAAACAGCGCCAACAGCGCCTGCGCTGTTTCACTGAGTGAATAAGGATACCGGAGTCCCTTTTGTTTTTTACGTGTGGAATCCCACCGGGGTTTACGGTAGGGCAGTGTGTCGGAATCGAACCGACTAAAACCACACGGTGTGCCACTCTGCGCCTGAGAAGGGAGGGGTCCGGGAACTGCTGTTATTAACATAACCGGACCCTTCCCAGAGGATACCGGAGGCCCTTTGGATACCGGAGGCCCTTTTTTTGTTACGTGAGGAAACCCCCTCGGGCCGTCACCCTGCCAGGGATTGCGGCGGGGCGGTATGTCGGAATCGAACCGACTAAAACCACACGATGTGCCACTGTGCGCCTGTGAAGGGAGGGATCCCGGAACTGCTATTATTAATACGACCGGACCCCTCCCAGAGATACCGGAGGCCTAACCCCTTCCCCATGCCCTTCTTCATCCCCCAAAGGGGTTCATCCTATGGGCGGCGGTAATCGCTTACCATCAGGCGATACGTCTGCTCGTTTGCCCTCTATTCCATAAAAACATTTAAATAAAATATAAATGAATGACAAGCAGTAGAGTTCAATATCTGTAAAGCAATTACTTCAGTTACATACTAATCATTTAAAGTAACTAAATGTTTGAGCTATGTCACGAGTCGTGGACTAAGGGAACTGACTGGAATAAGCATTAATTCAAACCTGTTTGTCAATTTTGTCGGAATAAAACCTGACTAAGTCTAACTAATCATTGATCTGATGGGACAATGCTACATTTTTTACAGTTCAGCCTGTGGGTCTGTTTATTATGTAAAAAAATTATGACAGTAGAATCTATTCACTTACAGCGAACTAATGTTATAAAGAGTAATTTATGCCACATTTATTTTAAGTGAATAATCATAATGTTACTGCAGCTAAAATTGACATATCTATAAAAACTAGCTGTTCCCTGCGGTTCCGCCCGCGTTTATGTCGGTTTTTTCGTGTGTTTTCGGTCGCGGATATGTGACTGATGCAAAATTAGATAAAAACAATTCTTGATGCGGAATCTATATCATTCTAAAATTTCAGCTCCATCGGTGCAGAACTTTTTGAGTTTTTGAAGCGTACACAAACCAACATAACATTTATATATATATATAGAAGTAAAGTATAAATATATAAATCAACTTACCAGCATCAACGATGCAAAAACTCAACACAGGATAAGGGAGTAGAAACTCCGAAATACTTTTACAATACGCCATATTATCTTCTGAATCTCTCGCCATGTTCAGGACATACAAACTCCTGGACTTGAAGTCTGAGAGTAGCAGGTAGCTGGCGCTGGTGTCCAACATAGCCTTGAGGCCTAGTGTTGCCTCTGTTGCTAAGCCAGGAGTGAATGTGATAGTCTGCAGGCAAGTCCAGGACTTGCATGACCAGATTTTAATGGCCGTGTTATTTTCGGCACCGGTGACGGCGAATTTCCAAAACTGGACGCTGAAATAAGAAAAAGAAATTGAACTACTCACACTAACTAATAAATGGACAGACAATTATCGTCGAATTGTAAAAAAAGATTGTCTTATATATGAGTGTTAAATGGAAAAGCATTAAATCAAAACTACTTATTTCAATTAAACAGGTAATTTTGAATAGTGGTGACCAAGAGTCAGTCCGAAAAGTCTGCCATGAAGTTATATAATATCTGTTCCAATGCTTGTATCTTAAGGAGAAGAACAGGCAATAAATTGTGATCGTACCCTGTGTGAGCCATTTTTTACCCCTTTTCTCTGCTAAAAGAACACCCGTAGTTCTATTTGACATTGAAGGTGGCGCAGTGGTAGTGTATGCGACTGCTGTGCTCGAGGTCTCGGTTTCGATTCCCGAGTCAGACTAAATTTTTGTATGATCTGCAAAAATTTGTTTCGGAGTTTGGGTGTTTTTTTATATATAATATGTATGTATTTACAAAAAAAGAAGTATATATGTATTTATATCTGTTGTCTTGTATTTATAGCCTATTTATTTACTAGCTGACCGCGGTGCTAACCGCAGTACGACAATGACCGCGGGTAACGCCCCGAGGCGGAGCTAGTATTTTTATAAATTGTAGCCTATGTATTATTCTGATGTATATTATACGTGAAAGAATAACAAACATCCTGTTGAGATGGTATTATGTTCTACATGTGTGTTATCTGTGATGTCTTGTCTATGTCAACTCTGTTATTGTCTTTGGCCTCTTGCTCGCCGGCCATCTTTCTGTGCGCATAGAATATATCTACCGTCGTTAATTATATTTAATATTAGTGTTAAACTGCATATATTTCCTTACAAATATAATCTCAAAGCGACCTGTAATTTTGAGGATTAAAGGAAGTTGTTGAAGACCTCTGTCTTTGTTTTTATGGGCACATGCCTGACACCTGCGCAACCTGCTTATTTACACATCCATCCATCCATGCATACTTACAAACTTTTGCGTTTATAATATTAGTAGGATTAAACTTTTATACTAAACTACATTTTAATAAAGATCTATTATTAAAACAGTGGTGCCAAGACTTAAATCAACTTACTCAGCATTATAATTCTTGTGGTTGTCTAAAAAGAACAGGCAGCTGAGAGGCTTCCCTTCATGCGGCTGCCACTTGTGTAAGCACCTGGGACTGCTGTCTTCATGCATATAGACCTGTGGATATTGAAACTGACGATTGCATATGAAATTAGTAACAATAATAGTAATGTACAAAGGTAAATGTAGTTAAAATTTGGATGAGAAATGTGATGTGTATGTAAGAAGTGTCGAAACTTTGGGACATACTCGTCATTTATGTATGGGTCTTATCTATACCTACTCATATTATAAAGCTGAAAAGTTTGTTTGTTTGAACGCGTTAATCTCGGGAACCGCTGGTCCGATTTGAAAATTTCTTTCAGTGTTGGATAGTCCATTTATCGGGGGAAGGAGTGGAGCCACCAATAAATAATGTTTGAAAAAAGGGGGAATATTATTACGCTACGGGCAATAGTAGACGTAAACGAGGTTGAGAGGATCAGTTAGTATTTAATTATATTCAATGTATGTATATCTAGCACCTATTTATCTGTACGAATCATTGTATTTCATAAAATAATTTTATTTAGTCTCTCGTGTCGTATAAACACACACCTGCCACAAATAACTTCGCAACACCCAAAGGTTTGTCTGGAAGAAAATGCCTGTGGCATTAAGTCCGCCTTGTGCAACATGTTTGCAGGAAGTTTTAATAAATAAATAAATAAATAAATAATATTTTGTATGGTAGATAATAGTTAAGATAACATTAACTTCTGCGTGCAATTTCTGGAATCTATGAGAGTGATGTTGTGAAAATAGACGGAAGTGTGTAACAGGTAACCGGGGAAACGATTGCTACATGATTTCAATTTTCAATAAAGAGTGTGGACGATGCTGAAGTTGGTCGTCAGTAGGTGTTATACATCATAAGCATATATATAGAAGACTAGCTGACCCAAGCAACTTCGTTTGCGTCTTGTATTACCCGTAGCGTGAAAATTTTCCAGCGTTTTTGAAACATTCTTCATTGGTGTTCCGCTGCTATTAGTATTAGCGTGATGACGTATAGCCTTCCTCGATAAATGGACTATCCAACACTGAATTTTTTTTTTTAATCGACCCAGCGGTACCTGAGATTAGCGCGTTCAAACAAACAAACTCTTCAGCTTTATATATTAGTATATAGTATAGATATAGAAGTGGACATATTATATTGCCTATTCACCAGTTTTTTTTTTTTAAAAGTCATCTCCCGCACTGGGAATAATATCTGTGTTGCGGGGGACTTTACAAACATATATGAAACAGACACAAAGAACATCCTGACTTAGAACAACAATTTGTGGATCACACAAAGAGTTGTCCCATGTGGGATTTGAACCCACAACACTTGGCGAAGTAGGGAACGGCGTGGCGACCGCTTAACCACTAGGCCAAACGTGCAGTCAACTTTTCTTCTGATTAATTTCGTTGCGGGTTCTAAGACAGTTTTATTTTTTCTAGGACTGCCCGAGTGTCATAACTTGGTGTGTTCGTGGGCCATTGCTGTTGATCCTGGTGTACAGGAGTTACAAAGGGCGCGTGGGCGAGATTAGTCCCATAAATAAAAAGCATATATATATATAAGAGATTCATATTTTCTTCATAAGACATCGTCATCATCACTTCAACAGCCCTCAGTAGTCCACTATTGGTGATGGTGTTCGGTGTCAAATTTTCCTTCCCTTTGCAAAGCTATACGTAGTTTTCTCGTTTAGTCAGCTCTTACGACACCCACGGGATATATAGTACACACTGTTTTCTATACGAATACGACACAGTGCGGTTAATATCTTTAAAAAGTTTTCAGAGTAAATTTTTTTTTACTAATGAAAAAATACCTCCTGCACGCAACTTTACAAACACACTTGAAAAGTTACAAAGAACACCCGGACTCAGAACAACAATTTGTGTATGAAATGAAGTATTGGCCCGTGTTTTTTTTATTGGATAAGGGGCAAACGAGCAGACGTATCGCCTGATGGTAAGCAATTACCACCGCCCATGGACACTTGAAACACCATAGGCGTCATAAGTGCGTTGCCGGCCTTTGGAGGATGGGGAAGTGGTTGGGGTATGGGCCTCCGGTATCCTCACTCACTCGGTGAAACACAGCGCAGGCGCTGTTTACTCTGGTTAATCCGATCCATTCATGCCGAAGCGTAGCTCTCCCAGGGTAACACTGTAATATGTGAGATTTGAACCCACAACAATTGACGCAGTAGAGAGCGACGTGGCGATCGCTTAAACAACTAGACCAACCGTGCAATCATTAAAGTTAGTAAGACGAAGTAAGTAACGAACCTGAAAGAACATAACATATCCGTCGGCGGAGGCGGTGGCCAGGGCGCTGCCGTCTGGGGAAAAGGCCGCGTCCAGGATGGCGGCTCCGTGCTCGCCCGCGCTGAGGGCGCCCGCCCCCCCCGCCCCGCCCGCACTGCTCACGCCCGAGCTGCCCGACAGGGTCCGCGTGTTCCACAGGCGAGCTGCAGCACCACACACACACAAATCACATACTACTAAATAAAAGCGGCCCTTGGGTAGCTTCAAGGAGACGATTTGCGATATGCAGCCTTTTTTTTGTCGGGGTGGAAAAATCCCTTCGGATCTCCGGCCCCTAGGGGACTGGGGAGCCAGGTATGTGGTGAGTCCACTAAAAACCACCCCGGCGGCCGGTCTCAGGCGCCCTGCTCTGGAGAGGACCCGGACCAAGATATTTCAGGTCCCCCCCAGGAACGACACCGTGTCTATAAGACTCTTTCCTGGGGGAAGTCTGTTGCCACTATAACAACAAATACTAAAAAACAGAATAGATTAAATATTTAAGGGGACTTCCATACAACAAAACGTTTGCTCGTTTTTGCTCCATATTGATAACGGCAACAGGTAGATGCTTGAAATGTATCCGACTCGCACTTAGCCGATTTTTTTGTTCACCTTGATATACATTCAACAACAGAAAAAAACTAAACTATCGATAAATAGAGTGATCCTAACAGTCCCTAACTAGAGTCAAACGCAAATATAAACTTTAACTATAATGAAGAAAGTTCAATTTTCCTTGACAAGAGTGTGACTGTAGTAATGTGTCCCTTACCGATGTTATCATGGGTGGTGAGCAGCAGACGGGCGACGTCGTCTTCAGCCGAATCGTCCTCATCGTCGGGTATGTAAGGACACCACACCACGCGGTGGGATGTGCCCACTACTCCTGTGTCTTCGCGAACTTCGGCCAGTAACGTGCATCTGGGGATCACAACCGTAACATTCATTACAATCCAAATCATCAATCGTTATTGGGAAGTCAAAATATATTATTAAAATATATTGACAATTAGTTCAACCTTCGACTTCAATTGGATGCCAGTCGCCTCTCTCGAAAAGTAGCCGACCTTTAATATTCTTGAGAATAATACAATTTGAGAAGGTAGCTCTCTTTGACAAAATATTTTATACTAGCCGAACCCCGCGGTCATTATCGTACAACGGATAACGCCGCGGGGCGAAGTAAGTCTAAAAAAAGTAGTGTTAAAGTGAAAGTCCCGTCAAAATCGGTGCAGACGTTCCAGAGATTAGCCGGAAAAGACAGACAGACAAAATTAAAAAAAAAAATGTATATATACCATGTATATATACATACATATATATTTAGTAAAAAGCGGTTTTCTTTTAATATTACAAACAGACACTTCAATTTTATTTATTTGTGTAGATGAGTGTTTGTTATTTTATTTCCAAACTTAAATAAGTCAACTGATCACCATTAAATTTTGTACCTGTACCAATTAGAATGTATAAAAGCTAGTATGTATATAAAAGAAAAAAGATCGATTATTGTTTATGGTCATAATGTTAACAACAAAAATATCAAACTAAATTGCCTCTTAATCTCATAAGTTGAGATTATTTTCAAGTGTTTTCAGAAAATAACGTAGATTAATTAATTTAATAACTGTACCTTAATCCACTGTCTGTCACTTCAATCTCATGAACGTAAAAATTGCCTTGTTCGTCAATAGAGGCGAGTATCACCTGGTTTTGGATGTGGGCGAATGCCAAGTCTTGTACCTAAAATTGATAATTGTAATAATATATATCTAGTATAAATGTATCTATAATACATATCTAGTATTTATTTTTTATTATAAATTTCAACTATTTATTAATAGTGTTACAATTTTAACTGTTCTAGTGTATTTTTACTAAAATTAGACTTGATCTTCAAATGTATTTGTGTTCATTCGTCAGCTTTCAGTTTCATTTTAATTACTGGCTTTTGTATGTATCAAAAATAGCCATGTATTATTAGAATTATAGTGTAGGAGTACTTTATCATAATTTGAGTACCTCTCTCAGAATTAAGAGTAGGGTCCTAATAAACAAAGGTTGCTTGGGAGAGATTGCTTTTGGTAATAAGACCGCCATTTGTACGTTATATTACGGTAAATGTAATACGGTGTACAAATAAAGAGTTTTATATCTACCTATTTCGCTTACTTAGTGAAATCCATATTCCATACCAATATTATAAATTCAAAAATAACTCTTTTTGTTGCTAAACTGCTGCACCTGTTTCAATGAAATATGGCATGTAGTTACTTTGATTCTTGAGGAAGGATATAGGATACACTTCACCACGATACCCAATATACACACGGAGCGGAGTCGCTGGCAAAAGCTATCGCAATATAAAAATTACTTATCGTCGGCTTTTTGTGAGCTGAAGCAGACCTCAAATGGGGAATTTCGCAAAAAAAAAACTGAAATCTGTGTTGATCGTTATATTTAAAAAGTCCTACCTCTCCTTTCATACCCTTGATAAGAGCGCGCCTGTCTGAACCTGGCTCGAGGTTGTAAACTACACGAACCATTCCACTCCATGTTCCAGGATTCACCGCATTAGGAGCTGTGACAGAAAACAGCAAAACGATTGTCTTGAGTTAAGAAATGTATAGTTTATTCTAGTGTACCTACATACAAAATAATGATTTATAAAGTATTGTTTTCTGCGTTTCTTATTCTTTATCTATAGAGGCGGATTTTTAGGGTTCCATACCTCAATGGGAAAAATGGAACCCTTATACTATCACTTTCTTGCCCGTCTCTCTGTCAAGGGACTTTTTCTCAAGAACGCGTTTATCATACCAAGCTGAAATTCGTATCAAATACTCAGGTCTACTGTACCTTAGAGCTGTAAAAAAAACAAACTTCTAAGCCAACACAATTAAAAGATAAAGCCGTTTATGCTGCAAATTTTCGACACTCCCAAGGGAATTAAATCCTATAGGGTACTTCCCGGGAACTCAAATAATAATAATAATCTTTATTTGAAACTAAAAGAAAAGGAAAACAGTAACATTATGTGCGAGAATGCCTGCATTAGTTAAAAACGGTGTCGCAGCCATTAACGCCTCCTCCGGTCCGTGGCCGTCAGAGTTACATCGAAAATATAATATATAAATAATACAAATTAAATGAAGAATCATCAAAATCTTGAAATTGTGCGGAGTATTGCACACATAAAGGAAAAATTGCGAAAAGCATCATATTATTATAATATACCGATAGGTATATATGGAACCCTCGGTGCACGAGTCCAACTCGTACTTGGGCAATTTTTTATATTCAAAATTGAGTTTATTATTTTATTTATATCATATTTGAAAACCATACAATCGTAAACAAAATTCAAACCCAAATCGATTCATAAGTCATAGAGTTGACAAACATATAAAAACAATCCAAGACCTCCTGGTTTTTTGAAGTTGGTAAAAATATACATATTAATAAGTGATGATGATGAAAGATAAATATATATAACAACAAAACTAATAGTACTTGTGGTCTGAAAATTAATATTTTTTATTGATATACCCTCACTTTCACTTTAATACATTACAAAGATCTTTTCAAAAAGAAAAATAATCGTTTTTATTTGATTAGTAATGAGAAACGTTTAAAATCATGTCCTGAACATTAAAACAGGACACTGTCCTAGCAAATTTAATGAACACTTTCCAAATAGCAATTAAAATTAATAATTACATTTTAATTGCTATTTTGAAAGTGGGTAGGCATGACTTCAATTAGTGTAAAAGGAAAATTCTCTCGTCATTTTATAGCATTTTTTAGTTAGGTTTTTGATAACTATTAAATAAAATAACTGACTTCAAGAACAACCAAATTGAAACGGAAAGCACCAGCTTTCAAATAAAATAAAAAATTTACAAATGCACGAGTCGCCCCTACGGATTTCGAAGGTTCCCCCGTTTTCTCTTCGACACTATCATCAGATCCTAGTGACCTTATCATGGTACCAACAACTTAATGTTGATTGACTGTACACTTACGAGTCTGTGTCCACCAACGAGAGAATCGCGACAGATTCGCGTTTCTATCGTCGGCTAATGTCTATGACCAAGGGATCTTTCAGTGCATTGTCATCTTGGTGGGTGAATAGATATATGTGGCACGAAAGTAATATTGCTGTTATTATTGCGCCAGCTCGCAGTACAAATGTCTGTAGTGTAAGATAAATATATATAATAACCTTTAATAGAATATGCTAAATATTTCCCGCTGGTATGTATAGCCAGTAGTTGTCCAGAATAAAACTTGGGCTCCCAGTTATAATCCACTAAATTCTTAAGTTTCACCTTCGAGCTGCCATGATCATGGTTACCAGCGTTAGTAGTCACCACCACATCGGTGGAGTGCACCTCTGCACTGCACACTCCATCTCCTTCAGAGAAAGATCTAAAAGAAAATTGTTATATAAGAAAAGTCGTTTGTTTCCAACTCGCACAGGCAAATCAAGTTTTATATATTGTTTAAAGCAGTCAAACCCTCCCACTGCGCTGAGTGTTGTGGGTTTGATTCCCGCATGAGACAATACTTTGTGACCCACAAATTATTGTTCTAAATCTGGGTATTTCTTGTATTCAAAACTAACAGAATTTATTAAATTAAATTAGTTTCAATTTGTGAGAAAGAAGTGTTGAACAATGTTCCTAAATATTGTAGTCTATTTTGTTGTAAAATATATTGGTAAGAATATCATTTGATTTTTTATCCATTTACACTTAAAATTTATTAGTTGGCGGATTCATTGATTCAAATGTGAACATCTCTACCCAGCCAGGGGGTGCAGGTTTAATTCCATCCCACAACAAATTATTTTCTGAACCTGTCTGTTTTCTATCTATACTGTGTATAATTATATGTAGACATAGACAATGAGTTAATGTAATACCTACATTTAATTTTGTTAATAATATTGTAACAAGAACTATTTCAATGGGAATTCAGTAGCCTGCAATATGCAGGAGAACTATTGTGTACAGTTATTACATACAAAATCTTGACAATTTTGGAGTGAACTATCAAAATTAATGAATATTCACAATCTTATTAGAAAATCTTACTGGTTATTCTAATAATACTTTTTTTTAATCATGCTTGGTTTGAAAGATTCATCTTTATAATTTGTACTTTCTAAGTACCAAATATACATAATATATTTAGTTTTAATTTGTAACTGCTTAGAGTTGCTAAATAATTGACACCTTCAGTTTAGTAAGATTATGCAAAACTGACAAATTCTCATACCTACTTTCTATTTGACATTTTGCTTATTATCTAGCTTTTTGGGATCACATTGGCAAAGTGATTACCTATTTTATATCCTTATCCGTTAAAATTCCCAAAACAGAAACCAAACGCAGATGAATAATAAATTTCAGGGTAAAAGTAAACTGAGGTAAGGGCAACAGGTTACAGGACCTCTAACATTTTCCTATTAAGACAATATACCCATTAGAATAAATACAGTTAAGAAAATAAAATAAACATCTTGCGAAATGAAAATAATTGCGTAAACGCTGAATCAAACGTGAAATTCAGTTCAGATCAATGTCACTCACATAGTTTGGGTGGCATCCGATAGCTTTGGAAGCATTGTTATTGGTGCCATAATTATTTAATCTTCTACTTTCCACATGAATTTTAGAAAGTGCAGCGCAAAATCACAAGATTATTTGTAATTGCAAAAATTAATGCAAACACTACAACAGCAGACAACTGAGCCGCTGATGCCGAATGCCGACCGCGACATGGAAAAACGTTTTATTATTCCATGAATTACTAGTACAATTGCCAAAGATCTAAAATTATTTTGGTTTTTCATTCTTCAAATTTATTATTATATTAATTGATAATATACTATTGATAATATAATGTACATTAAATATATATCCAAAAATATTTATTATTTCAACTTAAGATAGGGAAACGATGTAGAACTAAACGTATCTTTTAAGCTTGTTCTTTAGTACAAAAAGAAATATTCAAAAGTAGAATATCAATTATTATGCGTTATTTGTAATATTATCTTAATATCTTCAACAATTCACGTTTAAATTATTTAAACATTATTCTTTAGTAATTGAATAAAGGAATTACAAAAACAATTGTTTTTTTTAAAAACATGCAATACCGATTTGATCAACAAGAACGTCAAGAACAAACCACCTATTAGTTGACTTGACAGGTGACAAGGCAGTGAATTGATTTTTTCGAAAATGGTAAGATATTTCGTAAATGTTCAATGATTTCTGTTCAAATCACCAGGAGAAGCTTATAAACATGTTAATAATTGTTTTAGTCGCTATCAGACAAACTTACAACGCTTATGGCGCGGCCGGGGGGCGACAATGCCCAGAGAGATGACGTGCCTTGGTGGATGCGTTATGCTGGTCGGGGAGTCGGAACAGTTGGCGGTTTCCGTAAGTATTTTTTTATAATAATATAAATAGAACATAATAAATATTCTATTAAACCATAAACACTTAATATATTTTATATTGGGATAGGCGAAAGATAACAATTATCCATTATCTAATCATAGTGAAACCAAGAATGAACCACCCTTCTCATAGTCAATGAGTATAAATAGTAAACATATAAAGATTTACCATATTGCGTATTAATTTTCGCACAAAGACATTATTTGCATAACAAAAAGACCTTAGTTGGAGCATAAAACTTGCTTAATTAACAACTTACATGCATATTTTGATACAGTCTATAAAACAATGGTCACAGAGTATATAATATTTATAATTTAGTTTATGTAATGTTATCACAATGTTCACTGTTTATTTTTAAAGTATAACACTGATTATAATAAATAGAAAAAGTATATGTATTTAAAAAAAATATTATTACAATATTTAAAATTGTTTTTGAATCTTATTTGAATCATGTTGCGTTAAAAAATTCAATCTGCATACTGGACAAATTAATAATGAAAGTAGATAACTAATAATTATCAACTGCCTCAGTTGATAATTATTGTATGAAAATATTAATTTAATCCTCATCAAAAAATGATTTTCCCAAACACAACCACTATCATATACATATATCAAATGGTTTCTGTGAACGCTAAAAGAAAAAGTTGATTTTCTTTCTTTAGGTTTCCATGTTAAAAATAGGTAGGACTAGCTTTTGTCTACGGTTCCACCTGTGAATATATTGTTTATTGCTATAAAGAGTAGCCTGTGCTCTTCCTCAAGAGTTAAAGTATCTCTGTGCCAAATTTTGTTGAAATTGGTGCTACAGTTTAGTCATGAAAGTGTACCAGATAGGCAGAGTTCCTTTTAAATTTATAACTTTATGCACTTTTGTACATCGGCCGACTTAATAGAGTAAGCTCAGGGCATTCTCTACCAGTCTACCTTAGGGTGGTGTAGAAATCTTGTGAGGTAGGCGCACAAAGGTTATACAACTTTGGATCTAAGATATACATAAATAAGCAACATACATACATAGGCGGACTGATGGTCGCTGGATCCGGCAAGTCTTAGAGTGGAGACCACATTTAGGCAAACGCAGTGTAGGGCGCCCTGCGGCACGATGGACCGACGACTTGAAGAAAATGGCTGGAAACGGATGGATGCGGGCTGCCCGGGACAGGAATGGTTGGCGCTCTTTGGGGGAGGCCTTCGTTCAGCAGTGGACGGCAATAGGTTGAGATAACATACATACATAGATATATATATATATTTACATGTTAAATTCATACATACATATCAATCTACATTATACACATACACACACATTAGTATGGATTTACAAGGATTAGTATGAAACTTGATAAAATAAAAGGTTTTAGGTGTCTATCTAAAGTCAATAAAGCAATTTCTCCAAGACACTTCTTATGAGTCCTATGTCTGTGTAATATTCTGAAGAGTTAACACTACACTGAGTTTACATGAGGATACATTTGGTTCTGTGAATGTTAGTAAAACCTCTCTGTCAACTAGATAGTGAAGTAACAATTATTTAATGTCATTACCTCAATAATTATAGTTAAGAACTTGACCTCATCAGCATTTAAATAAAAAAAACTACATCATAAATGGGCCATTACAAGACATAAAAAAATGAGAATTTTTATTATGTCAATACTTGAATTCTGAAGTGGTGACAGATATCAAACAAAACTATCAATGTTGGCTATTGAAAGAACAAGGAACTTAGATGCCATTATGTGTCTCTGTGCTAAAGGTTTTCTAATTTAGGTCTACAGAAATTGGTGTGGTGTCAGATGAAGGATACAGAGTGTCACCCCTATTAATCCCATGGGTGTCATAAAAACCGACAAGGGAGTAAGGTATTATAAATGACAGCATTGTAAAGCGAAGGAAATCCTAAAACAAATCCTATGCCAACTTGTGTTGACTGTTGACCAGCTTGGTATAGTAGCTTTTTTTTTTATGGAATATGGGGCAAACGAGCAGACTTATCGCCTGATGGTAAGCGGTTACCGCCGCCCATAAGTACCTGAAACACCAATGGCGTCACAAGTGCGGTGCCGGCCTTTGGGAGATTAGGGAAGGAGTGGGGGTATGGGCTTCCGGTGTCCTCACTCACTCGGTGAAACACAGCGCAACCGCAGTTTCACACCGGTTTTCTGTGAGGTCGTGATAGCACTTCGGTCGATCCGGACCATGCATGCCGAAACGAGGCTCTCTCACAGTAAACTATTGTGCTGTGGTGTTACGTTATTAAGTGCAAGACCCGAGGCCCAATGATGAATAAGCATCACTAGGCCGCCATAGTATGGGTCACCATGCTGCATTGTTGCATTGTCTGCGTTGGTAATGTGTATTGTGACCACTACTTTTGGATTCTGCTTTTGCTTTCCATCACGCAGAGTAGAGTGACTTTGGCAGGCCCATACATAAAGTAAAGAAGGCATTTGTTCATCAGTGGATTGTTAAAAGTTTTTTATGTTGATCATGATCAAAATAATTTTTCGTGTCATTAAAAGACACTTTTATCAAATTGTGCTGAAAAGACATGACACTGACCAATTAAAAAGAAATAATTTCCGGAAAAAGAAACGTTATCAAACAGCTAAGTGTTTTACATAAATGGATTGTATGTTTTGTTGATACTAGATAACACACTGATAACTAAAATAATTCTTGTGTCAAAATTGTTCATTCAAAGTTGACCTTCATAGTTTCTCGATTAAGTTTAATTTTGAGTGACACCTGCCCTATTTTTTTTCCCCGTGCGGAAATCCTCTCGATTACCACCTTCCTGGTGGCATGCCGAACTCAAACCGACTAAAACCGCACGCCGTCTCGTGTGCCACCAGGTGCACCCTAGAAAGGAAAACCCTGAAACCCCAACGTACATGGGATCACCTACGGGCTTGTAGATGGCCCCCTACTGTGTGGGAACCCCGATGTTCCCATTATTGTCCTTCGAGGCGCGCACGTTCCGCAGCGTCCGAGCCTCCAACACCTGCCCTCCTAACCGAGCAGACATTCTATAAACGTAAATGTTGTTAGTAAAATCAAATGTACGCGAATGACGTCGTCTCTAAGTCACGTGGTCAAACCCAAATAATACAAGAGATAAAAAAATTAACAAAAAAACGACTTCAAGAACTGGACCAGACGGTAAGCAACCGCTTTCAAATAAAAAAGAATCATCCACATCGGTCTACCCTGTCGAAAGTTCTGAGGTAACAAACATAAAAAAATACAGTCGAACCAACGTTGAGAACCTGCTTTTTTTTGAAGTCGGTTAAAAAGATGCGTAGCGATTGTAGAAAGAGATTTGAATGAAACACTTGCATCTTTACTAAGGAGCCATATTCTTACCACCACACGGAGCTATCTACATTTTGTTGTGTGTCAACAAAATATAATTAGTTTGCGTATATGTATTATCAATAGTCGTATTCCATTGATACGTACTTAGGATGATTTATTTTGAAGAAAATATAGTTAATATAGGAGACAGACAACCCTGAGAGGCCCATTCTTCGTCACAGTTAGACCTCCCCTCAACCAGAGAGATACCACATCTTTTTCGTTGCCTTTCAGCGAGTAAGTGACTGCTTGAATGGCACAGTGGTTGCGTAGACGATTGCTTTCTTTGAGGTTTCGGCTTCAATTCACAGATCAGACTAAATGTTTGTGTGGTCTGCAAATATTTATTTCGGAGTTTGGACGTTTTCTATGTGCGTTATAAAAGAGGGACATATTATGAGTTAAAATCAGTTGTCTAGTACCCATAGTATAAGATCTGATTGTACTTAGTAGGGGACCCAATTTCTTTATTTATTATTAAAGTGATATTGGACAGATATGTACATGTATTAAGTTCTAAACTAATTATTCATTTCCTTATCATGTCATTGTGACGTTGACAGGCCTCGCTAATCTGTCAATTGGGTTAGTTGTATATTATATTACTCATTTATTGTTTACATGTTATTTTTATTGACTTATGGCACCAGTTGGTTGAACTACTCGGCCTTCAGGTTGATATATCAGATAAAAGATTTTGATGTGATGTGTCATTCTATAGTGTATGAAATGTTGTTGTCTTCTTTCCATTTCAGGTAATGAACCCCTTTCCTGAAATGGACAGAAGACAAAAGCGGGAAAACCCGTATTGTATTTTCCACTTAATATTATAAATGAGAAAGATTTTAAGAATGTATGGATGTTTGTTTATACGAAGTACTGAACACATTTATATGAAACTTTACAGTAATAAAGCTCGTAGGTACATCGCAATAACAAATAGAATACTTTTTACCTTGATATTCAACATACACGCGGGTGAAGCCGCGGCAAAAGCTCTCTAATATTTATCCGTCTGTCTGTTTATTTGTCAAAACTCTTTAACTTCGGTTGAGATGAGTTGTGTTGCGTTGAGTTGTCAAATTGTAATTAAGGCAAGCTTCTGAGTCGAAGTACGAGTATGTGTTTCAGTTCCACTCACTTTCCGTGCTCACTTCGGCATACAATACAAAATCTACGCCAAATAATGATAAATTCTTCATTTCTTATCGCTCACTTTCACTGGTTAATTTTTTGAGACAAAATAAAAATTTATGCATTTTTCCTATTCTGTTAATTTTCAACAGATTGAACGCAAAGACCAATTGTATAATGAGTAGGAAGGCCACAACAAATATGGTATGATCTACAAAGCTATATTTAGGTACGCTGTTTGCGACACCTTAGCAGTTTTGGTCACAAGTGACTGATGAAAGTGTTTGTTGTATTTACTCAACAGGCTTTGGCGCTATCACTATGGCTATCGGGTAATTATATTTATACTTTGGAAGAGCAAAGATATCACTAAAGAAACAGCCCGATTGGAACGTACCTCGCAGAAAACCGATTTGTGAATAAGGTTATCGGACCCCAAAACCCTCTCGTCTCCCTATAATTAGGGGAGGAAATGGAACCAAAAGACGGCTTGTAATTTCCATGACCCGTAGTCCCATATCATAATTTTTACTCTCAATATATCATTTAATTATATTAAACTTCTTTTCAGTGGCGATAATCCTGGGACTGATAAACTGCCTCAGTATTGTTTTGCTAAACATATCGTGCCTGATTGCCGGCATATGGCAGATGTTGGCCGGCTTTGTAGTGATTGTGTGTGAAGCGCCGTGCTGCTGCTTCTTCGTAGATTACGTCCAGACCCTCAGTGATAAGGTGGAGACGAGGCCTTATTGGAACAAGGCTGTTCTTTATATCGGGTAAGTATTTCATGCCTTTGTTTGTGATGGACATTCAACAGAGTGTCACCGACCCTATTCAACCCAAGGGTGTCATAGTGGCCGGCTGAGGGAGCTAGTTATACAGGAAGACAGTGCTGTAAGGTGAAGGGAAACTTGACACAAACTATGTACCAACACGTCTTGCCTGCGAGGAATAGTCGGCCTCAACCGCCTTTTTTTTTCAAGCAGTGAACTGACACACACCTGACACGGATCAAGAATACAGAATGTCACTACCCCTATATATCTAGAGGGTGTCGTAAGAGTTAAGATCTAAGTACGCTGGACAATAAGCCGTCAAACTATCGTGGTATCATAGCCCAAAACTAAGGAGAGGCATAGCCCACTAGACATAGGTTTAGCATTCGATTATTAAAGAGTAGTGATGATAAAGTATTTAATTGTTATTATATCTCTATAAAAATCGATTGCTATTCGTTTGTCTCGCTAAAACTCGAGAACGGCTGGGCCAATTTAGTTGATTGTTGTTTTGAAATGTTTGTCGTAGTCCAAGGAAGGTTTGGCGGTGAAAAATTAGAAATAACTTTAAAATTCAAATGTCACGTGTACGAAGTAGCGGATACAGCTAGTTTTATATAAAACGGACCAACCAATCTGAGAGGTAGCAGACTTATTTGTTTTTAATTATTCCTCCACAGCTTGGCGATCCCACCATTCTGCTTATGTTTCCTGAGTATGAGCACGTGGTTCGGTAGCGGACTGATCTTCGCCACCGGAATCATCTACGGCATGATGGCGCTTGGCAAAAAGTCAGTAACTTTTTATACTACTTGTTCATATAATGGGTTTGGTGCAGTTTGGTACAGCATTATTTGTGTGAACTAACCTTTGGGTGCTGCAGGATTGTAGGAGAATCATTAGAATATTGAGTTATTTTCATACAATGATAGCCAATATCTATTTTACTTATCTGTTTGTGCATGTACATATATACAATACCTAGATACATGCACATGCTTTTAATAAATTAGTTTTAGTTCAAACAATAAGGTGTTTGAACTTCCTGTTGACTTAATAGGGAAAATAAGACACCTGTAAAGGATTAATAAAAGCTATAAATAAAAGGCCTAATTATACACCTTCATATACATATATAAGCGTGTAGGCACATTACAAAATGGAATGTTTGAGAAAACATAAAATATTTATACCATTGTAAATTTGAAGTTGATCTTTCCTATGGAATTTGCTTCATTTTATGTAAAAACAAAGGAACAAAGTTTAAGTGTACTCTTATAAAATAAGGATTAAAATGCTATTAACCTATAACGTATTAATCTATATTTTAATTAAAAGTCAAATACCCCATTAGCATTGGCCACGATTGTCTCCTTTTATATAAAAATAACTTAAATTTTTATATCTACTGTGATCATTCAAAATCTGTCATCAAAATTATTTTCTTTCAAGGAAATGATTTAATAAAAAGCAAAACAAATTCATCAAATTCTCAAGAACTACGAGTCAGTCAATAGCTTTCCTATAGAAAATTTTGGAGAAGACGAATAACTGTATTTCTATGATAAAATTCTGATACGGAGATGAAAAATATTTATGGAGAGAAAATCTTGCCAAGTTCAGACTCTATACACAGTCACTGAAGTTATCTTTTTCTTAAGACTTAGCTCATAAAGTTAGTAGAAAAATGTTTCAAAATGTTGCTTGTGAGTTTAAGCAGGGCGCAAACGGGAACACTTTTGTTTCTCGTGTCAGATACAAGCTACCGATGAATATTAGATTTCTATAGAACTAGTATAAAATCATCCACACTCCCACACAAAAAATGTTTACGTATGCGCACGTAAACATTTTTTGTGTCAAGTTGCTTCCTAAGTGGAAGCAACTGGACACAACAAATGTACATATACTTATGACGATTAAAAAGTGTTCAGTGTTAACTGGAAACTGAAAGTCGTTAGTTGAAGACACAAGATTACTTGTTTTTGGTGGAGTAATATTAATTAACACTTACAATTGTACTAAGCAAACGGAGAATTAAATTCAGTGTACGTCTCTTGTGAGACTGACTGAAATCAAGCGAAGAATTGTGGCCAGAAGTAGCGACCGGTGACTGTGTCCGATTGCCGCCACCGGACACAGCAACTACGGTTACCAATGACCAGTGGTAGCAACGGGCGACAAATTTGCGCAGCTCCAACAAAAACAAGTGAACATGCCAATACTGTTACGTACAGAAATATGACTTACTAGCTGAACCCCGCGGTGCTACCCGCGGTACGATGATAACTGCGGGCAACGCCGCGAGACGAAGCTATATCTTTATAAATAGTAGCCTATGTGTTATTCTGATGTATAAGCTATATTGTGGTAAAGTTTCATTCAAATCCATTCAGTAGTTTTTACGTGAAAGAGTAACAAACATCCATACATACATACATCCATACTTACAAACTTTCGCCTTTATAATAGTAGTAGGATTATAGATAAATGAAAATTGGCAAAACAACAATATTTTTTTAAAAGTCATTGTTTTCATATTCATTTGGTGACTACTTGATTCGAGTGATGATATATAATTAGCTAGCAATAGATCTTAAAAATCATTCTACCAGAAGTTATATTATGTATACATATACCTATCTGTATAGCGACATATCACTTTCTCAAAATAAAAATGTCGTAACTCAAAATGAAATTTATAGGAAGTAAGCAAGAATGTACAGGGTTTAGTGTTGACTTTCTAAAATCATTTTTAAATAGAGGAATTTTCAGTTAACTCATTTACGTTTTGAGGATGTGATATATTTGCGCTTAACAACTTAACATGTGTGTGGGTTTTGGTGTAATATTATAATAATGCTTGAAGTGCTTCTTATACTATGTATGTATTTGAATTTCAACTTTAAAACTCATGACTTAAGGTGCAGAATGCAGTTTAAGAAATTGAATAATAAGCAACTTTCAACTTCATGATGAACGGGTTAAGGTGTTTAATGCTTTGATTTTGTTTATGAATTTTATGAATGTGAGTGTAGTTTTATCTGTACAATTACAATATATCTAATCATATATATAATCCTTTACGGTAATAAGGAACATGAATTAATATGCTCGAGTAAGTTATAATTTGCAAAATTATAACTTATACGCTTGCGCTGTTTCACCAAACGTGTGAAGATACCGGAGGCCCATGTACCAACCCCTCCCCCTTCCCTCCTGCCCATCTCTCAAAAGCCGGCAACGCACTTGTGATGACTCTGGTGTTGCGGATGTCCATGGGCAGCGGTAATCGCTTACCATCAGATGAACATAAAAAAAATGAATTTTACTTATCTCTATACTTTCGGGTTAGTTCTAGGTCTTGACTGATAAGCCTGAGAAGGCGGTTCCCTACTAGGACAAATAACTGTGTGACTGTAGTGGGGCTACCATTAGACCAGGATGTTTTGTGTTTCTTGTGCTGTCTGATTCCAAATAAACCAGTCTGTATTATGGTAACCCGACTAAAAACATACATACAAACACAACAAGTAATAAGCATGATGACTTATTTTGAAAAACTGTTTTATGATGTTCAGAAGTATCTCCTATTTTCAAAAACAGTTATATTTCTACAAAGAATTAAGTTATAGTAGTAAAAAATTGTGATTTAAATTGTAAGTTTAAAATTCACGCCAAAACGCTCGGTGGTGTCATGGCGTCTGTTTGCGAAGTCACGTCGTAGACGCTTCTTCAATATTTGTCAACCAGTGTCAATTATAGCTCTTATAAACAGAAAAGTGATCGTCGATTGTAACCGAACAAAGTGAACTTTATACATACATGACGTAACGCGCTCTGATTGGTGTTCAACTTAACGTGGCGGATTGCTGTATTTTGTAGTTTTATTAATTAACTATTAATCTCGCTCTAAATATGAATAAATACGATTTTTATGAACATCATTTTGATCCGTGTTTATAAACATACGGACACGAAACAAATGATCTTATTTTTTTTTTTTTTTTTAAAAGACAACTCCCCCATTAGGAATAAACATCCTGTGTCGTGGGGGACTTTACAAACATACAAGAAACGGACACAAAGAACATCCAGACTCGGGACAACAATTCGTGGATCACACAAAGTGTTGTACCGCGTGGGATTTGAACCCAAGACACTTGGCGCAGTAGCAAGCGGCATGGCGACCGCTGAAACCACTCGGCCAACCGTGCAGTCAAAATATTCATCACACACTTAGTACCAACTGTTTAATTTGGGATCAGACGACATATTGTTACCTCCCATTTAACTGTGAATGCTTAAACTACATACCTACTTCACTCGCATTCGTAAATAAAAATAACCTTTGTATGTGTTAACAAACATAACATGTGATTAATCGTGTGTGTGTTCGTGTGTGCCCGTGCGAACTGTGGGGTCTGGCAGGGGATCTCGCGACGACATGGCGGCAATGGCGGCCGGAGGGAGCACGCCCCCAGGCGCACCGCTGCAGGGCTCACACGACCACAACGTCACTCTCATGGAGGACCCTGACGTCTGGCGTCCGAACTAAAGGCACGCGAACAATTAATATGCTTTTATGTTGAGCGAGCGAACATATCCACTTCACTATATCATTAACTGTCGGTGTCGTTCAAAAGAAAATTTCCATAAGAAATCAGTCATTATCATCAACGGCCTTTAACAGTCCACTGCTGGACATAGGTCTATCTTCAGTTTGTCATTGCGTTATAAAAGATTCTAATGTCTGAAAACTAATGTCTGTTAAGTATTTAGTACATCGATGACAGAGATTTGTTCGGTATTATTTTTTTGGTCAAATTTCTAGAAATGAATCCTGGCTAGATCGATTTATCGCTTTCTAAACCCGCGTACTAATTTTCATGAAAATCGTTGGAGCTTTCCGAGATTCAGATTGCATTTATACAAGGTTTGCTCGTTTAAAGGTATTAGATAGATTGGCAGGGATATTCTGAGGATAATTTTAGCCATATGGTCTTCCACTGTCCAACAGTACACGCCCTATGGTCTTGCTCGATGATTTCCAAAAATCAATTAAAAGTGCCCTGCGTCTAGTACCTATCGGTCTACGGTACCAAATAAGTAACAATTAATTATACCGTTTTGGCTTTACTATGTAATACTTGTTTTTTTTTATCTTTGAATCCATAATAGACACTAAGACAAATGCCTCTATGCAAAGTACGGAGGGTCATTCTTGGATGAAGTTTACTCCACTTTCTACCGCCATGACGAGTCTTATTGATTTAATCTTCCTTTAATAATATATTTTGAAAATAACATGTGATTCATAGTAAATAAAGCTGCAAATACAATAAATAACAAAATCCCAACAAGATAGCCAATTTAATGTTATCAGTTAGTAAATAGTATATAAATTCGCTCGCTCAAACACTAAAATGCACCTTGGTATGGTTTTAATAAGCTACTTATTGCCTTGGTAGTTGCATGAGTTTGTATTTCTTCATTAAATATCAAAATACGTATTAAATCTAGTGAATCAATTTTCTTCAGCACTACTGTCTAGACTAGATATCATATGTTACTTGCCACTGTAAAGGTACAACAACGATTAGGTAACACCGCGGGGCGTAGCTAGTTATACATATAAATCTTTCTCTTGGAATTGAAATCCTTTGAGTAGTTTAAAAAATGTAAGCAAACAAACAGGAAAAGCGACTTTATTTTATATAATGTTAAGAATAAAGTAGACTATACATAAGTAGACATATTTAAAACCTCCATTTGGTGTTTTAAATGTTATAAAGTGTGCATGCTTGATTAACTATTGGCGAACAAATTATTAGAATGATTTTCTTTGCTGCGCCTTTTTACTCAGTTTAAAATATAGAATTCATTCTTGGGATGAATCTGCATCTTTCACCAGTTATATATCACTCTATTAGGATCTGGCTTCATTTAGCTTAGTGTAAATCTATTAAAACCCTGCATAGAGCTTACAAATGAACTTTAAAGCTCCTCTAAAAATCTTTTTGAACTTGAACTGTCTTTCTTTATACTTTCTGCACTATGATAGGTTAATATTATATTGGTTATCTGTAGCTTTATGTATTAGCTTTTGTATATTTTATATATAATACTTAACTATTTTGCACTTTTACATAGTGAGTTTTCTTATAGAAAAATACTTGCACGCTAAAATGGCGAAGCTTTAATTAAAAGTATGCTAATGATCACTATATAGGTAGTTCGTTTTGTGAAGTCTATTTTGTTTTCAGATAGCGTTTACCTTACATGCATATTTAGCAGATTTGTGAAAGAAGATAAAACCTTTTTTCAAGCTAGGACAGGTCTTATTTCATCTTATTTTCTTTTAATATGTTATAAACCTTATGGTATTTAAAAAATCAAATAAGATGTTTATTAAAACTTATTTGATGGTTAATCGGTAGAAAGTAATGTATCTTTTAACCTACTTTAAAAAAGAGGCAGTTTTAATTTCGATTTTGTTTTTTTTATATTTAATTTAAATTTTAATTTGTACTTTAAATAGGATTAAATAGAAAGTTTAGGGTATATTTATAATTGATCATATTTAAAGTCAAAGAAGGTGGTGAATTAAAAAATACAGATAGTTTATTAAAACCATCATGATGTCAGCAATGTATTAAAATCGATGATACTTTATTAAAACTTACTCTATCTGTCACATTTACCTGCGCAGTTCTTCAAGCCTTAGTTTTAATTACCTAAATGAAAGTGTAAACGTTATTCTTTACACCCAATTATGCTGTTTATGCTTAAATTCATCACTAGAAAACAATGTGTATTATTATTGCTTTGCTATACTGATTGTGGACCGAACATACTTCACACATTAAAGTGTTTTTGGGACCATTTCACACGCTATGACAAGAAAAAAATTTGTTTAGAAATTTAAAATGCTTGGCATATGAATGTTACCATTATAATAATCAATTAGAAAATCAAATAGTTATAATTCTATTTTTTTGATCGAGATTGCTTGGTATAATTTTTTTGATGATCTAAGAAATAATACACTTTAAATACACGCAACGTAGAAATTACAATGAGGTTTAACTTTTAATTATTTAGCACTGATTTTGCCTTCATTTTTTTATAACAAATATTTTTCTTGTGTTATATTCTATATGCTAGATATTCCTTGCCCTTTTTTCTTGCACATATACACCACCACATACCACATAGTCATACACAGAAAGTATATTTGCATGTTAGAACTTGACAGAATCTTCTAGAAACGAATATAAATCCCAAATTTTCTTGTTTAGAGCGTCTATAGATGATATGAGGACGTCGGCGGCGAACCTGGAGGCGGGTGTAGGTCAGCCGACGACTGCGACACGAGCCAACCTTGTAACCAACGAGCAGCCGATCAGTTACACCGGCGCGCCTCGCCACTGATCTTAGCAGCACCCGCCAACTACTGCGCTCCTGGTACCTAAAACTACTTCTACCCACATTTGACATCAATTCTTGTATGGATCATAGGACTAGTTTCACCAGTTCTTGATAAAGTTTCCGATATTAACAGATGAAGGTTGCCGATAAATATATGTTTATCTATCATAATTATGTAAATTGAAACCTTATGAAACCAATATCTGTAGTTACAGAATAGTCTATTAAGTACTTTATCAATAACAGGTGATAATGGGTCCTAAACTTGTACCATTCGCTCATTTTGCTACCAAGACTTGATACAAATTTATATGTACTTTTACTGACTGTTATTTTAATCATGAAGCGAAGACTCCCTTTGATTTGTCAAGGAGCGCATACTATGTTCAAGACTCTTAATGTAATAATGTTAGTAACTTTGTATTCCTTTCCAGTCTCCTGAAACAATAACCGTACTCTTTAGTTTAGTGTTGCCAACATAAAATAGTGTCCTCCATAGAAAAGTGTTGCCAATTTTTTTATCATTCTGCTTGTAGATAATTAATATTTTAGTCTATGTTGAACATGTATATCATATTCGATTATCTGTTATTACTATAGAGGTATATCAATAAGCAAATATATACTAGTGATGTACCATATCGCTTAACCTGAGTTAGAGAAAGAATTAGAGTTTTGTAGACCGCACTTAGATAAACAATTTGTTTATAAAAATAATAATGTTGTTCAAATACGGACCAAAAACATTTGAAATAAAAGAAATCATAGACAAAGATCATTTTGTAGAAAATTAATAATCTACACTACTATCTACATAGAAACAATTTTTTTTTTGTTTCTTGTATAAATCAGGGCTTTCAAAACCTTTTCCAGAGCATATAATAATATTGTTTTATAATTTTTTATTCCTTGAATTGCCTGAGGAAGAAATGAATGTGAATCAAGAGATTGTTGAGACGACATTTAGTTAATTTAGTCCAAATATATTATCCCGTAATCTTTATTAATAAATTAACTGCAATGATCATCACATCGACTTTTGGCCGTAAATTACTATCACAATGCATGGGCAGATGACTTTGATTGTTACATCGTTTGTAGAATCCATTTCTCAAATATATACTTTACTAAGGAATGTGACGTACATACATTGTTGAATGCTTTCTACAACTAGCATTTACTGGCTGCTTTTTTTTGTCAACCGTTCAAAAATGAAATAATCTATTTTAAAGAATATAACATAACGCAATATAATATAATATAACGCAATATAGTTTTAATCTGTCATAGAATTAAACGCAATATCATAGAAAAATATATACTTTTGAGTGTAAAATGTAATATTAAATGGCATCTTCTATATTTATTACTAATTTTAATATTTGCAATCGTAAGGTAGTTGAGGGCTGTTAATAGTATTTAGTTAATGGTTTAATATTAAGTTATTTTAGACAGAAAGAGCCCGACGATAGCTAGAATGATTTCAACGGCGATGTGAATAGTTTTAGTGCAACATAAATGACATTTTTCCCAATGTAATTTGAACCATATTTCAATAGCATTAAGTATATTTTACCTTTTAAGGTTATTGTCAACTATTATGAACGTTGTATGTAAATTATTGAATTTTGAAGGTGAAATATATTAAGTGTTTTTCTGAAAAATAATTCGAATGTACGTAAATTATTATAGCTACACTAAAACTATTGACACACGCCTAATCTTTATACATATCTGTCAAATGAACTGACTCTGCTCAGCTGACTCAAAATTGTTTATTTTTACACTTTACACATTTAAAAAAATATTTATTGACTATAAGGAGTTTGTATATTTGCTCTTTTTTTTTTTATTGAATTATTGGTCATTATTGTTTGACGAATTTGAATCCAAATTAATGTTTAGTGTGTAATTAGCAAAATTGTCTTAATATTCATATACAATACAGTTATTTTTTGTAAATATAACAAGTTGTACCAAATCTTGTTGTTGTAAGCTTTGCGGCATATCTTTCAAATAAAATCGATATAAATGGCGCCAAAAGCTCCCATATTTTTGTCCATTCGACTCGAGGAAAATTACAGCTTTGATTCGGGTTGAAGTAAATGTTTAAAGAAATATTTTAGTGAATCATATTTATTAAATGTACTATTTAAAGATGCGGTTTTACTCGCATGCGTATTTCAAGGTTGCTTCAGAAGGAATTTCATTAGATTCAGTTTTAACCTAACCTCGATTTCACAAATATCATAAAAGGAATTTTCGGTATAAAGTATTACTGCTAAAACTGTCACCCTTCCTTTTGGCGTAGACGAGTAAAATACTTTTAAGGCGTTTGTAATATCGATAGTTGATTGGGGTTGAATTTTTAATGAGTAACTTCAAGATTAGGTGTCGAGAGGGCGCGTAATTCCTAGAAAAGGGGTTCAAAACTATTAATTTACTAACCTAAGCTTGTAAAACTAGACATCTTTAATAAAGTAATAATTATTTCTTATGTTATATTAGAGGCGTCTCTATTGCATTTATGTCGGTTTTAAGTATGATTAGTAACGGCAATACGGCAATAGGAGAGCCCGTGTTGGCCAACTGTCTTATGTACTGGGGTTTATTATCATATCGTTTTTTTATTTGTACGTAATTTATATAATTTTTGTAGTTGTGTTTAGTATAAAAAGTTCATATGGTGTTCGTTTTACTTAGCAACTGTTGCACACACACACGACACACACACAGGGACATACAAATACGGGGGATATGCGAAAGACGGGCGACATGCGAAAGACGGGAGACATGCGAAAGACGGGAGACCTGCGAAAGACGGGGGACATGCGAAAGACGGGAGACATGCGAAAGACGGGAGACATGCGAAAGACGGGGGACATGCGGAAGACGGGAGACATCTCATAACGTTCACGCGTAAGTGGCTTGATTTTCTAAATGAGTGCAACTGTTGCTAAGTTATTGATACATCATATGGTACGCATTCCAAAATTGTACTGATTATTTTTATGGGTCTTCTTTTCTTATCTTCTTGTAATATAAGTTCTTTACACAATATGAACCCAATGTTATTAAACCGTTATTATATTATTACAAAAGTTTCAATAACGTTGAACATTGATATTTTATAAAAAAAAACGCAAAGTAACTATTTATCTATTAAAAACAGCGTTTAGAACAGTAAAATTTTTATCGAACATTAGATACAAATTAAATGACATGTTATAAATAGTGTAAGGCAAATAATATAGTTCCTGCGATGTTGTGTTGCAAGAATGTTACAAAAATGTCAATAATATACTAAGAGCGAGTGTGTGTTAAGACTTTTTACCATTATGTCTTTAGACTAAGAAGGTCATATACATGAAATATTAACAAAATTATGAAACAGCACAAAAAGCAACCATATTACAACACTACAGCCGAATGTATCTCATGTGCAAGATGGTAAAACTCCTTTTAAAGATCTTACACACCATGGCAGGTGGGTTTTTACCTCGCGATTATGTCGCCGGCGTAAAAGTACGGGTTATAGATTGCAAAACAAAAATTTGCGGCAATATTGCAATATTATATATAAGAAAATCTTCGATTCCATTTCTATAGCTACCGTCATCGAAATCAATTAATTGCATAGGGCATTTAAAAAAATTTTAAACAGCGTTATACCAATTCATTCTATCGTCAATATTGGTGTAAAGTAAATCGTGTGGATGAGTTTTCTTCTTAGTATTGACTCTTATGGCGTGGTCGTGATTGTATAACTGTTCTAAGTTATTATGAAGCCAAGCGATAATTACACGCCGCCCTTAGCAAAATACTCTAAAATTCGTTAAATAACAAATGAATTGAAAAAAATATCATTTTTACTGCAATTCCAAGATATCTTTGTAATACTAAACTGATATAAACGTCGCAGGATATCTTAAAGTATTATTGTGTATAAGAAAGGCCCTAGTCTTAGGTAATATTTTGCTAGTTTTTAACAATTTTGCTCATACACAGCCAATATTTTAGTGGATTTTTTAATTTAATTTTTTTAAAGATGTTGCTAGTTCAAATAATAACAACATTAAATTTACTGGCAATACTGGTGCAATTGTTTCCTTCCGTTTTTACCACAGATTTTTTTTATT
The DNA here is from genome assembly GCA_916048165.1 of Spilarctia lutea. Lineage (NCBI taxonomy): Eukaryota > Metazoa > Arthropoda > Insecta > Lepidoptera > Erebidae > Spilarctia > Spilarctia lutea. The sequence goes on along the minus strand of OU696473.1, from coordinate 1,904,620 downwards.
TTATCCGTCTGTATTTTAATGCTTCGATTTATTTATGTATATTAAGCATATTAATTATTGAGAATAAGAATTTATGTTAGAGCTGTATATACTATAATTATGCTATTATTAAACATTAATTATTTACACATTTACTTTGTTTGTAACATTTGCAACCCTAGTTTTGTTAAATGTTCGTTTTTATTTGTCACTGGAGATTATGATAATTAATTGCTATAAACACCATGGGTTAGTGCACAGATAATAAAAAGAATAACGTTATAAAGAAAATGCATGTATAACTCTTTAGAAAGAAAAAAATAGGCTTGTTGAGTAAATATGTTAGTAAATGCTCATAGATAAAATAATATAGCTGTTATATAATGGCCTAATTTATTAAATCACATATTATCCGTATATGTTAGTGTATAAATCTTGTACAAACCCATAGGCACGTATGCCCTGTTGGTCTGTATTAGTTATGTAAATATTGACTAATATAGTTGTCCCTGCACGGAAGCCGAGTACCTACGTCATAGTCTTGTTCGTACGTACTACTTGTATCTGAGTGACTTACTCGTTCTATTTATTCCTCGATTGTTAATAATATATAAATTCTTGTCACTATGTGATGAATACTGTTTCTGTAGAAGAATGGTATAGTAGAACAGTTAAGGAATAAAAAGAAGAAGGAATTCACCAACCAGTTAGTTCTATATAGTGTAAGCAGTTGCAGTTGTTTCTCGTCAAGTTAATGTTACTATATAAGAAAGCATATCTGTAATAAATGTGTGTATATTGAAGTTGTTTTTTTTTAACGTCTCTCTCTTTTCCTCTCTCAATTTAGGAGTAGATCCTTTGTCGGTGGAGCAGATTCTCGAAGAGAATGGTCTTATTCTTTAATAGAGGTGTGAAGTAGCGATCAAATACAATATGGCCACTCTACTTGCAGCATTAACGTACTCGCCTCCAAAACTATGGGGCATTTCTTTAAAAGTATTTTAAAAAAAAACCATCCAAAACAAATCTTCAAGTTGTTTGTCTAACTCATGAATTAGTACTGACTTACCAGTCTGAATAAAGGCATTTAACTTTATCGACGAATTTTTGTTACTTTGGCTTGTGGAAATCGTCGGAGTATATACTTTTCGTTATCCTTGAATTAGCCACTCGAGAATGCTGAGATGACGTTTTTTACAACTTTGTAACCCTCCCCTTTATTTACGTCACTCTCAAATTGACAGATTACACTTTTCAAGATGTAATTAACTCACCCACCTTAATCTGCTTAACGTGCCTAAGAATTTCTGATAAACATTTTTGAAGTGAAAACTTCTTTAGCGGCGCTGTGTACTTTTTTGGAATGGGTAAAAATGTATAAACTCGCGTCAGGTCACGTGTCCTGATCGAAAATTCGTAAGGATATTTAATGTTAACAGCGCTATCTACCGACATACTTTGGTAGCATTCGTTTTTCTAGATAGTGGTCCTTTCTCAATATGATTTTATATACTTAAAGTTAATATTTCAGTATCTTAAAGTGATTTACAATAAATTAAAATAACGATTTTCTACTTACACAAAACCTTTTGTAAATCAAAAAGATTGTTTACAATTTTTTTGAAAACAGCTACATCTATTGGAGTATCAAAGTTTTACTTCCATTTACTACTTATTTTAGTTCTTTTTATTGCATACTATTAAAAAAAGCATAGGTGTTCATTTCAGGTAAGTTAAAACAACCGTTTGTTTATAGTTATGAGTTTTCACTTCTGTCGGCAGTGCTTATGACTGCTTTGTGTTTTTTTTTTACTATTACATTCTTTATCCTTGACTATATATGAGCCATTTGGTGGAGGTACTTAACCGAGTACAAGGTATCCCCCAGTACATTATTCTGCCGCGCTTTAGTAAATCACGATATTCCTTCTAGGGTTCCCCTACTATTACGTGGACTTGGATAAACTTTAGAAGATGTAAAGTATTAAGATTGTAACTTTTTTGCTGGTCTGGCTAGTGTCGAATTATCAGTTGACTGTTTGTGATTACACAGGATCCAGCAGAGAGATCTTATAAGAGTATGTAAGTGAACTAGGTACTTCGTAAGACGTTATTCAAAGCCTATAAGGACGTAGCAGAAGTAATTCTTGCTGGTTTTCTAATCCCACCTCTTTGGCATACATTACTTTCTGCATATTGATGCTGACGATTGCCACATCCTCTTACTTCAGGCCTTGAAACTTCTCAGATGATGAATTTCTCCTTAACTTCATCAGAAACCACCAAGGGAGTAATTTAGTAATTAAAAATCTATATAAATATATATTATTTATTTACATTCTTACATTTTTATACACATATAACAACATTATTTAGGCATATATTCAGTAAATAAGCTCGACTATTATCCATCACTGACCCAAGCTCTTCAATACCATACATGAATACATTCTTGATTATTTGGCAGACAATTCATCAGTCTTCTTGAAGCCCTCTTTATCATGTATTTTTCTGTAGAAAAGAAATTGCAAATTAGACATACAGACACTTCTCTTGGGTAAGGGTTTATTAATTTAATCAAAGTTTTTTTTAAATTGAAGCATCACAAACTATCTTAAATTATAAAATACATAATATCTAAATGTATATATGATAAAGTATATCAGATACTTCATTTTTTAATTCTTATTTATTTTTATGTTGAAGATGTCCACACTGTGTCACACACATCACCAGTTTAAAAAATAATGTATTGATTTTTGGTACTTTCCAGTCCAACCTATTCAAGCTGTATAGTGAGGACCCAATGAAATTTACAAATTTATTTATAGCTAGCTGTTGCCCGCGGCTCCGACCGCGTGTATATTGGTTTCTTCGTGTTTTTTTGCAGTCGCAGATATGTAACTGATGCAAAAATTACATAAAAACAATCCTTGATGTGGATTATATATCATTCTAAAATTTCAGCTCGATCGGTGCAGAACTTTCTGAGTTTTTGAAGTGTACACAAACCAACATAACATTTTTATATATATAGATAGATTTTAAGAAAATATGACTGTCCATATTATGTGTGTAACTTTTTGAAACTTTTTATTTGTTGGTAGTTACTATAGGGTACAATGAGGCTACAATATGATCATGTTTCATTAAAAGCCTCGACATAAAATATGTAAACAACAATGATTAAAAAAAATAAAAAATTACACTATCATTTGCTCGTGGCTCTGCCCGTATGTATGTTGGTTATCTTGGTAAAGAATAGGTAGCTTGAGTTCTTCCTTAAGAATCAAGCCAAATTTAATTGACAATATGTCATTCCACGAAACCACAACGGACAGAGTTACTTCTAATAAATTTGCAATATTAATCTGTTGAAATATTATTCTGTGACTATCCTAATTATTTGAGAACTTTCGTTCACAAATATCTATCAGAAATAATTTCTGAACATACACAACTGTACATTGTTCACTTAGCGACTTTAAAATAGAAAATATTTATATCAAAATTCTTCCATATTATGGTCCTGTTATGAAAACTGTGGTAAGGATTAGAGGTAGGCAAACAATGGTACCTGTTAATCCTTCTGCTTAAAAATTGCTCCCGTGATGGTTCCGTGCCGTTGAATTAGACATTGTTTCTTATCCGTTTCCAAACAAACAGTGGGCGGTTTCAAATTAGGCTCTATCTTACAGGCCTGTTCAGATACAGCGACGATAATGCCTGCAGAGTCAACATGAGCTGAGCCACTTGCAGCTAAACATAAGCCTTGGTGGTCGGCTACAAGGCAACCTTTCACATTCGGTGTTGATATTATCTCTTCTACTACTCTATCTAAGTCTTTCTCCATTTTAAACGCAGTAGTCATTTCGTGATTTTATCGAACTGAGACAATGAAACGAAATGAAATCAACAAAACATGTCAAATTGTCAATAACGATACGTCAATTTTGACGTTTTTTACCAGAGCAGGGGAGCGAGGCTTCCAGCTATCCCTCGGTTAGAAAGAGAGAAACGACCGTGGTACCTATTTGTCTCTCTCTACTCGCGTATAGGTGCGTAGATAACGCGAAAAGAAGCATAGCAGATAGCAGAACGTGTGACAGAACGATCCGACGGTTAATTGTTGTGATTGGATTTCTGCGGTTGATATGCGTTTACAAAATGACTAAATCGTGCATAATTTGTAAAAAGCAGCCTATTCCTGGCGATTACACTCGCAGTTTTCACAAGCTAGTATTATTTATATACTTTAATTTGTTTGGTTATGTTTATATAGGCAGTCAATGTTTAGAACTTATATTTTAATTTTAATTGCAGATTGCCTACTTATAATGAGTTGAAAGAGAAATAGATGGAAGCTATTGGAATAGAAGAGATTTTTGTTTTTTAATTATATAGGGGGCAAACGAGCCGACGTACCACCTGGTGGTAAGCGATTACTGCCGCCCATGGACACCCGCAACACCAGAGGCGTTACAAGTGCGTTGCCTGCCTTTTAGGAAGGAGTACGCTCTTTTCTTGAAGGTTTGAAGGTCGTATTGGTCCGGGAACACCGCAGGCGACAGCTCATTCCACAGTTTTGCTGTGCGTGGCAGAAAGTTTAGAAGAAATGAAGAAAGTATCAACTGTTTGCAGTGATCATTTTGGAAATGACTCGTATGACTTCTCTCTCTTTCTAACCGTTGGACGTTTCCACTTACAGGCAGCCATATGTCTTCTCTACTCTATCTATAATACCTCTATGGTGCTACCACTATCATTTTCCCAAATTATCATTATTTCTAAAAATAAAGATTTGCAATGTGAAAATAGTGTCTTTCCTTTTTATGGAATGGGGGAAAACATGCAGACGTATCATCTGATGGTAAGCGATTACCGCTGGCCATGTATCCATGGGCGGCAGTAATGAGCCATGAACGGTGAACTTCTTAACCTAGTTGCATCTTCAATATCGGAACGGTCATACGAGTGAATACCTCAGTTTGAACTTGCGGTTGTCCTTAGCTACCTAACTTCGTCCTATCCGTTTTATTTATACCAATTTATTTTATTTTTTGCCCATCTGAAAAATATTAGATTTCCAAGAACTACCATCAGTTCAATGACCGGTCATCATAGCAATCAGTCAAAACCCTTTATAATGTTAGGTACAAATTGCATCGTATCCGTCGTAAAAATTTTAAAAAGAATTTTCGATGATTTTTCAAATATCTTTTCAGATAAATAATAATAATAATAATAATAAATTGATATATATAATAATATATATATAATGATATATATATTGATATATATATATAACAAATTGATTAGTGATCAAAGACAGCAAGAAATACGTAACGATATAACAACTACCTTTAATCTACAAAATACTAACCAGGCAAATTGTAGCATACAAACACAAGACATGACATCAACAACTGAATTACAACAAGAAGTCCATAACCCACAGACAGATTTACTCACACAACCACTGTTAACCCAAAATTATCGAGTACGGTTTAATTCCACAGTTCTAGAGCCTACAAAAATCAAAGAAATTTTTAAAACAGCAATACTTAATTTCAAATATAGTGAGCCAACGGCGCGACCATACATACCAAAACAAAAAATCTCTACAAAACTTATGAAAATAATCCACTTTATCGACACCGAAATACTACCAAATCACATTTCACTTGAACAAGATTTTTTACTGACTCAGACCATTATATACTGCGCTGCTTACACAGCGGCTACCTGCAACGGATCTAAAATTAAAGAAAATATCTCAATTGTTACTCAGAATCAAGTAAAAATACCGTCCTGGCAGAAGAGGTTGCAAAACAAGATACAAAACTTAAGGAAAGATATTGGCAGGATGACAGAATATATCAAAGGAAATAGGGGTGAAAGACTTACAAGATTAATTGAAAAAATTAAAGATAAACACCAAATACATTCACAACACGAAGAACCTAATTTAAATAATGACCATTTTCTTGATACTCTCAAACAAAAGCTAAATGCAGCCACAAGTAGATTAAAAAGATATGTTAACTGTACACTCAGAAAAACACAAAACAACCAATTTGCTAATAATGAAAAACAATTTTACAGACAACTAGCTTCAAACACAACACAATACACAAACAGGAACACACAAGGCTCAGTAACGGTACCTGTTGATGAACTGCACGAATTCTGGTCTAATATTTGGTCAAAACCTGTACTTCATAATTCACAAGCTGAATGGCTCCAGACGGACGCCTCTTTAACAAACTCTATTACACCTATGGATTTTGAACAAATATCTGTAGAAGTATTCGTAAGCGTTCTGAAAAAACTGCACAACTGGAAGGCACCCGGCACCGACCGTATTCACAACTACTGGTATAAGAAATTCACATCCTGTCATCTCTTACTACACAAACACATCAACACTTTCATTCAGACACCGGACATAATGCCAAAATATGTTACTGAAGGCCTCACCTACATGATACCAAAAGATGCAGACATCCAGAATCCAGCTAAATACCGCCCTATTACATGTTTACAAACGATATACAAAATATTTACATCGTGCATTGCAGAAATAATTCATCGACATGTTAGTGAAAATAACATTCTTGCGGAAGAACAGAAGGGATGCCGTAAAAGTAGCCAAGGTTGCAAAGAACAGTTAGTTATAGACTCAGTGACAATGAAACTAGCAATTTCAAAAAAGAAAAATATTAGCACGATGTACATAGACTACAAGAAAGCCTTTGATTCTGTTCCACACAGCTGGTTACTTCATGTCTTGCAACTCTATAAAATTCACCCAAAAATAATAGACTTTTTACAAACCTCGATGCAACACTGGACCACAAAATTAAATATCAAAGGACATTCCAACACAGAAGTAGCTAAAATTCCAATACGCAGAGGAATCTTCCAAGGTGATGCACTTAGCCCGCTTTGGTTCTGCCTAGCTCTCAATCCCCTTTCTCAAATGTTAAATAAATCCTGCCTAGGTTACACTATCACAACACCACTCAAAAAAACAAACCTTACACATCTCATGTACATGGATGACATTAAATTATATGGAAACAGCACAGAATCACTACACCGCCTAGCAGACATTACGCAATCTTTTTCAAATGACATTCATATGGAGTTTGGAATTGATAAGTGTAAAACCTTCACAGTAATCAATGGAGAAATTACTTCAAACACCTTCACGTTACAATCAGGTGAAATAATCGAACCTCTAGGACCTCACAACTCATACAAATATCTAGGATTCCAGCAAAGCAGACAAATTAATCAGAAAGAAACCAAAGATACACTAAAACAGAAATTCAAACATAGACTTAATATCATTCTCCGTTCACAACTCAATTCCCGACACCTAGTTAAAGCGATTAATAGCTACGCAATCCCCATTCTAATCTACTCCTTCGGTATAATAAACTGGCCTAAAACTGAACTCACCAACCTTCAACGCACCATAAACACAACCTTAACAGCACACAGAAAACACCATCCTAGATCCTGCATACAACGTATGACACTACCAAGGGCAGAAGGCGGACGAGGCATAATTGATGTTTCTAATCTACATAACAGACAAATTAGATCACTTAGACAATATTTTCAACAACAATCACAACACTCAATACTACACGAAGTTGTAACACTTGCAGACAAACGTCTAACACCACTTAACTTAGCAGACCAAAACCCACAGTGCAATGAATGTGTTTTTCAGTTAGAGGAAAAGATTGCTAAATGGCAACTGAAATCTCTACATGGCAGACATCGCCAAGACCTGCAGCAACCCCACGTTGACAAATTTGCGTCAAACGAATGGCTACGGCGTGGGGACTTATTCCCAGAGACAGAAGCATTCATGATTGCTATTCAAGACCAAGTGATCGATACCCGAAACTACCAAAAACACATAATACGCGCACAAAATCTCCCCACAGACTCTTGTAGACGCTGCCATGCCTGTCCTGAAACCATTCAACATATCACCTCAGCTTGCAAATGTTTAGTTCAAACAGACTACAAACACCGACACGACCAAGTAGCCACCATAGTTCACCAACACCTTGCCCACAAACATCAATTTATAGACAAAAAGATACCCTATTATAAATATAAGCCGGAAATAGTACTAGAAAACAAAAACCTCAAAATATACTGGGACAGAACTATCATAACGGACAAGACCATTCACTTCAATAGACCAGACATCACACTTTACGACAAAGTAAACAAAACCGTATATCTCATAGACATAGCAGTCCCGAACACCCATAATATACAATCTACAATAGCTGAAAAACTTACCAAGTATCAAGATCTGGCAATAGAACTGAAAAGGCAATGGCAAGCAGTAAATATCCATATAGTCCCAATAGTTATATCTGCAACCGGAATAGTACCTAAAAGCCTTCACCGTAGTCTAGACATTTTAGAAATGCCACAACACTCATTGTACTTGCTTCAAAAAGCAGTTTTATTAAATACCTGTAGACTTACTCGCAAATTCCTCACTACATCTTCAAGTTCATCCACATACACCATCACTTAAACCTGATTACACTTGGCTACGGCCCGTGAAATCGGAAAAAAAACCCCGTTTAGGGAGATTAATAAAATGTGAAAATAAAAATAATAATAATAATATTTATTAACGTAAAATTAGGTACAGATTTTTTTGATACAAACAACATTTTCTATATAATATGTACACTGTAATAGTCAGGCTCTGGCATCCACAGTAAGATTAAACTTGTGTCGTGGATACCAGTCCCTCTCTCAACTAAAGAAAATGTACACTTAAAGTGTGCTTATTTTTCAAACTACACATTATCGCTTTTTAACGTGCGAGTGTACATGCATGTGCGTGCATTGGAATATATTTGCGTCAGGCATGTGTGCATAAGTTTGGGTGTATGTGTATGTATGTATGTTTGAGTGTGTTTGTGTGTGTGTGTGTGTGTGTGTGTGTGTGTGTGTGTGTGTGTGTGTGTGTGTGTGTTTGTGTGTGTGTGTGTGTGTGTGAGAGTGAAAGTTATAGGATTGTAAGTTTAAGCAGCATTTCCGTTTCTTCATAGTCCCGCTCGAGTAACCAGTTAGTTACCCTGATTCTAATTTGATATCTCGAGAGACCATAAATATCACAGTGCCTGTTGAGGGTGTTGTAAAGATGTCCCGACATAACAATAAAATGGCGCCCTGCAAGTGCGGTTCTAAACGTGACACTCGGGCAAACCCTACACAATCTGCGTGTGTTCTGGTTTTCCGGATTATATTGTAGGGTTCTGTGTTTTCGTAATACTGTTTGGAGCACAAAGATTTTACGAACGGTGAGAAGTCTACATTCGTTGTATAGCAGAGTGGTAGGGTATCTAAAAGGTTTACAAGTCATGACTTTCAGAACCGCTCTTTGCGCCCTTTCAAGTGGCAGTAAAATCGTTTTAGCAGCACCTCCCCAAACAGATATACAGTATGCCACAATAGTCTGGCAGAGTGAGCAGTAAACCAATTTAAGAACGTCAAGTTCAGCCGAGTGCCGAAGTTTTTTGAACACACATATGAGTTTGCGAACACGGGACGTCAAGCTGTTTATGTGTCCATGCCAACTTAAATGGTTGTCAATTATAACGCCGAGGTATACAATGCAATCAGTCCTAACCAGAGCCAGACAGTGACAGGACTTACGGATAGTAGACAGACAGCTGTGAGCTCTTAACATAAATGCTTTCGAGTCAGGTTGCGTAGTAGAGGTGGGTGTAAAGGTCAGGTACTTGGTCTTGTTTATGTTAAGAGTTAGGTGATTGCTCGAGAGCCACACCATAACATTCCCCAATGCAGACTCAGCTGAAGCGAACGTCTCACACCAACTAGAGCCGTGAATAAGAAGGGCTGTATCATCGGCATATGTATAGATTGAGCAATTTGGGATGCGTAGGTTGCAGAGAGAGTTAATATACATTAAAAATAGAGTTGGGCCGAGAATTGAGCCCTGAGGAACGCCGTAGCTGAGGGAAACAAACTCACTGGTCACCGAACCAATCTTAACACACTGAGTCCTATCACTAAGATAACTCTCAAACATTTTCAGAGAATGTCCCCGGACACCCATCTCCTCCATTTTCGTTATTAGTTTGGAAACAGAGACAGTGTCAAATGCTTTGGCGAGATCAAGGAAGATACCAATACACCTCTGTTTATTATCCATCTTGTCCATTAGGTTGTCTATAAGAGATGCTACGGCATCCTCTGTAGATTTCGCGTTTCTAAATCCAAACTGGTTGCTTGCTAAAATATTTTGGTTTGTTAAAAAGTTTGTCAGTCTTAAGTTCAAAATTTTTTCTAATATTTTCGATAAAGCAGACAAGACAGATATAGGTCGGTAGTTGTTGACACTGCCTCTGTCTCCATTCTTGTAGATGGGATGCACGATAGCCTTTTTAAAAATTGTAGGGAAAACACCTGTCTCGATTGCGATGTTACAGATATGGGTTATGGGAGGAACTAAAGCTCGAGAGCATCTCTGTATTAACCGCGAAGAAATACTATCAAAACCCACTGCTGAGTCTTTACGCAGACCACGTATAATGCTTTCCACCTCAGATTCGTCCGTAGGCAATAGGACAAGTGAGTCAATTGGGCAAGTGACTCGAGTAGATGTATTTGAGGTTAGGGGAAAGTCAGCATGCCTTTCGGCTAGATCACGGCCGATACTTGCAAAGAAAGCATTTATGTAGTTTACTGAAACTTCCGGATCTGATTTGCCCGCGAGAAGCTCAATGGCAGGGCTGGGAAATAAAGTTCTTTTAAAAAAACCGTAGAATATCTTTTCGACATTTATTGTCATGAAATAATAACGTAACCAATTGAAATAATAACGTAGCTTACTGATTAAAGTTAATGACTTTAGTACACAATACTAATAGAAAAATCGAACCTAATCTAAAGGATAAAAAATAACAAATTTCTTGATCTGTGTCGGTCACAACACCAAATAATCATCTAATTCTGCAATATAATATCAATTTTCATATCACAATAAAGTTTAAACTCGTGTAGTGTAATGCATGCAAAATTTTCAAGTTCAAATATTTTCTTGGAGAACGTGTAGGTACCTTCATGCACACGTTATGTATTTTATTTAGTGGTTTAGCCCGCGTCGCCGTAACAAGTCGTGTCGCGAGGTCGAGAGTTTGCCAAAACATGTTACAACTTATAGTGTATGGTTTGTTACTGTTTTTGACGCTTCTGGCGATATTTGACATCATTCGATTATGCACTGTCGACAACGATGCCTCTAAAAGAAGACTAAGGATGTGGTGTGGTGCGTACTGAATATTTTTTTTAATAATATTAAGCAATGGTAAACTTTTCTTAGAAGCATAAGTTCGTCGAAGTGGTATTTTATTCTTTGTTTTTGAATGAGGACAGTTACGTATTAATTGCTTTGTTTCAAGCCCATGGACATGTAAAAACAAAAGGTTTTGTGTTATGTCAGTTACCTTACTGACTACCTTATGGAGTTTCGGCAAATTTTAGATACTTAGTCCTTTACATATATTACTATTCTATACATTCAAATCGGTATCTCAACAGGGCAATGAATGTTTGTCTTGTAGATAATTACCAAGCTTGGTGGAAATTCTTCCAAAGAAGTTAGTACATATTTACTTGTATAGATTACTATAGCTTATAGAGTTAGTAAACACCAGCTTATACAGAAAAAAAGCAGCACAGGACGTTCTGCTGGTTTATGATTATTTCCTGGCTAGTTTCTGAATCCAAAACGTTTTATTAAATAGATTTAAGAATAATACGTACTTAACACTATCTAATGAAGACAATTTGGACTATTTTGCGTGTAACCGAAGCTTAAGTGACCCTGCATCGCACAATGAGTTCTCACGCTCATTGTTATAACAATTTCCCACTTTAATTCCGGTGTTGCAGATCGCCAACATGCAGGCTTATTACACGGTCTTCACTACTGTCTATTTAGTTTTAGTATAATAAATACGATGTAGCCAATGACACTAACTCTGTTCGAAAACTCTCTAAACTTACCGTGGGAGGAGAGCCACGCTTCCAGTGAAAGTGATACAAAAACCTCACAGAAAACCGGTGTGAAACAGCGCTTGCACTGTGTTTCACCGAGTAAGTGAGGATACTGGAAGTCCACACCCAACCCTCCTCCTCCCCACCCCACAAAGACCGGCAACGCACTTGTGACGCCTCTGGTATTGTAGGTAACCATAGGCGGCGGTAATCGCTAACCATCAGGTGATACGTCTGCTCGTTTGCCTGCTATCCGCTATATATACTCGTATTTATATCGTGGGAGAGCCACGCTTCGGCATGAATGGGCCGGCTCGACCGGAGTAATACCACGGCCTCACAGAAAACCGGTGTGAAATAGCGCTTGCGGTGTGTTTCACCGAGTGAGCGAGGATACCGGAGGCCCATATCCCAACCCGTCCTCCAATCCCCCTCCCCTTCCCCCCAAAGGCCGGCAACGCACTTGTGACGCCTCTGGTGTTGCGCGTGTCCATGGGCGGATGTAATCGCTTACCATCAGGCGATACATCTGCTCGTTTGCCGCATATTCAATAAAAAAAAAATATCCCAAAAAAAAACTTAACTAAAGTTTACTAAAAATGACTTTTGTTCTATCAAATTAGGTTCTAAATGTCAAAAGTTGAATAAACTTAAATGTGCCACACTAAAAACAGACGTTATCTAAATATATATATATACAAAAATAGCATTTTGGAAATCACCAAATTAAAATGTGAAAAGAGAAGATAATTTTAGAGAAATTTAAGTTTAGTGACACGACAGAAGAATAAGCATCAATGTTGTGAATTTGATTTTTTAAAGAACCATTAGGTACCTATGGACCGGCTCGACTGGATAGATAGCTAGGTACTAAGCCGTACGGATAACCGGTGTTAGTAGGTTAAGTACCTCCCCTCACTCTTATTGAGGGGTGGTGCAGGTGTCCAAAGGTGGACAAAGTTACCAACTATTAGGTGCTGTGAGGTGGTCGTCTGCTTCTTTACATACACAGCACAGTATTATTAAACCTCTCAATATTTTTTAATTAAATTTTTCATTTTGTCTGTACACAGTGTGATTTTAGGCGGTCCGATTCTAACACAACACCCCGTCGCAAACCCCGGCGGGGTGACAACCCGTAGGTGTTGCCACACGAAAACAAAAAAAGTTTAAGCGGTCGCCACGCCGCCTTCCACTGTCCTTGTGTCCTTGTGACACAGGATGTACATTCACATTGTGCGAGTAGTCTTTAAAAAATAAATTTAATCTATTATTTTATCTAAAAATTTATCTATTTTAACATAATTGCAAATATACCTATTGGTAATGAGGATCTCAGCGAAGCGTTTCATTCAAATTTACTTGTACTCGAAATGACAATAAATGTCATCAAAATATTGCCAATAAACAGTTGCAGTTAGATTAAACAGATATTGAAATCAACAATGAATTGAAAATGAAAGTTTTGAATATTATATATATATATATATTAATTATTAATTATATATTTGCAGGATTATTTCACAAAATGAAAATTAAATTTATTTATGTATTTATTTTATTATATAGCGGGCAAACGAGCAGACGTATCGCCTGACGGTAAGCGATTACCGCCGCCCATGGACACCCGCAACACCAGAGGCGTTACAAGTGCGTTGCCGGCCTTAAATAATATATTTTTATTTTGACATTGAATCTAAAGCGGGTGAAAACTAATACCCGCTAAGTCAGCGATCGAAATACACTATGGATTTATGATAAATCCATACTAATATAAATTCGAAAGTAACTCGTCTGTCTATTACACTTTCACGGTTATACCGCTGCACCGATTTCAATGGAATTTATCATGAAGAAACTTCGATTTTGAGGAAGGACAATTTTAACGCAATTAGGCTGACATACGAGGAGTACTCGTACACGCAGGAGCGGCCGCGTACAAAAACTAGTTAATCTATAATCTTAAAATATTTAGGTTATTTAACGGAGATTGTGATATTAAATCTATTTCTATGTATTGTGTACCTACCTATTGTTATTTTCAAAATCATCGCAGGTTTTTCCTACTAAAGTTCATTCTACGAAAGAAACATTCTTCTTGCTTCAAGAAAGCTGGTAAACATATTTTAGCTAGTACGATCAAACCCTTTTACTTCTAAAGATACTGACTGCCTCGGTGGCATAGTGGTACCGTATGCGACTGCTAAGCTTGAAGTGTCAGGTTCGATTCCCGGGTCGGACCAAATGTTTGTATGATCTGCAAATATTTGTTTCGGAGTTTGAGTGTTTTCTATGTATTATATGTATGTATTTACAAAAAAAAGTATATAAGTATTTGTATCAGTTGTCTAGTACCCATAACACAAGCTCTGCTTAGCTTGGGGCTAGATGGCGTTGTGTGTTAAATATCCGAAAATATTTATTTATTTATATCAGTCGTCTATTACACATAACACAAGTTCTGCTTAGCTTGGGACTAGATGGCGTTGTGTGTTAGATGTCCGGAATATTTATTTATTTATTATTTATATTGGAAGTAGACCTACCGAGGGGGAGCCACGCTTCGACATGAATGGGCCGGCTCGACCGAAGTGATACCACGACCTTACAGAAAACAGAGCGAGGATACCATCCATGGGCGAGGGTAATCACTTACCATCGGGCGATAGGTTTACTCGTTTGCCCGATATTCCATAAAAAAAACTTAACTAGAATTTACTAAAAATTAGTTTTGTTCTCAAATGAGGTTCTAAATGGCAAGATTGAGTATACGTACATATGTGCCACACTAATAATACTTATATAATATGGGGCAACCCCATTACATAAAAAACAACTTAAAAATGGCTCTTTAGGTAGAATTCTGAAGAACAACATCCATACTCTTCAGGTGTCGTGTTTGTAAAGTGTCTCTGGTTTACACATAGACACTTCCGCCCAGCTATAATATTGAATGTTTACTATGCTAACATCGTTTAAAACCACAGGAATGTTTGCTAATGTTTATGGTGAACTAACGATATGGTGCTACAAGTTGTTTTATGTAAAATAAGTATGTATGGATTTACAACAAAAATTATAAATGTATTTATATCAGTAGTACCCATAATACAAGCTCTGCTTAGCTTGAGACTAGATGGCGTCATGAGTTAGATGTCCGAAATATTTATATTTCTTTATTTAAGTGACAGTATTTATTTTAGATAGCCAAAATTATATAATATAGTATAATTTTCTCTGAGTAGAGCTATGCTGATATCTGTACGAACGGACCGGCTCTACAGGGGCTGTACTACTATTGCACAGCAGACCAACCTCAAATGACAGCATTCTGTCCTGTTGCGTTTGTGAGTGCGAGACCGGAGGCCCAATGATGCATAAGTATCAGCTCAATGGGCCGCCATAATGTAGTCACCTTGCTACATTCTTGCATTGTCTGCATTCACAATCAATATGGTGACCACCACTCATGGATTCTGCTCCTGCTTTCCATTCCATCAGGTATAATAGAGTCACATTAGCAGGCTCATACATAAAAAACATAGAACTATTTATCTAGCACCTACAATCAAATGTTTAGATTATATGCAAAGAGTTGCCAGAATTCCGAAACTTTCGAGATTCACTCTTCCCTGAACTCCCTTTCATAATTTCCTCTCCAGATTGTGCCCTCTGCGTTGCGTTCAATCTCAACCGGCCTAATAAGGGTGCGCCCTTCTGGAAAAGACAGGAGTAAGGCTAAGGTTTAGTTAAGTATCGTGTAGGATTGTAAGTTAAGACTAAACATAGATCTTCTTAGCAAGGTGGACGCCTGAGCTATTAACTAAAGTTTAGTCACAGTTCATCAGATTAATTCGTGTTGCATAACGCTTATCATATATTTGTTTACAATCGCCTGCGTGTTTTGTAATCCTTCGCAAAATCTAAGAGGTCGTTAAAGCGTAGATGGAAATAGTTGAGCGTCACGTTGTTTGATTGTTGGTGATACACCGCGACTATAAAACGTTTACGATCTAACACGTATTGAGAAACACACAGGCACTGTTATTTTTATGTAATTGTTCGCGTACTCAATACATCGATCAGGTATCGGTTTGGTAATGTATTATTTTGTACATAATATGTTGAAAAGTAGTTGCTTAGTAGTTATATGTAATTATATAAGATTATTCGTTGAGGACAATTTCTCGCAAACAATTCGTGACGGCAGAAAACCCAAAATGGTGATGATCAACATTGTCGTATAGAGGGCAAATAACCTGACCTCAAGAGGCATACATAAGTGTGTTGAGCTAGAGACTCTCTCCCAAAATCAATGAGAATGGGAGGGACGGTTTGGTCTTCGATAACTTCAACTATTCGGTCAAAAGCAACGAAATAACCGCTAAATACTGGTCTTCTAGGAGATTCGGGTATCGTTTCGACTGAGGCAGCCTATTTATACGATCATTAAATTAACCTCGCAATTCTTCCTTTATCTGTGCGCAGACATTGCTTCATACCAAATGTCAAGATTCTGAGGTCACGGGAAGTACCCTGTACACTTTGATTCCCTTGCGATTGTCGGAAATTTGCAGCATAAACGACTGTTTCTTTTGATTGCTTTGGTTTAGAAGTTAGATTTTTTACAGCTCCAAAAGACAATAGAGTAGTGTTTGATATGAATTTTAGCTTCATACCTTCACGCGTTCGTGTGAGAAAAAGGGTGTTGACAGACAGCCAGAGGGACTGCGAAGTGATCCGTTCCGTTTTTTTTGAGGTACGGAACCCTAAAAACTACAATAAAAAGGGAAATATGTGCCAAACATTACAGTACACACCTTTACTGTGTGTTTATTATCCTGACACAATAAAACTCGCTATTTACATTAACAGGTACGCAAACATCATTATTGTAATCGAAGAAAAAAGCTGTTAGCATGTGAAAATCAATTAGAGGCAAAACATTGATCACTACCTTAAAATTAATTTGTTACGCAACGAAAGAGCCTTGAATTTCGGAGAAGTTTATTCCACTTTAATAGCATTAACACAGGTATTTGTATGGCAGACATTTGCAATTAAGTATTGCGACAGATTATTTTTGGCGCCTGATATTGTGTTACGAAATATAAAATGTACATATTTTTGATTTCGTCAACCACGATTTAGCATCGTCTACATTCGCAATAAGTATGGTACTCTTGGATTCTGCGCAGGCTTTCTATGAGGCAGAGTAGAACCGTATTGGTGTCTTTTAATTAATAGAAAATCATATTTTGAAATTGGTTCAGTAGTTTAGGCGCTTTGGTGGAACAAACATAGACCGCCAGAACTATCACTCTTACTTTTGGCCACTATGACACGGGTTGCTAAGGTCAGTCGGGGTCAGGGTTATCGCGTATGTTACTGTTAGAGATGTATGCCACTGTATGAGATGATAATTCTATCCGGGTAAAGTCACAACATTTTAGAAAGTTTTTTTTTGCCTATTTATATCGTATTTTTAGACCATAGATAATTCGCTAAAATTAACAATGAGTTGTCGTTGCCAGAATTCCGAAATTTTTTCACATCTTGCATTTGCATATTTAAATTACTTCTTACTTAACTAATTACTCTTCGGGCGGGGGACGATACCCGTTCTCCGCCCGGTATTCAGCCGCCGCAGCTCGCCGATAAACTTCGGCCAGCATCTCTGCCTCCAAATCCCACGGGGGTGTTCCGGCCAAGGCGCACGCCGCCTCGGTGGTCAGAGCCGCCACCCACACCGGTGCACCATACAGCGCCATAGACCGGACAACCCCCGTGTACAGCTGCCTCGTTGCGACGCGGGCTCCACCCAGATTGGGCAAGAGTCGCCCAAGGGCAGGCAGCGTCGACCACCCTCGGAGCAAGCTGTCGGAAGTGCTCGTCGGAAGAGCCACCTACCGTAGGCCCATACCCGTCGCCTATCCCACTTCCCAAACCCCAAAGGCTGGGAACGCACTTGTTGTGGGTGCCCATGGGCGGCGGTAATCGCTTACCATCAGGCGATACGTCTGCTCGTTTGCCCCTATTCCATAAAAAAAAACTACGTAACTGAGAGTGAAACCTTAGCTTTAAGAATGAAATGAAAACCATAAACAAGCCATAGCGATACATTATCAGTTGGGTATCATTTATTTAATTTGTGTATGTTTGTTTCAGCTCCATATGATGTGATGAAGAATACGCTGAAAGGCATGAAAACTTTGAAAGAAGAGAAGGAGACTCCAGAACCTGGAGCTGAAACCAAACCTTATACTATATCTGAAACTGTATGACAGTTCACATGTCATAGATTACTATTATTTAACATGTAGGTTTAATACTATAGTCTATGGCTAGATAAGGTTG
Organism: Spilarctia lutea; assembly: GCA_916048165.1. Taxonomy (NCBI): domain Eukaryota; kingdom Metazoa; phylum Arthropoda; class Insecta; order Lepidoptera; family Erebidae; genus Spilarctia; species Spilarctia lutea. The sequence goes on along the minus strand of OU696473.1, from coordinate 1,886,209 downwards.
AATCTGTTTAATTTAAAAACATTTTGTGTTATTTAAAAAAAAGAAATTGTTTAGTAGGTATATGTATCTATGATAAGTCTATAATAATTTAATTAATAAAAATAAGAACTGAAGAAATCTTTTGTTTGTTTGTTTGTTTACTTGAACGTGCTTAATTTTTTTTGTATTATACATAGAAATCACTGAGGAAGGTTATGCAACGCCAAACCGCTCCTATGGAGTACAACAATGAACACAAGCAGCGAGAATAACACTAATATAATAAGATAAATAGGTACTTAGTTTACGATTTTTTTTGTGTGATTGCTCATTTAAATTTCATAATGGCTGATAGTTTTCAGCACACATATTCTCAGTTACAGCGTTGCCGGAAATTCCTTGGGAATGAAAATATCTTAAAATAATATTTTGTTTCCTGGTTAACTAGAAGTTAGCTGAAATCAAGTCTCCTACACAGGATAAATTTCTTATTCAGGAGATTTTTTTTTTAAAGAAAATATTTTACAGAAATTAGATGGAAGTTATGGTAAGAGTATGGTAAGATGCAGAAGCATCACTAGACCGCCATGGTGTGGGTCACCATGCTGCATTGTCTGCATTCGCAATTAGTATTCTTGGATTCTGCTTATGCTTTCCATTAGGCAGAGTAGAGTCAATTTAACGGGCTCATATATAAAAAAAACTAGTAACGACTGCCTCCGTGGCGTAGTGGTAGCGTATGCGACTGCTAAGCTTGAGGTCTCGGGTTCGATTGGATTGGGTTGAACCAAACGTTTGTATGATCTGCAAATATTTGTTTCGGAGTTTGGGTGTTTTCTATGCATAATATGTATGTATTTACAAAAAAAAAGAAGTATATAAGTATTTATATCAGTTGTCTAGTACCCATAACACAAGCTCTGCTTAGCTTGGGACTAGATGGCGTTGTGCGTTAGATGTCCGGAATATTTTTTATTTAGTATGACAGCACGAATGGCGTGATAGTTTAAGCGGTTACTTCTCAATATCTTTAAAATGTATGTAGCCACTATCATATACAGTGTGGTAAAAAGTAGAACCATCTAACAAAGACACACCAAACAAAGTAAAGACTTCTAATCCTGTACCGTGATACGAATGTTCTCACGTCGATTAGCATAATAAATAATGAGATAGGTATTCCATTTCCCAACAACCATAGAGACCTCGTAGGCCTCGGTCTGGCAGGCGGGGGATATATTCTAATTACCGTAATTGTCTACCCTGGGAACTGCTGCAGCCAAGCCCTTACGTACTCACTATCTTGAATTAAATAAATAAATAAAATAAATAAATATTTCGGACAATTTAACACACAAAGCAGAGCTTGTGTTATGGGTACTAAACAACTGATATAAATACATATATACTTTTTTTTTTTTTTTTGTAAATACATACATATTATACATAGAAAACACCCAAACTTCGAAACAAATATTTGCAGATCATACAAACATTTGGACCGACCCGGGAATCGAACCCGAGACCTCAAGCACAGCAGTCGCTTACGCTACCACTCGCGCCACCGAGGCAGTCAATTGCAGCCTGAGGTGAAAATGCAGGTCGAAAGGTGAATAAGACGCTTGAAAGATTCGTCACTGCTAGAGGTGACCTCCTGGAAAAACGAGCGCACCTGGTAGATCTGAAGTAGCAGTCTTACTGAAAGTCTAGAGCACAGTTAATTAATTTGTAATTCCGAAACAACAGCGATTAAAGATTCAATCACAAATTTAACCATAAAAATTATTTAGATTTACTCGTATATACATATACAGACCTTCGCTAATATAGTCATGCGTTAGTAGTTCAGGTAATACCTATTCCACGTCAAATTTTAGTTGTTTCAGAGGTTTAGAGACAGAAGAATGCAAAATTTTAAATTACTTAAAAAAAACAAGATTAGAATAAGGCTAATACAACAAGCGTTGTCAAAATACAATAAAATAAATAGCGGAAGTTTTTAATTTCAAGGGTAATGTTTTCTTCCTCGACATAGCTTGCCTAAGTACATGGGCTATATCTATACTAATATTATAAAGAGGAAAGATTTGTACCTATTTTTGTATGTTTGATATGAATAGGCTCAAAAACTACTGGACTGATTTTAAAAATTCTTTCACCATTCGAAAGCTACATTATCCACGAGTAACATAGGCTATATTTTATTTTGGAAAAAAATAGGGTTCCGTAAGATATTTGGGTTTTTCGGACACAAGGTGTAAAAATCAACCAGAAAAGTTACTTATTTTGCTAAAATTTTCATGCTACGGGCTATATAAGACGCAAAAGAGGTTGCGTGGGTTATAATTTATAAAGATACTAGCTTCGCCTCGCGACGTTGCCTGTGTTTATTGTCGTACCGCGGGTAGCACCGCGGAGTTCAGCTATATTGTAATAAGGTGAATGTACTTGTGAGAAACAGTATCTACTTCCTCTAGGTCCTTGAAAAGTACTAAAAGATTTACTAATAAAAGCTGAGTAATATCATTTAGAATAAAATATGGTAAGAGAGTGCTTCGGTACGTCACCAACGATCAACGCCTCACAGAATTGCTCAATAGTTGCTACCATATTGTAATTTGTACAGTATGTAAAACTTGAGATTCGAGGCGTTGGTGGTTAACTTTAACTCTGCAAAATATGTAATCGGTTCGCATAATTTTCGTACAAAGAATACATAGTTTTTGGTTTATAGTATTGAATTCGGTCCAATACTGACGTTGTTGTCTACATAAACAATATGTGTCTTATCAGTGAGATAGTTTTTGAAAGAGCTCGATAGCCCATGACCCTAAAAGCGGCGTTCCCACGAGGCGTTAATCACGAAAGCGTGGCGTTAATCACGACAGTGAACCACGCTTTTGTGAAATACACTTCTGTGTGAACGCATAACTTGCTTTCGTGAGGGCGTTCACACAGAAGTGTATTTCACGAAAGCGTGGTTCACTGTCGTGATTAACGCCTCGTGGGAACGCCGCTTAACATATGTTATGGGTATTGAATTAAAATAAAAAAATTGAATTGAAAGTTTGAAGTACTCTTTGTTAGTATCGCAATTGATTTGACTGCTACTTTATTTTTTGGTTTTGAAATATACTTCGACTCTTTTGTTGTCATCTAAGAAGTGTATTCAAATAAAGACCCGTGTTTTAGACTTTCTGTGCCGCCCATCGTTGGCGTAATCAACGTTTGATAAATAACTGGAATTTTCTACCTACGAGCACACGCCCTCTATTCCCCTCTATCTCCTGATTGTGGGGGAGGTACTTTACGGCAACGCACTTGTAGCTCTTGAGTTGCCGAAGTCGAAGGGTCACTTACTATTAGGCGATTTTTTTTTCTTTTTAACCTCCCTACCATAAAATAAATTATTACCTTAAATTTTAAATATTATTTAAATTTCGTGCTTCTTTTCCTTATGCACACTGATCGTGCCAAAGCAGATAAATTGGTTTTTTGTCATTGACGACCGTAGACAAGTTTTTGCTGTGCGTAAAGTACCTACAAAAAACCTTTCGATTCTGGTTCTAACTGGATTGTTCTTTTAATTTTTTTTTTCATTTGAAAAATTTGACCAGACAATTCAAAGAAAAATAAAAAATGCGGCCCGATCAAGTTTATCATCATCATTAACAGCCTTTATTGGACATACTCAGGCGGTATAATCCAGGCTTAATATTTTTGGAGTTTGATATTTGTGGGAAAGAAGTCCCTTTTTAGAAATAAAGTTTTGTCTGAAAATATTAAGATACAAGATAGTGATTTCTAAAAATTTAATTTTGCTAAGCCGAGACTTCTATGGGTTCGGTGGTTTTCTCTAAATACACTAGGAGAAGAGTCTAAACAATATTATTAAACAGTCAAAACCATGCATTATTTTACATCACGGTGTTTGCTGTTACACCGTGACTTAACAAAATTAATGTTGATCGACTTATGAAGTGTGGGAATATTTCTCACACTTTCAAAAGTCGATCACTTGGCAATGATCATAGTGACACAACTCTGCTTTGAGGTTTAATTTAAAGCTGCAATTTTAAAATTTACATCAATATTTTAATGGTTCCCGGTCTGAAAAACTGAAATATTAATATTTTAAAAAAGGTTGTAGGTTGTTGTAGGTACTAGCAGTAGGTACTATCTAATTTAGCGTGTATCATAAAAAAAACACAAAGCAGTCATAAGCACTGCCGACACAAGTGAAAACTCATAACTATAAACAAACGGTTGTTTTAACTTACCTGAAATGAACACCTATGCTTTTTTTAATAGTGTGCAATAAAAAGAACTAAAATAAGTAGTAAATGGAAGTAAAGCTTTGATACTCCAATAGATGTCGCTGTTTTCAAAAAAATTGTAAACAATCTTTTTGATTTACAAAAGATTTTGTGTAAGTAGAAAATCGTTATTTTAATTTATTGTAAATAACTTTAAGATACTGAAATATTAACTTTAAGTATATAAAATCATATTGAGAAAGGACCACTATCTAGAAAAACGAATGCTACCAAAGTATATCGGTAGATGGCGCTGTTAACAATAAATATCCTTACGCATTTTCGATCAGGACCCGTGACCTGACGCTAGTTTATGGTCACGTGACCTGACGCGAGTTTATACATTTTTACCCATTCCAAAAAAGTACACAGCGCCGCTAAAGAAGTTTTCACTTCAAAAATCAACGAATGAAAGCATGAAATATTTCCTTTCTTTGCTCAATTTTAGCTTTATATTTTACTATACAGACTATAACAAAATATTCTGGCTAAACCAAATTTCCGTGTTATAATGAATCCTTTACTTCATGAAAAAAAGGGTAAGTTAGAGTAGAGTAGCGGGTGTACTACATACTGCGCGCCCATTGATTGATTGAAGATGGCAATGACAATTTATTTTTGGAGCCTTGTAAAATTTCAAGAGCAATATTTTAACAATTGACATAATAACAAAACGTGATAGGAGTTCTTATCTTATGTTAAGATTATCCAACAAAATTCAGAATTCCACTTGTGGTAAAAGGGGTCGGGTAACCCAGCAACAGTCAATTCAAGGTATATGACCCTGATTGGCTCAGCTTAATGGACCTGTTTACACAATAATCCTTACCTACAGGATTGCACATCCTACTTATATCCTACCAATAGTAGAAACGCGAAAGTTTGTGAATATGTTTGTTGCTCTTTACGCAAAAACTACTGAATGGATTTTGATGAAACTTTACAATAATACAGCTTATAAATCAGAATAACGCATAAGCTATAATTTATAAAGATATAGCTTCACCTCGCGGCGTTGCCCTCGGTTATTGTCGTACCGCGGGTAGCCCCGCGGGGTACAGCTAGTCTAACATATTTTTCCTTTTAATATACTCTCAATTTTTTCGTCTGTCTCTTAAGCGTCGAGTTAATAGCAATAGATATATCCCACTTTATGTTAATAGGACTGAAATTATTGTTTCCAAAATATGGGTGTATAAATCCTTCCTCTTTGAGAAAATACCCTCGGGGACATACATAGAGAGAGAGTGAGTCTAAAATATACTCTATGACTCTTTTCTAGCTAAAAGTAATTTTATGCTCTTTTCTGAACACTATCAACAAAATAAAAAACATGCTAAATGTAACAATGATCGGTTCTGTTAATGTGATATGAAAACTTATCTAACAAAATCAACAAAATAGCAATCTTGGCAATTATGACATTAGGATAATTGTTTAGTTATTAACTGTATTTTTTTTTAAATTTAATCTAATATGAAAATTTAATGGGTTGATAACTAATGACATAAGAATTTTATAGGTCGAAAACTGGCGGTCCTAATTGCACTAAATACCGATAAAACCGTCTTGGTTGCTGACGACAACACTCCATTAGTAGTACGGCTTGTTCTGTCAAGCACGGATGACGCGTGTTCTTCGATTAAAAAAACAAATCACTAAAAGCCCGCGAAATTTTATAACCTCTTTGGTATTTGTTGTTGATGAAGTGATTTAAATAAAAATGATTATTATTTTAGCACTAGTGGGAGCAGTAGCTGTATTTTTATTTTTATTAGATGCTTTATGGAGTGTATTTGAGTTAATATCTTCTTATTTAATGCCATATTTTTTGCCTGCGGAAGTACAGCCACTTTCGAAACGATTTGGACCATGGGCAGGTGAGTCGAAAGTTTTTTATTGATGTTAGGTATACAAAGGCATAATGTGACGTCTGCATCTTGTTTACATTACAACGGTTCAGTAGCTACCTTACTTCCTATTGGTTTTCGAAGATGGTTTTCGTAATACTATATTGTTTAAGTGATCTAATACTGAGGAGTATTTTATTAAAAGAAAAGCTAAAGCAAATGTCCATAGGCCTAAAATTATACGCACATCTTTGATGTTTCAGCTAGGAAGTGGAATTATTAAGTGAAGTAAAGACATTGAGGATTTTTTTTCATTTTTTTTATTTCATTGGAATGTAATCGTGACCTTTAACTTTTATCACGGAAGCGCTTATATCTTATCTAGTTAAATAAGTATTAAAGTGATATCGTCTTTGATTAAATATTCGGTAAAACAAATTAAACCTAAATAATATACAAAATAAAAATATACATTATCTCTTACTACAAATTGATTTTACCCGACTAATGCGCCAGGCACACCAGGAGTATTATTATCTGTTATTCAAGTGTATGTATGTATATTATCATTGGGTAAATTTTTGTGTTGGAGATGTCTTCGATTTGTCCTAATTATGACTGTAATGATGGGTGAATTAAAAAAAATATAATGGCAACACATTGACCCCAAATGATATATTTTCAAATAAATTTTCCTCGAAATCTGTTAAATGGGCTGTAATGAATAAAGTGTTTCAGAAATTAGTCTTTTACAAAAAATGTCTCTTCAAGTAATTTATAGCATATGATTTTCACACATTCGGGTTTTTTTCAATAATTAATACATTTAATTATCTGCACAGACTGTAATAAAGTTCAAATAAATAGAGTAAAGGAACTCATTCCTTACTCTATTTCTTACCGCTGCTTATATTGTACCTCGTGACAAAGTTTGTCAACATCAACATCTTCGTTTTGACATTTAATTGGCTATGGCATTTTAGACTGAGATAAAAAAATTAAACTTATTTAATTGTCAGGTCATTTCCAATGTGTTGACAAGTCAAAATAATCATGTGAACGTAAAACCAAGGGATTAACAGCCATTGAAGTCAAGCTACTCCAAGTTCATCATTAAATTAATTCCAACATTCCAGTTATATCACCCAAAATCATATATATAGTGTATGGGTTCAAATTTATTCTAATATTGGTTACGTCACTTAAAGTGACATTAAAGTGAAATTTCACAATCACAAGCGTTGCAATTTAACAGTAGTGTTGCAATTCAGTTACGAGTTACGAAAACATACGACCGGAACTTTAATTGAAGAACCTTCCAAAAGTCTTAATAAGTATGTTTTAATCAGTCTGTAACTAATGTGTCATCGTCCGGATAAGTAATAATTTATCCGACACCATTTTTGTACACTGAGGATATAAAGAAATATAATAATTACGGCAAAGCTATCATATATAATTCACGTGTCATGTTGTTGCTCACGATGAACTACGAAACTATCTTACCGATTTTCCGAGGTCTAGTGTGTTTGTAGTCGTGCCTAAGATAGGATCACGCTTAGATCAATAAGAACCGAGCATGATTGAAAAGGGATAACGCGGTTGCGGGGGTCAGCTAGTAAAACTGACACCAGCCAGTTCATGTCTTATATAAAACTAGCTGACCCGTGCCCACTTCGTTGGGCATAATGTTAATAATTCTTTAGTGTGTTATGTTTTAATTTCTTACTGCCAAAAAGAGGGTTATACGTAGGTATAGTTTGTATTTGCATGCTAATACAAAATTCGAAAGTAACTCTGTCGGAAAGAAAAAACATTTTCTACGGGATTTGCGATAAACGAATTCCATGAGGACCAAGTTGCGGGAAAAGTTAGTTCGGTTATGGTAATTTTAATTGTTCATAACTTCTCTGTAAACTATATTGGACGTAATGTTATCATTTGGTAGCAAAATATATTGTCTATCAGGAGTTCCAACCCGAGATAAGCCAACATATAACTGCCCATGGGAAAAACACGGCTTTCTCAGGTCAATGCCCACCAGAGAGAATGTTTGACCTTGGGACTTGTTAATAGTGAGGGCAAAAGAGATCTTCACTGGAAACTGTAGCCTTTTAAACGGTATGGGTAAATCAGTAGGAATCATGGGTATCCGCGGAATATAAGCCAGTTGTCCCACTGCTGGCCCTGTGAGAATGGTCGCCACGATTATATTGTCCCGTGAATCTTTTGTAAGCAGCCTTGTCCCATTACACATGTTGGGGGGCTCAAGTTTCTTAATAGCATGATAGGAATGCCAACTTTTAACATAAGGTCGTGAGGAGGTAAGCCAGAAGGGTTCAAAGAATTTAAAAATTATTGGGGATAGTGCACTGTATCCTCAATATTACACACCGTATCAATAGACTTATAGTGTTTGACCTGACCGGGAATTTTCTCTAAAATGAGTTTATTTATTTCATTCACTGTATCGTTTCTGGGTGACACTATTGCCCTAGAACAAAGCCAATGATAATCTCTCTCCAATAAATTTTCAAGACCGAGATATATTTCGTCAATAAGATGTTCCAACCTGTGCAATATGTGTCCTAATGTCTCGTCAAGTTTAATGTCATTGCTGTTGGTGTTAGGAGAGACAATTTTTCCTTCGCCAAGATTGAGTAGTTGACGCGGAAAGTCGTCATCGTCGTTGTCGCTCAAATGGGCTCTCATGTTTGTTCGTAAATTGAGAGATGCAACCGAACTCCATAAGCGAGATGATTTTAAGCATGCTCTGATGACATCGGCGCGTGTTCCTTTTGTTACTACAGGCAGTGTTTGCCGAAAATCGCCCGCGAAAACAAAAGTAACGCCACCCATTACAGCATCAGAGTTTCTGAGGTCTTTGATTGTTCGGTTTACTGCTTCAACATGAGCTCTATGACTCATGGTACATTCGTCCCATATAATTAAAGATGTTTCTTGTAAAAGTTTCCCGAGTGGCCCATTTTTACGTATGGAACAAACTGACTGTTGCTCTAGTGAGACTGTCAGAGGTAGCTTAAAGGTGGAGTGTGCTGTTTTCCCATCATTTAACAGAGTAGCGGCAATCCCCAAAGAGGCAACGGCTAGTCCATTTACTCCCAGATTGTCTTACTTTTGCCAATACCAAATTTGCAAGAAACGTTTTGCCAGTGCCTCCCGGGGCGTCAAGAAAGAAAATTAAACCTCTGTTATTTAGCACACTGTCAATTATTGCATCAAAAGCTTGTCTCTGGTCTCTGACTAATTTCGGTAAATTTTCATTAATAAAAACTGACAACTCATTGGTATCGTACGAACGCATCAGTATTATGTCCGATGCATTGTTACGTGGCCGAATTGGAGAAGATAAACCAAAATAATTTAAGGTTTTCTCATTTAGTTCTAAGAGTCTATTTTCTATTTGTAATAGACCTTCATAATACATGTCATCATTATAGGGTAAAGTGAAATTCTGATTCTGCTGTCGTATTCTATGTCTTATGTCGTCACATAAATCGTCTTTGAAGTTTTCCCACAAACTGAGTGGTTCAGATGGGTAACAAAATAACAATATCACCACAAACAACTCCCTCAACTTCAAAGGACATTGAGAAATTGAGGCTTCTCGTAGAGTGTTTTCCCACTGGTTATCGTCTTCTAACAAATCTCTCTGACGGCAAGCAGCTTGGTATGTTTCTTTGACAACTCCGTCCACAGTTTTTAAGTCCTGAAATGAGGTGGGGCCACGTACGTGATGAAGCAAAACTCGAAGGAAGAAACACTCCGACTGAGAAGGGTGCACACTATATACTCTTCCCAAAGCAGGATCTTTTTTTATTCCAGGATGACCAGCGACATCTTCTCCGCATTTTCTTCGGGAAAATTTCTTATTAGCCCAGGTATAATAGTGGGGAACTTCATGGTAAAGTAATGTTTTTGCAAAGTTGTCGGAATTGCACAATTCAAAGAAAGCGGTCAGAGTTGTTTTTGGTGGATTTTCAACAATGCTTTGCACATTAGCTGGTGAAAAGTATACTCTTTGGCCGTTTTCTAAATGTACGGCCAACTGCAGAACAGTAGGGTGTCTGTTATGGAGAGGAAATTCCAATAGTCTCCAGACCACTTCCGATGTACTTATGTACCTTCCGTTTACATAATTTTCAACTTCATTATGAGCATTTCTTACACCAAACGTTGTCTGATCAGACCCTTTATTCACATACTTGCAGATATACTTTATAGCCTGAACGGAATGACAATACTCCACGTTTATGTGGGCGTTAAAAGTTCGACAGAGAATTGGAGAGTACGGGACGATCTATGTGTTGTCTATTATAATAGTCCTTCCACGAATAATCATAGTGGCCACCTGACCGCCGTGATCGACGTTTCGGCGTCGATAAACAGGATACCCATCTTCTCCGGTTTGGGTATCAGTGACAAAACGGCGTGGGTATTTTTTTGAGCAAATACCATTTTTCATACACGGCGACGTTGGATTTTGTTCCCCACACGGCCCGTGTACCATGTTCTTTGTCACAATATCAAACAACGTCATTATCTTTATCGGGTAGCTCTGCAACTATAATCTTGTCAATTTCGTCTGGTTGTATTTTATTTTCTAGCCAAATCAACATGTGACAATGTGGTAAGCCTCTTTTCTGCCAATCGACACTGACCATGTGACATTTGATCGTTAATTTAAATAATTATCCAAAAAATATCTGTAAAAAAACTATTTCTTACTACTTATTTTTAAGTAGCTGTTTTGTACATGAATAAACCCGTTTAGTAAAGAATTATCATCCAATACATTACCATACGGTTTTCGATAATCTATATCATATTATCTCTTTAACCATGCGTCCAAATCATATGCTTCTAAAGGGAAAGGTCTTTTATTTTAAACACACACACGATGAGTTTACTTATTTTCATAAAGATTCGCTGACTTTTTTGTAGGCATTTTCAAGCTCCACATCTTTTCTCTAGAACTGAAATATATATCTTTCATAGTTAAGGCAGCGTTCGTAAGAAACGCTTTCATTCGACCGTTTTTTCTCCGATTCACTTTGCAAAACCGACTACCACGTAAAAGCCTTTTTATTTTTCGGTTTTTTATATAACCTATGACACTCAGCAATAATGTGGCTTTCTATTGGTGAAAGAATTTTTAAAATCGGTTTAGTAGATCCCGAGATTACCCCTTACAATTTAACAAATATACAAACACACAAACTTTACTTCTTTGTAATATTAGTATAGAATAGATGTCAAAAGTGTACTAATTACGTTTCGAAAAATTCAATTTCGGAGACGTACGCTGCGTAAGAAGCCGACCACGTGCCTGAGCCGCGCGGGTACCTACCTCTCAGATATAAAAGGCCACGCCTCCTTCTCCCGAAGCTAGCACGAACGCGAACCGAATTAAGACCGAAGCCATCGCGCGCCGTCCGCTGCTTTGGCCTTTCGTTGAAATTTCTCCGATTCACTTTGCAAAACCGACTACCACGTAAAACCCTTATTATTTTTCGGTTTTTTATATAGCCTATGACACTCAGCAATAATGTGCCTTTCTATGGGTGAAAGAATTTTTAAAATCGGTTTGGTAGATCCCGAGATTACCCCCTACAATTTAACAAACACACAAACTTTTCTTCTTTATATAGGGTGTTTTTTTAAGCTAGATAGAACTTTAAATTGTAAAAAGTAACACAAAAAATTAAATTTTGATGAAACTTTTTTTTTTATTTGTTTCAGTATACTCTGACAAATCATCATGAATAGACTCACGCTTGAACAACGCTACGAAATTATCCAAATTTACTTTGAAAATCAGTCGTCGATTCGCGCAACTTATAGACGACTTCGTCATTTGTATGGCGTATAACACGAACATTGCTGGCCTCAAAGGCGTCAATTGTTGCTGGTTTATCAGCATAAACCAGTGACTTCACGTAGCCCCACAGGAAATAATCGAGAGGTGTCAAATCGCACGACCTTGGAGGCCAATTGACAGGTCCATTTCTCGAAATCAACTTATCGCCAAATTTTGATTTCAATAAGTCGATGGTTGCGTTCGCCGTATGGCACGTAGCGCCATCCTGTTGAAACCACATCTCCTCCGGATCCATGTCATCCATATTTTCAAACAAAAAATCATTGATCATGGTGCGGTAACGATCTCCATTGACCGTAACGCGAGCTCCGGCCTCATTTTTGAAGAAATAAGGTCCGATGATGCCATCAGCGTGAAAACCGCACCATACGGTGCATTTTTCTGGATGTAATGGAGTCTGTAGGGTCTGATGTGGATTGGTCTCACTCCATATGCGGCAATTTTGCTTATTAACAAACCCGTTAAGCCAAAAATGCGCCTCATCGCTGAACACAATTTTGCGATAAAACAGTCGTCTATAAGTTGCGCGAATCGACGACTGATTTTCAAAGTAAATTTGGATAATTTCGTAGCGTTGTTCAAGCGTGAGTCTATTCATGATGATTTGTCAGAGTATACTGAAACAAATAAAAAAAAAGTTTCATCAAAATTTTATTTTTTGTGTTACTTTTTACAATTTAAAGTTCTATCTAGCTTAAAAAAACACCCGTTAATATTAGTATAGATATTCAAGCATTACAAGCTTTTATTTAGGTTACCCTGTCCCATAAAAGTAGAATTTGATCCACTTTTCGATTTTCAATTGAGCTAATATTTGAAATATACCTTTAGTTCTGATGATAATACAATTATATATATAATCGGTACTATTATTAATCCAAAATGGCCGCCTATAGGAACCCAATATAGGTATCAATCCAAAATGGCCGCCTATAGGAACCCAATATAGGTATCTAATGAAAGAGTTTAAAGTTATTTTTATTGTTAACTAGCTGACCCACGCAATCTCGTTTGCGTCTTATGTTGCCCGTAGCGTGAAAATTTTCCCCCGTTTTTTAAACATTCTTCATTGGTGCTCCGCTCCTATTAGTAATATTTTAATTTTGCCATAACTTCAAAACCAAACGTCCAATTTTTATCATTCAAAGACCAAATATTATCTACATAAACTGTAGTTAGTGATGAAATAATTTATTTTGATAAGGATTTTTAAATAAAAAAATGGTTGTTGTGCCTCACTCGACATAGATAGGTATAGTGTGTCGCGGACTTTTTTGTAGATATTTATAAGATCTACGATTAATTAGAACATTTTATGGTTCTATCTTTTACCGTTTAGGCAGCGTACGCAAAATAAGTAACTTATCTGGTTGATTTTTTACACTTTGGGTCCGAAAAACCCAAATATCTTACGGAACCCTATTCTTTCCAAAATAAAATATAGCCTATGTTACTCGTGGGTAATGTAGCTTTCGAATGGTGAAAGAATTTTTAAAATCGGTCCAGTAGTTTTTGAGCCTATTCATTACAAACAAACAAACAAACATACAAACAAAGTTTTCCTCTTTATAATATTAGTGTAGACAAGTAATAACTTGTTTAGATGTGTTTTGCTGGCGTGCTCGAGATAGTATAGTTAATATTACGCTTTAATAAAAAGGAGTTGACCATGGTTGAATAGATACAAAGACGAAGTTACGTGGGTCAGCTAATAATATATAATATTTAAAATTGGTTAAAATTAAAAAAGTTTGACATGGTCCAATTCTTTTTAAGACGTAATATTCAAACCACTTCAAATGTTGTTTTTATCTATTTTTAAATGGACAAAAACTCAAAAAAATATATATACTCGAACGCTTCTCAGCTATGTTTTCTGGCTACGCTTAAAGTGCCTAAAATATTCTAATCATCGTCTTGATTATGGACACAAATAGCTGGTTTAATTCTGAAGTCATTTTAAATATTCACTGTCAGTTCGCTTAGATCTTTTGAACTACTTAACGCATCTTATTTTTTTAACAATAGACAGAGTAATTCAAAAGGAAGGAAGGAAGGTTAGAGCATATTACAGTAGAGGAAATCCGAGAATTTCAAAGACTTTCAAGCGACGTCGGGCCTGGTCGCTAGTGGAATAAACATATCAGTGTATTAAATAACATTCTTAGAAGTCGTAAGGTCAGTGAGAATATCGTCAGTAATCCAAGTACCTACGTTGTCAATTGTTTGTTATGCTAATTAATTAATTATTATCGAGTCCAAAACCGTTTAAATTATTGAACTACGTACTCGTAAGTACGTATGTACGAGTATATTTACTTCATCGTCTCAAATATGCGTATCTTGACTTATATCTTCGATGATTGTAGATTTAGTTCTGCTGCCGTGGTTTTGTACCAATAAAATTTAATACAAACATACACTTGGTAGGCAATATGGACTTTGATTTATAAAAACTAGCCGTAATGTTTCCATTACGGCTAGTTTTTAAAAAGAAACCCATAGGTTTCTTTCAATTTTTCCTACTTTATTTTGTTGGGTACCTATGGGTTTCTTTCAATTTTTCTTTCAATCTTTCAATCCGTCTGGCCAACGTGTGGTAGGTCAAAAAGTGCTTGTTAATGAAAGTCCAGAGCATCTAAAGTCCGTGAAACGCCTACGTTTAGTAAGCGTAGCGAGCTTCAGCAAGCGCGTAGATTCATCAAAAGTACCGCAGGTGGCGCCACTAACACTGCTGCCAAATGTCTAATGTCTTTAACACACTATTGTACAGTTGTGTGTATGTGTTTGTGTGTGTACTTCACGACGATGGCCAAACACAGTATATAGTGATGTTGCACTATGCAGTTTGTTCCCTTTGCCAGCTCTTACGACACTCGTGCGATGCATAGTGATGATGACACTCTGTATTCTTAATACCTACGTCACCACACAAAGATTTTCAATAATTAGCTTGTTTTTATTTACGATGATTTCAGTTTATCTGCAGAGTAGGTAAATAATACCTTTTTGCTCAAGTGGTCAAGGTTAATGACAATGTTTATTTTTAATTGTCTCTCTTAATTGACTCACAGGCTTTGTAGTCGGAAATGAATTCGATTTCAAAATGTCTATCAGAGATTTTGAAATGTTGCAACATAAGAAATCGTACAATTACACTGACTGATTTGATATTTTAATTTGCATGTCTGTAAATAATGGAACTATTAGATGAAGTTTATTAAACTTTCAATGAAGGTGACCCTCAGATCATTTAAACATGTGTGGTCTGAGGTGAACACCCACTTCAAGGTAACTACATCAAACGGAAATTTAAAATACAGTAATCATTTTTAATCACTATTGTTATAATTTTCTCTTCAAAGTACATGTTTAGTTTAATAAGGTTAAATGTAACAGCAATAAAGGCTTATTTATTTATTTATTTATTTATTTATTTAATCATTTTTAGGGCTCTGTAAGCAAAGGATTAACCCGAAAAATGATTATCACCGCAACCGGAGCCGCAGGCAAAATGCTGTCTGTCATGGATGTTAACAAATCGTTGCAATATAAACGCGAGATGTTTTCAAACTTCGTCTTCAATTGATGTGTATACAATGACTCAAGGTGAATTTTCGAAGGTTCTGTAATTGGTTTAAAAAGCACTGACTTAGCACTGATAGTTGCATCAGATGAAACAAGAGATCGCTCTTCAGCGGATAAGCGTTTATATTTAAGAGAAATTGAGCAATCCTGCAGTACCCACAGTATAACTGTGGGTACTGCAGGATTGCTCAATATACGAATTCTTTGTCGGTGCGAATAAATAAAATTGAATGTGTATCTTTGTAATTTCAAATTAACAGCTTTTCATAAAATGCAAATGGAAGTAGATACGGCTGTCATATCATAATGTCAATCTTTAAAATTTTTGTCGTCGGTCTGTCTGATTTTTTATTTTTGCTGGCTAATGTCTGAAATGCCTGGACCGATTTTAACGGGACTTTCACTGGCAGAGAGCTGACATTATTTTACAACTTAGGTGACTTTTATTTTAGAAAAATAATAAATTGAAACCAATGAAATAGTGATTAATATCTGAATCAAAAGCGACAAAACCCGGATTATTTTGCATACATACAAAACCAATATGAAGTTTAGTTTGGCAAGTTTTCTAACATCAGAATGAGCACTAAAATGTGAGATTTATGTACGCTTCTGTCTACCACTTCGGTATAAACAAGCGAGCACGATATAATCTATACTTATCTTACTTCTTACTTATATTACGAGTATAAAAGGTACGACGACGAAACGAGTAAAAAAAAAAAAAAATAAATAAATGCGAAAGTAACTCTGTAATGTCTGTCTGTATATCCTACTTTCACGGCCAAACCGCTGCACTGATTTCTATGAAATTTAGCAAGGAGATACTTTCATTATTGAGGTAGGACATATGCTAGTCTTTGCTGCGATAACCGACAAATTCAAGTAATGTATACATAATAAATACCCACTTCAGTAATACAAAAACTTTTGAACTTTAAAGCATAGCTATACAAATTACCTCAAAGTTGAAAAAACATATCTAATTATTTTTTGGCATTGCTTGTGGCGAGGTTATATGTGTTTTTTTCTGTAATTCAATTTGTTTCTTTACTAAAATGCAATTATAGTTTGATTATACGCGAAACCTTTTTAAAATGACTGGTTTGAAAACCTGTATAATTTTTATTAAAAAAACATGAATGTCTAGGATACGGAACTATTAAAAGTTACAAAACAGGTTTGCATAGGAACGTAGCTGTTATTGTTTTCCACCGTTTCCATTGTTTTGTGGGCTAATACGAATTAACGTGGGATAGCCACGCTTCGGGATGAATGGGCCGGCTCGACCGGAGTGATACCCACGACCTCACAGAAAACCGGTGTGAAATAGCGCTTACGCTGTGTTTCACCGTGTGAGTGAGGACGCCCATACCTCCCCCCCCCCCATTGCCCCCTATTCTATAAAAAAATACTAAACGGCCCCTCTGCTTGGAAGCCCAGCTCCTCTTCCAAACTGCATATTCCTCCATTGGCATAATTTCGTAAAAATGGGTACAAAATTTTTGCTTCAGCTATTTCTATACATCTATAGTGCTATAATATAGGTAAGCAATAAAATTAATTTAAATGTTGTTGAATGATGATTTAATGACGATGAAAAGATCTTACATACTCGTATACCTCAAATCACCATCATGAACTTAGGTTTTTTGAAGTTCTTGATTTTGATTCAATGCCTATCTTAAAATACAATGAATATTTTGAAAACAACAAGCGTTTAAATTTCCCTTATAATCATCGTCATAGATTTTAGTAGTCCACTGCTTGCCTACAGCCCTTTCCTTAGAGGGGAGTTTTTCCACCTACAATAATTTGTTGAAGGTTTTCCTTCCCTTTGCGCTCTTGTCCTACATAGTTTTCTCCATTAGTCGCATACGATGCGATTACGACACTTAGAGGATGAATAGGGCTGGTGACACTCTGTATTTTTAATCTGTCACCGTACGGAGAATCGTCAAGTGTGACCAAATATATGTTGCATAATAGACATGTGTTGGAGTTACGTGTAACTATTATTTAATCTGTGCCATGAGCCTCTGTATGAAACACAGAACATTATTACAACACAAAACACTCAACACAGTCGTACTAAGTGTAAGTACTCACCACAAAATGTCATTATGCAAGTAGAGAAGAAAACTGTCGTCGTCGTGTATGTTTGGTTGTTTCATCATAGCTCCCGACTGGCTGATTTTTTTTTTTTTTGGAACGAAGTTCCTTATGGCGCGTTGTGTAAGGGGGCTAGACGGAAAAATTGTCACGACACAATTTGTTGACACGACACAATTTGTTGTCACGACACAATTTGTTGTCACGACACGACGACGACACACACAGATATTTTCGTTTCGTCTTTCTATTTCGAACTTCGTTCCATCCGGGTGTCCCTTGACACCTCTCAAGTTTTTTTATTGAATAATGGGCAAACGAGCAGACGTATCACCTGATGGTAAGCGATTACCGCCGCCCATGGATACCCGCAACACCAAAGGCGTCACAAGTGCGTTGCCGACCTTTGGGGGATGGGAAAGGGGATGGGGGGAGGGGTTGGGGTATGGGCCTCCGGTATCCTCACTGACTCGGTGAAACACAGCGCAAACGCTATTTCACACCGGTTTTCTGTGAGGCCGTGGTATCACTCCGGTCGAGCCGACCCATTCATGCCGAAGCATAGCTCTCCCACGGTTATTCTTATTTCATAGTACTAAATAGGTTTTGACTTGATCCGGAGACAAGATAGATTAATACTCTTTAGACAGATTGTTATTATAACTATATTTATTTATTATTTACCGCATAACAGATATTTTAATTGAGGTATGAGTAATGAAATTTAATTAATCATAAATTTATAATAATATCAATTTATATAAAAACCAAACATATGATAATCTTTGGAAATGAAAGAAAGATCGTATAAGATTTATATTGAGTAGCAATACAATGGGTTCGCCTTATGCAGTCTGCGATCTCTTAAACGTGTATAATTGGATATAACTAAGGATATTCTAAATGTGTTTAGTCTTATAAAAGTATTAACAGTCAATAAAATACAGTTTGATCTCTGTGACAAACGGTTGCGAAACCGACAACGTAACTTTGAACAAGCATTTTATTTTTATTTTCATTCTTTACGTTCCAGTTTTATCATAAATGAAGTGCAATAAATCCTACTTATATTATAAAGGCGAAAGTTTGTGAGTATGTAAGTAAGTATGTTTGTTGCTCTTTCACGCAAAAACTACTAAATGCATTTTGATGAAACTTTACAATAATATAGCTTATACATCAGAATAACACATAGGTTACAATTTATAAAGATACTAGCTTCGCCTCGCGGTGTTGCCAGCGGTTATTATCATCGCGGGGTTCAGCTAGTAATTACATATTAGTACATTTAGATAACTCAGACAGATATAGAAAGATGCATTACTATATACTCTCGATTTTTTAAATTTGTTATTTATTTTATTTTTTTATTTATTTATTTTTACATAAAAAGTACAAAAATATTTGAAGTCCCTGACTCCTGAGCTAGGTTCATGACCTGTGTTACAGAAGTCAGTGTCTTCTCCCATTATAAGAAACACAAATCTTATGCAAATTGGTGCAGTGATATGTGAATAAAAAAGCGTAGTGTGGTGTGTGATGTGAGTGTGTGATGTGTATGTTATGTTAGTAAATGGATGCATGTGTAAATATGTGTATGTAAATATATATACGATGAATCTTTAGTCTTCTATAATAATAGTTTTTCAGTTTGGTCATAGTCCATACCAAGCAACCAATTTTTTAATTTAAATTTAGCTTTGTGGTAAGTTAAGGGATGAATGTTTGTTAATTTATTTATTCTATTATATAAGAAGGTGGCCATAAAGACATGCTGTCGTCTAATAGAAGCTGTTCGACAGGTGGCGGATAAGCATACATTTGTTATGGTACGTTTCCTATTGTAACCATCAGCATGATAAGGGGTGTTCCTGTGCTGCTTCGCAAGTAATTGTAGTATATACAGTTGTCTTACTGTTAATACTTCACATGTTACATAGAGAGATGTTGTTGAAAATCTGAAAGGATTAAATGTCATAACCTTTAGTATCGATCTTTGTGCTCTTTCCAAGTGTATCATAAAAGTCTTACACGCGCCACCCCAGACAATGATACAGTAACCAAGAACCGACCGAACCAGAGCGCAGTAAACAGTGCGTAGCAAAGAAAAATCACATACATGCCTTAACTGCTTGAATATCCATATAAGCTTTCTAGTACGAGCAGTTAAAAGGTCTATATATGGAGCGAGGAAATAAGAAAGAAAACAAAGATCACAGATGCACTTAATCAGGCACTAAAAACGAAATGGCAATGGGCAGGTCACGTCGCGCGCTTCACAGATAAAAGGTGGACAATAGAGACTACGAAATGGAGGGGACCTTCAGGCAAAAGAAAAACCGGTAGACCTAAGAAGCGATGGGCAGACGACATCGTGCAGACGGTGGGGAGAGATTGGCTCGACCAGGGAAAGGACAGAGAAGAATGGGGGAGGTTGGAGGAGGCTTATACCCAAGAAGGGATCCATACCCTACACTAGATTAAAATATTACATTGCTTAACTAACACTAGCTAGTAAGTAAATAAAAAAAAATACTAATATCATTTGAAATGGAATACGGGTTATGGAATAAATGGCTTTATTATTATTATTATTATTATATATGGATGCCAACTCAGTCTTTCGTCCACCAAAATACCAAGATATTTTACATCAGTAGACTTAATTATATATGGACACGAGCACCCAACATCCAATGAATCACTGCAAATATGTGCCTTCAAATCAACATTTGTTGGTTTGGTTTTCGATATGGGAAATTGTAGATAGGTGGTTTTTGAAATATTTAGTGTAAGTAGGTTTTCGGCAAGCCATCCCTTGACTCTGCGCAGACCCATCTCAGCGATTCGTTTGACCTCATCCCAGGAGTCTCCATGAAAGACTAGAGCCGTGTCGTCGGCATAAGTGAAAATTTGACCATTGTAAAGGGGTTGTTGACACAAGTCATTTACATAAATTAAAAACAGACTCGGTCCAAGTATACTGCCTTGTGGGACCCCACAGACCACTG
Source organism: Spilarctia lutea (assembly GCA_916048165.1). NCBI lineage: Eukaryota > Metazoa > Arthropoda > Insecta > Lepidoptera > Erebidae > Spilarctia > Spilarctia lutea. The sequence continues at coordinate 1,865,451 of OU696473.1, read as the reverse complement.
AGGCTTCAGTACTTACATGTACACCGATTTTAACTTGTTGTGTGCGGTCACGCAAAAAGTCCTCCAAAATCATAAGCGCGTTTCCACGAATACCAATACGATCCAACTTGTTCACAAGAATAGGAATCGAAACGGTATCAAATGCTTTGGCTAGGTCGAGGAATATACCCAAGCATTTTTGCTTTGAATCAACCTGGGTGGATACGTAAGCCATCAACTTACTGACAGCATCTTCTGTGCCCAACCCCGACCTAAAACCATACTGTGATTCTGATAAAATTTTGTTCTGTTCAATAAAGTTCATGAGTCGATTGTTTATTAGTCTCTCTAAGATTTTGGATAGCGATGTTAAAACAGAGATTGGTCTATAATTTGAAATTTCGTCTCGATTCCCTTCCTTGTGAACCGGGGTTACAAGAGCTCTCTTAAATACTTTCGGAAAGACTCCCTGCGTTAAGCACAGATCGAACAATCTGGTCAAAGGGAGGATAATTATGTGCTTAGATAATTTAAGCAACTGTGCAGGTACTGCATCCCAACCAATAGCCGAGCTTATATAATATTATTATATATATTAATATATTAATATTATATAATAATATAATTCATTACCATAAAAACCTTTTGAAAATACATGGAGGCTGTTACATTTTCATGCAGAGGAACACAGTTAAAAAAAAAGGTGTGTGCGATTCACACACAATAGAAGTGAAACTTCAGTAAATCGACAAAAGAATGAGACCGACATTTGCTCACTCGCTCTGACTCACTAATTACAGCCGACTTTTTGTATTTGTGTCTCTTACCTGTCGTTTTTTCCGCTGCAACCGGTTACAAATCACAACGATTCTAAAAAAGTTTTACTTCAAAAATAAATGAAGTTTTCTAAGTAAGCGCATTTACAACTCGGGCCTCCAAAACTCCTGGGCTAACAAACTTATCTAAGCCTTTATAGTTTTCCTACAAAGGACATGACATGGAGCCCTACCTCTCTGACGCCCTTTTTTAAACAAAAAATGTGCTTAAAAATTGATTATCGCACAAACAGAAACCCAAGTAAAACATCTTAGCTGCCTCTCAATGTTTTTAAAAGGTCTGTGGGGGAACGGGTGTAATGTTCCACCCAACACAAAGGGAGGATCCTCCGACCAGGCGAGGTGATCATGCCTGGCGGGCTACTGCCCAACAGTTGATGTTGGGATGTTGTATATGTATATGCTAATCGGCGCGAGAACTATTTATTGCGCGATTCAGGATTTGTAGTTACTCCGTGTAGTGCAGTTTTGTAGGTACAGTGCGTTACTTCGTAGTTCAGTGTATCTTCGGTAGATGGCGCTGTAGTAGGTTATGTTGTATGTGGAAGTCGCCACATCACTCCCCTCTGAGACTGGAGGTCGATATATGTTGAGTCAGCTGTCTGTGCTCTGTTGCGGAGCTTGCCAGTGCCAGGAGTGGGCAGTTCCAGTGAGTCGGAACTGAGTGCCGCAAGTTCCAGTGAGTCGGAACTGAATGCCGCTAGTCCCAGTGAGTCGGGGCTGAAGTCCACTGATCCCAGTGAGTCGGGATCGCATGCGGTGCGCGGTGCTGCGGTGAGGTCCCCAGTGAGTCGGGGCGGTTGCTGCGTAGTGGCTGGCTGCTGCGTAGACGGGAGAGATGTGCTCTGCTTACGTGGACCGTACGTGCAGTGTGCTGTGCCTAGACGCTGTAGAGGCCGTAGGGGTTACCAGGCTGGAGCGGTCGCGTCCTGCGTGTGGTATATCCCAGTTGAGGCCGAAGTTGCTGGCTGGCTTGAGACTTGCTGTGGGAGTGAACATGATGGTGGCGCTGATCTGCTGCCTTGAAGGTTGCTTTCAATCACGTCGGGGTCACCACTGTGGGGGAACGGGTATCATGTTCCACCCAACACAAAGGGAGGATCCTCCGACCACGCGAGGTGATCATGCCTGGCGGGCTACTGTCCAACAGTTGATGTTGGGATGTTGTATATATGCTAATCGGCGCGAGAACTATTTATTGCGCGATTCAGGATTTGTAGTTACTCCGTGTGGTGCAGTTTTGTAGGTACAGTGCGTTACTTCGTAGTTCAGTGTATCTTCGGTAGATGGTGCTGTAGTAGGTTATGTTGTATGTGGAAGTCGCCACAGGTCTATCTAACCACACACACTATACACTACGGAGTAGACGCGAGAAAAGTAGCACACACACGTCATCATCATCAGCCCGTTGCAGTCCACTGCTAGACATAGGCCTCTCCCAAGGAACACCACAGAGCCCGGTCTGTTGCTTTCTGCATCCAGTGGCTGCCAGCTCTCCTATGCAAGTCGTCCCGCCATCAGGCCAGAGGACGTCCCACACTACGTTTGCCAAGACGTGGTCTCCACTCCAGAACTGGATTGGTACACACTATGCATGAATGGGTCATGCATATGTGCATCAATCTTTGCCTAGAATTGTCCGGTCCCGGTGTTACTCTGCTTGCCAATAGCCGGGGAAGTGAGAAACACAATTACATTTTCCGCCACTTCTAAATTATCCTATCAAAGTTTTAACACAATCCGATCAATAGGTTCGACACGCATGCAGTACAAACATTTAGCCGACTAGCTTTTGACTGCGACTCCTTCCTCGTGTATGTCAGTTATCGCAGTAAAGAGTGGCCTATGTCCTTCCTCAAGCATCATATTATCTTTATGTTAGATTTCACAGAAAACGGTACCGCATTTTGTAGCAGACAGAGTAACTTTCTAATTTTAAAATTCTAGATCCCAATATGCCTGTTCTGAATACGATTGTTGATATTAAATAAACTAATAGATATATTATGTGGTCTAGCTATGATTACCAGTTTCCTCGAGGTCAGTATTGCGCGAACAAGCCGGTTATGGTATAAATATACAGTTTATATATATTTAAATAAGTAAAGTAGTACCTAAGTTCAATGTCAATATGATATTATGTCGACTAACAATTCGGCGTAATTGAATCTGCCGTTACGGGTATTATAATGTTAGAGTCTATAAATTCATCTTTCGAAATTTCCGTGGGAGAGCCACGCTTCGGCATGAATGGGCCGGCTCGACCGGAGTGATACCACGGCCTCGCAGAAAACCGGTGTGAAATAGCGCTTGCGCTGTGTTTCACCGAGTTTCACCGAGTGAGTGAGGATTACATCATTTTTTTTTTCAAAAATTCTATTCAATAGAAAACAAAGGCAAATGGATTTTTATTCCAAAGACTAGGGCCTTCAACTGATACGAGATTCTAATACGAGTATAATCTTGGTAATATTTTTTTGGGAATTATTTATTTCTGCGACGGCTGGACCGATTTTGACGGAACTTTCTCCTGTTCCAGAGATTAGCCGGAACAAACAGTGTCAGATAGATAGCCCAAAAAAATATTAATTAATTTTTTATGTAAGTACCGTATTTCCTTTCATGTGGATTTAGTGCAAAGTTGTTAATTTGAAATTACAAAGAGACAATTCAATTTTATTTATTTGTGTATTTCACAATGGGGTGCAAGAAACAATGATTGCCAAGTATCTTATAAACATTCATAGTTCACTTAATACTAATAATTATACATTATACTTTTATAGCTTCGCCGTAGCAACCAAGATGTTACTACAGCCTACACATAATAGGATACGTTAATTACTGTTTTACTGTGTTGCTCAATAGCATGGAGGTTTTATGCTTTTGGGTGCGAATTTTATGCGATTTCATGTAGCAATCTTATACCATAGAATGACCAACCAGTCTAGTACAGAAAACCAACTTCTATAATCGTTTCTGGGACATAAATAATAATAAATAAATATTTCGGACATCCAACAGACAAAGCCATCTAGTCTCAAGCTACACATAGCTTGCGTATTTAATAATACGCAAGCTATGTGTACGCAATTTATACGTACGTTATATTAGTATTTATTTGTTTATTTAAAATATCCATATCCATACTATAACTCTACATGTCTGTTACGCTGAAAATTTGTCATGGAGATACTTCGGTTCTTGAGAAGGCATAGACTACTCTTTAATATGTTATTACCGACATTTAAGCAGACAGCAAAGCAGGCAAAAGTTAGTAAATCAATATTTTCGTTTAATGTCCGATTTGACCTCGACATACACTCATCACTCTCCAGATGACTGACACGTTACACAATCCATGCCGCTGTTATATCGAAATTGTGTTACACAGATGAAGGAAAGTTCAGGTCATACAAACATCTAGGTGTCGTAAGAAAATATTGCGCTCAACTACTCAAGAGCTAGTTGACGTTAGCGTATCATAAACAAGCAGAGAAGAGTTGTAGAAAGTTTGTCTATAGCGACCAAAATCAATTTTCTTTTATAGCATGTGAAGCGATGGTAAGTTAACACCGATGCATAGAATCAACTTTCATCCCTTATTTTTTAGTCAAATACTGGACATAAGGCTCTCCGTTAGCTGCCTAGCATACTCACCTGATGCATCTGAAAGATTTGTAAGAAATGCTCGATAGTCTGGACTATTCTTCAAGACGTTCTTCAGGACTTAGTATGAACCAGTACCAGAAGAATGAGCCTGATCAAAATTATGCATAATCCGTGATCCTTAATTGCGTTACCATCGCGGTTATGCAAGAATACATCTATCTTGGCCAAACAATTCAATTCGGCCGGCATAACTTCGACCGGTAGGCCGATTGAAGAATTCGTCTAAGCTGGGCAGCATACGGTAAACTTCGTCATATTTTCGCGTACATACAGACACTGGATATATATTTGTAATGCGGGGATTGTATTTTATTAAAAAAAAAAAGAAATTTGTAAAAAATAAATAAATTGAATTGGTAAACAGTTCGTATGCCTTTTTTCCTAAACTAGTTTGTTTTAAAAACACTGGAAAGATTTGCTTAAGTATGCATTGTGCAATACTCAGTAACTTATCGACGAGCATCAAGTGTCCGGTAGAAATTGATTTATTTGGGGATCGAATCCACAGCCCGTGGGGCTTAACCGTCTGGGTCACAATAAAATAATTACATCTAGAACAACATACCCGTCAAGATCTACTTCTTTTTTCTTGACTTAAATATATTTTTTTAGGTTTTCGTACCCAAAGAGTAAAACGGGACCCTATTACTAAGACTCCGCTGTCCTTCTGTCTAACTGTCGGTCTTTAAGAAGTATCTCACGAACCGTGATAGTTGGACAGTTAAAATGTTCACAGATGATGTATTTATGTTGCCTTTTCGGTTTCAGGGGCGATAAATCGTTCTTACTAGGATTAATTTTTAGAAAAATGTTTCAAAACAAGAAATATCGTACAAAGCTCGGTCATCCAAATACTATATTTAAATGTGTAGTTTTAAATACAAGATATTTTGCAATGAATATTAAATTCGCAAGTCTTAGCTATATTCGACTAAGTAATTTACATACATATACGAGATATAAAGTAATTGATTTGTTTCGCTTGCCTAATAAAGTAGCACTTTAAAATGATTTTATATGGTCTGCTGTTGTAACTATTTGGCAACTTGCGTCAACAACATACCCTAACATACCCGATCTAATTTTTTATGTCTACTGACATTGTTAATAATTATGTTGTTTGTAAACTCTCTAAACTAAGTTTTTTCCTGTCAACCGAAAATATTTACTAAAATTAGATATGTCATACATACAAGAATAGCATTTTTAGGTTAACATTACGCAAATTTTTACGCAAAAGAAATTCTTAAAATTTACCAAATTTTTAGGAAATTTTAATAAGTTAATTGAAGCAACAAGAGAACTAGTATCATTATTAATTTAACAACGATCTCGTCGTTCATTTAAAAAATAAACATTGTATGTAATGAAATTAACTCTACCTAAATGTTCTAAATATGGATCCTAGCTATACCTACTAAATTTCATCGTTGGAGCCGTTTCCGAGATTCAAATAAATAAAATTGGGGTGTCTTTATATGTATGTATACACGGTACATATATCCAAATATCATTTAAAAAAAATTTGTCTGTCTGTCTGTCAGTTTGTTCCGGCTAATCTCTGGAACAGCTGGACCGATTTTGGCGGGACTTTCTCTGGTAGCTAGCTGATGATACAAGGAGAAACTTAGGCTTAGGCTTTTTTTAGATTCCCCCTCCTTATGAGAAGGGGGAGAAGTGCAGAAAGCTAAACCGTTTGCATAATATTCATAAAAATGAATATAAAGTTTTAGCTTCACGTATTAAAATTTATGTTGGATAGATAAATATGTTTTATGTTATATGCGGCACTTTAAGCAGATTTTCTAATACGAGTACGAGTAGTTAACTTTTTCCTAATCCTTCACCGTTTTTTAAAATTTGCTTCAAAGTCGATGAAATGAATTTCATTCTTCTGTTCTCCAAATCATTTTATACGAGATTCATTAATTGCACTCAAAAATATATTTGCTAATATTTGTTCATATGTTTTTAAAAAATGATGCTCAAACTTTAATTGAGTTGCGTAGATAGTGAACTTCAACTCATGAATTATATTATCATCAATATATTATTGACGTGTAACATCTATCCTCTCACTTCACTGCAGTCTGTGGCAGTTACATCTTGAAATGGGACGAAGGTAACAAAAGTAACCGAAGACGCACGCACTATTTGATCTAACCAATAAGCGTTGTGGGGCTCGCTTTCTTTGCATGTTTAGTTCTGATCCACGGAACAACTACTAATCGTGTATTGATACTCATGATACATAAATTCTTCACCGATTAGCATATACTATATACAACTTCCCAACATCAACTGTTGAGCCGCGGCCCACCTGTCATAATCTTGCCTGGTGGAGGGTCCTTCCTTTTTGTATTATTTATTGAATAGGGGGATATGGACACCCGCAACACCAGAGGCGTCACAAGTGCGTTGCCGACCTTTTAATTAAGAAGGAGCACGCTCTTTTCTTAAAGGTTTGAAGGTGTTGTGTTGGAGGGACATATGATACCTTTACCCTCCACACTTCATTAGTTCATTAGAGGACACTTAGTATTCTAGTTTAGTAAACAGTAAAACACAAAGCATATAAAGACTTGGTACGATATACAAACATAGTCAGCCATCTTGTCTGAAGGTCAGAAATTAAGAGTTGATTTAAAAACGATTTTCGAAAATACTTGACCAGCGTTAACCTTGTGAGGTACATTCACTGCGATCAGACACGACTGTCGCAATAGACATTGCATTACATGGCATTTTGGAAATGTTGTATAACCGCAAGGTTTGTTGAAGACATGCTACCACATAAATGCGGTGAGCTTGCTAAATCCCGTGGCTTGAAAACGATAAATATGTTTTAGGTTTTGAGTAATGTATGTGATTATTGAGGTTTCTTTTTGAATACAAATCCCGTGCAGTGTTCAATATTTTTAATTTATAATTAATATATTTGATACCGAAGTAGTATTTGTATAAATGTGAAGGTCGCTAACATTGACATTTGACTAATCTTATTATTTTATAATATATTTTTTGTGTACGTGTGTTAGTCACCTAATTTCTCCTAAACGGAAGAATATTTGATTGAAATTTTGTGTGTATGACTTATTAGGTTCCTGGATAGTTTAAAAACACAATTGGACCCGGCAGGTGGCGCTGCTGTCGATATATTATTTATTGTAAGGCAGTACAAAGTTCTTCAGGTCAGCTAGTTCTATATAACTCTCGCGACTCGTTGGTGCTCATGATGAACCCTACATCAAGACACTGTAGTTTCAACAGGTCCTGAAATATGCAATACACTGGCAACATTCTTTGCAGCTTCGTACAGTTTAGACGACGATATTGATAACTTGATTAACAACCAATCGTATGATAAATGTGATGTCACTCATGCATTGTGTTCTATCCGTTTATCTGATGACCAAGTTTTGCAACGCCTTAAGTCTCTTGACTGTAATAAAGGTGCTGGGGCAGATGGGATACCTTCTGTTTTTGTTGTCAACTGTGCTCATCAGCTGTCAGTGCCGCTCTCGCTTATTTTTAATATGTTACTTTCTTCAGGCATCTTTCCTTCACGCTGGAAGTTAGGTCTTATCGTTCCAGTCCATAAAGCTGGCGAAATAAGTAACGTAAAAACTACAGGAGAATCACTATATTGGCTGTCTTTGCAAAGTTGCTAGAGTCCTTACTATGTCCATACGTATCATGGCATATTAAGAGTGTTCTCGCGGACTCTCAACATGGTTTTGCCCCTGCTCGCTCGACTTGCACCAATCTTGTGGATTTTTTTGATGATATATCTCGTTCATTAGACGATCGCTCTTCAGTCGATGTCATTTACACAGACAGGTTTCGCATAGTATCTTACTAGAGAAACTATGGCAGTTTGGTTTTGCTGGCGCCTTTCACAAATGGTGTTCGTCATATTTACGTCACCGTACATCCAAAGTGGTAGTTAGTGGTTATGAATCAGATATTTTTTCTAATTTTTCTGGTGTCCCCCAGGGCTCCCACTTGGGACCTTTATTCTTCAATATTTTTGTGAACGACGTTACATCTTGCCTCAAAAACAGCAAACCGTACCTTTACGCGGATGATCTCAAGTTAATGAGACCAATCAGAGATCTTCAAGACATTACATTATTGCAGGATGATCTTGACGGTTTGGTTAACTGGTGCAAAGAAAATAAAATGGTTCTAAATGTCGATAAATGCTGCTACATTCGATTCACTCGTAACCGTAATGCTTACTTGTCTGGGGCTTACGTAATATCTGGCCAACGTATTCAAGAAGTCGAATGCGTTAGGGACCTTGGAGTCATTCTTGATAAAAAACTTGATTTTAGGAAACATTATGATCATATTATCTCCAAATCACTCAAAACCCTTGGTTTTATAATGAGAAACACCAAAAACTTTAAAAATAAAACTACTATTTTAAGATTGTATGAAACTCTTGTTAGGTCTGTTCTGGAGTATTGCTGTGTTGTTTGGCATCCGCATTATGAAGTCCATTCCAATAGAATCGAACGTGTGCAAAAAAGATTAATGTACCACTTGGCATACAAATTTAATCTAGCAAAGAAACTTTCCGGTTATATAAACCGATTAATACATTTCAACTTAACGTCACTAAAAAAACGCCGTTAAATTTTAGATTTATCATTTTTACACAAATTGGTTAATGGTAATATAAACTGCCCTCATCTGCTACAAAAAGTTAACATTATGATCTCTCATAAGCTCCCGCGATTGACGAGATACTCCTTGTTCGCACCTAAGAGGATCCTCCGACCAGGCGAGGTGATCAAGCCTGGCGGGCTACTGCCCAACAGTTGATGTTGGGATGTTGTATATATGCTAATCGGCGCGAGAACTATTTATTTCGCTATGCAGGATTTGTAGTTACTTCGTGTAGTGCTTTACTTCGTAGTTCAGGGTATCTTCGGTAGATAGCGCTGTAGTATGTTATGTGGAAGTCGCCACAAGGTATAGAACAAATTGATTTGGCAAATTTTAAATAAGGTGCACGCACGTGACTGACATTTAAACCCCCTTCCCTCTCATCATACAACTGACGATTATCTTTGTAAGAAATGGGATTAAAACAATTATTTAATACAGTTTCTTGGCTATTTAATGCAGTTTCTTCGCTTAGTATAAAAATCATCTGAGCAGATTTTTTCCCCATGACTTTTACATGCTGTCTCCTCAAGCTCCACAGCTATCGGAGCAGCTGACGTTCAGAGTTGTTATGTATTAAGGAAAAACAATTATTGTTAAGTTTTGCAGCCGATAAAATTACTCGCTCAACTATAGCGGTACCTCCCGTACTATTACGTAAGTGCGTATGCGCAATCAATCGGTTCGAACAAGGTCAGTGACTTTCTGCGGACGCGCCACAAACTGTCGCTGATCATGAACTTTAAACTGTTCACTTGTTTTCGTAACTAACGCCTTCTTGCTCGAGTAACGTTACAATTAAATAATATTAAGCAGTTTTTTACTAATGGATCTGAAAGTATACACGGTAGGTACTTAGGTACATCAAAAAGTCTATTTTCACGTTATACGGGCTATCTGTTACGGCTCATCTTTAGAACAGTTCGACAGATATTGATAGGACACTGGGGATGTTGTAAGGAGTAACTAAGGCTACATTCTTTTAAGAAAAAAAATAAGAATATCTGAATACAAAATAAAAACCAAAAAAGTAGTTTCCGATTCCAAAAGCAATAAAACCACGGACCCAGTTAATATGAATTTAATTCAGTTAATATGGATGCGGCGGTAATCGATTACCATCAGGTGATACGTCTGCTCGTTTGCCAACTATTCAATAAACACAAAAATTCCAATTTGTAAAAACGTACATGAAGTTTTAGGAAGTAAATAAATAGATATTCTGTTATTTTCAGTGGTGACTGGCGGAACTGATGGAATTGGTAAACAATACGCGACAGAACTGGCGCGGTTGGGCATCAACCTCGTCATCATCAGTAGAAACCCTGAGAAACTGAAAACTGTGGTGAACGAGATAGGTGAGTTTTTTGTATCACCATCATCAAAATTCTCTAATGGACCACTGCTGGGACATATGCCTCTCCTCAGATAGGAGAGGCGGAGGTCCAGTAGTGGAATATTAAAGGTTGCTGATGAATGAGAAAATTACCGTTAATCGTGGAAACAAGTATATCACTCAGAATCTAATAAAATCTATTAAAATCTTTTATTAAATCGAATGTGACTCCTCCCAGCACGCTCTGGAGTACTGTCTCGCATGGGCATTTGAACGTCATCATTATTTGTTAAGTTGTAATGCGGGATTGGAAGAGGGCCGATCTCGAGCGTAGACGATGTAGGCGATGATGTCAGCCGTCGACAGGGCCGCAAACTGTCATAGAGTGGGGACCTCTCATGGAGGGCGGCCTAATCGCAGAATTGCGATCAGGATGCAGCATATAATTGGGCCGGGGGATCCCAGGCTTTCTACATACCTGCCTCTGGCATCTGAGTGGTGACACTTCTTAATTCTTGGGGGACTCTGAAATAACATGATCCAGGTCCTCCTTAAAGCAGGGCTTCTGGGACGATAGACTACTTCACCATATACTCCTGGCCCCTCAGTCCCCGAGGAGACTGTGAAAATTACCCTAAAATTGTGACCCTGTCAAAATTAAAAGTTAAATGTACTTTTAATTAGTTTCTAGTCTAATCTGCTATGCCTAACTAAATAAAGATATACACGCTCAAACTGTTTGAATAATGCCTGTATGTACGAACTAGAACATAATACCTTCATATGTAGGATGTAAGAGGTGCATACCACGTACTCTATGTATTGTAATATATTATATAAATACGTAAGACATAAAATAATTGCTGACCGTCAAGTTACGTACGAGCCTATTGTTCTAAAACAATACATCATTGTCATTGGTTCGGTATTGTGCATTGCCTATTGTCCTTGATTGCTCTTATTATAACGTAATTAGATTAAAGGATTTATTAAATTAACGTTAATTTTATAGGCTTTGTTTTAAGTTGTCCTTTGCTCTGATACTCGTAGGATGCTCAGCGTAGTTTACTTCGTTACTCGATTCGATCGATCGAATAAATGGAGATGGTTACATTCTTAAATCCTCACCATACGGATATATTATTTAAACTAAGCCTGAAAACCGAGCCTCTTAACAGCTCGTTCACACCTGGTCTCCGTGTTTACAGTATCCTATTATCATCATTCGACGAATTCGCAGTATATCAGCGCTACTCTCTCCGTTAAAGTTATACGGATATGTTTATTCAGTAGTCGATGACGGAATGTCATAATCGAACGATGTTTTTTACTACGGAATACTGTGTCATTTATTGTGAAGTGCTTTATTCAACATGGTATCCAATAAAACAGACCAGTAAAACCAGTGAGATCATGTGTAAATGGGCTGTAACTGTTACTTCTTCTTCTTCAAGGGCCATCCCCACCCAGGTGGTCGGTGACCACATGTCTGTAAGTGTCCCTGTCTTTAGTCATGCGAATTAGTGCATCTGTGCTATCCACATCCAACCAGTTTCTTATATTTTTAGTTATTTTTTATGAAATAGGGGGAAACGAGCCATCGTATCGCCTGATGGTAAGCGATTACCGCCGCCCATGGACACCCGCTACACCAGAGGCGTCACAAGTGCGTTTCCGGCCTTTGGGGGATAGGAGGAGGGGATGGGGTATGGGCCTCCGGTATTCTCACTCACTCGGTGAAACCCAGCGCAAGCGCTATTTCACATCGGTTTTCTGTGAGGTAATGTTATCACTCCGGTCGAGCCGGCCCATTCATGACGAAGTGTGGTCTCCCACGGTTAAGTCCACGATGTTCACTTTCTACCTATACTGAGCTTACCTTGAATTTTCACTTCAACTATTACTAGTAAGATCCTTAAAAGTTTTGACAGTGTTATTTGAATATTTCTTTTAATTTACAGAGAAACAGCATAGCGTGAAGACGAAGATTATAGTGGCCGACTTCAGCAAAGGAGTTGAGATATATAATCATATTGAAACGGAACTGAAGGATATACCTATCGGCATTCTAGGTACTTGAAACGTTTTTCTCAATTCACCTTTTTTGGTGACAAAGCATGATGAATCCAACACTTCTCATTGTGATTTTTTTTTAAAGCATAGTCATATCAAGTTTCATAGTGTTTGCTTCACGTATTAATTTATAGATCTGACCGATAGTTTCAGACATCGGTGTATTTAGATAAACAAGCAATCAAACATTGAACAATAGGGTAGACGAAAGTATCATAAATAAATACTAATGTCTCTGATAAATATGAATATTACAAATAAAAAAAAACTCGAAAGTTTCTATTACAAGTTTTAATCAAATAAAGATTGGAATATATTGCTCAATTGATTAGTCCCAAACAATGACGTCACAAGTTTGTATTTATAGTACACTAGCTGACTTATGCAACTTCGTCTGCTTCTCTTCAAAAGAAATATTTTTTTCCCAATTAGTAAATTGTGATATAAACTATCCTATCTCTCAAGTTGGATCGAACTGCACATGGTGTGTGAATTTTATTATAATCGGTTAAGTGGTTTAGGAGTCCATTGAGGACAAACATTGTGACACGAGATTTATATATATTAAGATTTTTCATACAAAGTTATCGTTTTGACAGATGACAGATCTACCCTATTTGCTTCATAACATAACTATAGATTGGCTTATTTTACTATTCCGATAATCACTTCGTGACTAAGCCCTCATTAAATAAATAAAAAAAAAAAACTTCCGAGTCTACTAACGTTATGCAAGTTTTTTTTTTCATTTGATTTTAATATTTCAGTCAACAACGTGGGTATTCAATACGAGTACATGATGCCCCTCTGTGAGCTCCCCCCATCGAAGCCCTGGGAGCTCATTAATGTAAATGTAGGGGCAGTTACCGCCATGACTAGGCTGGTCCTCCCAGGGATGGTGGAACGGGGAAAGGGCGCCGTAGTCAACGTGTCGTCAGGGTCGGAGCTTCAACCACTACCGTTGATGACTGTTTATGCAGCTACTAAGGTACGTCATCATAAAAGACTCTGGGGATTTAGTAAATGGAACAACTCATATTCTTGATATAACTCAAACTCAAACTCAACTCAAATCATTTATTTCCATAGGCCCAAAAAGGCACTTGAACACGTCAAAATACAAACATAAGAATATAGAACAAAACTCAAGTAATCAGTTCAGTAGTACTAATACTAAATGCACCGAGATGATTTGAATTCCCGGAGCTTAGATTGACTTCGATTCAACTCAAAGGTTTAAATTGAAAGCAATCCAAGTACCAGCTCCGATGGGTATTGCATTCATGAGAAGAGCTGGTGAGAAACTCATGTGCACCATCTTTTCAAATAATTAACAATAACAAAACAAAGCTAGAACACCTCTTTACTGATTCACTCCTCGACCAAGACTGCCTTACTCGGCCGCCATTATGGTTTATATAGGATATCTACCCTCCATAATAACAGCCAGACATCAAGTCAGTCTTTTACATTTTATAAATTATGACAATTTTAAGACAGTGGTATCGGTGATAAGAATTAAATATTTAAGATATGAATTGTCACTGACTTTCCGAAAGATCTGCATAGTTTGACTTTCGGAATTCTTTGCATTATTATTCATTACACCTAGTATTTCATTGGCCGATATTCCGGAAGTCAAGGGTACAATCACATCTGTTTATTATAATTAGGATTACCGCTAACAGATTCGGCTATCCTGCTATCAACACGTCCTCGTGTTGCAATTTATAATGTATATTCCAACTTATGATATATGTATATATTACAATTTTTCTGTCGATCATAAACAAATTATAATTATACATGAAATAACAATTGCATTATACAACCTATCACGTTTCTCAATAAAGTACATTTATTTTCAATATAAATTTTACATACTTTAACAGTTACACTGAAATTATAACAATTCAAAAATTAAAAATGCATTAGACATAACAATCTTTAAACATTCGTTATTCTTGGTGTAATTTCAAACACCCCTTTTACTCATTTGTACCCAATTTCACACCAAATAATCATATCGGGTTAATTTCAACCCTGCTTACTCATTAATAGGTATAATTTCACACCAAATAATATCGGGCTAATTTCAACCCTGCTTACTCATTAAATCGGGCTAATTTCAACCCTGCTTACTCATTAAATCTGGCTAATTTCAACCCTGCTTACTCATTAAATCGGGCTAATTTCAACCCTGCTTACTCATTAAATCGGGCTAATTTCAACCCTGCTTACTCATTAAATAGGTGTAATTTCACACCAAATAGTCGGGCTAATTTCAACCCTGTTTCGTCCTTCATAGGTGTAATTTCACACCAAATAGTCGGGCTAATTTCAACCCTGTTTCGTCATTCATAGGTGTAATTTCACACCAAATAGTCGGGCTAATTTCAAATCTGTTTCGTCATTCATAGGTGTAATTTCACACCAAATAGTCATATCGGGCTAATTTGAACCCCTTATCGTCATTCACAGGTGTAATTTCACACCAAATAGTCATATCAGGCTAATTTCAACCCTGTTTCGTCATTCATAGGTGTAATTAAATAACAATAAATAAATAAATATTCTGAACATCTTACACACAACGCCATCTAGTCCCAAGTTATGGGTACTAAACAACTGATATAAATATATGTATTATACATAGAAAACACCCAAACTCCGAAACAAATATTTGCAGATCATACAAACATTTGGTCCGACCCGGGAATCGAACCCGAGACCTCAAGCTCAGCAGTCGCACTTGCCACCACTACGCCACCGAGGCAGTGGCGCCAATTTCACCCTAAATAGTCATATCGGGCTAATTTCAACCCTGTTTATTTATAGGTGTAATTTCACACCAAATAGAGTTAATTTCAACTCAAATTATTTATTTTATTTTATTTATTTATCTTTATTGCGTACATACTACAAAAAGTACAAAATAATACATAACGATTTGCGGTCTTATCGCTCAAGGCGATCTCTTCCAGACAACCATATATATTATGGACATCGTGTGTTAAAAATGTTTGGTTAACCCAACACACAAGTAACACATATAGATCTATATATATCCTATTCAAAATAAACTGAAAGTATTTACCATGACACGTAGTATTCCTTCATCAGCTTTGTAATCACACCCAAAGTTTCTGCATGTCGGATTGTCTCAGACAAGTTTGTTACATAGCCTTACTGTTTGCACAGAAAAGATTTGCCTTTAAATCGAGTGGGAATGTGTTTGCATTCCCAGTATCAACTTCTCCGATGATCTCAGGTCTCTGTAATGTACTTAAAACTGAAAATAATAATTTTAACGTCATATCAGGCTAATTACCACTCGCCGTTACCATTATATTAATAAATCAATCATCCTATATAAAATTATTCCTACTCATTATAAATACAATAGGTAAGTACTAGATAAGTATGATAGTTAATATTCCTCGTGAAATATCATTCATTGTTTCTTTTAACTAGGGGCTTTATTGTACGCACACTCTAGATAAGAGTTTACGTACTTTTTAATCAATTTAATTATTTTCTTAAACCAATAATGCTCTTTGATTTTTCGCAAAGTCTTCTCTTAAGCAAAATGTTCTGTATCATTATGGGCTTGTCCCAATATTTGTCATATTACATCTTTAGGTATCATAACTTTATCAACGTTATTAGTTTTCCTATAGAGCAGGTTTTTCTTAGATTCGAAAGTATTGTGTATGTTTAATGTCAACAGGCTAGAGTTTTCAAAGAATTCTTTTATGCGAATAACTTCATCTTCCACTATTTGTACCGTCGCATTCCAATCCCCATCAGACGTAATACTCATCATCATATTCTCAGTCCTCACCACTCCCAAGACCGGGGCTGGCTACCAGTTCAACCGGTTCCACCGGAACAGGAGTTCCTACACAGAGCGACTGTCATCGGATCTCCGCAACCCTAAGGATGAACTGAATACGAAGGTTAAACTAGTTGTTATTTGTGGGCACTGACTTCCCAATAACGCTTGTCATAGGTGTTCATGAGAACCGGGAACGACGGTTTAACATGTTATTCGAGGCACGGGCGGGTAACACCGCCCCATTTAACGAAAAGTGAATTGGTACCAGATCGACTATCTGTAATTAGATTTCGACTTAATGTCTCAGCATTTGTTATACGATATCTCGGTCCATTATACGCTAGGTACTCTTTTAGTAATGTTACCTTCACCAAAAATAATTTATTTCCGGAATCATTGCGAATCAACAATAAACTATTCCCGTTATTAATTCGAAAATAACCCGCTAAAATCATATATTCCGCGCCTAGTATCAACAGCGACTTCGCCAGTGCCCAAAGGATTTGAATAATTTAAATAACTTCAGTTGCAGTTTAAAAGGCAGTATGATTATAAACAATACTCAAACTTAGGAACATCGAGAGAGACTGGCTTCCGGACTCCAATCACCTACAGTTATGAAAGTGCTACTACCTTTTCGCGACGTAACTCACGCTAGCCAGTCGCTTCCATGCACATCACAGACATGAAAATTGTAACGTAACCAGCCAGAGTCGCTCGCAGAGGCGACACAGCCTCGCGCCGTGGAACGATAGCGTCACCAGCTGCCGCCCGATGTTGGCCTCAAACTCAGTGGCGATGTTGGTTCGCACTGGGTAACTCAGATACTCGCCGTCTTCTCTATGCAGCATATTAAGTATGGTTCTGTAATATCTGCATTTTAATGCATATTAGCTGAAAGGATATCGCAGCATTTATGCTCATGTATGACAGAGGTACCGCAGCACATTTCTCTGTTTGGAAGACGAAGTACCGCAGCACCTGCCTTTACCAGCTCTCAGTAAGACCGCAGTCTACTACCACTAACGCTCTGCCATCTCAGCACAACTGATGGTAGAAGCGGAGCTTCCAAGCAACCTCAGTCACTCGTCATCTCACTCAATATCTGTAACAGATCAAAAGTTACTCACGATCGAAAAAGCCTGCACAATTATCAGGACACCACTCTCCTTTCCAGAGCACCATAAACTGTGCAGTTGCCTGGATGATGAAGTGTAATGAACGACGAAGTTCATCCACCCAGTCCTTAAGTTCTTTCTTACATTAGGCCATGGTCACATAAGATAGTACGGGGTACCAAATAATGATACCCATGTTCGAGAAAAACCCGCTTGCGATCATCAGCATCTTGTCTATAAAATGTGTACAAGAGGCTGTATTTAGAGAAAGCATCAATTAAAATTAAAATGTACTTAAATCCATTTGACTCTGGTAGAGCCCCGAGGACGTATGATACTGAATTTATTCAACAGTAGGTTTTGTACAAACGGATAAGAATTCGAGCACATCCTTTGTGAATAATTTAGCATTTGTGGTCGTTGCCTTAATCCGAGGGTCAGAAATACCTCTTATAGCAATAGTTATTTTTAGCTAGTCAGAGACCCGTCACAATATTAAGGCCGACCAACACTAATTTAAAAGCGTTTTTATTAAATCAATAGATGAAATTTGTATTTAAATCGTGAAAGATGGGCATTTGTAAACAAAAACTAACTATTTAGTTCAAGAAATAAACCTATACCTATACATACAGCATTAACCATAAATAAATTTCCGTTAGAACAGAAGTCAATTCAACAATATTTAGGGTTAAGAATGGATCAACATTTATCGTGGAAGACCCACATAGAACATATATAAGGCAAAATTTCATCACTCTTAAGCCCCATACGGTCCCTAGTAAGTGTATTCCGCGTAAATTAAAATCAAGTGTTTATAATTCATTAGTAAAACCTCATTTCTTATATCGAATTGAGATTTGGGGAAGTAGTCCAAAAACGAATCTTCAGCAATTACAAAGAAAACAAAATAAAATCATAAAACTATTATTTCAACTACCGTATTTAACACCAACCCGCGATGTTTATGAAAAACTAAAATTATGAATATCAATCAACTTTACATGTACAGCACCTGTATTTTAATCAAAAAAATTTACACCAATCATTTATTCTCAGATCTCAAATAAATAACCGTAACACTCGTCGAGGAAGTTAAATTGTATTGCCAAAAAAAATAAGAACCAATTATGGAAAAAAAAAATCAACGTTACATTAGAAGGTATTCAACTTTATAACAGTCTACCCTCACATATAAGACATATTAGCATATTAAGCTTATTTAACTCAAGACTAACTCATTATCTAATAAGCAATCACTCGCTATTCATATAAATATTTATTGTAACATATTTTAATAATGAAATCAGACTTACCCGCAAGTTGAACACAATATAAATGCTCTGTTAATATCAGGATAAAGCAAACGAATTACGAATCGGATACAAACGCGTGTTTTTATATCCCACTTCTGATCTAAAAGACTCTGGGGATTTAGTAAATGGAACAACTCATATTCTTGATATAACTCAAACTCAAACTCAACTCAAATCATTTATTTCCATAGGCCCAAAAAGGCACTTGAACACGTCAAAATACAAACATAAGAATATAGAACAAAACTCAAGTAATCAGTTCAGTAGTACTAATACTAAATGCACCGAGATGATTTGAATTCCCGGAGCTTAGATTGACTTCGATTCAACTCAAAGGTTTAAATTGAAAGCAATCCAAGTACCAGCTCCGATGGGTATTGCATTCATGAGAAGAGCTGGTGAGAAACTCATGTGCACCATCTTTTCAAATAATTAACAATAACAAAACAAAGCTAGAACACCTCTTTACTGATTCACTCCTCGACCAAGACTGCCTTACTCGGCCGCCATTATGGTTTATATAGGATATCTACCCTCCATAATAACAGCCAGACATCAAGTCAGTCTTTTACATTTTATAAATTATGACAATTTTAAGACAGTGGTATCGGTGACAAGAATTAAATATTTAAGATATGAATTGTCACTGACTTTCCGAAAGATCTGCATAGTTTGACTTTCGGAATTCTTTGCATTATTATTCATTACACCTAGTATTTCATTGGCCGATATTCCGGAAGTCAAGGGTACAATCACATCTGTTTATTATAATTAGGATTACCGCTAACAATCAATATATATATAGATAGGAATGCATTTTACCTAGTTAGAGAAAGTCAGCGTAAATGTTTTTTTTGTTTTCTCTTCAAGTGCAAAATTCAGGCAATTTTAAGATACCTAATCCAATAAACAACTCTAACAAAAAAATAAGAAGACAAAGTGAACTGCCTCCATTTTTAAATAGCTTGTAATTAAAAAACGTTTGGACCGACTTATATGATCTGTAATTTGCATTATAACGTTTTATTAAAGAAATGTTCTTTTTTGTTTAAATTTTGATTCTGAAGCGATTATTAGATCAATGAGTCAGTCAGTCAGTAATATACAAAAATGGATGAAAAAGAAACATTAATTTTTGCTCGAGTGTGATACCCGGAGATGACATCGAATACTGCCAATAAAAAGCTATAGATTTTACATAAAGCAACTATTCATTTACAAACGTATATACGATTGTTAGTTTGTTTGTCAAACCAGTCAAACTCAAAGAAAGAGAAAGTTATCAAGACAAATACATTACTAGATTTTTTTTGTCTTTAGGGGGTAGAAAGTGAAGTATGCAATTGCTAAACGTCTGAAGTACCTTTATGATATTTCTTTTTGGTTCTCTGAAGACTTGAGCCTATCAAAAGTATTTGAAAATTTCTTTCATTTAAGATTTCATTCTTAGCTTGTGATTACAAACACTTGCATTATTTTCTACACGGTTGACCATGTGGTATAAGTGGTCGCCACACCGCTTTCTACTACACCAAGTGTTGTTGGTTCAAATCCCATATAGGACAATACTGTCTGTGATC
This sequence comes from Spilarctia lutea, assembly GCA_916048165.1. Taxonomy (NCBI): domain Eukaryota; kingdom Metazoa; phylum Arthropoda; class Insecta; order Lepidoptera; family Erebidae; genus Spilarctia; species Spilarctia lutea. Next base: position 1,845,029 of record OU696473.1, on the reverse strand, counting down.
CGCAAATTTTTGTTCTGAGTGTTCTTTGTGTTCGTTTCATGTGTGTTTGTAAAGTCTCTAGCGACACAGAATGTACATTACTGATGTGTGAGTTGTCTTTTAAGAATAAAAAAGAATATTGCAACAAAAATACACTACTTCGGTCTTTATATGTTAATACATACATATTCCGGACATCTAACAAACAACGCCATCTAGTCCCAAGCTAAGCAGAGCTTGTGTTATCGGTACTAGACAACTGATATCAATACTTATATACTTTTTTTTTGTAAATACATACATATTATAGATAGAAAACACCCAAATTCCGAAACAAATATTTGCAGATCATACAAACATTTGGTCCGACCTGGGGATCGAACCCGAGACCTCAAGCTTAGCTGTCGCATACGCTACCACTACGCCACCGAGGCAGTCAGTTAATATTCTGATCAAGTACAAATTTTGTATTTCCAGTCGTACGTGAACAGCTTCACTCACGCTCTTCGTGAGGAATATTCCTCCAAAGGTATCTTTGTCCAACATCTCGCCCCTATGTTCGTCTCAACCAAGATCAACGCCTTCTCACAGCGGCTACTTGATGGTAATCTGTTCACACCTGATGCAGCTACCTACGCCAAATATGCTGTTTCAACGCTTGGAAGAGTTCAGGATACGACTGGTTATTGGCTTCATGGCATACAGGTGAGTGTTGTTAAAACAGTTTAACTTTGAGGTTCGATTCTCGGGTCGGAAGACTACAAGATTTTTTAATAGCAGCTATGCAAGAGTATGAAAGATGACGGTGTTTCACAAACGTGCCTCTGAGAGCTCATCAAGTAGTCCTGTGGTGACCCCCACATACAGCGCCATCTACCGAAGATACACTGAACTACGGAGCAACGTACAACACGAAGAAACTACCAATCCTGAATCGCGCAGTAGAAGTTCTCGCACCGATTATCATATACACAACATCCCAACATTCAATGTTGGGCAGTAGCCCGCCAGGCTTGATCACCTCGCCTGGTCGGAGGATCCTCCCTTTGTGTTGGTGGAACATGATACCCGTTCCTCCACAGTCCGTCCCGATTGTCATGAACATCTATGGAAATTTAAAGAAGATTTTGAAGTTATTGGAAATCAGTTCGCCCTCAGGGTAACGGAGGTCCGATGCCAGTCGCTTCGGTGAAATACTGGTATTCAGATAGGAAACCTGGTTGAACTAGTAGACGACCCTTTAGACCCTTAAAGCCTACGTACCCCTACGTATACCCCCACTTAGGACAGCACTTTATTAATTCCGCAGTGTTGTTCTGAGTTTCAATGTTCCTTGTATTTCTTTCAGGAATATTTGTAAACTAACCCGCTTACATCCACCGTTTCTATTATTATTATTATCCATAGTTTTGCCAATGTCTTCACGTACAATCTTTTCCATCTAACTGATCTATTTTAATAATAAAATTTAATATTTATTGCAGTACTTTTTTATCAAGATAGCTCCTGTATGGATCCGGACGAAAATTGGTGCACGGCTGAATGAAGAATTTCGCCAAGAATACATGCAAAACAATAAGATTAAAGCCAATTGACTTTTGACCAATTACCTCTGAGGGGGTAACCCTCTGGCATGGAGATGAGGAAAGAAAATGAAATTGTTATGTAGAAAAACTTCTATAGATCCATTCACAGCATACCATCAAATCCCCGTTCAGTATTTTTTATATTGTAACAATTGTTCTGCCTGATCAAATCTTAGATTGCTTTCTAAGATTTGATCAGGCAGAACAATTGTTACAAAAATAAATATTTCGGACGTTACAAGTGACAAGAGAAAGAATGCAGAATTATTTTTCCTTTCCAGGCAATCTTAAAAGGGTAAGAGAGAGACAAGTATATAAAGCATGATATTTCTCTTTCTGATAACTGGACCCATACCATAGCGACATATCATTCCTCTAGCTAGGCTAATATCTAATGTAAAAACGGTTGGTGATGTTTAACCATAATAAAAATGTGATATTGATATACCTTTCTATTAAGTATTCTATAAAATAAATAAATATTTGTTAAGTTAATGTGTTTTTGTCCATGAGGCCCTGCTATGTTATGACAATATCATTTTTATTGAGAACCAGCTTACCCACGCAACCTCGTTTGCGTCTTCTATTACCCGTGGCGTGAAAATTTTCCCCCGTTTTTGAAACATTCTTCATTGGTGCTCCGCTCCTATTAGTAGTAGCGTGATGACATATAGCCTATAGCCTTTCTCGATAATTGGACTATCCAACGATTATCTACTCCAACGCACATACGCACACTGTTTTGATAGATATGATTGAATTTGAACTTTGTAAAGCGGTAATAAAGTGCAAATTGACTCATTTACGTTAGGAACACACCTACATTGCTTAAACAACAGTGAGTGCTTGTAATATATGAACTTTATACAATAGCAATAAAGCTCAAATTGACTTTACGTTTTAGTTAGAAAACGTTTGTATGAGAAAAAGAAAAGGGCTGTTTTTAGGGCTTTTCCGGCCATTATTCGAATTTTTCTCGCCGTAAAAACCATCATTGAACTTCAACGAACATTTAAAACAAGAATTGGCCAAATTGGTCCAGGCGTTGTTGAGTTATGCGCTTACCAACACATGGAGCGATTCATTTTTATATTAGAGAAATAAAACACTAGCTAGTACCGGTTATCACATTCTTAAAGAATGAACGTATATCCATGCCAAATTTCATTGGAATTGGTGCAACGGTTTAGCCGTGAAAGTGTGACAGACAGACACTTTGTGAGTTACTTTCGAATTTATAATATTAGTATGGATTTAATAATAATAATAATTAATTAGAAACACTGAAAGCAGATGGAATTTTTCAAACAGATTTTTCGTTAATTTATTATCTCAGTTTTGAAACATTTTACAATAAAGGAAATCAACCAATATAAGTTTGAATACTATTTAAAATGAAATATCGGCATCGAAATAGAATAAAATTATGTAAAAAAGGCATTTTAAAAGAAAATAGCTGTGTAAGGCATGACGTTTTAAACGTCATGTCGCAACAATGATTTATAAAAGAAATTCTTAATGCTAACAAGAGCTAGAAGTAGAGCACAATTATCACCCCCGGACTCGTCGCACCGCTCCACCTTACCGTCTCCGGAAGCAATAACAGAAGTTCCGGTTGATGCAGAGGCGTCGAGCTCATCCTCAAGCGACGAGTTTTTCTCTCCGCCGACGTCGCCAATACCTGTACGTCGGCAGGGGAGAGGCCGGCCACCGACCAGCTTGGGATCCCGAGGACCACTGACCTCGAACAGGGCCCCCGCTGCCGGTGGTGATGTGCACCGCATGAAATGGACACATTCCATAAATGAGAATGTCATGCGGGCATATTTTCGGGCTACAGAGTTAGGAACGAACCTTACTGCGTACCGTGTTCGACTAGTCTCTTTGTTTCAGGAGCTTGAACCATCAGTCAACGTTTCGGCACAACGGTTGTCGGATCAAGTGCGTGCTATACAGCGTTGTCACCTGCTGGATGATGCCGTGCTTGAGAGGATTCGCTCTGACATACGAAATGTCTTAATTGTCCCTTCTTCATCACATGCTGTGGATTTGGTACCAATCAACACACCCCAGTTACCACATGATCACTATGTTGATGAACTAGTGGAGGGTGAAGATATATCCGTAAGTACCCAATGTAATAATAAAATAAGGAGTGCTTTGGAGGATGCGATTCAGGAATACCGGTATGTTAATTGTAATAACAGACCCCGGTTACCCCGTTTGCCCATTCATAAACGTAATTTAGCGTTGGTAAGTGCCCTAGATTCGTTATTATCGGATTATTTTGATAATAACGAAGATCTCAGTGATACACATTCGATTCTATATTGTGCGGCTGTTGCAGTCTGTCGAGTTGCTAATGTCAAATTTAAAGAAAATATGACTTATGTTCGACCCAAAAACACTATACCAGCTTGGCAGTGTAGAATTGAACGTCGTATTGCTGAGACTAGGACACTTATTGGTAAACTAGTTAGTTTTCGATCAGGCAATACGCGACCGAGAGTAAATGCGCTTTGTGAAACATGCATTCTCAGGGACTACTATTAGTCCCGGACAGTACATGTCATGTGTCACAGAGCGCATAGACTTTCTGAAACAAAAAGTTTATGCATGGGCGAATAGGATAAGACGGTATAGAAAACGAGTAGATCGGTATAATCAGAATCGCATGTTCCAAAGAAATGAGAAGTGGGTTTACCGAAAATGGGAGGAACCCAGTCCGTGTGTGAGTGATGGGCAATTTCCAGATGACAACGCCACAAATACTTTTTGGCGTAGCATCTGGTCAGTGCCTGTTACTCATACTGAAGGTGATTGGTGTCGGGATGTCGAGCGCTCATGTGAGTCCATAATACCTATGGAACCTCTTACTATTAGTAAAGATGATGTAAGTTGTGCAGCCCGTTCATTGCCAAATTGGAAATCACCTGGTCCAGACGGACTGCACAACTTTTGGCTCAAGTGGTTCCGAAGCTCATATGCGTGTTTGGCATCTCAATACCGGGCCGCAGTGGATTCCAGTTCATTACCCCAGTTTTTAACTACTGGTATAACTCACTTACTCTAAATCTGGTAGTGCTATGGATCCCAAAAATTTTAGACCTATTACATGTTTACCAACCATATATAAACTTCTAACATCTATTCTGAGACTCAAAATTTCTACACATATTAATAACTGGACACGCCACTCGCGGATATATGATGTTATCGATATTTAGTGGACTGTATGATGGAGTTAGGTATCAAGGGGAACCGTCAGGATGAGGAATGAACACACACCTACCTTATTTGCATATCTGCAGTTCTGCAAGCAGGCCGGCGTCTCAGGCCTTCTAGAAGGTTCTCTGCTCCAAAGATGGTGGTTATCGGCGCGTCCAAGATGCGGTATGGGGGTTATTTTACAAAGGCTCAATGCCAGGGTTTAGCGATTTAAGCAGCTTAGATTGTCTATTATTACATTCACACGTGGTTCGCAAGCTCGCGGACGGGTTAAATATTACACGAAAAGCATATTAATGTCAATAGTTCACACACAAGCGATACAGATTTGTAAGTTCTGTACGGAGATTTCACTGTAGGATTACCGTACCCACAAAGCGATAAGCGATATATATATTCACGAAACTTCCTTTCTTCGATACACCAGTGAACTCGGTACTTCACTGGTACTTACTCGCGGTAACAGCTCGCGGGCTAAAGGGTGCTGCGCACACGCCTCAAGCCTTCCTCATCCACTCCCAGCCTCGGTGCTGGAGCGAAATTGCCACGACGCGCGTGAGACCGTCACACACGTCCGTACTTGACCACGGCTCACGACGAAAAAGGGCGATCGGCCGCGTTCTATCGAATATATTCTACATTCTTCCATATGTCTCCTCCAATGTCCGCCAGGCGGCGCCGTAATCGCTCGCATCGAGTGTGTGTTCAAGGTAGATGGGGGAAGGGAATATCGATCTTATTCGCTAATCATTAAGAAACAAACTGGCGTAACCATTTCCACCCGCCCTTAAAGGGTCACCTTTAAAAACTACCATAAGAATAGATAATTAAACTTACACACATATGTGGACAGAGGAGAGATAGATATATGTGCAAGAGAGCGGCTCCGGGATTACGAAACAAATAACTAACTAAACGAAACATATATATATAAAATAAAGTTAAATATGTAGAGTGTCAATTACTGCGTGGGGAGAGGACACAAACGAACGACGGGACGAAGGTAAGTTCCCTTGGCGGTCCTCACTGTCGCCACGCGAATAATGCCATCCTTTGAAGGGTGTATTATCTCCACAACTGCCAGTGGCCAGGCTAGGGGCGGTACATTATCGTTAATAACAACAACAACTGTACCTATAGTGATAGGTACAGAAGGAGAATTCCATTTCTGCCTAACCTGTAAAGTGTGAAGATATTCCATCCTCCAGCGGTTCCAGAATGACTGGACTAATTTATCGAGAAGTGAATGTCTATGAACCAAACCGATAGATTGGTCTTTAACATCGAGCGCGGGTAAAGACAATAACGGTGTCGTATTTAAAAAATGACTCGGTGTCAAAGCAGACGGCTCTGCTGGATCCGAACTCAATACGGTGAGCGGTCGCGAGTTAAGTAGACACTCAACTTGAGTAAGGACGGTACTAAGCTCCTCATATGAAAGAAGTTGCTGTCCGATTACTCTAAATAAATGGGTCTTAACGACCTTCACCATGCTCTCCCAGGCGCCTCCAAAATGTGGAGAGCTGGGGCATATAAACTTCCAAACTATACGACTCTCAGCATACTCTTGCTCTAGCTTAGGACGGTATTCCGCATTGAGAAATTTATAAAGATCGCGTAGATAGGAATTGGCACCCTTGAAATTAGTTCCGTTATCGGAATACATGAACTGTACGGGGCCTCGTCTAGAAAGGAAACGTTTTAACGCTGCTAGGAAGCTTGGAGTACTGAGGTCGGTGGCGACTTCGAGATGTATGGCACGAGTTGTAAGACACGTGAACAAACACATATAAGCCTTCTCACTGCGGACACCCCGTCGACGTGTAGGAGTGTAAGCGATGGGACCGGCATAATCGCAGCCCGTATGCGTAAACGCCTTCACTACTTGACGCGTACGACTATCCGGTAAGTCGGCCATTAGCGGATAATTAGGACGCGGCCTAAGTCGAAAACAAGTATTACATAAGTGCACTCTTTGTCGCACTACACGACGTGCAGACAAGATCCAGAATCTCTGGCGGAGCAGCGACAGTAAAACTTCCGGTCCGGCGTGTAAATTCTTTACATGAAAATAATCAATGATCAGTCTCACTACATGATCATTGTGCGGTAAAATAACAGGATACCTATGAGCATAGTCCAATTCGGAATTGACTAAACGACCACCTACTCGAATAAGATCGTTGTCAATAAAAGGCCTTAAGCGCTTGAAAACCGAGGAGCAGTTTTCATTGTTAGATATATGCGAATATTCTGTTGCAAAGTACTTTCTTTGCACAGAGATAATTATTTTATTCTCGGCGAAATCCATATCTTCGGCAGTCACTGCAATAGTGCTGCGGCGGGGCAATAGTTTGGCAAATCTACAAACATATGTTATAAGACGAAGAAGCTTACTCCAAGAGGAGATTCGAAGCGCGAGATCATATATAAGGCAATGCTTTACAGGCGTACACACAATGTGTGTTAAAACTCTTTGTTCCGGTATGTTTTCAATAATTTGATCATCGAGTGTCCGAAGGGGCCACTGTGATGGATCTAACGAAGCCCACTGAGGCCCATGGAGCCACAATGGGTGGGACAATAATTTTTGTGGTGTAATACCACGCGAAAGTATGTCTGCGGGATTCTCTACACCTGCTACGTGGTAGAAGTTGTTAGAAGGAATGTTGTCGGTAATTTGAACAACTCGATTCGCGACGAACGTTTGCCATTTCCGTGGTGAACTCTTTATCCAGTATAAAGCCACTTTAGAGTCAACAAAGGCGTATACCTTAACGGAAATATCTCGAGAATAATTATCGAGAATTGTGCGAAGCAATTTCGACAAAAGAACAGCTCCACAAAGCTCGAGGCGCGCTATGGTAAGCGGCTTCATGGGGGCGACTTTAGTTTTAGCGCAAACTAATTGAACGGTATTACCACTGCTAGCCGTAACGTGTAGGTACACTACTGCTCCGTAAGCCTGCTCGCTAGCATCGGAAAAACCCAACAAGGTAACAACGCAGTTCTCCGTTACACCAACATGTCTTGGGATACGTATATCATTTAAGGCAGGCAATTCAACGCAAAACTGCCTCCATCCCTTAACTATCGAGAGCGGTGGTGTATCGTCCCAATCGAGGTGTAACTGCCAAAGTTGCTTTATTAGCAACTTAGCATACACGATTGCGGGCGCAACAAAGCCCATTATGTCCCACAAACGAGCGACTGTGGACAAAATGGAACGTTTGGTACATATTATATCAGCGGGAGCGGACGATTTGAATAAAAACGCGTCCTCCTTTATAGACCAGTGCAACCCCAATATTTTGTGTTGCACGGACTTATCGAATTCTACCTCGGTAGGTAGTCTGTGTGAGGAGGGAAGACTATTTAAGACAGCGGGACAGTTGCTATTCCACTTCACGAGATCCCACTGCGCGCCCTTAAACATGTCAATAAGCTGACGAGACGCAGCAATAGCTTCCGATTCGCGGGGAACCGAATAGGCCATGTCATCCATATAGAACGAAGTGGATGCTATCACACTCGCTATAGGATACTTCGAGCCATCATCTTCGATCAACTGTCTCACCGTGCGAAGCGCATGGTATGGACTTGACGATAACCCAAAGCACACGCGGTTGAAATGATACAGCGTAAGCGTATCTTGCGGGCTAAAGCGATATAAGAAACACTGATACCGGCGATCAGCTTCTCGCATAACAATTTGAAGAAACTGCTGACGACAGTCAGCGGTTATAGCTACGGCATATAAACGAAACATTAAAATAATTTTAAACAAGTCGCCCTGTAGGTTCGGTCCTGAATGCAAAATATCATTCAAGGATCGCCCGGTGCTAGTCTTACTGCTAGCGTCTAAGACAACTCGAAGGCGGGTCGACATGCTACCCTCGCGTACGACTCCATGATGCGGTATAACGTAAATCGGATTGGGGTCATGAAGATCGTACTGAGGTGCGGGTGAAATATATTGGTTTGCGAGATAGTCCTTTATGACGTCATCATAAGCTACTCTTAGCTTAGGTGAAGATTCTAACCTTCTTTCAAGCCAAAAAAATCTCTTACGAGCGGTTTCGTAGGAGTTACCTAAAGTATAAACATCCTCGTTAAATGGCAGGCCGACAACGTATCTGCCACTAACGGAATCGCGGGTCGTGGTTAGCTTATAAAAGAATTCGCATTCAGCGTCTTCGGGGCACTGAATGGGCGGTGAGGAGGGAGGCTCTTCTAGCTCCCAAAATCGCCTGACTAAATTGTCAATAGCGACAGGCTCTTGTGCTACGCAGCACGTCAAGACCTGGTGTGAATCGAACGCGGGTATAGTGGGTACGGAACCCATAATCACATACCCCAACGCAGTATGTAACGCTGGGGGCGCTGACGAGTCACGAGGAGCGTGAACTACGTCAGGGAGGATTAAATATGGGAAGAGAGATGCGCCTATTAACATATCTATTTTATTAGGCGTCCCAAAACTCTCGTCTGCTAGCGGTAAGCCAGACAAATGAGTCAGACC